>NC_061161.1:50939851-50959851 GCF_022113875.1 Hydra vulgaris | reverse complement strand
TAAAAAAAATTTATTGAAATCCTACAGTCTGATTTTAAGAAAATTGATTTCAAATAAATAAATAAATATATAATTTTCACTAAAAATTTATTAATTTAAAATAAAGTTTAAGTACTCTAAGATATTTTTTATCCTTTTTTTATTTATATATTTTTGTGAAATTTTTATAATAATATACTGATCTACATTAAAAATAAGGCTGCAACATAGAGTTTTCAGATATCAAATAACAAATAAAACGGTTGCCATATAAAATATACTCTATAGTTAAGAACCTTAGCCATTTTAAAAGTTCAAAAGTTTTTCGTATTTTTTCGCGCATGCGTACCTAAACATAGCGCTTGTAAACGACCGTGCCTCGTCGTTAACTGGAATCATAAAAAATTCATTAAGTAGAATCGATTCACTGTTTTTGTTCAACATTCCAATATATTGACTATTTAGTACGTTATTAGTATCCGACTTTTTATTTAAGTTTTCCTCCGAAAATAAGCAGCTCTTTTTCAACTGCTGTAAAAACTTTAAATAATTTTTTTTCTCTATACAATATTTAAAAAAAAAAACTGAGCAGTACAAAAATAACTAGTATAAATTGTAAGAATACTTCTAACCAGTGCAATGTTCTTTTGCTCACATTGGCATAAAACCATATCACAGATAGACATTGGATGTCTACAAGAGGTCTTGAGTATATCTAAAAGGCGCACTTGTAGACGTCTAGATCGTACGGCTAAAAGACGTCTTTATGAAGACGTCTATAAAAAAACATGTTTAAGACATCTTATAGACGTATTTTTTAAGATGCTTTAATACACATGATGCTACATTTTCAAGCAATATATTATCCTTGATTGTCATACTGACATTCGGACAAATATATGCCAGAAACGAAGTAATATATAAAACAGTATTATATGCAAGATAACTGTCAAACTACATAATCCACCAAAAACTACGACGCTAAAAATTACGAGGCAAAAATTACGAATTATACAACAAAAAAATGTATATATAGACAAATATAAGTAATATGATAAATATAAAGTAATATAATAAATATAAAGTAATGTAATTACTAAAATAAAATAACAATTAAAACATTTAGGTATTGTGGTTTATCCTCCGCCAGCTAATTGTCTTGTGGAGGCCACATTACCAAGGCCCGCAGAGACAAGTTCTGCTCCCTAAGAAGCGTCCTCACCTGCTCTACGGACCAAGAGTAAAGTGAGTTTGGGAAGAATGAAGGTATTTTAGAGTGAAAGACAGAAGAAGTCATGTTAAAAAGATAGCATAGAGAAAGCGGACAGGAATTGCACGGTGTTAAAAGGTACAATAGTGCTGTTAGTCCGACAAAGACTTCACTTAACATGAACTCTTCCTCAACTTTCTTTTTTGTCATAAAACATTTACCTGATATTGTGGTTTATCCACCTCTGGTTAATTGCCATATAAAGGTCACATTACCAAGGCCGGCTAAGACAAGTTCGGCTCCCCAAGGAGTTTTGGAAGAACGAAGATATGTTAGAGTGAAAGACAGAAGTAGTCGAGTTAGAAAAACAGCATAGAGAAAGCGGACAGAAAAGCACCCGATGTAAGAAGGTGCTAAAACGTACTGTTAGCTAGGTTCACCCAACTAATGTACGCCGACAAATGAGTTGATTAGAGTTTTTTTTTTTTTTGTATGTATTTAAGTGCTCCCAGAAGTCCTTACGGTCTTATCATAGAGCACCGCGGGTGAGAATTTAGCAGGAAGTTCACACCTCCTTCCGTACCAATTTCGCTAGTTGGGCTGGAGCTGGCGTCGAACCTCGGACCTCTGGGTTCTGAGCCAGAACTCTAACCACTGCGCCACGGCTGCTCACTTTTTCACTTAATATGAACTCTTTCTCATAATTATGAACTAGTTCACTTAATATGAACTCTTCCTCAACTTTTTTTGTCGTCGTTTGTCACAGTAAAAACATTTATTTATGTAAAGGTATATGTATGTATATTTACTAAGTAAAAACATTTACATTTTGTCACAGTAAAAACATTTTTCTTACTTAATAAATGTTGTATAAAATGCCAAATGTGCCTCAAAACTTAAACACTATATTTTAGATACAATTTAGTTTGTGGCTTTTTATTAACTAAAAATAATGATTTATAATATAAATCTTTTTTTAAATAATTTTATTTGAGATGCCCTAAGAATTCTTTGCGGCTTGTCACAGAGCACTGCGGAGGAACATTTAAAAAGAAGTTCACGCCTCCTTCCTAACCGATATGAAAAACTTAACTTCTGAAATTAAAATAATAGGCACATTACATTAAGTATTAAGTATTACATATAAAAGAATATGCGTTTAAAGTTCGTATTTACTTTAAAACATCTTAGCAAAGCCCTCAAGAAGATGTCTTAAAGACATCTTTACAAAGACGTCTGAGTTAAAACGTCTTTTAGCCTGGTGATCGTCTTTAAATACGTTTCTTCGACGTCTTTTTAAACTTTAATGAAGACGTTTTTCAAATGTCATTTTAAAAGTGCATTTGCAAAAGACGTCTAAAAGATATCTTTTCAAAAAGCGCATTTTTAAAGACTTATAAAAGATGTCTTAAAAATGTTTTTAAAAATGAGTCTTTATCTAGACCAGTTTTAGACGTTTACAAACGTCTAGAATGCGTCTTATGCTTACTGGGTATATAATGAAAAAACGTTGAAATTTTAAAATACTTCATATATTATTTACTATTTAGTTATTCTTTTTGTCATATAATTTTAATATAAAATGTTTTTTTGAGAAAAGAGTCTCGTGATTATTAAGAACAGTCAGATATCTTAGAGCGTATTTTAATTTCTTATTTAGGCATTGAACTTAATTGATTATTAATCTACATGCATTGACTAAAGTTTATGATTTTGCATTAATACAAACAAAAAAAAAGATACGCTGTGTTTAAGTTATAGATCTAAAAAATTGAAACAAAAAAAAAAATTATTTTAAAGATGAGCCCCATTACGATAAAAGTAATTTATTAGCAGGGCCGACGACACGGGTTTTGAAGTGGGGGAGGGGGGAGGGAGGGAGGGATACAATCATCAATTTGTGAAAAAAAGTTCGCTATATCTAGGTTTTTCTTAAAAAAAAAAGTAATTGATTCATTACACAATTTTGATAATTTAATTGATACATTACACTAATTAATTACATTAATTGATACATTACACTAATTTATTCATTACACAAGTCATGAAATCTGTCAACAAGTCATAAAATTTAAAAAGATCCCAAGAATTTTTAAAAGTAAATATTTCATTTTTTAAAAGTAAATATTTTTTTATATAAATCAAATAAAGTTATTTTTTATGAAGTGTTTTGTGAAAATAAAAATTATTTTATGTTTTCTAAATAAATTTCAAAATTTTTTTTGATTCCTCTAAAGTCAAGATGTCTGCGTGTGTCTATGCGACTAGTAAATAACTTCAAGCTCAAAAAAAAAAGTTGTACTTACACTGGAAGTATGTCACGCGAAGTTAAACTTTTTAAAAAATAGGTTTATTCGATTGAATTAAAAAAACAGCTTTCAAAACAATAAAAATATTTTAGTTCAACAGCTGTTGAGCCGATTTCTTAAAAAAATTGAAAAGTTCATTTGACCTGTTAAAAGGTTGAATAATTTTACAATTAAACGGGTTTTAAAAAAACTCCGAATTATTATCTTATTTTATTTTCAATATATACTGCTTTAGCATCAACTAATTTTTATTTAATTTTTATTTCAAATTTATTATTACATTGTTCATAGTAAGTTTAGTTTTAGGTATAGATAACTAAAAATGCAATATAGCAAGCATTTCAGAAAGCTGTTTAGAGCCCCTTGTTTTTTAATGTTTCTAATGAATAAGATTAATAGTAATACTATTAATCTCATTCATTCTAATATTCTCATTCATACTATTTATCTCATTCATACTATTAATTTCATTCATACTTAACTAAACTTGTTTTTACCTATAAACTTTAAAGTTCATAAAATAATCTCTTGGCGTTCAAAAACTTTGAACATATAAAATGTGTAACCCTCTTAAATTGAAGGGGTTTTAAACTTTAAATGGTCACAAATTATGAACATAAGTATAAATTTTGAAATAAGTATAAATATATGAATGCTTGAAGTTTACTTTATCTCTGGAAGTTAGCTCAAAAACAATATATGCTGCATCCACCCCTGAGTGGAGCTGTACTGTTTATTTTATTTTATTTTATGTTGCTTTTATGTTTTTCTGTATGAATATGTAAATACAATTAATATATAAATAAAATACAGATGGTTAGGGCAAGAAAAAGAAAAAAAATTTTTTATCGCAATGCCCAAGAATCAATTCCGTAATTACGTAAATTACGTACAGCATACGTAATTGTCACCAATATACATAAAGTAAGATTTTCTTTTAAAAAAATAAGTAAAAAGAGAAAAAAAAGAAAAATTAATTTTAAGGCTATGAAAATATCAAAAATTTTAAACACTTACTTATTGATCGATTTTTAAATATAGCAAACAATTATTAAATATGATTTAAAATAATGAAAAAATTCGTAGAAAAAAGTGAAATAACAAATAATATATATATAAAAATAAATTTAAACAACTTGTCACTTGCAATAAAATTTATGATTTTCTTTTGAAAAAATAATACAAAAAGCTACATAATAGATTTTCTCTTTTAAAATAAAAATGAAAAAGATGATAATTAAGCTTAAATACTAATTAAAATTATTTATCAAAAGCAAAATTGAAAAGGACCTCCATATTAAAAAAATCTCTCCATATTAAAAAAAGTATATTTAAGCATGATTCAACCAAAGCGAGGTTGACCACAATAAACTTCGAAATAAATTAACTTATCTGTACCACCCAGATAACTTCAGAAGAAGTCACACACTCTGTCACTCACCAGAAGCATTCGCTTCGAATTCGTTAAGAGTTTCAAGAGTTTTAAGTTTATTAGGTAGAATTTTATTTCATACTTTTAGTCTTCTAATATGTATTAAGAACTCAGTTGCGGCAAAAATCTTTTGGACTGAGTATAAGTGTTGTTTGAGTATCTGGTTAAGTATCTATGCTTATTTATTAAGAATAACGAACCAAAAATGTTAAGTGTTATTTTTGTATTAACTTTAAACATAAAAATTAAAAGATAATAAATGTTTGATTGGAAGACTGAGTATATTTAGCTTTATAAAAAGTTCTTTGGAGTGTGTAAGACGGCGTACATTAGATTATATTATATGTTTGTATTGTGCATGTTTTTGTTAATGAAAGCTTTTGTTAATTTTGTTTTGATTTTTGCTACACCAAGCTATTTTTGCGTAACTCAGATAACAATTAATAAAGAAGAAATATAGCAATTTTGAACGAGTTTGATTTATAAAGTAGGCCACTATTTCTCAAGACCTTCAAGATAATGTATATAATCTGTTCAAGTTTCTCTTTCGTCAAAGAGTATGCCTAGAAATTTTAATGAGTGTTCTCTTTTTATAGCTTGATTGCCAATAGAAAAAATTGGAAGTTTTAAGGCAATTTTACCGCGTTCATGAAATCTAAGGAAAAGTTTATATTTAGTTTTAGTAAAATTATTTGATAATTTATTTGCATTAAACCGTTGTCTAAGTTTTATGAATTCCATGTTAACTTAATTAAACAACATTTTTATATTATGATGAGCATGAAAAAAATTTGTATCATGAGCAAACAAAATACCGTCTAGCAAATAACAAGATTATTTTAAACCATTAATATAAATTAAAAACCATAGTGGTCCAACCAAAGTCTAAGGTCCAATCAAAGTCTTTTATTTAATATGTTTAATAAACATATTATAAAAATAAAAGTTTTTTATTAACAAATTAGACTTCTCAGAATGCCTGAATAGTTAGGAACAACTTTTGTTTTTTTTTACTGTATTTACTTCTCCAATAATAATAAAAAGGGATTATATATATATATATATATATATATATATATATATATATATATATATATATCCGCAAGATCACCTGTCAGATCAAAGTTCTAGTAGCAACAGGACCAATTTGATAAAAGATTCTGTTTACAACTCTAATACCAGTTCCCTGAGGATCATATTAGATCCTTCCATCTAGACAAGGCCAGAACAGTTATTTTATTTAAGGCAGCATGGATTCAAAAATAATTAGAAGATACTTAGAAGCTTGATAATTTATAAAACCAAATGAAGAAAACCTCTAACGATGAAAGAAACCAACAATTCTGATTCAACACTCTCTAATTCTGGAGCTGATGTTGTTAGTTTACCGGGTAAGATCAAAATTTAACTTCAATTTTTTTACCAAAATTTAGTTTTAATGCTTTCAATTTTTTATTATTGTTTTAAATTTTAACAAGTTTCTACGATGTACTCAACTTTGTCCTACTCTGAGACTGAACGGGCTCAACTTGTATATTGGATAAATTGACTTTGTCTGAACATCCTCAATACACGAGTTTAATATCATTTACTATCATTCAATTAATCAAACTAGGTGTCAATTTATTCAATGGTGCTGTTTACACCAACAAAAGATAAACCAAAAAGAAGCATTTTGGAACGTTTTCAAATGGTAAAAGGGCTTCGGGGCCATCCATAAAGTACGTACGCATGTATGGGGGGAGGGGGGGTTATCCTGAAACGTACGAATGCGTACAGGGGGGGAGGGTGTTAACGACAGCGAGTACGTACGCGGTTTAACTATCTCTCCTAAACTTCTTTATAAAAACATTGAATTTCACGTGTTTTAATGTTTTTTTATAAAAACATTGAATTTCACGTTAAAAAATCATAATATAATATATGTTTTTTTTTTTTCTGACTTCAATTACAATTGTTTTTTATTTTTCTTTATAAGTAACGAGGAGAGAAAAAATCGAGCTATAATATCTCCAAATAATGTTTTCCAAAAAACTTATTATTTATTATGACCAAGATGCCGCGCGGGAACGAGAAAAAATACCATCAATTCCTTGAGTTATATAAAAAAGCATATTCAACACTTGAAAAACAAAAGCAGTATCAGCAAGCACAAGAGTTATGGAAAATAGTAAAAAACAATGAATCCTTGTATGAAAAAAAAATAAATGAGTTAAAAGAGAAAGTAACAAAGTCGAAAGTATCACTTAAGTCATTCTGGGGAAATACCATTTCACCACCTAGCAAAAAGAAAAAAGATATCCATCCAGCGCCGTCTTCGTCAAATGAAACACGAAGTTTCCTAAATGCAACTACGACAGAGCCTGCAAGGGTTGAAATTAGTAAGCTAATTTCTGTAATATTTTAAAAACTTTTTCTCTCTTGTGATTTTCTATACATTAGGCCGGGTGAATAAAAAAGAGCAATTGCTTTTTCTCAGTAACTGTTCAGCTTTGCGTGAATAAAAATTTGACCAAGATTGCTCAAATTTTTATTCACGTAAAGCTGAACAATTTACTCCAACAACGCTCAACTTTACGTAAATAGAAATTTGAGGATAATTGCTCAATTTTTTATTCACGTAAAACTGAACAATTACTGAGTAAAAGCAATTGCTCTTTTTTATTCACCCGGCCTACTGAGTTTAACCGTATTGTAAATCAAGCTACATCGTACGACCTTAGAGCAGTCACAGAAATTTATAATGTTGACCACTAGACCTATTTTTCTATATCCAAAATAAATTGATTAGTAGTAATTGTCAAGAATTTATAATAGCTTAATTTTTGGCATTTTTTAATTTAGATTTAACAGACAACAAAAAAGAAAGAGAAAATCCGGCACAAGTTAGGAGTCGAAAGAAAATCTCAGATCTTGAATCACAACGTGCATCCTTGATAGTCGTACGTGATTCTGGTTTATCTACCGTAACAAAGGAACAAATAAACACTGTGAAAGAAACCATAAGAAAAGAAAAAACAAAATTGGACAGGTAAGATAATTTAGTTATGTATATCTTTATTTGATATTTCATTTTAGAATGCTTAACTGTCAGGTTTCTAGTAAATATCAAGAGATATATGTTAAATAATACAGAGTTTATTTATGCGTATAGAAAAGCGTCTTGGCTATAAAAACCAAACATTTTCAAAGACAGAAACTTTCATAATCTTATTGTAAATAATACTTTCTTATTTGAAATAAGAATTTGCGTACTTTTTCTTTTGCAACATTAGCCAAAAGTTGCGAAACCTTAAGTATAGAAGTTTTTATAACGGAATCAAAGCTTTACTGATATTTCGTTTTCAGATTGATTCGTGAATCAGCTCGTCAAAGAAAACGAAGACAAAAACTTAAAGAGAGCATCGAAACTGTGTGTCAGAACATCCCTGAAGCATCAAGTGCTTTGAAACAGTTTAGTCGAAACCATACTGGACGACTGCGTCTCGAAGTTGACCAACCAGAGCTTTTATCAACAATTATAAAAATTGTGCAAAATTTATCAGCAGCTGACGAACGTCGAAGAACAGAATGTCTCCGTAGCGTCTCCACTTTAGATGACCTTCAGGAAGAGTTGACAAAGATAGGCTTTACCTTGAGTAGGAGTGGTTTGTACCTTCGTCTTTTACCACGACGTGGAAACACTTCTGAAGGAAAAAAACATGTCAGCACAGTTCCAGTAAAGCTGTTACGTCCAGAAAACTCAATGCGAAAAAAAAATGACGATAGAATGTTTGCCAAATCATTCATTGACGACATGTTCGAAGTTTGCAAATTGTTTGGACCAAACGCTGTGCTTTTCATTTCCAACGATGATAAAGCCAGGGTCCCATTGGGTATTGCTGCAGCAAGCCTTCAAGCGCCGTTGCTGATGCATATGGAATACAAGGTCAAACTCATGGATCACGATTTTGTCGTTAGCTCACAGCACAAATTGATCCCATCAGTGTATGGCGTATACGAAGTTAACAATACTGGAAATGTATCATACAGTGGGGACACTTTCATACGCATAAGAAGTGCGAAACACGATACATCAAATGCTTTTACACATGCTTTTGATGTTAGAGAGCTTTTTAAAACCGAGTTGGTTAAACGTAGACCAATTATGTTAATGGAGACTGATGGAGCTCAGGATGAAGCACCACGTTTCCCTAAAACCTTAGCAACTGCTGTTGACCTCTTTCGCTTGCTTAATTTAGATGCCCTTCTTCATGGTGTGAATGCAGCTGGCCTTTCAGCCTTTAACCCCGTAGAACGAAGAATGGCACCTCTTTCTCGTGATTTGGCTGGAATAGTCCTTCCTCATGATTTTTTTGGCAATCACTTTGATTCTTCTGGAAAAACAATCGACTATGAATTGGAGGTAGAGAACTTTCAAAAAGCGGCTGACGTTTTATCCCAAGTTTGGGAGAAAACCGTCATTGACGGGTATCCTGTTCATTGCCAGGCTGTACCAGTTGGGAAAGCATATGAACCACCAATTCCAGATCCTGTTTGGGTAGACAAACATTGTCAGCAATCGCGATACAGCCTACAAATCGTAAAATGCCAAGAGGAGTCATGTTGCACACCGTTTGAAACAAACTGGCTGAAAAACTTCCCCCAACGTTTCATTCCATTTCCGGCAATCTACGAATACTGCGAGAATGGTTACAAAGCAATGGAACCGTCTCGATATTTTAAAAACGTATCAAAACAATCAACGTTTGCACCACTGACACATCGACTTTTGCTACATGATATACCTATAGAAGGATTAAAATACAAAATTATACCATTTGATCTGTATTGCCCATCGTTAAAGGAAAAGCTCTCAAACGGAATTTGCGACAAGTGCAATAAATACTGGCCAAGCGAGGCTGCAATGAAACGGCACAAGAAAGCACATACACAAAAAAAAACACGGTTGAAATGGAGAGTGAGGATAGTGTAAGTGACAGTGAATCTATTAATAAAAGTGAAGATATCAGTGAGGAGATTGATTATAAAAGTGTGGAAGCAGAGTTCACGCCTGTATTTGATAACATATTTGATTTATTTAAGTCACCATTTGAGGAAATATGAAATATAAATACTCGCAACAAGAATTCTTTTTTAGAATATTTTTCTTTCTTTAACAAAAACTGGAAAGTTATTAACAAATAACTTTCCGGCTTTTAATTAAGCACAGAGAAATTAACAAAATGTTTTTTTGTGTTTAATGTTTTGAAAAATTAATGCGTTGGGGAAGGAAGGGGAGGAGAGCCTGAACTTGTAATAAAAACTGCGTACGTACGCAGAAGGGGGGGGGGAGGTCGTTGAAAGCATACAAGTGCGTACAAGGGGGGAGGGGGGTCCTAAATCAGTGGTTTTACTGCGTACGTACTTTATGGATGGCCCCTTCACTTGTCACAAGTACACTACGATAATTACATATTGTCAAGCGCAATATCAGGTTACCAGTCCAGTTGAATTGGATTCAGTTATAAGAAAGTATTTAGCAAGCAATAATATTTTCTTTAACCAAATCAATGAGGCAACATTTCAAGACTTTGTCAAATACAAGGCTCCAAAATTACACGTGAAGTCAGTTAGAACTATGGTTAGATCAAATTTTCTTCACCTCAACTTATTGGTCAAAGAGACAGTGAAAATCAAGATTCCAATTAATCTTAAATACAGTTCTGTTAGAGTGGTTCTTACAATTGATTTGTGGTCATTCAGGGGCGGATGCAGGATTTTTTGTGGGTGTTGCCTGTTTTTTTTCAAGTTGCCAAAATAGTTTGCAATATTTTTTTTGTAAGCCCCTTCCCCGGGCTAGCAAGGAGAGGGGAAGGGGTGTTCAAAGCGGCATCAGTTTATTATTACTTTATTATTACTTACCGGGCATTGTTCTCAATTACCCATATAAAACAAAACTAACAACAATATTGCCTTGGCTATTCTGTTAATAAATTAGACATTTTTTACTTGTCTAACCTATTTAACGAAGTGCACCAACGAGAAGGTAAGCCTTAGGACTTTGCACTCCATCTGTAAACTGTCATGTGGCCTAAGGTTAGCCCTCCATTTCTGGATTTTTTCCTTTTCTTGATAGGCAGTTAGTGTAAAGTAATTGTATTGTTGCCTTAGCTTAGCCCTCCATTTCTGGATTTTTTCCTATTCTTGATAGGCAGTTAGTGTCAAGTAATTGTATTGTTGCCTTAGATTAGCCCTTAATTTCTGGATTCTTTCCTTTTCTTGATAGGCAGTTAGTGTAAAGTAATTGTACTGTTGCCTTAGGTTAGTCCTCCATTTCTGGATTCTTACCTCTTCTTGATAGGCAGTTAATGTAAATTATTAATACTATTACCTTAGGTTAGCCATCCCTTTCTGGATTCTTTCCTTTTCTTGAAAGGCAGTTTATGTAAAGTATTAATATTGTTGCCTTAGGTTAGCCCTCAATTTCTGGATTCTTTCCTTTTCTTGATAGGCAGTTAGGCCAATTTTTTTTTTAAAGTTTTTATTTTTTGATTTGTTTTTTCTAATTTTCATGAAATATAAAATAAACTTAAATATAAAACAAACTAAAATACAAGAATATAGTCAATAAATAAAAAAGAAATTAATAAATTAATATTAGCCAATAATAAATTAATATTAACCAACTCTAAGCGCCGTTCCCGTAAAACAGAAAAAAAATTCAAAACTCTTTCTACATCAGGAATTATTTCTTGATGAATAGATATCAGAGCTAAAAAATTAAATCTTGACTCTGTCATGCGACTTCGCATATAAGTTTTCAGTCTGCGTATAACAGAAATGCTCCTCTCGCATTCACATGTAGTAATTGGAATTGTTCCCATTATTAAAAAACCTTTCCTTATGTTTGGGAAACCCCTCATATCAATACATTTTAAAGTTTCTATAATAGTGGATGGAATCACAGATTGATTGTTCCAAAATTTTTTTCACAAATCTAATTCAGCATGAATTGATGTAGGATGAGGCATGTCCGATATATAAAAATGCAAAAATTCTATAAAATCTAACTTCCAAAAACATTTTTCTTTATTTTTTTTTAAAACAGTTGCAGGAATACCAGATAAACCTTTGTAAACAACCATATCACCTATATCAAATCTATCTTCTAATTCATTAATTAAATGATCTAGAAGAGAAGATGTGATGGAATATTTGAAATAATCTGAAACTGTGTCAGAGGGATAATTATCTCTATAAATTTGTCTGCCACAGAGCCTTGGTTTAACTTCTGAAACATCAAGAGTCTTAGCTAGATCAAGAGCAATTAAGTACTATTCAATATGATAGACATCAATATTTTTTTTTAATCTAAAATTCGAGTTTTTAAACAATTTATTTCATTACACTGTTGTGATATATCAAACGCTTTAGTTTGAAGAACAACAGTGATGGCATAGAAATAGTCCATTATTTGTTTGGTTAAAACTAAACTTACAATAAAAGAAAAATTAGTCATAAGATTTAAAAAACATGAAGCTTTTGAAGAAGTATCAATATTATAACTCTTACCTTCATTGTATGCCATTTCTTCCATTGAATGAAAAACGGATATGTAGTTATCAAAAAAAACATCCAGACCTTTAAGTTTCTGAACCCATCTAGTTCGACATGTATCAATTAATTTTGCTTGACCAGGAAAAATGAATTTATTAAGACAGTTGGCACGTTTAGGTGATAAGTTAAAAAAATATGATATATCTTTGATTTGATCAAGAACATTTCTAACACTCTGAACATTGCATGATTTACTTACAACTAAATTAAGTTTATGGCATGCACAGTGAACAAAAATAGCCTTTGAATTGATAAATTTAATTCTTAATGAAATACCTTTTAATTTACCAGACATTGCCCCAGCACCATCATACAAGATAGAAAAATAACCTGACTTTTTAATTTTATTAATTAGAACTTCTTCGATTGTTTTTCCACAGCATTCAATAAGTTCGTTTTGTGTGGTTTTAGATATATAGGTTGCATTTTTAGAAGCAGAACGAATATGGTGCTCAAGAACTTTATCACCTGCTTCAATGCGAAAATTTAAAAGCTCTACAAAGTTACCTATACCAATGTTGTTTTTACATGTTTCTCCGATCTCTGGATGATACTTACTGTCGTCACGATGACCTCAAAAAGCAATATCATTGCGGCCAAGAAAAATAATTGTCTTTATAATTGGAATTAATTTATTTCGATTACTTATAATAAGTTTGTTTCTCTGATTATCGATGTCAACTTCAATCAGTTTTTTTTTTGAATTATATCTAGATTGCAGCATTTAAGACAATGCATTGACATTTGATGAAGTCGACAATTATTATTGTGATACATGTAAGCACGAATTGCATTACCCCATATTTTAAAAGGTTTTTGAATGAAGTTGATTATTGAGGTATTGTTTGGAATTCTGCTTCCCAACAGTGTGCATGGAAGGCAATATGCTCCATCTTCAATCTGTGAGTAAGCTAACCAGGAATATTCAAGTAGCCATTTATGTAAAAATGATCGTTTCTTTTTTTCACCAGAAATAGGAAAAGCAAAAGACGAGTTAGGAATAAATATTTTATTAACTATATCTAATAACATTGAATCATCTTTGCCAGCAGATAGTTGTCTACCGCGCTCATAGTAAGTAGAAACATCATAATAAGGAAGGCATAAAGACTGATCTGATGAACAAGGAATACAATTAAGTAAGATTAGATTAGGAGTAATATCAATATTTACATCTATAATTTTAGTTTCATTACTTATGCCAAACTTTATGTGAGATTGAACTAATGATTTTTTTTTGAAAATAGAATTTTAGGAGGTTGACAAGATAAATTAAGAACCTTAGTGTTAACAGAAGAATGCAATAAAACACTTGGCAAAACTGAACACAATCCTCTTTTTAAATCACTTTTGACAAATTTCTTTAAGCATAAAACTTCTCTTTTCACAATAGGGACAAAATGATTTGGTGACCACATATCTTTATCCTTGGAAATAGAGCGACAATCAGTGTTACACCATAAAATACTCAGAATTTCTTTATTTGTTTTATGATCACCACATGGGTATATACATACATTAAATAACTTTTTATATTTTTCAAGTCCAAATTCAGGATAAATAGACCGAATTTGTTTATTTAACAGTGTAGATAATGCAATTAAACAAAGAAAAGAAGCAAAATTATTGTTTCTGCAATTGTTAAAGGCTTCTTTTTTTATAAGTTCAGCAATATTTATATCATTTAGTTCTGTAAAAGAATCAGAAGACTCAAATGAAACACATGCCATGAAAACACTAGAGAGCGAGGAAAACTTTTAGATTCCACTTGGTTTAAAATTATTGGGTATCTCGAATAAAAGGTTGCTTTCTCAAACAACTCAACAGAAGTTAATAGTCGAAGAATTTCATGTGTTTCATCTGATGAATTTATTAATAAAGCAGCAGAGTTGTAAAGACAGTTACCATTCTCCATTGACCTGTTAAGTCATAACATATATATATACTAAATATAACTAAAACAAACATATTTAACTAAACACTATTTGTCAAGAATTATTGTTTTATAAACAAAATAAAACATAAAAAAACGCGTTTAGTTTATTTTTTTTTTTTTTTTTTTTTTTTTTTGTCGTTTTACACATTTTACAATGTTATCTTTAAATTCGAATAAATATATATATAATTACAAGCTGACAGGGGCAAGTAGAAGACATAAAGTCTTATCATCAAGCCCTTTTGTGAAATAGAGAAATATAAAATTTCTAAAATTCCAATAATATAAAAAAGAGTTAAATTAAAAATTTTGAAAAAATAAACAAACATTCAAACAAAATTAAAATAAAAATAAAAAAATTTAAAGAGTTTGAAATAAAGTAAAAAGATTGAAAAAAATTAAAAAGTTTAAAATAAATTAAAAATTAAAAAAAGTAAAAATTAGAAAGAAAAAAAAATAATAATAATAATAATAATAAAATCTCGAAATAAAAAAATAAAAATGTATACAATGCGTAAATTAAAAAGTTTGAATTTTTTTTTACAAATCAGTACATATACGTATACATATTCAATACAAAGCGAAGTATATATTCAAAAATATTTATATATTAAAAAGATTCCAAACGTTATGTAGATTTAAATTCATTTGTTAGTATTTATTAAAAAAAGTTAAAAAAAAAACAGTCAAAGAGAAAATCAAACAAGAAAGATATATATGTATATATATATATATAAAAAAAAAAAAAAAAAAAAAAAAAAAGCTTTTTATCAAATTTATCAAAAAAATATTATTTTTAAAAAAATGAAAGAATGTATGTAATGTTTGAGTTTAGTAAGTGTTTTTTTATAGTTCTTTTGAATATATCAATAGATTTTATTTTTTTCATATTTTCGTCAAGAACTGACTTCCACAAGCGTGGCCCCCGACATGTAATTGAGAAGTCAGATTTTTTGAGTGATGTTGGTGGGATGTAGTAATTATTTATTGAGTGTCTTGTTTCATATTTATGGTTAATTAGAGAGAAACCTTTATAAAAATATTTTGGAATTAGTTCATTTTGAAGTTTAAACATAAATAACAAGTTATGGTATATATTTAGTTCGTATACGTTTAGCGCATTAATTTCCTTGAGTAACGGCTTGGCACTTTCGTACCTATCTGCGCCCAAAACTAATCGACTTGCTTGCTTTTGTTTAGTATAAATATTTTTTAGGAAAGATGAATGATTGTTTGCCCAGGCAATATTACAATAGTTAATATGACTATGTATAAATGAAAAGTATAAGTTTTTTAAACATATTTTATTCAAAAGATGTTTTGTCCTGTACATAATCCCCACAGTCTTTGAAACTTTGTTCTCGACTAACTTTATTTGGCTTTTCCAATTTAAATGTTCATCGAAATTTATTCCTAGTATTTTCATTGAAAAAACTCTTTTTATTTTAATATTGTTAATTGTTAGTTCTGGAAGTTTAAGTGGAAGGTTCTCGGATTGAGATGGTTTAGCAAACAAAATATATTTAGTTTTTTCAATATTTAATGATAGTTTATTTGCTATAAACCACTCATTAAGATATATTAGTTCAGCGTTTACATAATAAAAAATATTTTTTAAATTTGAGTCAGAAAAGAAAACATTAGTGTCATCAGCAAAAATAGTATAATTAAGTATTTTTGAAGACAAAAAAATATCATTGATATAAACTAAAAACAATAAAGGTCCAAGTATTGATCCTTGTGGAACTCCGCAACTTATTGATTCAAATGGGGAGCATGTTAGATCATATGGTACACCTTGTTTACGGTTTTCTAAATAACATTGAAGCCACTTTAAATTAGAGTGAACTACTCCGTAACTACGTAGTTTGTAGATAAGAATCTTGTGGTTTACAGTATCAAATGCCTTTGATAGATCTAGAAAAATTCCAAGTGTGTAACAATTGTTTTCAAAACCTTGTAAAATTTGGTTCGCAAGATCAATTACGGCATGTTCCGTAGAATGGTTTTTTCGAAAACCAAACTGTTTATGATAAAGAATATTATTTTTTTCAAGATAATTGTACAGCCTGTTGAACATAATACGCTCTAATATTTTGGAAAAACAGGAAAGTATGGAAATCGGTCTATAGTTAGATATTATTGAGTCGTCGCCGCTTTTGTATATTGGAATTATTTTTGCTAATTTAAGTTGGTCGGGAAAAATGCCGTTTTTTAGGGATAGATTAAAAATTATGAAAAGGGGTTTCTCTATGATATCAGAGACAGCTTTTACAACATCAGGTTTAATTTCATCCAGACCCGCACTTTTATTTGATTTAAGCATACTAATCGCTTGCCGAAGTTCTTCAATCAAAAGCTCTGACTCATCCATGAAGAAATCAGATTTTTTCAAAAAGGATTTAAATGATTTTTTTCCCTCCGGAATTGCATCGGCTAGTTTTTTTCCTATATTTATAAAAAAGTTGTTAAATGTTTCTGCAATTTCTTTATTTACAGAAGCATCACCTAAATTGTCATCTCTTTGTAATCTTTTTGGGAAATTGTCTTTTTTTACATTACCCACGCCTGTTATTTCTTTAATTACATTCCAAGTTTTTCTTGCATTGCCAAATGTTTTATTAAGTAATGAAGAGTAGTAATTTTTTTTTGATTGCTTTTTTAATTTTTCAAAATAATTTTTATATTTTTTGTATTTTATTTCGTTTTTGTAGTTCTTTTTTTTAAGAAATTTTTGGTAAAGTTTTTGTTTCTTTTTTGACGACTTAATGAGTCCTTTCGTCATCCACGGACTAAGCAAACTTTTAGGTTTAATAATTTTTTTAAATTTTGGAAAGGCCTTTTCGTATTGCTTAGTGAACACGTGAATAAAAAATTCATAGCCGTTATTTACGTCATTGCAATCAGTCAATAGTTCCCAGTTTACTTCTTGTAAGAGGTCTCGAAACGTGGCGAGTGATTCATTATTTATTTTTCTTTCATATACAGTTTTTGTTTTTGTATGTTTCTCAGGGTTTGCAGAATATGTACTCAGAAAAACTGGAAAATGGTCAGTTATATCTGTTTTAATAATACCACTTTGCCATTCCACGCTTGTGTAATTGTTAGTAATAATATTATCGATAATGGATGCAGTTGTTTTAGTCACGCGTGTTGGCTTGTTAATCATAGGGAAAAGATTGTACTGCAAAAGTGTATTTGTAAAACGCACGACGTGGTTATCTGTTTTATAATTCAAAAAATTCAAATTAAAATCACCTAATAAATACACATGTTTTTTTATGAGCTTTGGTAGCAAGTAGTTTAAGTGGTTTTCAAATTGATTGTAATTACCATTAGGTGGTCTATATAATGCTGTTATAAATGCATTTTTATTTGTTTTATTAATTATTTCAATTGTAAATGACTCACAATCAACGTCATTTACTTTGAGGTTTTCTATGTACTTAAAAGTCAATGAGTTTTGGACGAAAATTGATACGCCCCCACCAATGCCGTTTACTCTAGGTTGATGAATGGATTTATATCCTGATAATTGAAAGTTAGAATTAATCGTGTCTCGATGACACCAAGTTTCAGTCAGACAGATAATAC
Organism: Hydra vulgaris; assembly: GCF_022113875.1. Classification (NCBI taxonomy): domain Eukaryota; kingdom Metazoa; phylum Cnidaria; class Hydrozoa; order Anthoathecata; family Hydridae; genus Hydra; species Hydra vulgaris. The sequence continues at coordinate 50,941,792 of NC_061161.1, read as the reverse complement.
TAAACTTGTTACTTATATTATTTAACATAAATTTTAAATTATCAAAGTTTTTATTTATGCTTCTGATGTTTAAATGTAATAATGAAAAATGGGATGATAAAGAATTAAGAACATGATTAACATCGTCAACATTGTAATAAGCCGTTTCTACTAAAATTTCGTCAAAAATGTTAATATTTTTATCATTGTCATTACTTCGGTTTAGTGTGTTTTTCCTTCCTGATATGTCAAAAACATTATTATTGCTGGCTTCCGCCATTTTAGCAATAATAAATAAAAATACTATTTAAATTACAAAAAATATATACAAAAAATAAATAAACTTTAAGCATTTTTATGAGATTTTTTAAAATCTTTAACTACTAATTTATCATAAATAACGACAGAATATTTACCGTTATTCCTGTGAGCTCGCATTTCTTCAAAGAGTTTTTTACGTATGGTTAGGGTATCCAAAGAGTAGTCTTCATTTATAAATATTCCTGTTCCTTTTAACTTTTTTGAATTCTTTAATATGTTAATTTTATCTTTATAGTTCAGGAGTTTTATCACGACTGATCTAGGTTTACTCTGCCCGATTTTTCCGGTTCTATGCGCCCTTTCGATAACTACGCCACTTACATTTAGTTGTTTTTCAAAGATACTTAAAACTTTTTCTTCAGATTCATTCCAACTTTCAGATTCGCTTTCAGTTATTCCTTCAAGCCGCAGATTGTTTCTTCTTAGTCGATCTTCCAGTTGACGCAGCTTATTTTTTTCTTCTGCATTAAATGCTACTTTTGAGACAATTTTTTCTTCAATTTTATTGATTTTTTCCTCTTGGGTATCTTGCGTAAAAGTTATGCTGTTTTCAATATCTTTTTGAGTGTGTTCAATTTTTGAGACTCTGTCATTTGTTTTTACCATTTCAAATTTTCTGAGATTATTTTCATTTTGTAAAGTTTTGCACGTTTCTTTGATTTCTGTTAATTCTTTCAACAGCCCATCAATTCTTTCATTTGTAATTTTTAAATTACCACTAATAAGTTTGAGAATGTCCTTTTGCTGTTTCTTAAACATCTCAGAGAATATTTCACGAACTAATTTCACAGATATTTCAGAAGCTTTTGTATTTGTTTGAATTTCTTTTTTATCATTTTTATTTTTATCCATTTTATTATCAAGTTAAATACCAATATTTGTTTTTATTTAATAATGAATAAACATATAAATTTATGTATATATGTTTTAAACAATTTGTAACAGTCTATTTTTTAAAAAAGTTCAAAACAGCCACGCTGCAAAAACACGTCCGTTCACTTCCGTGTCTTGAAACGATGTTTAAACTCATACTTTAAAACAATATAGTCTTCATTTTCTTTTTGCATAGGAATAAAAGCTTCCATTTCAGAATTTCTTAAAGAAAGAAGATCTTTGTTTAAACAGGATAATAATAACAGGAAAGTTTGAATTTAATTCTTCAAGATTATTACGAAGCTTTGCTTTGTAAGTTGTAATATTAGGCAAATGCTTGACTTTAATGGCATTGGATAGCAACAAATCCATAATTCGAATACTTAAGGCTTTATGTGAATAATTAAGGCGTTATTAGAATAATTAAGGATTCATTTTTATATATGAACGGAACCGAGAGAACCCTATTGATAAAACGTTCCTGCAACTTTTTTTGTTTTCTACCGGAAATTCGGGTCAAATGAATCCTGAAACAATAGGGATTTTTTTTGGCCTTTATTACGGCAACACGGTCGTTCAGACTTACTAAATAAGTGGAAAGTTATTATACGCAAGCGCAGTAAAGTTTGCATATTTTAAAAGTTTTAAAAACGGCTACGGATAACGAATATAAAAAAAATTCTCATTGACAACGAGCTATTTTTCTAATTTTTAGCAATGAAATATGCATTTAGCCGTTTATTAAAAGGAAATTATAATAAAAGTAAC
>NC_061161.1:50852351-50937351 GCF_022113875.1 Hydra vulgaris | reverse complement strand
ATTTTTAGTATTTAAATGAGCAAAGTTTGATCAAATCGAGGGGGCTGTTAATTTTTTATGGTCATAACTTTTAGGCACAATAATACAAATAAATTAATTTGAAAAACTGAAGGTTTATTTAGTATTAGATAGAGAAACTAAGCATTTTATCATTTTATCAAGTCATTGTCATCATGTTTTGGCAGAGGCAGTTAGCTTGTAGGGGAATTTTTGTTAACAATTCATGAAATTTTTTGGAAAACATTTAGAATTGACCAAAGCATGACCATAATTAAATTTAGTTAAAAAAAATTTTTTTTAATGTATCTTGAAATTTCTAAGACAACTTCATGTTATTAGAGTAATAACATTCTAATAATGTTATTACTCAAGATTGTGAAAATTTATAATGATATGACCTTGAGCTAATTTCATTATAAACTATTAATAAAAGCAGGTTGATTTGATTCAAATAAATAGAGATTTGTTGAGTCAAGTCTTGAATCACTTATTTGATTTGATTCAAAATATTTAGGCTTATCAGGGGCCTAATATATATATATATATATATATATATATATATATATATATATATATATATATATATATATATATATATATATATATATATATATATATATATATATATATATATATATATATCCACCACATGATATTAAATTAGTTTTTTGAGGTAGGTAAGATTTTTTAGGCCTTAAATTAAAGCACACATTGTTTTTGTCACAATTTTTTTATAAAACATTAAATTCAAAATAAACTAAATCGAAAACTAAAATGCTTTTATTTTTTTAATACAAGTAAAATCTATATGCATTATGAAAATCCAAAAAAAGATCTAAACATATTGATTTAGATACCAAAAAAAATAATAATAATTAAACATTTTATTTTAATTTAAAAAACAATCGGACTAAAGTTAAGTATATATTTTAATTAATATATTAAAACAATAATCAACCAAAGAAAAACCATAAAAAAAGCATTTCAATATTTTGCAAATCTACCTTTCTTAAATAAGGACTGAAGAAGGCAATCATCTAAAAATTTCAATGTTTCTATCAGCATTAAGTCAACCTTCAAATAATTAATAGCATTTAAGTCCTGCATAATTCATGTAGGCCCAAAAGTCTACACTGCCATTACCTTGCTTGGTTGGTTTTCATGTACAATTCAAATCAAATTACTCTTGAGGTGATCGCCATAGCAGAACACGAAGCAATAACATATTTTTGCATATCAACCTCAACATTCATTTTGTCTGAGAATATAACATTTCACCACTTGCTGTTGTGTTTCACCAAGCAAATTAATTTTATTAATTAAAAACGTTTATCTCATTGTGTTGCCCACCAGATTATCCAGATCCATAATGTCATCTGTTTCAGTAATAAGGTTTTCAAATATGTGAATATTCAATATTTAACTTATTGGCTATTTGACAAGGAGATAGTACTTGGTTTTAAATAAAAATAGATTTGTAACATGTTTTTTCAGAGAATCTCAACCATGATTTAGGAGTTTCATGCTGTATTACTTCACTCGTTATGAGGCTTTTTCAATATCTAATTTATTTGTGTTTTCATCAGTACTATTTCAAAATTAGAAATTTAGAGTTAATAAATGCTAATAAAAATCAAATTAAATTATTAAAAAATATTTCATTAATTTTAAAAATAAAGCAGTAAGTATTATTTTTTAACGAACTAAAAAAATTTAAAAAAATATAGTCGATGTTATAAAGTTACATATAACTAGGGATACAAATGAAATTTTATGGTAACAACTTGTCTATTAAATAAAAAACACGATACTTATTAATTATATATATATATATATATATATATATATATATATATATATACATATATATATATATATATATATATATTAAATAAAAAACACGATACTTATTAATTATATATATATATATATATATATATATATATATATATTAAATAAAAAACACGATACTTATTAATTATATATATATATATATATATATATATATATATATATATATATATATATATATATATATATATATATATATATATATATATATATATATATATATATATATATATATTATATATATATATATATATATATATATATATATATATATATATTAGCTATATACCTTAATATAAATGTATCATACATCTACGAAAGTAGTGTTGGGTGAATTCTATTTTTGTTCAAAAAAAAATTGAATACTCAGATCTGAAAACAATTTCAAATCAAGATAAGACTATTCGAAATAAAAAAGTAAAAATTATTAAATTGTATCGCTCAGATTTTTAGAAAAACAGTTTTGAAAATGTAAACAAATCACGCTTTTAACAGTCAGATAAATGTAGCAGAGAATCACAGTTTTTTTATATATTTAAACATCTTTATATTGTTTTTATCATTTTTGAAACAACAATTCAATTATCTTTATTATTATTTCATTCTATCAAAAATGTGCAAATAATAACTACTAAGTAAAACTTTAAAAATATTGTTGCTACTCAGAAAAAATTTTGGTATCTAAAGGCCGTCACCATCTTTAAAATTATAATATATGAATTTGACACTGCGCTTGCGTATAATAACTTTCCACATCTAAACGACCCATCTAAACGACCACATCTAAACGACCACATCTAAACGACCCTTTTAATCAATCGTTATTGCAATGTATTTATTTTGCTTGCGCAAGCAAAATAAATACATTGCAATAACAATTGATTAAAAGGGTTCTTTCGGTACCATTTACTTTAAAAAAAGAATCCTGATTTAATAACGGCGTTTTGAACATGACGGAGGAGAGCTAAGTCTGAAACATTGTTATGGCTGTGTATGTTTTTTTATAAAGGCAATGTTTTTTTTTTTATAAAGAACTCATATATACATATTAGTATACTATAAATTTAAGTTTAGTATTTTTTAGATTATGAAACGGAATTTTTTATAATTTCATAGAATATTATGGGTGAATCCTGGGCAACACAGGATACCCCCTAGATCCGCCCCTGGTCATCAAAGTAAGTCGTTTAAAAAGAAATTAATTTTTACGTTAAAGTTAGGGTTTACTCAACTTTTTTTCCGGAGATTAACATAGGAGGGAATAACATCAAACGGTTTGTTAGTACAATTAAATAATTAAATAAACTTTGATATAAAATAGCATTTAAACATTGTTTTTGTTAAGAAACTGTTATCCATACCTTGGCTTCCTTATATCTTAAAGAAATGGATCTTAGAGAAGCTGCTGGTGTAATGTGGAAATGCAGAAAATAGATATACACCTCAAAACATCACTAAACTCCTTGACTATGAAACTAGTGAGGTTGAAGGCATTGTTGAAATTCATTGTTGAAAAAAAATAGGAAGAGTATTTCTTTTTAATAATTTCATAAATGATCTCTTAATTGTTTGCTGAGATGTGTTCGGACATATTACTAATATCAGATGATCTACTGATCTAATTCGCGACAGTTAGAATTTTCTAGCTGTCGCGAAATTATAACAGTTCGCTAGATTAGAATTTTCTTCTTCTATCTCCACATTTTTGAGTTTTGAGATATAACGATTTAAAAAACAAAAACTTTAGGAGACGGCATTTAAAAAGATATTTATTACATTTGTTATCTCCGCAACTTTTTTGATAATGACTTTCAATATAGTAAAAAAACATTCCTTTGAGGTACATGACACAATCAATAACTCAATTTTTTCAAAAAGTGGATTTCAAAATATTTCTAAGCTCGCGAGTTAACTTGAAAGGTTTTTTTAATCTAATTAATTTAAAGAATTTTGATGCTTTACCCTTGTTCAATTTATTAAACTTGTTTTGCAAGAAGTACAAATGGTTTTTAGAAAATATCCATCATATTTTATTCATAACAAGTTTTCAATATGGAGTTACATTGTGAGACTTGTATAAGTTGATGCAATTTTTTTTCAAAGGCAGAAAAGCATTAAACACAAAATAGGCGTTCTGCTTTGGCTCTTTTAGCATTAACTTTTATATAATTCCTTTAAGAACAATTAACGTTATAGCAAGTCTTTATATACCTACTACATTTTTTTTTTACAAATTTGAATTGATAATGTAATCATAAAATGGCGTAATATTTTATAGAGAATTATTGATTAATCTTCATTATTGAAGTTAAAAAGGTAAGATTTTAAAAATTACTTTGAAACACTTACTTTTAATAATAATAACTAAATCAAATTTTACCCTGGCGGTCATTGAAACACATTGAATAGTTTGGCGCGCCAAAAATCTATTTTTTTTATATACATAGATTTTTGGCGCGCCAAATTTAAGAAATTTTCACCTTTTTTTTTAGCGTGCATAATGGTTGGTGTAAAATTTTCTTATATATACTATATTTTACACCAACGATTATGCACACTAATAAAAAAAGGTGAAAATTTCTACCTTGGGGTAGGACATGTGATATACTTTTAGTAAGGTATAATTTTCTACCTTTAAAGGTAGAAAATTATAATAAAAGCAATTATTTGCCATAGAATTTTGGCGAATGTCCACAGAACCTACACAATTAATAATGCAGCAAATATGCTAGCAGTTATCCCAAAAAATTCTACCTTAAAGGCATAACTTTCTATCTTAATAAGTAGAAAATTACACCTTACTAAGGGTATATCACATTTCCTACCTTAAGAAGAAATTTCTACCTTTTTTTTTTAGTGTGTGGAGTGTAAACATTAAGTTTTAAGTAATTTAGTTGATTATAATTTTTATAATTTATTAAATCTTTTGTTTTATAGATCTGGTTTTAGTTTCTATTTATAGTCGATAGTCATTTATTATTGATAGATACATTTATTATTGTATTAGAAACACAAGTATATACACGGAGTATTAAAAATATAAGTGTCTACACGCATGAAGAAAAAAAAGACTTGAAAAAATTGCAAACAAAACTCCTGACACATAGTCGTAAGGTTATCAAATTTTTTATTTTTACCAATTTATTTCTGTAAATTCAAAAAACATAATATCTGTCAGGAGATTATAGATTCTAAATAATTATACTTATATGTTTATTACAAGTTATACTTCAAAAAATGAGCAACTTTATACGGTCTCTTATATGTCATTGCTTGATATGTTATAAAAAAACAAACATGTGTTTGTGCCTTTATTACTTTTTTTTTTTTAATGAAATCTATTTGCATTACAGCCGTTGCCTAATGGTTAGAATATTGGTTCTGATTTGCTCTTTCTATTTAAGGAATTTCGGTAAGAAAAGCGCGATAAATGGTCTTTTTAAATGAATTTTTCAACCGAGGTGCTCTGTGAGAAGACCGTTAATCTTCTCAGAACACCTTTATAACCACGTAAAAATATAATTTACCTTTTTTGAAAACTATTTAGTTTATGATGCAAAAAAATAGTCTATTTAACCAAAAGAAAATCAAAACAAACCCGATTATTTTGCGTTGATTAAAACACCTCTGCGTTATTTGAACATGAATTTGAATGTTTGCTTTCTTTCATAAAACTTGGTACCATCAAATTCCCTAGAATACTGAAGGTAGTTAGGTATCTAATAACCTTTTTGGTGACTTTTAAAATGTTTATTCAAAAAGATAGCATCTCAGTTTAAATTCATTTACAATTTAGCATCATATAGTTTTTAATTTTTGAGTTAATTAATCAATAAGTTTTCTAAAAATATATTAAAAATTTTCTATCATATTTTTTTTCTGAGTAAATTAATGGTAAATTAAAGCAACCCTAATAAATACTTATTAAAATATATGTCAAATTTATATGGTCAGTTAATTTAAACATAATAGCTTTTAAATTAGTTAAACGAGAATCCTAAAAATTTGCACTCGTTTTGACCTATATAAATTACAAAAAAATTTAATTATATTGAAAAAAATAATAATTCTATAAAAAATAAATTTCTTATCAGTGTTTCAAGAGATATTTTAATTAGTAAATTCTTGACACACCTGAAAAAAGGAAATTGGCAAGAAAATCAGTATCACAAGAAGTCAAATAGGAAGTAGTATGTCTATCCAATTATAATCAAAAAGTCAACAAAAAAGTGGCAAGATTAAGTGGTTTTGTGCTGTGTCCATATATCCCTGAAAAACTATAAAATTTTAAATAACGTAAAAGATTCATCAATAATTGACAGGCCGTCAAAACTTTATTGTAAGAATCAAAGCTTATTGTATCAAAGGGTAAGGAAAGATCCTAAATTTAGCACGCGAAAACTGTCAGCTAAGATTATTAATAAAGCTGATTATAAAGTATTAGTTATAGCGCAGTTAGATGGCGTCTTAATAATAAAGGTATTGATTTTCATGTTGTTGCAAAAAAAAAAAAACATTTTAATGGTGACAGATAGGATTAAAAGATATACTTGGTGTAAAGAAAGTCTTCACTGGTCGGAAGAAGATTGCTCTAAAGTCATTTTAAGAAATGAATCAATTTTTGAGGGGACTAATTGTCGATCAAGAATTATTGTTAATTAGCTTCAGAGAAATATGGAAATATTTTGCGTACTAAGAGAACAAGGCGGTTGCGATTAGTATACGAGGAATCATTTCTCATAAAGGAATAGGATTTCAAAATATTTATGCAAGGTGAATTGACGAGTATTACAAAAAGACCTTAAAAAATAAATTTTTACTTACTTACAGACTATTTTTTGGAAGACATGAAAACCGGTGAAAACGCAAGCCTACGTAAACTCATAATGCTGAATTACACTGCGTAAACTCGTGCAAATATTAATTTTGGTACCAAAATAATATTTTTAAAACTTTTTATTTATTTTTGCTTACAATGTATTCCAAATTTTTATTTTTATTTTTTTTTTACTTTTTCATTTTTTTAAGCTTTAATAATTTAAGTAATAGTTGAAAAATCTAAGTTATATTTTTGAAAGCCACTGCAGTGGCTTTCAAAGCATGTATATGTCTAGCTTTTTAAATGCATTATTTGCAAAATATTACTAGTCAATCACCTTGTTTTAATTCAGTAATTAATTGATTGAGGCTAAGGTAGTAATAAAGCTAGAATAAACCAGCCTTGTTGCAAATATCGGGATAACCATAGGCTAATTTGCGTTATTTTGTTAATATGAATGCAATTTAGTTGCGTTATTTTGTTAATATGAATGCAATAGAGTTGGTTCATTTATAATATTGGCAAATAGACTTGCCCCTATAATATATTTGATAATTTATTTAAAACGTACCTTGTAAGTTACTTAAAATATTTCATTTACTTTCATTTAAATTTTCTTTTTCTAAATATAAAATACGTTTATATATATATATATATATATATATATATATATATATATATATATATATATATATATATATATATATATATATATATATATATATATATATATATATATATATATATATATATATATATATATATATATATGTATATGTATTAAATCTATAAAATCAAGTTTTTTATAGGTTGTTAATATTTTATGACTCTTTGAAATTGGAATAAATACAATCAAATAAACTTGTTGAACAACTTGAAAAAGATTTATTTGATTTTAGTTAGTATATTATTTGAAAGCATAATTAACTATGCTTTTAATTTTTCATAACATATATAAATATTCCGTTTAATGGTTGTTCTTTATAGCGGTAGGTTTTAATTTAAAATAGTTTAAAAATGTACCATGACGTCAAGGCCTGAAACTGGTAATTAGATTCTTTTTTCAACGTTTCCCCTTTATTTATCAGAAAATTAAATCAATATTCTATATTAGGTTGTTTCTGTAAAAAATTTTGTAACTAGAAAGCGCTGAATGTCGCTTTTAAATAAAACAGTTTTCAATTGACAAATGAGGCTTTAAAAAAAACTATCAAACTTGTATAAAAATAGCTCAAACATAAAATAGAAATTTTTTAAAAGACTTTTCCTTCGATAAAAGTCAAATTTTTGTTTTTAGCCTTTTATTAAAACAAGGTAAACGCGTCTTTAAAAATGAAAAACTAAACTTGTTCATATATTTTTTTATTTCATAGTCTTCACGTCTTTATGTCAGTATATATATATAAATATATATATATATATATATATATATATATATATATATATATATATATATATATATATATATATATATATATATATATATATATATATATATATATATATATATATATTTATTTTCATTTTCAAATGAATAGTTGTTGCATTTAATAAATGTAATCACTTGATTGTATCCCCGTATATTATCTTGTGGTATATTATTTATGTAAATTTTGTCGCAATAACAGGTAGAACTAATGATAGTATTTTAATGAAGTTTTATTTTTTAAAGTTGTGCTATAAATTTTGTTAACTTGTTATTTAAAAAAGTTAAAAAACTTTTTATTTATAACATAAAAATTAGTCTAGTGTTTTTTGTTGTTATTATTTTTTTTTTGTATTTTTTTTTTTGTTTTTTTGTTTTTTTGTTTTGTTTTTTGTAGATTTTTGTTTTGCTAGTGATGATAGTGGTTACTTTACCTCAGTGGATCCCTGTGGTTGCGTGCTGTTTGCTTAAACAGGTTTTGTTACTTGCAATCTGCTACATATGAATTAGATTTATAAGTCCTTTTTAATTAAAAATATGTAACATTTAATTTTTATTAGATCGATAAAAGTCAGTTTGACAGTAAGAAACTTAAAACTTTTTCAACTTAATAAAAACAAAAATTTAATTAGATCTAAAAAATGAAACAAATTTTAACAAAAAAAATTTTAACTAAAAGCTCTCATTCTTTGATAAATTAATTTGCTCAAATATAAAGTAACAAATATAAAGTAAGAAATATAAAGTAACAAATAAAAAGTAACAAATATATAGTAACAGATATATTAAACCAAGAGTAATTATTTTATTTGATTAAGTTTTAATGTTTGACTTGATTAACATGTAATAGTTGCTTAAAGTTGTAATTTATTTTATTGAAGTTATCATTAATTAATGATATAATCATTAAATAACGACAGACGTTATTTAATGATTATATAATGTATAGATGTAATAGATTATTCTACATGATATTTTTGTCGTCGACAGTCATTAAATCGTTAAACAATGATTATTTGAAATAGTTATCATTTAAAATACTAACTAACATGAATTAAAGATATTATATGAACATTTTTATTAATACAGCTTGCTGAATTAGAAATAAAAGAGAAAAAACATAAGTTGCTTTTTTTTAAATAATGTCCACTTTAAAAATATTTTTATCTTTAGTAAACTCTTGAAAATAATTAAATCAGAAGGACAATCAAATCGAATACTTTGTATTCTAAATTATAAAACTTTTATGTGACAATAATTTTATGTTACAATAAAAATTAAACAACTTTAGTTGTGTTGGTTGCAAAAATTACTCCTATTAATAAAGCACCATGTTGCAGGCCATAAATATCTGACATATACAATCTAAAGGTAGATGTTAATAAATAGTACTTAATATTGAAGCACAGTTTCAAATACACACAAAAAACTATCTATGAAGGGTAGGACTCAAGCTAATTTCTTCTAAAACATAATATTTTCAGTTAGAGAGGTAGAATTACAATTTTTTTAATTTCGAGTTAAGCAACTTTTAAGGATAATATTTTTAAACATTTTGATGCTAATACGTAATGCTTTTTTTAAAATAGAGACGAGAGAATCTTTGGAGTACAAATAGTTATAATCATAATACTTTCTTTAAGATAGCCATTATAGAACCTTTGGAAGACTAATATTTATAATCATAATGCATTTCTTAAAATAGTGATGAGAGAATCTTTGGAAGACAAATACTTATAAATATCTATATCATCCACTCATATATGGAAAAAATTGTTTTTCCGAAAAAGTTTTATATGAAATTTAAATTCTCAATTAAAACGTTTATGCTTGATTTATGTTTGTATATTATATATGCATTAATATTTTGTTATTTTAAAGTTATATTTACTTATCATGCAATTAAATGGAGTATTTAACTATGAGGTATTTTCAGCAGATTTGTTAGTTCACTCAGCATCAAAAATTTTAAGACAATTAAGTAATAATACGCTTTGTTGTGAATGCTACTACATCTGTGACTTTGATGCACATGTTCAAAAGCAGAGCGTATTGTAACGCTGATAAATATGATCTAAAATTGTCGATAGGACATTTATCGAGCAATCTGATAAAGCCAAAAAAAAGTTTTGGTTTGAAAATAACTATTTTTTTTTTTTTATTAAAACAACTATACCACTAATAATATTATCATAATTATCATAAAATAATAATGTGTATGTGGAACATACACATTTACATATATTATACATAAAACATTTCAATTGATTTGTTATTTTTTGAAATATTTAATGATTCTGTTCTCACAATTAATTTTTTGTTACATTTTTTGTTAAATTGATCTTAACGCAAGTATTTTTAAACTTGGTCTAATAATGCTTTTCATAAACTCTTTCATTTCAAAAATCATTTGGAATTGCTATAGTACAACACAAAAAAACATATTATTTAGTTATTTATTATTTAGTATTTATTATTTAGTTATTTATTATATAGTTATCACTTTAAATATTATTACTATTATTCAATACTTAATATTCCACAGTATTTGAATAAATTAAGTAATGTATTTGAATAAATTAAGTAATGTATTTGAATAAATTAAGTAATGTATTTGAATAAATTAAGTAATGTATTTGAATAAGTTAAGTAATGTATTTGAATAAATTAAGTAATGTATTTGAATAAATTAAGTAATGTATTTGAATAAATTAAGTAATGTATTTGAATAAATACCTCCATAATGTAACCATAAGGCATTTTTATAAACTTTACCATTTAAGCTTGTTAAATTGATGTTTTGGGGTTGATGTTGAAACAGTTGATGGGGTAAGTAGAATCACAAAAAGAAACTATAAAACACTTGTTTAATGATAATAAATGTTTTTAAGATTGTTATTTTTGTCCATATTATTTAGAATTCAAACGAATATAATGCATTTACATTACAACAAACTAGTTTCATATAAAGTTCGCATTATTTGGATTTTATTTGGATTTAGTGAGCTTAAAAAAACACACATTGCACTGAATTCAGTTAACTCTTGGTGTGGACGCAACAAAAATTTCACGGAAACAGATGCATGCAACGTCATCATTTAATTAATGAACATTTTTTACGTAGTTTTGCATAACGTTTTTTTCTTCTCCTACCTTTTTGACGTCATTTGTATTACTAAAAACTCTGCTGCAACAAATCGTTTCGCTGTTATTAAAACTCGCTTTAAAAGAGCAAGCATAATATCTACAAGGTGTTGCTTCTGTCAAGACCTTTCTTTTGTAAGTTTACTTTTTTAGAACACAAACATTTGTTAAAATAAATAATAATTTAGTAACAAATATTATTACTTCTAAGGACTTATTAATCTAAGGAGTATTCTAAAGAAAATTAAAAGGCATCATAACAGATTCGGCCAAAACACGTTCTAACAAACCCCATTCACAATTTTTCAATAACCCAAGTCATCAGTGCATATAAAAAATAACTATTTTTTAAACGATCAAAATGTGAAAACACTTTCCCATACGCCTATGCAGATACTATAAGTAATTAATTTTTAAATACCACGTACATTGAAAAATTTTATTTTTTAAATATCTTTTAATAAATAATATGTACTAATGAAGAATAATTAACATTACTATATAAACTATTTATTCTTGTGGTAGAGGTAGTATTATAATGTTTTATTTAAACTTTAACTAATTTAAGTTACCCATTATTAAGCAGCCATGGCGCAGTGGTTAGAATTTTGGCTCAGAACCCAGAGGTCCGGGGTTCAACGCCGGCTCTAGCCCAATAAGCGACACTGGTAGGAAGGAGGCGCTAACTTCCAGTTAAATGCTCTCCCGCGGTGCTCCGTGACAAGACCGTAAGGACTTCTCGGTGCTCCGTGATAAGACCGTAAGGACTTTTCGGAGCACCTAAATAACATAAAAAACAAAACAAAAAAAACAAACAAGCACTGTGTTCCAACTGATCCTCACGCTGGTCTTACTATCAATCTATTTTATTTTATTTTTTTTACTTATTGAATAAATTATGTCAAACTATGTATAAGTTATACATAATTTGATTTAGTTTCTAGAAACTGAGACAGTTACTTGGAATTCTTATATTTTTTTGATGTGCATTTAATAATTAAAAGTTTTTTTTATTTAAGATCAATATTCCACTTGATCTTTTACTTGGTAGTTAACATCTTTAATCTAGATAACTCAGCCTTTTTTTATTCTTTGTGCTTAATTGTTACACATTATATTAAATATAGCCTTAAAAACGCTAAACTTGTATTTTCAAATTTCTTTTTTTAAACTTGCATTTTGAAATAATAAATTTGTAAAATATATAAGCTTCTTACGTTGCGGCCGCAACCAAATTTGAATTGCGATATTTACTATAGAAGAGTTTTCTTTTTTTTTCTTTGTTAGTTGTTTTACAATAGGGTTATTTAAATGCAAATTTGTAGAACCTGCTAAGTTTTTAAAATGATTATTTTTTTTTTAATGTAAAATGTTGTCGCTATTTTAGTAGACTTTGCAACAAGCCGACGCTTAGGAAAAAAGACCTATAGCTTTAAGCCAAATGCAGAACAGAGTTTTGTTTTTCATTGCATAAAAACTTTAAATAATTAATGTTAAATTGAATAAAAAAACAAACAAAAAAAGTCAAAAATTTTCTTAACATTATTTTATAAGTATTTTATAGTAAAAACGTCAAAAAAAATACACACACACAAATATATATATATATATATATATATATATATATATATATATATATATATATATATATATATATATATATATATATATATATATATATATATATATATATATATATATATATATATATATATATATATATATATATATATATATATATATATACACATATGCGTGTATATAAATATATAAATGTATTTCCACAAATCATCTTAAAGATTAAATGACCAACCAATTTCAATATTTGCATAGTACTTGTGTTTGTTAGCTTTTTGCGAATCTGTGTCACTTTCATATTTGACATCATTTTTTTATTATTATTATTATTTTTTTTGCACCGTATAAACATTTTAATGTAAATATTATTATCTTAATAGTTAGATCTTGTTGCTTTGTTACAACGTGCTGAATTTGAAAATGTTTTTACGAAGAACACGTTCCTTCCAGCCTTTTAATCAAAAGTCTATCGAAAAAGAAGAGGTTAATATAAATAAAAAATTTATCATTTTATTTTACTTATTTTGTATGAATATATTTAAAAACTATTTAGGCAGTTATTTAAAAGTGAATAAAAGTCTGTAAGTGTATACAGTTTTGAAACATTGTTTTACTAACAAACAAAAAAGTATATTAGTTTTAACTTTAACTGCCTGTATTCTTTATGTTTCCCATTTTACTTTATCTATATTGTAATCAAACTTTCTCTACTCTACGTAGACCTTAGTCGAAAAATTACGCATTGCCGCATTTGGTTACGGTGGAGTTGGTAAAACGTCGTTAATAAAAAGGTTTCTATACGACGAGTTCAGAGATGAGTATTGCGAAACAATAGAGGATGACTACAGACAAGTTCTTGAATACAATGACATAACATGCGATGTAACGATTCTAGATACGGCTGGAAACCACCAGTTTCCAGCCATGAGAAAATTAGCAATTGAAAGTTGTCATGGCTTTATTTTGGTTTACTCAGTCGATAGTCAAAAATCTTTCGAAGAAGTAAAGCGCTTATACAATATAATTATTGATATAAAAAAAACTCCAAACGTTCCGATCATTTTGGTTGCAAATAAATCAGACACTCATGCCCGGGAAGTCCCAAACGACGAGGCTTACATATTAATAAATGCCATGGGAAACAAATGCGAGTTTATTGAAGCATCGGCAAAATTTAATTTAAACACAAAGTTAGTTTTTTACGACTTAATGCGTTTAATTTCGGAAGAGAAAAATGAAATTTTAGAGTTAGAACTTATAAACAAAAACCGATCTAGATCCCGTATATCGAGTTTACGAGCCTCCTTTAGCCATGTTATAAAACTCTGAAATAAAAGATTGAATTAAAAAAAAAATGCGTTTTTATAAAGTTATTAAACAGTATTATGCAATCTGGCCGTCTTCTTTGCGTTAAAATACAAAAGTATGGAATACAAAAGAATATACAGTAAAAATAAAATCTAATTCTTTTTATAAACATTTATATAATATATATATATATATATATATATATATATATATATATATATATATATATATATATATATATATATATATATATATATATAATATATATATATATATATATATATATATATATATATATATATATATATATATATATATATATATATATATATATATATATATATATATATATATATATATATATATATATATATATATATATATATATATATATATATATATATATATATATATATATATATGTTCTTAAAACAGTATTTTTATTGAAACCATTTGATTTATTGAAATTAAAAATATCACAATTTTACATCATTGTTAAAGAGTTTACATCAAAGGTTGAAGAGTCTTAAGTTATGCAGTATAATCAGCGCAACGTAAGCATAAGAAAAGAGGTACTTTAGATTAATTAGCTGTTACGCTTTGTAAAAATTCAATAAAACAAAAAAATGTTGCAGAGTTATTTTAAGTATTAGTGATGTTCGATAACATTGTGAAAAAAAGTACAGCAATCAAAAATTCTGTACTTATCATAATAAGGCAAGTAAGTGCGACACTTCTAATACAATAAATCTTCTTCTTTTTTTATAAAATGTATGAAAGGTATTTTTATTATTAAATGAATGAAAAAGCAGGAGGGTTTTTTTTTTTTTGAATAACAGTATTTCTTAATAGTGACGTCGATACCTTGGTGAGAGCTATTGTGAAACTTTGTATGTAAGTAAGAGACCATCCATAAACGATATCGGTAAATAGAGAGGGGAGGGTTATGAAAAATTAAAATTAAAGAAAGATGAACAAAAAGAAGGTTTTACATAAATCATTATACAAAACTAAAATGTAATATTTGTTCTTATTTTTTAGGTATCTATAATCTAATATTTGTTCATTTTTATACTATATATTTCAATAAAGAGATTTAGTTCTGCTGCTTTGGTTTTTTTTTAAAACCCAGGTATATGGCAGCATGACCACAGTATTTTTGGTTTTGAGATTTAAACACGACATCATTTTAAGATGAAACAACTCTTAACATTTTCATATTTAAAATTTTTTTTAAATGAGAGTACTTTGCAAAAAATCACAGTGCTTAAGAACCTTACAACAGCAAAAACGTTTTTTTTTTAAATTTTTAAAAGATGCATTCTTTATATCTACATTTATATATGGGCGATTCCGCGGCGGAAAATGAAAAAGTAGTCAAATTTTATCCTTTTTTTTTTGTTAACTTTTAGCAAATGAATATTGAAGACACATGAAAGTTTATTTAAAGTATACCTTTAGTCCTAAAATAAATTAGTTTAAGTCATTTTTATGCTTCCGAAAGTTACGGTTTTTCTCATTGTCGCATCATAAAAAAAGTATCATTTTAAAAATATTACTTTAACCATGAATTTATTTGCATAATCCAAATTAGTTTAGCATGAAAATAGAGCTAACATGTTCAAATTGTTGTTGGTCAACTTTAATACTTTATAAAATTTATATCTTTTAAGAAAATAACGAAAGAATTTAACTTATTGCAATATATATTTAAAGTTTTGAATAACGATGTTTAGTTAATGCACATTTTTATTTAAATTTGTGAAACGTAGGTTGAAACTACATGCATTTACTTAAGTTCTGGCGCTTTTTAGTTGCTTACAAAATGAACTACGTCATTACATAATGCAAACAAATGCAATTAAGAGGTAGGGGGGGGGATTGGAAAGGGTTTGTCCATAAAGTAAGTCAATTTGTATTTGTCAAATTTTAAGCCCTTTCCTCCTATCACAAACGATCACGTATACCTGAACTCCTTCCTAAATTGTGATAGCAGTTTTCATACAAAAAATATTTTAAAATATGTAAATGTAAATACTTTGTAGCATTTTAAAAATTCAACCTAATGAAAATAAGGCAATATGCATAAACATAAGAAATGTAAGTAACAATTTCGACAAACTCAAGATTTTCTTATTTAAATGATAAGTATTAATAAAGTTGCCATATTAAAATAATTTTTTAAAGTTGAAAAAACTGTTATTAATGATTTGTTATAAATTTGATAAATGTTACGAAAAATATCTCAGGAAGGGTGCCACCAGTTTTTTAAAATTTTTTTGTTAATTACTTTTAATGAATGAGTTCAAAAACTTTTGCAATTCTTTCGTTACGTAACTTTAAAAAAAAACCCACTCTAAACGACAGATATAAAAAATCCACGCTATTAATCGCTCGGTAACGTACCCAGCAAACAATAGACGTCTTTTAGACCGTCTAAAATTGGTCTAATTTGTATCTAATGCCGATACGTATATTTTAGACGTATATTAGAGATCAAAAAGACGTCTGGATCTAGAGATACTATTTTTGCTCTGTTTTAGATGCATATTAGATGCATAAAATAGATCGTGCATAGATAATTTTTTTTTCATCTAAACTTAGATGTCTATAAGATGTCTTATATAGATTTGTTATAAAAACAAAAAAAAAATATAACTTTTTTTCATCTAATTCAGATAATTTTTCATCTATTCAGATAATTTTTTTTCATCTAAACTTAGATGTCTATAAGATGTCTTACATAGATTTGTTATAAAAACAAAAAAAAAATATAACTAATTTTACGGAGCGACAATTATAAATGACCGCCATTTAAAAACCATGCTTAAACTTATTACGAAAAAAGCATGAAGATTTTAACCTATGGAAAACATTAATGATTATTTCTTTTGATAAATTTTAAATAATAAAATAACATGCTATTATAGTTCACAAAATATTTCGATGAGTTGATGCTTAGCATGTTTGCTAAAATCCTTGTGATTTGAAATTTATTTTGCAGAAATATTACAAAATTAATATTTTCAAGTTGATATTTTTATTTCAAGAATAAAAGATAATGTAATTAAAATATATGTATATATATATATATATATATATATATATATATATATATATATATATATATATATATATATATATATATATATATATATATATATATATATATATATATATATATATATATATATATATATATATACACTGTGTCAAAAAAGTTTTCATCCACCTATCTTGCACATTTTAAAAATGCAATAACTTTTTATTCAGCAAAGATGCAAGCATGATATAAACTAAATTATATCATTTAAACATTTAAGAAATATTGTACAAAAAAAGTTTTTTAAAGTAATGAGTTACAAATAAAATACAGCATTTTGGAATAAAAGATAGACATCTTTGTCTCAAAAAAGTTTTCATCCACTTTACAAAAATCAAATAAAATTGTCATACGAACTCAATTTATTAGTGTTTTAATAACTTGTGTTTCCACCACGAGCTTTTATTATTTCGTGTAGTCTGTTTTTCATTGAACAAACTACTTTTTTAGTAATTTCTGGAGTGATTAAGCCCCACTCTTTCATAATTACTAATTGGAGTTGTTGTTGATTCCTCACATCGTGGGTCCTAATTCTTCTACCCAATTCATCCCACAGATGTTCAATAGGATTCAAATCTGGAGATTGTGGGGGTGTATGAAGTTGCTTAGCTATTTTAAATATAAGCCATTCCTTGACACGTTTGGCAGTATGTTTTGGATCGTTATCTTGCTGAAAAGTAAATGACCTAGTAAGTCCCAATTTGTGGGCACTTTCTTCCAGATTATTTTTTAGAATGTTTAAATACACATTTTGATCCATATTTCCATCAATGAAAACCAAGTTTCCTACACCTGAAGCACTCATACACCCCCACACTAAAACACTTCCTCCGCCAAGCTTCACCGTTGGACACAAGTTTTGTTTTTTAAATGCTTCATTTGGTTTTCTCCAAACTTTAACTCTTCCATCTGATGAAAACACATTAAATTTTGATTCATCGCTGAAAAGGACCGATTCCCAGAATGTTTGTGGTTCATTGATATAAAGTTTTGCAAAGTGTAGTCGTTTGGCTTTGTTGACTTTGCTGATATAGGGCTTTTTTAATGGTACTCTACAATTGTATCCAGCTCTTCTTAAGGTTATTCTAACAGTTTCAGGGTCCACTTTTAAATTGTAATCATTTTGCAGCATTCCAGCGAGTTTTGGAGCACTTATTTTAGGATTCTGGATGACTGTTCTTAATATAGCTCGTCGATGCAATACTTGAATTTTATTTGGACGCCCTGTACGTGGCTTATCAGCAATTTTTTTGGTGCTTTGGTATTTCTTAATAATAGACTGCACAGTTGCACGTGATTTCTTTACTATTTTTGCTATATTTCGCTGTGATTTTCCCTCTTTCCATAGTCTAACAATAAGCAATCTGATTTCCTCTGCAACTCTCATTTTTATTAATAATCTAACAAAAATAAAAAATATAAAAAACTCATATAAAAAAAAAAAAATACAAAAATCTTACTAAATCTAATTTATATTTTAAAAATGATACTTTAATACTGATTTAATAACAAATTGAGGTTGGAGTGCAGGGTGGATGAAAACTTTTTTGGCGCAAAAACAGGCATTGTTTATGTTTAAATGTTGTATTTTAATTTCTATTCATTATTTTGTAAAATCTTTTTATACAATACTTCTTGAATGGTTAACTGATATAATTAAGTTGAAATTATGCTTATATCTTTGCTGAATGTAAAGTTATCACGTCTGAAAGATGTACAGGATAGGTGGATGTAAACTTTTTTGACACAGTGTATATATATATATATATATATATATATATATATATATATATATATTATATATATATATATATATATATATATATATATATATATATATATATATATATATATATATATTTATTCTTATATTTATTCATAAATTTTAAATTTCATTGTAAAATATTTTAGCGTTCAAAAATTATGACCATGTAAAGTTTGCATCCCCCTCAATTCGAGGGGGTTACAATTTTCATATGGTCATAATTTTTGAGCGCTAAAATATTTTACAATGGAATTTAAAATTTATTGATAAATATAAGTCTTGTTGAGAATAGTACAAAAAATATTTTATCAACTTGCTGCTCTCACGTTTGGGGCAGGTACGTCTCAAATTGTGGGGTTTTTTTGTTCCCAGGCTCCAATCATTGCAATTTTTTGCAAACAATCCTTATTTGATATAAGTATAAACATATAAATGTTTGGAGTTTGCTCCATGTCTGGAAGTTAGCTATCTCAAACACCAAAAAATGCTGGATCCGCCCCTGTATATATATATATATATATATATATATATATATATATATATATATATATATATATATATATATATATATATATATATATATATATATATATATATATATATATATGACTCATATATGAATCTTGGTTTCTCGATAAAAACGATAAGTGCACAACCAATATAACAATCTTTTGTGTTATTGAAAAACACTCATATTATGAGTGTTTTTCAATAACACAAAAGATTGTTATATTGGTTGTGCACTTATCGTTTTTATCGAGAAACCAAGATTCATTTATGTCTTTTACAAAAAGGGCATACGAAAAGAGACGCAGTAGACGTGTCCAAAAAGAATATTAAAAAATACTAGATTTTTCATCAGTACATATAGAAAAAAAAATCGAATGTTGGAACTTCTAAAAGAAATGATTTCTTATCTTGCAAAAATCAAAAATAATATTTTGACCATCATGAGTCAGCGATTTTGTACAATGAATACTCTTATGACCAAAAGCCTAATGAGTATAAGCATAACCCAACTTTAAAGGAAAGTTTTTCTGCATGTTTTATTTAACCAAGTAATTATGCACTAAACAAGTGGATTGACAAAGAATACCAACAAATTTATTGTCCCAAAAAAAAACTTTAATCTTACACTGAAAAACAACCTTTTGTCAACAAAAGAATGGCACAAATTTCCATTGATAAAGTGTAAGATAACAGATAGTCAGTATCTAACTTGTTGTGTATTTTTTTTAAAGGTAACTTAATTACTTTTTTGTAGCAAAATGTTTTATAATTAGATTCATTTTCATGTTATGAAGAATACAACTTTCTACATCAGATGAGATAAATGTTAAAGAAAGCATTAAAAATAAGAATAACAAATCATACCGCTCTTCATTGCCAGAACCTCCGCCACCTATTATGAATAAGCCCAATGCTAAAAGTATAACATAAATATCATAATTTTTTCTTAATGGTTTATAAACTGAAATAGATTCTTGTTTAATTTGATTTGAATAATATCTATCTAGCTATTAGTCTTTTTTATGTATTACTAAGATTTTCTTTTTATTTTAACTATTTGGGTGTCCTATTATATGTAATGTTGTTAAGTTGGTTACATATATATATATATATCATTGACAACATTCTATTGTATTAAATAATCCTTTAATCAACTTGATATGAAAATTGAAAACTGATTGAAAGCATGCTGAAGTTGTTTGAATTCAGAAATTGAAAGAGTACAAAATTGGTTGAAAGATTAAATTAAGTAACAGTTATGGTTGAGGGATTATTTATAGTTCTAATTATAATTATTTCTTTTAAATAGAGTTGTTATCAGATTCAAAGATTGAAGAAGATAATTTTTCTTCACATTTTATTGATGAACACCAAGCAAAGTTCACATTGTCAAAGAGTTTTAAGTTTTAATGTGAGTAATTTTGGTTTTTACACCACTGAATGTTAATGTGGAGGTCTTTTTTATTATTTTGTTTTTGTGTTAAAATAATTGTAAAAGATAGGTATAAAAGAATAGAAATGGATTATTTATAATATTGTGATCTGATAAATCATGTGTGTAGCATTTTATCTTTAGTAGTTTTTTTAGTAAGAATTTTAACTACTACTTTTAGTAGTAGTTAAAATTCTTTAATATCGTAGCCTTTTACAGGATAAAGTTTTAGCTGATTTAAAAAGTAGGTTTTCCAAAATATTATGGCAACTTCTGTGATGGAGTAATAAAAAAACTTACATGTGTTTTTGGAATTTTAGTTTAAGTTACTCAAGCATAATTTTAATTTTCATTGTTTTGCTATTTGGTTTTATGAGCTAAATATGTTAATCAATCTTTTTATTCTTGTTTGTTGAGATGCAAAATGTTATTCTCAAGGAGCTTGCAGAAATAAAAGTTCTTTTAAAAGAAGTTATAGAAATTAAGTTTCAGGCTACTGGGGTGAAGTTGCTAGAATCGGTGGATGAAGTGGTTACACTGGATAATAAACTAAAAGATAAAACCGAGTATACTAATTTGGTATAATCTAATTATCTTAGTTTTTAATAAGTTTGTTTAAATTTGATTTATTAGTTTAGAATCTAAATAAAAAGTATTTGTAAATGAACTAAAATAACTAGCTTGTGTTAGACTCAATATGTTGTAAAGAAATTTAAGTTACACTAGTTTTTATTACATTTATTTCAGCTTGATAGTTTAAAAAAGATTGATGGTGGAAAGCCAAGAGAACATGTTTTTTTGATCATGTAAAGGTAAATGATTATGTTTTTATTAATTATTAGAAATATGATTAAAAGGGACCAAAAGCAATTCTTTTTGACCGTTATTTGTTATGGATTTACTTTTAACATGACAATTTGATAAACTCGGGAGCTTCGCTGTAGGTGTTTAAGTTTGTTTGTGTGCTAAAGTAAGTGTAATGCTAAACCTTGTTTAGCATTTTATTTTCAAATTTAATACTTTTATCTTTCATAATTTTAAGCATTTATATATTAAAATATATTTTAATTTATTACATATATTAAAATAAAAATCTTATATTTCAGTTTATTGTTAAAATATTTATCAGGTTATTTTCAAATCAGTTACAGTCCAAATTAAATTGAAAAGGGAATGGGGAAAAGATAAGCTTAGAAAATCTAGTAAATATATGGAGTGTTTTACGAGGTATAGCTTTAATAGTATTTACAAAACTGATATCTGTATTAAAAAGATATTCTTCGACTTTTTTGTGTCATGCTAGAATTTTTGTATCCATAATATAAGTTCCTTTAGTTTTTTCATAAAAAAATTGTTGTTTATTATTGTATCTGGTTGAGATACAAATCTTCTTGTTTATATATATATATATATATATATATATATATATATATATATATATATATATATATATATATATATATACACATGTATATATGTGTATATACAGTATTGGACAAAACATTTGCAACCAACATCGAACAATGCTAAAAAGTGTTCCTAATTTTATATGTCTTAAAAATGAAACAAACTATACTACCACAGCAAACAGTTCAGGAGTTTGGACTCATAGCATGCCATGATATGAGCAATCAGCTGACAGGTGACAGCACACAGGCAGAATTTTGTTGACAAGTGCCATTTTGCAGCATACATCACAGAAGTTTTTTAATAATTAAAGGATTTTTTTAATAATTAAAGGAGAATCCAGAAGTTTCCAGTAGCATGCAGAAGCTTCCAGAAGTTTCCAGAAGAAGCATCAGAAAGCATCCAGAAGTATCCAGAAACATTCAGAAGCATTCAGACGCATCCAGAAGCTTCCAGAAGTATTGAA
The DNA here is from genome assembly GCF_022113875.1 of Hydra vulgaris. Lineage (NCBI taxonomy): Eukaryota > Metazoa > Cnidaria > Hydrozoa > Anthoathecata > Hydridae > Hydra > Hydra vulgaris. The sequence continues at coordinate 50,914,542 of NC_061161.1, read as the reverse complement.
AAGAAGCATCTAGAATCTTCCAGAACAGGTTCACACAGGTTCATTTTACTATATAAGAGACATGTAATTCAGTCAGTATATGGAAGTCAATCAGTCAGTATTATCAAGACAGTTTATCGAAATGAGTTTTATCAAAGTGTTTAATCGAAGAACATCAATACCAGAAGTGAAATACAACAAGTGTTTCATTACATCAATACAGTCCACATCCAACCAAGACGTTCCGCAGAGCAATATTTTATCATCACAAGGTAAATGTAACTCGGTAAGCCTTGAGAAGTGTGGTTATTTATTTTTATTATTTTTATGACTTCAAGTGCAAAAATGGTTCCTGACAGTCTTGGGTTGGAACTAAGAGAGAAAATTATTTGCAATTACTTAAGTGGAATGTCACAAAAAAATATTTATGATAAATATGGTGTGAAAAATAGATCGTATCAAGACTATGTTCCAAATGTTGTTCCACAGGGAAGTTGGCAGCAGATAACAATGGTGGAAGACCTCGTTCCACCATTTCTAGAGAGAATCTAGAAATTGAGATACAAAATGCTTTTGTATCTCAACTATCATCAGTTGAGATACAAAAGCAATTAGAGCTGCTTGTACGTCAAGCGGCCGGAAAACGCCTTAATTAACGTTACTGCCATAAGACTGTGAAACATGGTGGAGGCAATGTAATGGTCTGGAGGTGTTTTTCTACTAACGGTCTAGGTCCAATCATCGAATCGATGGAATAATGGACCGTTTCATGTATAAAAATATCCTGAAAGATGTTATGTTACCTCATGCTGAATGGAATATACCAATAAAATGGGTTTTTCAGCAAGACAACGATCCCAAACACACTGCAAAAGTAGTCAAGCAGTGGTTTCAAGACAACCATCTATTGGTGATGGATTGGCCGCCTCAATCTCCGGATCTCAACCCTATCGAGAACCTGTGGGAGATTGTCAACCGCAGAGTTAGTCATGAATGTGTTCGTAATAAAGATCAACTGTTTGAACAAATTCAAAAGGCCTAGGCAGCGTTTCCACAAAGTTTCATTGATCACCTGATCGAATCTATGCCTTAAAGATGCAAGGCTGTGATCGACAACAAAGGATTCACCACAAAATATTGATATGAATACAGCTTGGTCAACATTTTGTGGAGTTGCACTTGTTTTGTCCAGAAGGAAATCAACTTTTTTTAATACTTTTGATTAATTTATTAATTTTCGTGTACAAATAATGAACTTCGTGATGAATAAATTTTGAAGAACGTTGTCTCTAAACAGTTACATAGTTATTTCTCTAAATTTAAAAAATACAGCACTTTTATACAAAGAAACTAAATTAGCATCATTTGGTTGCACTGGTTTTGTCCGATACTGTATGTGTATATATATATATATATATATATATATATATATATATATATATATATATATATATATATATATATATATATATATATATATATATATAAATATATATATATATATATATATATATATATATATATATATATATATATATATATATAATATTTCATAAAAATAAATTCAGAATTCTACATGTCTTTTAAAGTCATTTAAATGTCATTAATGTATATATTTTAGATATCGGCGACGTGGAAGAAAATGTTGACGGCAATGCAGAAATATAGTTTCTTATGTATATTTTTGTGACATAAAAATTAAGTAATGTTAGTTAAAATGTTTCTTTACTTATTTAATTTAATCCTTTTTTATGACTAATTTAACCGCTGTAACACCTTTGTATCAAACAAGTCCCAGCAAAGAAAGAGATATCTAAAATGCATCTAATATGCATCTAAAAACTGGTCTAAAAGACGTCTAAATTCACGTCGTGAACGGGACATAAATAGATGTCTATCTTAGATGTCTTTTAGATGCATTTTATTCGACACAAATAAATGCCTTAGATGCATAAAAGATGTGAAATATACATTTAAAGATGTATATTAGATGTATATTAGATGCATAAAAGAGCTATTATTAACTAAAAAATTATCTATTATCTATCTTTTTTAAACGCGCCTTAGACATCTATTTAAGAGACGTATTTTATACATCTAACATGCATCTGTAAGATGTATATTTCACATCTTTTATGCATCTAAGGCAATTATTTGTGTCGAATAAAATGCATCTAAAAGACATCTATAAGATAGACGTCTATTTATGTCCCGTTCTAAACCTGAATTTAGACATCTTTTAGATCAGTTTTTAGATGCATTTTAGATATCTTTTTGTTTGCTGGGTAAGTGATGCAACGTAAGCTAAATATATAGTATAAAAAAAACAAGTTAATTTTTCTAAGCCGATCACCTCTGATAAATTTTTATATATTTTTTAAATTGGTATAGAATTCTCAACAAAATGTGAAAGTTGCCTTTACTGATTCGCAAAAATCTGACCTAAAAATTGGAGCAATATTTTTACCTTTTTTTTGGGTAACGTAAATTAAGTGGCGTTTTCAGTAATAAGTTCGCTCTTTTTGAGCCAGACTCAAAAATTTTTAGTTTATTTTATTCTTTAGACTAACAGCTTTCTTATTAAACAGCTAAAAATTTATTTTAAAGTTTAAATTGGCAAAGTTAAAGTTGGTGCGCGTGTAACGTAAGTTAAAAAGGAATTGCTCATATCAATATTGATTTTTTATTAAAAAAATGTTTCCAATCCAAATGGGTTGCTATTTTAAACAAATTTATTCTTATATTCATCTTCGGATTTCGCATATAGTTGGCATATAGTTTTTCTGATATATACCAGAATAACTATATGCCAAAAAATAATAAATAATGAAGTACATACTTTTATTTAACAAATACATTTATAATGATGTGCTTATACGCTTTGAAGTAGCATATATACGTCGTGCCTAAAATGGCAGAGCGTGTGTTTATGCAGCGGCAGATCGTATTGTTTTTACGTCAAGCCAAAGTTTTTTTGGATATAGAATTGAGGCAACATTAACACCTTGACCTCGGGCCTACATCAGCAAAATGAAATCGTGCAAACATCAGTTGAATGATGTTGGTCTAACATCACTTTACTGATCTTACCCGTATATTTTTTAAAACTAAATTGGCCTGGTTTGGCTTTACACAAATAAAATATTAGTTGACCACAGACAGCTATAAAAAAAACTGTAACAACCACTAAAAAAATAACATCAACAATTGTCACGTTCTAAATCTCTTTTAAAAGTTTTTTAACGTCTTTTTAACCATCTTTACGTTTAAATATTTAAAAGACATTTAAAAGACATTTAGAAAGTAGCTCTAAAAAATAAATTCCCGTTAAGTTGAGAAAACAATATATTTAACAATAACTTTAAACTGCTATGGTTAATAATAATCATTATAATAATTAATAAAAGCAGCGTCTAGCATAAGCACAGGACGTTTTTAAAACGTTAAAAAAAACGTATTAAAACGCTTTTTAACGTTTTTTAGACGTTTTAAAATGTTATTGTTATAAAGTAATTGTTATTAAATACTTGCGAAGAAAATACATTAATATACAATGAAGCAAATACTTTGTAAATAATGCAGTAGATTTAATGTTACTTTTTATTGTAAGATCGATTGGACTTTTAATGCGACGTCATTTGTTACATCATTTATAACAGCATCCAAAAATTGGGCGTCCAATGCCAGAACCGAATTTGTAAAAATATTCTAGAACCGAATTGTCTAAAAACTGCTTAGAATTGAAAAAGATATAATTAATTTCTAGAATCAAATTTATTGAACATAGAATGAGATGATCGAATATTATTAAAAGTTAAATGAATCTAAAAACTGAATTTCTTTTCACATCCAATTAATTTAGCATCGAATTTTTTTTAACATCAAATTTGTAATTTTAAAACTGAATTACTTTTCACAGCCGATTAATTTAGCATCGAATTTTTTTACAATTGTAATTTTAATGCATGTGTGATGTTGTTGCAGTATTCATGTTAGAGGCTTGTTTTTGTTGACAGGTGGCGACTTCCCTTTGTTGGGACAGTGACAAGGAATTCTACTAGTTAGATATTTTATATTTATATTTTTTTAGGAACAAACTGTTGATGAAGAATCTCAATCAAATGGACAAGCTGCTGTGGTGGACAGACCAATCGAAAATGTCTGTAAAGTTTGCCTCGTCAGCAATCTTCAAGTTGTTGTTTTCCCTTGCCGCCACCTTTACCTATGCCAGCGATGTGCTGAAGCCATTCAAAGTAGTGCTACTAATGATTGCCCAGTATGCAGACGACCAACAGATTTTATACATGTAATAAATCATTATATTTATTATGATTTTATAAATTTAATAAATCATTATATTTATTATTATTTATCATTATAAATTTAATGTATTATTTAATGTAATATTTAATATACTATTGCATAGATTAAATTTTAATTTATTTAACTGATTCGATTCTATAAGATTTTGTTCTATATTATTCGACTAAAATAAGTTTTAATAACTTAATTAAAAAATTCGATCCTAAAAACTTCGACTGTAAATCATTTTATCCTAACAAGTTTGATGTCGCAATAGAACCATAATCATACATTGAACCTGGACTAAACCTGGATTCTAATTGCTCTTCTTGATCAAGATCTTTCTGTTTAAGGGAGATAGTGTCGAGAGAATTACTTCAAAACTTTAGATATTCTGATTTAGACACACTGAAAAGTCAAAAAAATAAAACTGATTTAAACATAAGAAAAGTCAAACTTGTTAAAATATATTAACCTTAAGTAGAAAAACCACCAAACCTTTCAAAATTTAACGTTGTGGCTCGGCACAAAAACCTAAAACCCTGCCTGGCCCATCCTTAAAGCTGACTTTTCTTTATTTTACTAAAAATTTTTGTTTTTGCAAAAAAAATACCTTTTTTTACCTTTTTTTGTTGAAAGGAACCAGTATCGAGGTATTTAATTTGATTAAATAAACTAAAAAAACATGTTCATGTTGACCAGTAAAACCTTATTAAAGCTGTGCAACGTTTTGTTGGTGAACTAGTAACTTCTGAAAAAAGTCTAAACTTAACGCAGGTACATCGAACAACGAAGATTGTGATGTCAATGTGGCTCCTGATGCCGAGAGTGACTATAAAAACAATGTAAAAAAAAGTCTCAATGAATCATGAAGAATTTAACGCTACCACATCACGTATGTAAAAAATTATTTTAAAGGAATAAATGAATTATATCGTCGATACATTAGTGTTAGACTTCTACAACGCACGAGTGCTAACATTGATAACGAAGATATATGTTACATTATATTTTGAATTAAACCCTGTGGTGCTCTTTTAAAATGGTTGCAATGCGATCAGTGCAATTGTTGGTATCATAATGCCTGTGCACCGTGTCAGTCTTTTCACACAACATTTTTATGTAGCCAATTCATTTGAACATACTATGTTATTGAAAATACTAATTAATTGGTTAATGGTTTATGCTATTTAAAACATTTGTTATTTTTGTAAAAAAAAAATTCTTACAATAAATTTTTTTATTACATTACTTTAAACTTAGTGTAATAATTATATTAGTTTGTCTCGATCATTCAAACTATGCTTATCACAAACATATTGGTTTGCATTATCTGCCTCTCTACAAGCCAAATGTGCTAACACTTTTCTTTTATAGCCAGGATATGTTCTGGGGGTATTAGTCATTTTGTGTATGTCATGTTTAACATTTATAAAATGCTGTAAAATGTAAAAGCTTAAATGTATAACGTAATGTATAATGTAATGTAAATGTAAAATGTATAATGTAATGCAAAAGCTTAAATGTATAACTATTTTTATATTATAAAATTGATTTTAAAACAACTTGATTTAAATTGAATAAGTAAATATTGATGCTTTATTCTTGGTTGTTTTATGTTATTGTAAAAGTTACTGATAATTTTTTTTACAACACTTTTTTTTATAATAAGAAACCTAAACGTTAGTTTTAAAAACTTATCGTCTTTGCTTAAATCTCAAAAGTTTCTTTAACATAAAGATACTCACATTTAGTTGGACTAGCATTAAAACATTTGTTTACTTTGTCATGGAGTTTTGTCATGTTTTTTTGTCATGGCAACTCACTTATAAAAGATCTTTATCAACATTAAAACTAATTAAATACTCTCTATCTAGATATATCACTCACTATATATATATATATATATATATATATATATATATATATATATATATATATATATATATATATATATATATATATATATATATATATATATATATATATATATATATATATATATATATATATATATATATATATATATATATATATATATATATATATATATATATATATATATATATATATATATATATATATATATATATATATATATATATATATATATATATATATATATATATATATATATATATATATATATATATATATATATATATATATATATATATATATATATATATATATATATATATATGTATATATATATATATATATATATATATATATATATATATATATATATATATATATATATATATATATATATATATATATATATACATCATGTATTTTAATATATGATAAATAAGGACGTGATTATTATGATATATCAAACCATTAAAATGACTTAAGATAACCTAGCAACATAACATACTATTATTTTGCGACAAATTTAAATAAGTGAAAATAATCTTTCACTTTTTATAAAATATAAACAAAAAAAATATTAATTAAAGTTAACTTCGACATAATAATGTAAGGTAGAGCAGGGCATATCGGGACAGTGGGGCATGAGGGGACAGTTATGCCTGAAGCCTTATATCTCAGCTAAAAATTATTTTTTCTCCAAATTTTTTTTTGATTAAACATTTTAAATTATTGTGCTTCATTATTGTAAAAAAAAATTAATTTTAGAAATACCAAAATGCATTAAAAGTACCAAAATGCATCAGTAAGTTTGCGAAAAACAAAATTTGCGTATTTTCCTTAATCTCAAATATTATTTTCAGTATTTAGGAAAGCATATTAGTAATAAATTCATAGAAATATCAATATTAGTTATAAATTCATAGAAACTGTTATTTTATTAACTTTAACTTATTAATGGTTTTTAATGTTAACAACGAGGATAGTTAAAATTAACTATCCAAAATGGGATGTAAAGTAGTTTTTGCTGTGAATAAAAAGGAACTTAGAATTCGAATATATATATATATATATATATATATATATATATATATATATATATATATATATATATATATATATATATATATATATATATATATATACAGGGGCGCCGAGAGCCTTCATGCCGCCTGGGACAGCAACCCTGATTGGCGCCTTTATTTTTCTAAATTTACCTATATTATCGGTAAAAAACCTTTTTTTTTTAGTATTTATTTTTATTTTATGTATAAAAAGAAATTTTATTCTTCCCTGCCTAAATATTGATAAAAAATACATATTTCTAAAACACTGCTGTAAGTTGAAGTCTAGAAATAGTAGACACAATCGCTATTCACTATTGACTAGAATAGCAACTTTTTCATCGTTTGACTAGTCAATGTTAAAACATCAATGACTGCATTGTTAATAGTTCTTGGAAAAAGGTCCTTTCCACAAAACATCAGCATGAATGCTGATGATGTAAACTTAACTGGCTCATAAATTTTTTAATCTGTTTAAAATATTTTTCGATTTCGAGAATGACCTTTCACAATCAACGTGTGATAAGGATAATGTCAAAACAAATTTGTACGCCAGAAACCTGAATACGCAAGACTATGCAAATTGAACTTCTGGAGAACAAAGTAAGAACAAACAATACAATTTTTGCAAGATTTATATTTATTTTTGTGCCTGTCGCTATTTTCTACTGCTGGGATTGTAACGGTAGTTTCAAATTCTACGGATTTAGATTGTCAATTGTTATCCGAGACAGAGTCAGATACTTCCGTGTCAAATAGCAAATTATATTCATCTTCACAAATTATTTCTATACTTTTCTATTTCTTGCAAAGTCCATAAATTCCGTTTAAAGCTGGTCTTTTTGTTACACTAACAAAAATTTTTATATCTAAACAAGATAAATCAGTATATAGACTACCATGCTCAGAGAATCTCTGTTTCAAATTACTGATTATTTGATCCATTACCATGTTGTGAACATTGACACGAAGTTTTTCTTTCGCATTTTCAAGTCGTTGGTTGGCTCTAATTCTTTTCTCTTTGAAACCAGTCTGAACTTCAATGTCGAATTCTTTCTTCATAGTTCACTATTTTCAAGTTTCAAAGAAATATTTACCTGCTTGAAAAATGGAATCAAAATAGGCTCGTAGTATATCCATTCAAGTTGTTTACAAATATTCAGATACAGGCGTTGTGAGCTCCAACACTTTCAAAAACAAATAGGACGTCAAAATAAAGCTTACGTTCTGTAACTAACATCAATGAATTTGATTGATGTAGAAATATCATGAATTGTTTATAACATGTCAATGTACAAAAAATCTGTAACTTGTGTCTCTTGATCGGAGGTTTCGATGAAGAAAATTCCGCATATCTTAGTAAGAGCTCTGTCTTTCGCCAACCAACGGTTTTGTCAATTACAAATATATATTTCAATTTGCTAAATTCAGGTCAAACATTGAAGCGTAAATATGATTCCCGCAAAAAAATGCACATGTGTTTAAAACGCCAAATAAGGTAACAACTTCAACTGCGTTATTTTAGCGGTTGAAGTTGTTGAATGTAACCCATTATCAAATTTAAGACATGGGCGTAACACTATACACGAATCAGACCCAAACTGTATTTATCCTGATATTGAATTCATTGTATTGACCTTGCATACTGGAGGTTCTATCTGTGGCTTTGCCGTTACATTTATTTTTATCAATGTCTACTTTCTCAAAAATGCCACATACCAAATCACACATTCCTTTTTCCATTGTTGATTTTTAATTGACTATCAATATTACACGTTCATGTACAGCTTCTGTTACATATCAAATCACAATAGGACACTGGTCCTGTACATTAATATCTTATGTGGTATCAATTTGAATACAAAGCATACCGACGTCTCTAGTCTTTTCCACCATCATGTTTGTTAATGATAATGTAATTTTATCAATGAATTTTTTAACAGTCGCTTTTGACAGAAATGTGACTAAAGCAATTTTTGTGTTTTTACTTCAAAGGTTAGCCAGTGCAAAGGCTTATTGTTTCTGAAATAAACGTTCTGTTATTAAATTTTATTGCTACATCAGCCATATTGATATTAACAATTGAATTAGTATTAAAAGATGTTGCAAAACATGTTCGTTAAATTTTTATATTTCTGGGTATCATTCTTTCAACGTATTTTCTTTCTTATTCGTTCTTTCTCAGCACCTCCTTTTCTTTTATTCATTTATGAGGGTAGAGTATGTATGACGGAAATAAACTAAAATAATTTGAAAAGTAAACTCAAAATGCTATTTAAACTAAATGAAGTATTGTTAAACGTTAATTAATTACTGAATAATGATAAATAGTATACGAATTTCGAATACTAAACATTTGCATAATTATTAGACGAATATATTCGGGTTAAACTGTAAAGTCATAAAAAATCAAGTTATTTATGTTTGTTATACATAGTACAACAAACATAAATATTTATAACAACAAGTTATTATCAATAATACCAACATGTGACTTTTCTGTCAGTAAACAATACACAAAAAACAACAAGTTTAAATGCTACGTAATTATAAAATAAATAGTTTAACATTTGATAACTAATTTGGTTTCTTTGCACTAAAATGATACTATTTTAGATTAAGATTGCCGCCATATAATTAGCCGGCAGATGTATTATCTATAAATGGCAGATTTATATCTGCCATTTATAGATAATACATCTGTATATTAGGAAAATATATAATAAATTTTTTTCTCGCCTTCAATAGGTTATAACCTATTATACAACAAGAGCAACAACAGTAACAGCAACAACAACAAAAAGCAATATATTTCAGGGGCGTTTACAAGAAATTTTTTGGGTAAGTCAAAAAAAAAAAATTATTCCCCCTTCTGCCTCCCTATTTTTTTAGGGAGAGGGGGAGGGGGACCGGATTTTGACCGGATTGAGTATATTTTATAAAAATGTTTTATTTCTTTAAATGACTTGTAACATTGATAAAATGGAAACTAAAGCTCAAAATATGATTTTTGCAAACTAAAAAAATTATTTTTTGAAAATACTCAGTTGTCGTAATGTATAATATATACATGTTAAAATTTTTTACTAGATTTGTGAAAACAATTTACAAGATTAATATAAGATTTTGCTGTGTAAATTTTTTTATATAACTTTATAAATAACTTTTAATTATAAATAAACTTTATAAAAACATAGAGTCAAAAAACTTGTTGGAATAACTGTACTGCTAAATGTTTTTACAAAAATGTCTGGCTATGAAAATAGTTGTTTAACAAAAAGCTAAAAGCTAAAACATTTGAAGTTATACTTTTATCGTATTTGAATTTTATTTAAAACACAACTCATAAGTATTTATAACAAACTTGAAAAGGTTTGTTGTTTGTAATGTTTCAGTATTATTAGATTAAAGTTCATTTTTGAAATTCAGGCAGTTGAGTAAAATTCAACTAAACTTTCCACAGATCAAATTTGATAAATAAAGCATTTGGTTCGGAAATAATAAATAAACCTAATAAAGCCTTTGGTTAAACAAGACACTAAAAAATATGATTTGGTTTTCTCAACTGGTATAAAAATATTGAATTTCTGCAATTGTTTTTAGAAGAAACTGAATATTAGAAAGAAGAAATTAAAGTACAGGTGCTTTACAACACTTCAAAATTGTATCAATCAACCATTGCGTTAATCTCAGTAATCTAGATAAAACTCAGATAGTCTAGCAAAGAAACAGCGATAACCAAATTAAAATAATTTGAAATGCAATTTTTAGGCTTGTTTAGAGGTGTTGATTAATAATATTTCCAACTATAAAAGACAAAATCTTTTAATGTTTGAATAAGATTTAAACTATAAAAACTATCATTATTACTTGCTTGCAAAATTATGTAATTAAAAAATTTATATTAAAAACATGTCTTGTTATACACAGTGCAACAATAAAATCAAAATTTGTTATAAATTCAGAAGAAGAAGCAGTAGCAGAGGCTGCACCATTAATGACATTCTTTGAGACAGAAAACCACAGGCATAAAAAACTTTCGTAAAGTATCCATGCCACAATTTCACATTTCATAACACCCAAAGAAAAATCAGTAATAGCTTTTATGAAAATACTAAGTAAACAAGTTTTTTCTTTAATGTGGTTCATCATCAATTTATTTTCCACATTTGAAACCTTTTTTCTCCTTATTTATTACTTAAAATGCAAGCTATTAAAATGATACACAGTCTAGTGTAATAAAACTGGGGATGTCTATTGATATATTTTGATATATACTAGTTGTTACTAACTAATTTTACCACCTGGTGATAGTTAAACAATAAAACTTAATAAAAATTCTACTCAGGGTGTATGTCAAAAGGGAAGTCCAAAGTTTGTTCAAACTGAAATAATCATTTTGATTTTTTTTAAACCAATGAAAGAAAAAATTCAAAAAATAGAGTTCTGTATAACAAAATAAAATAAGATATGTCAATTCAAGTTTCTAATTAAGTTATTTTACTCAAAAGTTAGTTTAACCTCCATTAAAATATTGTAATTATTATTTTTTAACAATCGCAAAATTTTGAAACCGGTATACTATTTTCCGGTTTTAGGAAAATAGTATACCGGTTATTTTGGAACTTGAACCGTTTTTAATTTTTTTCCAACCGTTCAAGATAATTAACCGTGCATAATTTGTTTAGGTTTTAATAGTTATATATAGTAAGACTTTTTTCAACAATATAATTAAGTTGAAAAACTTTCATTTAATTTTTTCGGGTACGTCCAACGACGTAGCGGACATCCCCTAGACACGCCCCTGTATTTACCAGAAATAGGTAAATATAGATGTTTTGTATAAGCATGTAAATTACAAAAAATATATGTACAATCTGCATTCATTTGTATAGCCTGGCTAAATCAAGGACAGCAGCTATGAACAAAACAAACAAAAATTAATAAAATATCATAGACTAAAAAATTAAAAAATATTAGAGGCTAGAGAAAAAGTGGTTATATTTTTAGTTAAATTAAAGCGTTGATAATAACAATCAACGGAAAATAAAATGTAGCTTAATTATAACTGTGACTTTTTTTATAGCTACTGGCCCACCGGGAATCTCCCGGTATTCCGGCAGCCCAGTCCTAGCCTGAACAAGTATATATGTATTTTGTGTAAAGTAACAGGTATATAGTACCATTGATATAAATTAAGATGAGGAGTTTCGGTTTCAAAACAAAGTTCTTTAAATACATAATAAATAATATCATAAAGATAGTGTTCTTAATAAAAGACTAAAATTTTTAATATAGATCCACGTTTAACCTCGAAGCCGCATTAATCAATAAATTTTAAATTTTAGAAAATAATCTTTTAGCGTTTAAAGCTTATAACGTCATATAAAATTTAATTTGAGGGGGTTACTAATTGTTCATGATCTGAAAAAGATTAAATTACAAAAAAATTGTGTTTTAATGTGGCGAAATAGATAAATAAAACCACAATTTTTTAAACGAATACCAAAACTATTAACGAAGAGTATATTTAATGGTCGAAATTTTATAAAGACCGGATATTCAGTCCACTTCTTAACAAATATTTGGCATTCGGATTTGTTTAAATTTGACAATCGAAATTAAACAAACTTTGTTTGTGCTTAATTAAAAAAGTGAGTCCATTCTCACGCACGTGCGAATAACCTATATCTATATCTATTCACACGTATAAAAAACTTAAAAAATTTATTTTTATAAAAAAAAAATAATGATAAAAATTTTTAATTTAAGTCGTGTATTTTGGAAGCAGTTTAAACTAAAATAATAAAAAAAAAAAGAAAAAGAAAAAAGGTAGTGCAAATATAAAAAATAAACTTTGAAAAGGTTGTCTGCCTATGCCAAAACCCTGCTCGATATATTTATACTCCGATGCGCCAATTCCTTGTTAGTCAGTCTATAAATAAACACAATACGCGTATTGTTAAATACAATACGCGTATTGTTAAACACAATACGCGTCTTAAACAGTTAGCTAACTCTACTGTTCTAGATTACTTTTGAATTTAAAATTCAAATATAAAAATCTTTGTTTTTTGACTTTTCATTGAATATGAAGGATTTTATAATAAACGTGAGAATAGACTAATTAAATATAGTTTATTTGCGTATGAAAAACGTGGGAATAGACACATCGAATTTAAAAACAAAGTTATTTTGGCAGGTGATTTCAACCCCAACATGAAAATTACGTTAATAATTTTTTAAATAAAAAATTATTAACGTTATCTACCAAAAAGGCTACAATCAGTTTATTAATAACCTAATGATTAATGACTTTTCAAGTTATTCCAAATTTTAATTAAACAAAAAGTTTAGTGAAAACTAAACTAATTGTTTAATTTAATTTTGATCTAGCGATTTTAGTGTACGGATGCACTCAGTACCCTAATTTTAATTTTTCTGTTAAATGTTTATATTTAAACAAAACCGGGCACGATTATACGCATTTTTTATTAAAACGTGGTATTGAACTCGTATTTAAAACCGTATTAAAAACTAAATTTTTCGCATTTTTCTGGTATCAACAGCGGTATATAACACGTGATAAATACTCTTGCTATTTACAATACCAGATGTGCCGGTGTAGGAGGTATAAAGTACTTAACCGGTACGGATCACTGTACAGTAATTCCTAGCTGACGGTATCGATCACTTGACAAGTGATTCCTATCTAGGTGTCAAACACTGCACTTGGGTACCGAATACTTAACATTTTAATTTTCCCGTGTAAATGTTTTAAAAAGAGGTAACAAGCATGGAAAATAATACAAAAAAAGTTTGTTTGCTATAGTAAACATACTGCTATAGCAGTATAGTATTAGTTTAAACAAAATCTCAAAACCAAACGTTTAAAATTAAATATTTATCTGTTCTTTTTTGTATGTAGTAACTTATTATTACAGGGTTTCCCACTTCATTTTGACAATGTATCATTTAATTTCGACATTGTATCAGTACATTTCGACAATGTTTCATTCAATTTTGACACCGTTGCATTTGTTTTCGACTGTTTTGCATTCAATTTCGACAGCGCTAATAATACTTAAACTAATATATCAATAAAGCAGTTAGATTCTTTCAAAATTCATTTAGATAATATAATTTTTTAGTTTGGATACAAACTAAAATCTAAACAAAAAAATTATCGTATATAAAGTATTGTAATTGGAAATACTCGCTAATAAAAATAAAAATTACAAAAATAAGTTTATTCTTCAATAACTGGTTCTCTTCTTGAACACGGGAATCATATACCTCAGTACGTGCGCAAAATAATTATTACAGTTTGTGCTAGTAATATTCAATGCACCGTTTTGTATATTTTCAAGTAGTTCCTCCTCAGTCCTAGACGAACATCTTCTGATAAACTGTTTCCATTCAGAAAACATATTTTCAATAGGGGGAATAGGGAGGTAAAAATATCAAAGAATGCCCAGCACGTACTATTTCATTATGAACAACAGCAGTTTTATGAAAACGAACATTGTCTAAAATTAAGATAGCTCCAACAACATCATCAACAACTAATTGTGCTAATACTAAACAAATAAAATCTAAAAACTTTCTGTATTAAATGCTCTTTTTTGTGCTTCATATTTCAAAATTCCGTTTTTGTTCATTGCACAACAGACGGAAATATTTCTTGACCGCATAATGGTTACTGTTTGTGTGGCCCTCTTTCCAGTTAAAGAACGTCCTCTTCTAACTCGCATTGAAAGACTAAATCCTACTTCATCAATACAGAATATTTTATTGTCATTCAAAAAAGATAAAATGTTCATGAATCATTTTGCATAAGAAACTCTTTCATTAATAACGTCTTTCGAATTTCTTCTCTCTGGAATATTGTGAACACGTTTCAAAGTATAATTTATACTATCAATCCATCTTGCTATAGTAGATTGACTGACTGAAATGGATTTTTTTTCAAAAAGTCTTTGTTTAATTTCCTTAGGAGTTATTCCACAATCATCATCAATCCAATTTTTGATTAGTACCTTGGATTCTTCTGTTAACTTTTTGTTTCTAGAACCACCTTTTAATTGCCGTTCTATCGGCAAACCATTTCTATATTTTTTAATAATCGAATAGATTGCAGTTCGTTTAAATCCAAGAATATTTGCAATTTCTAATGGTGAGTTTCCATTTAAGTAAGATTCAATTATCCTTGATCGGTCTTCATTATCCGGTCAATAAAAATAATGAATATAGCAATTAAAAACAATTATTATGATAACTTGAAATAATTAATATCCACATTGTTTATTTTACCTATATATTTTACGTATATCGTCGGGGTTAGTGCAAATCCGCGTAACTAGCATTGGTATATTTGGATATTATTAATTTTAACACCAAATATTTATTGTTGAGATTACAAAAAACATGAATAACACTCTTTTTACTAAAATGAATCCAAAATTAGTTAAAATAAAAAATAAATAAAGTTTTAAACTTCTCTAGTAAAAAATATGACCTGTAGATACGCGGTGTTATAAAATGCTAGTTACGCGGTTTTTAATTATTTTATTGTCCCGATTAAATTCAACCCATTATTATTTAACAAAAATTTTCATCATAAATATAAATACTTTATTCAAAATAGAGTGTTTTTAAATTGTCGAAATGTGATGCAACAATGTCGAAATTGAATGCAAAAGTGTCGAAATGTAGTGATACAATGTCGAAATTGAATGCAAAAGTGTCGAAATGTTGTGATACAATGTCGAAATGAGGTGAGAAACTCTGTATTATTATTATTGTTATTATTATTATCAAGGTTATTATATAGAATTATTATATAGCAGTTGTTAACTAAGCCAAAAGTAGCAAGGCCAATACCACAAGTTACAAGACCAAAGCCAAAAGTTACAAGGCCAAGAGTTTTAAGGTCAAGGCCAAGATTTAGAGTTTGAAGGCCAAGACGGACGCAAAGATTTTTAAGACTTAAGACTTCAATTTTTGCCTTACGTTAAGGCCAAAACTGTAATTAGCAAGTGCTATGAAATTAAAACTACATTTTGTTAAAATAGACTAAGTTTATGTTCAGATTTCAACAAAATAATTAAAAAATTTTTTTTTTTAAGGTCTAAATAATCAAGGCCAAGGCCAACAGTTTCAAGGCTAAGGGCCTTGGCCTTGAAACTGACTTTAGAGGACTCCTTAGTTGTAGTAAAATCAACTAACTAAGGAGAAGAAAAATCTGAAATAAAACCACAAATCTATATGTCAATAAGGGTAGTAGAATCTCGTAAACCTTGAAAGATAACCTTTCGAGTGTTTGTGAAAATAAGAATACTCAATCCTAAACTTCAAAACAGGTCAAATTTAAGAAGGAGATCATGTTTTAAAAACTCTTCTGTAATTTAAGAAAGAAATCATGTTGTAAAAATTTTTCTGTAATTTAAGAAGGAGATCATGTTATAAAAACTCTTCTGTAATTTAAGAAGGAGAACATGTTGTAAAAACTCTTCTGTAATTTAAGAAGGAGATCATGTTGTAAAAACTCTTCTGTAATTTAAGGAGATCATGTTTTAAAAACTTTTTTGTAATTTAAGAAGGAGATCATGCTGTAAAAATTCTTCTGTAATTTAAGAAGGAGATCATGTTGTAAAAGTATGGCTTACTGTACAGTGAACGCTACCGTTAAGTCAATCCTGCCTACTACACCGGCTGGGAAGTGTTTTATTGATTTTTTAATTACATTACTACTAATATTATTAAATAATTTTATAATTGTGGAATTTAATTCCACAACTTTATTTTAAAGATATTTCATTTATACAACTTTTAAAATTGTCTAAATTCCTGACAGAATATATTCTATAACTATATTCTGTCAGGAATAATCAGGTATATATGAGAAGCTATATTAAAAGTCTTCATACAGCTTTTGTGATATATATAAAATGTTTTAGAAGATCGACATCTCTTCAGAAGAGATATCCTTCTGATAAAGCATTTTACATGCATCATTGCTTTTTTTATTAATATAATTTTATATAATATAATATATAATTTATATTATATTATTGTGTAATATAATACCAAGTTCATTAACATAATATTAATTTATAGGAAAAGATATTGTTTAGTTAAAGCACTATCTAAATTAAATCAACAGTTATTATATCAACAAACTAAATCACAGTTATTATATGCTATTATTCAATGATGTTATCATTTGCAACTCATAAGTATAAACTGTAACGGGAATATATCTGTTATCACATTATGTATGTGATAATAGATAATAAATACAAAAAAAACCAGAAGTATAGATAGAATAAATCTATCTATACTTATGGTAAATTCATTGTTGTTGTTGTTGCTACATATTAGTGAAAATGTTTCCACAAATATGTTAATATACATGATAATACTTTGGTCAAACAATATTTATTGTTCTGCTAAAGTATTGTTACATATACCAAGATATGAGTAGATATGGCTACGTAGATATACCTCCTGTAGTGCCTGTAGTGGAGGAATATCTACGTAGATATACCTCTATTACAGTTTGCATATATATGTAATGGAGGTATATCTACGTCGATATACCTCCACTACAATGTGGACTGATATGTTGCTGAATTTAGGTCAAATGCTTACCCATTGTATAAATATAGGAACAGCATGTAATTGTTAATAATAGTTTAGGTATGGTTCCTTCGAGTAGTAGGTGTGCGT
Organism: Hydra vulgaris; assembly: GCF_022113875.1. NCBI lineage: Eukaryota > Metazoa > Cnidaria > Hydrozoa > Anthoathecata > Hydridae > Hydra > Hydra vulgaris. Next base: position 50,896,591 of record NC_061161.1, on the reverse strand, counting down.
ATACATCTATCTTACTAAGTAGTAGGTGTGCGTATACATCTATTTTACTACCCATTGTAATAGTTATTTAATACTGACAAATTTTTATTGATTTTGCTATAATTGCTTTTATCAATTTTAAAAGAAACTTAAATTAGATAAAATCAATTTGAAACTATAGCAGATGAAGTCAATTGTAAACTAATGATTTGACTTCATAACTAACAAGATAACTCATTCGCGACGTTAGAATTATCTCCACTTTTTGAAAAATTTAAGTTATTGGTAGTGTTATGTACCTCAATATAATGTTAATCTATTATATTGAAACTTGAGTTATAAGTAAAAAAGTTGCAGAGAAAAGTAAGTTATAAAAATGATTTCATATACCGTCTCCTAAAGTTTTTATTATTAAATCGTTTTATCTCAAAACTTGAAAATGTGGAGATAAACAAGATAATTTTTTTCTTTTTTTTTTTTAATTTAATTTAGGTGCCCTAAGAAGTCTTTACGGTCTTATCACAGAGCACCGCGGATGAGCATTTAATTGGAAGTTCACGCCTCCTTTCTAACCGATGTCGCAAAACTTGCCCAGAGGTGGGGTTTGAACCACTGATCCTTTGTTTATGAGGCAAGTGCGCTACCAATGCGCCACGGCTGCTTTTAATCATTTCATTAATAAAAGAAGATGGTTCTAACGCCGCGAAATAACAGTCATCGAGGAGCTTTTTTTTTTCATAGGTCAAGATTGGAAAAAATATTTTCTAATTTAATCGACTTTATTATAGTGATTTCAGAAAAAAAATTTTTGAAGAAGTTACAAAATCAGAACAATGAAAATTACCCAAAATGCATTAAAAACATTAAAAATAGAGTTATTGTTGTATTTTAGTTTGTATTATATATTGTAATACAAAGTATGTATGAATAGAATATAAAATAGAAAGTCAACAGGAGTTTACAGATATAGATGGTTCTTTCCAAGATTTCCCGACCGGGAATTTTTTATATTTTATATTTCCGTTTTTTATATTTCATATTTCCCGGAAAATTACCATAATTTCCCGGGAAAAAATTAAAATCAAAGAAATATTTTTGTTTATCACTACCGCATTTAATGTGTATAATCTGACTTTAGAAGTCATCTAAAATACATAAAAATGTAAAAATCAAATCATAATTTTTTTAATTAAACGTGGTTCAAATTAAACATAAAAGTCATTATTTCTAATACAAACCGTTAAATGCTTCCCAGTGGTTTGTAAAACGTGATTCAAAACAAACGCATAGATTTCGAATACAAAACTCCAGCAAATCTTTAAAGATTATAAATAAATTTATTATTCAAGAAACTTCGGATAACATTCAGTTCTCCACGTACTGACAAGATAAGTAAGTTTCAAAATATTCTTACTATTTTCTTTAACCCTAAAACTAATTTCTTTGTTCTAATATTTTAATTTTTTTTTTTCATTTAGAGTTGATGAAACATTGTTTTAATCATGGCTGATTCAGTGTGGAAATATTTTTCAAAAGAAAAAGCAGGCAAAACAAGCCAAGTGTTTGAAATTTCCAAATAATTAATAAGTTGTAAAGGCTCGTCAACCAGTCGATTAGTAAGATATTTTCAACATTTCATAACATTAATATCAAAAAAATAAACAAAATTGATGATCAAACTGCTGGTTTAAGTAATTATGAGGTAATCCCTGCAAAAACGAGTAAGTCTCTCGCATCATTTTTTTCTAAGAAACAGTCCATAGCAGAGATAATGGCCATACTGGTAACTGTTGATGGATTTTCAATTCATGGAGTATGCAAAAAAGATTTATTCGTCAAGCATTAAGTAAAAACAATATCATCTTCCAAAAGGTAAAAACAATGTGATGAAACTATTTCATGAATATGTGCTACGGCAAAAAATGAATTTATTGTTAAAATAAAATCACAATAAGAAAAAAGTGGAAAACTTAGTCTAAAGTTTGATGAATAGACAAGTCTACGCAATCGAAGATATTTGAATACCAATATTCATTTCAATAAGTTATTTATTAATCTAGTACTGGTTAAAGTTCATGGAAGCAGTAAAGCTGAAGTAACAATGGACCTAGTTAAAAAGAAACCATCAAAGTTTGCAGCTATCTCTTCAGATGTTGTTGCATCAACCACTAATGCTGCAGTAATGATTAAATTTGGTAGATTATCTGGATTTCTACATTAATTATGTTATAACCACGGCAAACACTTGGCTGTAATGGACGTTATTTATAAAAGAAATGAAAAGTCTAATGTTCGTCACATTGATCCTTTAGAAAATGAATCTAGATTTTATAGACTAGATGGAATAGCATTGTGACAATGGTTGAAAGATTTTTAAAAGTGATGGGTGCAGTAAAAAAAGCGTTAAACGAGTCAAACTCCCTAGAGCTATTTAATGATGTTTATGTCTCAGTTTTAGAAAAAATTTTCCAAGGCCCTTCAACCAATCAAAATAGCTGCAGAAGCTTTAGGTAAACATAATGCAAATTTGCTAACAGCTGATGCTATTCTAAATTTTTTGTTTGATTGCCTGCGCAACAACAATGATTCCATTTCAGAGGAGATGTTACTAGCTCTGTCTCTTTGCGTTAAAGAGCGAAGAAATCAAGATCTTGTGGCTTTGATTAAATACCTCCAAACGCGCGATTTACTTTCAACTGCTACTTTTGAGCTATCTTTATCATCAAAATCTGAAATTATTCATTATGCAAATGTCTTATTTGATAAGTTATTCAGTGAAGATGTCAATATTGGAATTAAAATTGAATCCTCTAAAGAAAATAATTGCTTAGCAGTTACGAATATTAAAGACAGATCGGCAATAGCTTTAAATGCAGCATATAAACCTAAAAAGTGTGTTATAACTAAAGATTCTAACAAAGTCCTCAAAAAAGAATTTTAAATGAGAATACTGGAAATAAGACAAATACTTTGAAAAAGCTGCTTGATGCGTTAACTTCAGCCAACCTCAATAGAAAGCGAGATAGTATTTTCATTGTCGTCAAATTTTTTCGCAAAACGAAGATCTTCACTTAGTGACTCATCTCTAGACTGCCTCACAATTTTAAAAAGTTATTTCCTAACCAAATAAGTTTAAATATATTTTGTATAAAGTAAAACTAATTTTTCTCAATATAAAATATTGATACATATTATGTATTACAAATTTTAATTAAGCGTACTAGGGTGGAGCAATTTTCTCAGCAAAAAAAAAAAGATTTGAATCAATGTCTTTTTTTTTATATTTGTTTAAGAAAAACAAGTACCTTAAAATAAAAAATCGCATTCTTTTACTTTGAAGTACTTTGTAAAGTAACTTTTTTAAGGTTAGACAGGAATCCTGTTTAACTTCAAACTGGACAGGATTCATTTATTTTTTCTAGCAAATATTAAACACATTTTGATAGAAAATGGTCTGAAGACACTACAACAAATCTATTTCTGTATTTCTAGATTACAGGAGGGAGAGAATACATTTAATGTAAACTGTAATTTTAGTGTTTCTTCTAAAGCTTTGAACAATTGATGTGCAGGTTTGCAAACAAATGATAATCTGAGATAATATTATGACAGTTTCAATTAAACAATATATTGTCTTAAATAAGTCAAGAAAGTAAATTAAACAAATAAATCAAAAAAACATTCAAACTTAGTTTATACAATTTTATGTAAGGTTTGCAGTAGGTTTTTATTCCTTTTAATTTATACATATATATTAAACGGTGTTGATAGTTCACAGTATTGACCTTCGACCATATAAACTGACCATATAAACTCAGTTTATATGGTCGAAGGTATTGACTACTATCAAACAATATTAAAACAATTAACTGAATAATAAAGTTATATTAAAAGATTTGAAATGTACGCTTCAATCCTTTTTATTTAAACGCTTATTAAACGTTTACAATATTGGCTTATGTTAGTCAATATTCTAAACGTTTAACCGACTTTTAATAAACGAATAAATTATTAGGTCTATATGCAAGCTTTAATTATCTTAACGTATACGTTTATTAAACGTTTACCAAACGTTTAAATAATGACGTATGTTGGTCTGTATTCGAAACGTTTAATCAACGTATACATTAAAAAGCTTCAAATTTTGATCCAAATTAACCGTCAATTTTTGATCAATACTTGGTCGCTAAACATTTTATCAATTTTTCGACTAATTTTGACTAAATATTTATCTAATCTAGATGAAATTGTGTTTACTGGGTAATACATTTAACAATTTTTTTTTCAATTAAAGTTTCTTTAAAAGCATTATTTTTTACAATAAAAATACCGCATAAATATATCAGATTTACAACTTTAACATTTTTAAATAAAAAATTATTTTTCTAACTATTAAAGATTTTAAGCATTTTAAATTTTCACAATTTACACCTCCATCTTCAGTTTTAAAGTATGTAAGTAATAAGCCGTAGATAAATATATATGTGCACCTCTAGTTTTACTATATACACATTGGCTTTGATACTTATACCTTTGGCTTCAATACTTACACATCTAACTTTAATATTTACACCGTCAGTTTCCATATTTAAACCTCCAGCCTAAATATTTACAAAATTAAAAACCACTTTTAGAATAAATTTTACTTATTACAGATATCTGAAAAACAAAATAAAAATTAAACTTATTCCCACAATTTTTGATACTATTTAGCGTATTTGAAGCTAAATTTATTCTGCGAACAAATACAAGTTCGCAAAGTTTATTGATTTTTTTCCCTTTAGTGAAACTATTTAAAAAAATTTAGAGTTGAACGTTTTACACTTTCATTTTTTTTTTTATCCAAGGCCGTTTACAGCCCCATCAATTTGAGGGAGGTGTAAACTTTATAAGGTCATAAAAGCCGAACTACAAGAGACTATTGAATCAAATTTAAAATTTGTCGATGAACATAAATTAAATTAAAGATTAAAAAAATAATAACAAACTCGGCTCATTGCCGTCCTATTTGGGGTTGAGGGAGGGGCTAACGTATTGGGGTTTTTGTTGTTCTCAGTCTCCAATCAGCGCAATTTTTTGCATAGCATCCTCATTTCTCATATATATGAACATACTAAAACATGGAGTTTTCTTCATGTTTCAAAGTTGCTTAGCTTAAATATCAAAAAAAGTTGTCTACGGCCTTGTTATCTTTTTCCTTTCTGAAAAAAAAACACTGCTTATCATTTTCGGTGATCGGTCTATAAAATATTAAAAATATAATCATTTTTATTCATCATCATTATACAATTATATTCATCAGTATTGAATAGATTAAAAAAAAATTTTATGTTTGACGTAAACAAAAAATTCCTTGTATTAATACATGATCGCAATTCGACGTGTACTACCGAATATACTTGGTTTGCAACCGAATATGCTTGGTTTTGCTTTACTTTCTATTTCTCCAAAACGCCATTATTACTATGGTTGGCGCAAATCCGGGTTTTTGAGCGAAAACCCAACCCAACTGGGTTTTTGGGTGGGTTTTTGAATTTTTGCTAAATTTTAGTACAAATCTTTAGTAACAAAGTTTGATTAGTTTACATTTATTTAAAAGCTAATTTTCATTTTTTACAGGCTGTCTTAAACAATAGTTTAATTAATAATCAGATTCTATTTTTTCTGATACAAAGCTATTTTGAAATCAATCTAAAATTTTAGTTTAATTTATAATATAAGTAGAGTATATTCTTAAACATAACAAAGTATCATTCAGGGGAACGAAATATGGGCAGCTTGTAGAATAAAGTGCCCATATAAAAAGAGTAGTACAAATAGAGTGATAGTCAATTATTAAAAATGGAGCGTAATTAAAAAAATAAATAGAGTTAAGATCCGTTTTGATAAATGCAAAAAAAGAAGAAAAAAAGGAAGCGTTAATAATTCCGCTGAAATTTAGCGATATGTAAGTTTTTGAGTCAAGGCAATTGACATCTGCATCATCAAAAAAGTCTAAACAGCCAGCGGAAATATAGCAAGATTGTTTTAGCTTTATTAGTGATTCTTCTTATTTGTCAATTATTCCGTCAACTGCAATGACGGTGCAGCAGCAACCATTTCTAAATTTGAAACTCTATAAAAAATTTAACAATTAATCAAAAGGAACTGGACTTCTTTTTTTTTTATGTTGATTTAGGTGCCCCAAGAAGTCCTTACGGTCTTATCACAGAGCACCGCGGAAGAGCATTTAATAGGAAGTTCACGCCTCCTTCCTAACCGATGTCGCAAAACTTGCCCAGATGTGGGTTTGAAACGGGGATCTTACGTTCCTGAGGCAAGTGCGCTACCACTGCGCCACGGCTGCTTAAAAGTGTGCTACCAGCGGGATGCGAACCTGGATCGCCGCGGCGATATATCAAGTGCCTAACTGAACGAGCTAAACAATGTTAACTTCTAAGTTGCAAGGATTTGAAAATTGCAAAAAATAGTATGTGTAAAATCAAAATAAATACAGATGTAAAAATTTCGTTTAAGTTTACTACTCTTATAACTTTGCTTATTTACTTAGAAAGAACATTAGATTGTCACAAAGAAGTTGAGTAATGGTTGAATCAAGTCTATTTTGAGTTTTTGCCGGACTACTATGCATTTAAACTAAAAAATGCTAATTGTTTCCTATCATATCCAATGATTTTGTAAAACGCAAAAATCAGCAACAAATTGGTGAAAAATTATAGGAATGAAGGAATCTAATTCTTTCAAACTGATTGCAAATTTTGCAAGATTTTTACGGTAGTTGTGCAGCTTGTTATGGATCCATTGAAGGATTTTGCATTATTTGGGAGTTGTTTAGAAAGAGAAAAAAGTGAAATGGTGGTAAAAATTTACAGACATTTGAGCAGCATTAAGTCTTGAGTGTTAATAGAATTTAGCTTATGAATGGAAAAATTGTATTTGTATATATATATATATATATATATATATATATATATATATATATATATATATATATATATATATATATATATATATATATGTATATATATATAAATATATATATATATATATATATATATATATATATATATATATATATATATATATATATATATATATATATTTATATATATATACATATATATATATATATATATATATATATATATATATATATATACGCTACTTAGAAAAGATAGATAATAATTTTTGCAAAAAGTACGAGAGTTTGGTTATCAAACTCTCGTACTTTACACTCGCACTTTTTAAATGTAACATTAGGTACAAATTTCTGAACTGTTAAAAAAAAATCATTTTTACCTCATTATGGAAACTATATATTATATTTTAATTAAACATATTTTTAAATATATATGAAAAATAATCTTTGGAGGTCTCTACAGTTGAAAAAACAAATCGTTGTTAAAACTCTCCCTCAACTTTTTAATTCCGATTGAAATCTCAAATAATTTTAATTCTAAAACTGCGCAGAGAGTTGAGTGCAGCACCAAGAAAGTGGCTATCGAACTCGGAACCTCTTGTCTACGAAGCGAGTACTCTACCACTACGCTACTACCGTATATAATTACTATCATTACTACTACTACTACTACTACTACTACTACTACTACTACTACTACTACTACTACTACTACTACTACTACTACTACTACTACTACTACTACTACTACTACTACTACTACAACTACTACTACTACTACTACTACTACTACTACTACTACTACTACTACTACTACTACTACTACTACTACTACTACTACTACTACTACTACTACTACTACTACTACTACTACTACTACTACTACTACTACTACTACTACTACTACTACTACTTCTTTATTTATGTACTTTTTTTTTTTTTTGAATTATACTACTTTAATTTAATAGGTACGCGCGACAATAATTGTAACTCAAAAAGATCATAAAATAGAATTGAGAATATAAGAGAGTATCATATTAAAAAAAGAGAACTTTATTTTTTTTTTTTAATTTCTTTTTTATTTACTCGGATCTAATCTACAAAAAATGCTCTCAAATTTTATTAAAAAAGATAACTTTTTTTTGTCTTTTTTTTGTCTTTTTTTTGTCTTTGAAGCCATCTAATCTGAAAAAAGACTAAAGTACAATTGGTATAATCAAGTATAATTTATATCCGTTTTGTAAAATACAAAATAAAGATTAAACAAAAATTAGATAATAGTAGCTTTTGAGTAACCATGGATAACTTAAAGCTATTATCCCAATGGATAATTTAAAGCTATTGACAATTTTGCTGCGTTGAAAGTAACAACTGCATTCCAAGCATTTATTAAATAAAGCATTTTAAACCGTGCAAAGTTTGTCGAGAATGAATTCAGCGAGTGAAATTGAAAAATGGTCTAATGCAGTCAATCTTTATGATAATGACGAAATAGAAGAGGCCATAAAATGCTTCAAAGCTATTCCCCAAAACGCTAAAATTAGTTTTAATATAAGTTGCTGTTATCTTGCTCTTGGGAATGTCCAATTAGCAGCAAAGGTATTACTTACATATAATATTGAATAATTTACAATAACTATTATAAATCTGTAACTTATACAATATAATATTGTTAAGTAACACTTAACGTACAAAATTATTATGTACGATTATTAAAAAATAAAACGTTTGTATATATAATGTATGTCTATATAAGTTATAGTGAGTTACAGTTAGTTTATAAGTTTTGCTCGTTTGCATGTATGCCTTTATTAGAGTAAATTCAAGTAAATATGTTTGGAATGTAAAAATTTAGAAGTTTATAATAACAATGTTTTGACTAGTAAATTTCTTTTTATTAGGCCTCCAAGTAACTTATATGTACTATAAGAAAATAAAAAATTATAAAAGTAATAACTAAAAAAATAATGGCGGAGACTACTGGTACACCGCTAAATATTGTTTTTAATATAGAATGTGAAAATAAGTAAAAATTTGTGCTCATAAAACAGATAAACTCAAGAGCTTTGAGTACTCAAAACCCTCGGTTACCCAAAATCTCTGCAACATCCGTTACATAGCTTTATTCGAAAAAAAAAAAATTTTTTTTAATAATGTTGCATTAAAATCATGAACTTTAATAAATTTTACAAAGTATGCAGTACAAAGTATGCAGTACAAAGTACAAATCATACTGTCTATTAATTAGTGTGTCTATCTAATAATTTTCTGCATATATATTAATACAACATGCGCATTTACAAACTGCAAGATATAGATATGCATATTGGTTGCATACATGTATGGAAAATAGTTGTTTAATGTTATTTTTAGCATAAATTTGATGACAATAAAAAGATTTATGGATTAAAGAGCAATACAAAGTATGCAGTACAAAGTATGCAGTGTGCATTTTACATTTTAGGCACACTTAAAATTGAGCTCTTTAATCCATAAATCTTTTTATTGTCATCAAATTTATGCTAAAAATAACATTAAACAACTATTTTCCATACATGTATGCAACCAATATGCATATCTATATCTTGCAGTTTGTAAATGCGCATGTTGTATTAATATATATGCAGAAAATTATTAGATAGACACACTAATTAATAGACAGTATGATAATTTGGTAAATAGATTTTTTTTTTTAATAAGACACGTGGTATATTAAATTGAAGTGTAACGTTTTCATATTATTTTTCAATAATTTTTTAGTTTTATAGTATTATTTCTCAGTTTTCAAAAATTACGACCATATAGAATTTGCCTCAAATTGAGGAGGTTTTAAACTTTATATGGTCATAATTTTTGAACGCTGAAAGATAATACAATGAAACTTAAAATTTATCGATGAATATAAGTCTAGTTGATAATAGTACAAAAAATATTTTATTAACTTGTTGCCATCAAGTTTAAGGTGGTAGGAATAGAGTAGGGGGATTAAATTTTAGGGCTTTTTTGTTCCCAGCCTTTAATCATTACATTTTTTTGCAAAGCATCATTATTTGACATAAGTATAAACATACAAATTTTTTTAGTTTGCAAGTTAGCGATCTCAAATACCAAAAAATGCTGGATGCGTTACTGTTGCAAACCTACACAAGTTCTAACTACAATTAGTCAGTCTAAAATACTCTGAGAACCATTTTTTTCAAGATAGGAAATTCAAAAATGTTCGCTTTTGATAAGGTTCTTGGAATATTATAAATAAGAATTTAAACATTAAATTAAATATATATCATTTTCAAGTGGCATTTTAAAAATAAACAATGCGTTTGAAACTGGATCAAATTAGACGAACAGTTTCATTTTCAAGGCAAAGGTATGTATCCTAATTGTCTAGAACCATTTCCAAATAGATAATTGGGTTTTTTCTCAAAAAGTTATATATCTCTTTATATATGAAAAAAAAAAAAAGTAAAGTATTTCTTTTAGAGTTTCCAAGAAACAATTAATTTGGATCCGTTTATGGCAATAGCTTATTACATGTTAGGCTTGACAAACTGCCTTGATCAGGAGTAAGTTCTTATTTTATACTAATGCAGTTGTGTTGAGTGCAAATACTTATAATTTTTTATTTATATATACAGCTACATTAGCGCGTTTGAAAACTTTCAAAAAACTAATGAGTTGTTAAGAGGAAATCGCATGGTAGACTATCGCCAACTTGGATTAAATTTTCAACTTTACCAATGCGAGGTTTATATATTAAAATTTTTTTTTAACTTTAAATAACTAAATTATTAAGTTTGTAGCACTTTTTGTTTCCAACATTTTCTATACTTTTTGTTTTACAATGTTTATAATTTACTTTAAACCCGAAACCTATTCCCAGTAAGCACAGAACGTTTTTAAAACCTATGAAAACGGTTTTTAACGTTTCTTAAACGTTTTAAAAACGATCTGTGCTTACTGGGTTGCTGAGACTTAACACTTTAGGGAAAACTGTTTGAGCTATTGTTATCATTATTAGCCTTTATTATCCATAATTTTTAGATAAAGAATTTAAACGTTAATAAATAAAACAAATAATGAATATATAATAAAAAATATATATAGTAAAAACCTTATTTTTACGGTTTAAATGCTCTACAGAGAGATTTTTTTAACTTTAATGTTTTCTCTCTAAGTAGTTTTTTTAACAATTAATGTTGTTTATGTAAAGTTATGTTTATTGTTTATAGTTTGTTCCTCAGCGTACGTTCTTCAGCGTACGTTCCTCAGAGTACGTTCCTTAGCGCACATTCCTAAGCGTACGTTATTTTAAATTGAACAACAAGATTCAATTTAGACTCAAATATTGATTAGCTTGTCTTTCTATAGATACTGACTAACCAGGCTTATACCTACTACCGCAGGAAGAACTACAGGAAAGCAAAGGTAATGCTGCTTCTAGCAATAAACTGTAAAGTGGAAAAAAGACATGAAAATATTGTTGATTTTCTTAATAATATACAGGTATTTGTTTATTAATTTACTTAAAGCATAAAATAACAGCTGCGTACAAACTTAATTTTTTTTTATAAAATATTTAGTTTATACGCAGCTGTTGTTTTTTATATTTTAACTTTATATTTTAAATATATATATATATATATATATATATATATATATATATATATATATATATATATATATATATATATATATATATATATTTTATATATATATATATATATATATATATATATATATATATATATATATATATATATATATATATATATATATATATATATATATATATATATATATATATATATATATATATATATATAGGCGTTGTTTACTTAACCACAAAATCTTAAAAACTGAATTTTTAATTCTATTTTACCATTTTATATATATAAAAAGTTTAATTGACAGTTATGTCCCCAGCTAAAAATTGGCTGGCGATATAGGTTATCAGGTTATAGGTTAACAGCAAATAGGTTAGCAGTTTAGCAAGGAAGATAGCTTGTAACTTTCTCCAATTCAATAAAACTCAAAAAGTCAAATCAAAAAAATCAAGTTCATAAAAAAAATCAAACAATCAAAAAAACCACCCTTTGTATTTTAATTTTCGCAGATTTATTTACACTACATTAGTCCTACGGTGGTTATTTTGCATATCACAAAAACCAACATTTAAAAACTAATGCAAATGCAAACATTAGTTTGTATTAGGATAAGCTTTTTTTTCATTAGTTAGGCCCGGAGTAAGACGTGGGCAGGGTGTGCTATTTCGTACTGTTTTACCTTGAACTTTGAGCAGGTAACCATAAAACACTTTTTTGTTTACTGAAAATTTTTAAAATTTTTCTTTCATCCAAATAGGCTAACTCAAGTACAGCAATTTCGAATTCCAAAAAAATTTACAGTCACACCCCAGAATCTCTGTATACCAGAGAGAACTTTACATTCACATGGCACAGGATCCCCACCAGTATAAATCCGGTCATGCAAAACAAGTCAAAACAAGTTAATTATCAAAACTCAAAAACTATAACTTGAATAGTTTTATTGAAAAAAATAAAAGTTACAGTGAAAAATATTGAAGGGCTTATAACGACAATACTCAAAGAACAGAAGAATTATATTCTTAAAAAAACTGAAAATAGTTAATTGAAACAATTTTAAACCTATTTTAAGCTCAAATCTGAAAATTATCACGGATAGAGTTGATAAACTCGAAAACAAAACCAACATCAACAAATCAAAAATTTCAACTTTAACAAAAGACTAAAAGTAGTCTATAAAATATTTCAATTGGGATATGCGGATGATGTACTCAAAAGAGACCGAGTACGCGGACAATATAGTACTCAAAAAACACCGAGAAAATGTTTAACCTTAACTTTGTAAAAATGAGCTTTTAAACAAGCACAAAGGCGAAACGAAACAATTAAACTTTATTGAAACTGATGACGATAATTTTGCTTAACAAATTTTAGGGCGCTGATATACAACTTTTTAACGGATTAGATTTTAACTTGTAAAACTTTGATATTGAAACATTTAAATTACCGGTTAAAATAGATGTAAAAAAATTTTATCGTGATACATATCAATGTCAGAAGTTTAAATGAAAATAGCAGACTAAGGGGCGGAATGCAAGAAGCGAACTTGAGTCAAGCTCGACTTGAACTTTATATTGCAACCAATAGCGACAGAGTATGGGTTTTCCCCTCAAAAAATACTCTGCCGCTATTGGTTACAAAGTAAATTTCAAGTCGAACTTGACTCAAGTTTGCTTCTTGCATTCCACCCAAAACTTTCTTTTAGTTCAATTTTTTTAAACATGATTTTTCTTACAGTAACATGGTGTGATGACGAGTCATCTCAAAAAAATCAAATTTTTTTATTCCTTTTTATAAAATTATTTAATTTGAGAAAAAAACGCTCAAAAAAATAGAGATCTCTCCATCTCTAATTCAGTCAGAAAGGTCGTAACAATTGAGATTAACAATTACAAAAAATATTATAGTTTCTACTTGTTATAGACCACCTGATGGCAAAGTTATTCAATTTTCAATCTATTTGCAATAAATCTTTATCAAAACAATGGTACAAAATAAGAAAATCTTAAAAAAAGAAAAATACGAATTATACATCAAATATTTGAAAGAAAAAAAAAATCTTTATGTTTTATTCCTAATAATAATATGCTTTGGTTAAGTATTGCTTCAGCTTTTATATACAAAAACTCAATTCCCCAAACTATTGATAAGCTCTTGAAGCAGTGGAAGCATATTTCTGAGGCATAGCAACTGACTAATGGTTTCTACTCTTAGGAGTTACAAGAAGTTCTGTAAAAAGAATTTTTAAAGTTATATTAACTTTGCTGGTTCGATTCTTGGCTTTGTTTATACACAGCCAAGAGTCAAATCACCCAAGCATCTAGATTCCCTTTCTACCTAATAATAATTTCAAAAAAAATCTGAAGAACTACTTGCCCCTGAAGATCTTTTTTTCATAATGTAATAATAAAATAAATCTATATTTGTTAATAATAATTTGTTGTTGTTGTTTTTGGTCATAAAAATATTAGATAAGACAATACGGTATTTTCGTTTTTGAATTTATATTCGAATTACTATGTGCGTTTTGGTTTTAAAAACACAACTTTTTAAATTAATTTTTGAGTAAAATGACCAGGGCCGACGCGAGTAGGTGTCACGATTGGGGTTGTGCCATTATTATTTTGCCGACTAAAAAAAAAAAAAGTCCTTTTTTTTTTTAAATTTGCCGACTTAATGAACAAAAAAATCGTGACGGGGGAGAGGATGTAACACACATCCCTACCGCGTAGGCATTAGAAATGACAATTAGGTCATTCTTGCACAAACTAGTCAAAGGTGTCAAATGTAAGACAAAATATAATTGGGTTCGCAATGGAAACTAAAATTTTATCGGTAAAGTTGGTTTTAAGCAAAAAATATTGACTGAAAATAATATTCAAAAAATGTTAATATAGATTGAAAGTAACTGAACATATCATAAATAGTCGTCAGATATCTGGTTGAATGAAACAAATTTAACCTTTTTTGAAGAAAAACGCACGGACGCAGTTGTTAAGTTTCGGACTCTACAGTCAAATGTTATACTCAGTGGAAACAACCTGTTTCAAAAAAACAAAATATATTTTTTGTATAAAAAATGTAGTTAAAACTTTCTGCAAGTGTGGAACCAAGATACTAAGATTAGAAGATTAGAATTTAGTTAATTGTATAGTTAAGTAGTAACAAGACATAATTAGTTAAATTACTTTTTATAGAAAATTTGGTTATTTTAAAAATAATAAAAAAACTTTTGCTTCTGCGACACAATGGTATCATACAGGTGGCCGTCAAGTCATGGAGATATAGAAGACGTAATTCTTAGAAATAAATCATCTCAATATAGCCAGTAATATACTAATTTCAAATGAAAAAATCATAAGTAGAACAGCAGTTCTAAACTTGCCAAACTTTCCTTGAATTAATCCTTGATGTATTAAAACAAACCAAAATAATGACCATTTTAACGTTTCTAACTATAAGCCTATATCAGTGCTTTCTGTATTTTCAAAGATATTCGAACGTGTAATTTACAATAAAAACTTTGATATTTTAAGAAAAACAACTTTTTTTTATCCAAAGCAATTTGGATTTCAGAAAAATCATTCAACTGAACATGCTATCATCGAATTAGTGGATTAAATAAATAATGGCTTTAACGAAAATAAATTTATATAATATATATTTATTGATCTAACAAAAACTTTGGACACCAAACTTTGAATTAATGAAAATAAATGATTAGTTTACACTACATAATCATTTATTAAACATTAAAAAACAAAGCATGCATTATTTTATAAAAAAATTTCAAAAAGAAAAACTACCGTATCTATTTTTGAATAATAAAGAAATAAAATACAAAGAAATAAAATACAAAGTTCTATAAAGTTTTTAGAAATATTCGTTGATAAACATTTGTCTTGGCTCTCCCATATTTAATACTTACAATAAAAGTTAGTAAAACAATTGGTCTGATGTACCGAGTTTGTCCTTATGTAAATACATTTTGTCTAAAAATTAATGCACTTCTAATCAATTCTTTGTTTTTTAATTATGCCAATGTTATATGGTGTTATGCATAACCTAAAAAGCTTTGAAAAAAAAAATACTTAGTGTACAAAAACATGCACGTAAAACAGGAAAAAACGAGGGGAGTATACTAAACCTTTAATGAGAAACATGAAAATGTTGAATGTTTATAAAGTATATTTTTATTAACATTTAGTTTTCATTTTTAAATATAAAAATAACTTCACTGGAGCTAGTTTTATTAGTAAGTTTGAAAAAAAATGAAAGCTATTATCAGAACAAACAAATTTCTTTAAATTGTCTAAGAAAATTAATAAATATACAGAATATTCATAGCATTTCGAAAACATAAGATATGGAATTTTAAAAAAAAAAAAAAAAAAAAAAAAAAAAAAAAAATTTAATATGGTAAAATCATTAAACTCAGTTAAGTATCAAGCAAAAAAAAAAAACACATTTTCAATTCTGCAAAATAATAATTCTGATGAGTTAGTCAAGTATTTCTAACGTTTTACGTTTTATTTATTTTTAGTAGGAAATAGTTATACACTTGTTTTTTTTAGATATAAGTTTATATCTTTGAGTATTTAAATTTGAAATTTTACATCTTAGATCATTATAACATTTTGACGATATTTATATGTTTTACGGGTCTCTATGAAAGATTGATCCGGTATTGCGTCACCCATATTTTCTTTGAGTCCCGGTCTATTTTTTAAAATTGTTTAATTTAATAATATTATTAAGTGAAAATGTTATGTTACACTAAATATAACACACACGCTACGCAAAATGAATTGCCGAATTGCGTGCAAAACTGTTAAGTTACCGTAAACCGGGGTTACTTTGAATAGCGGGTAACTTTGAATACAAATCTTTTTTTTTTTTTCAAGTTGTAATTATGGCAAGAATTTATATGAAACTGTTTAAATCTCAAACATCAAACTGTTAAAAATAGTTTATATTTTGATTATTTAAAGTTTTATTTTGTTTATTGGTTGTTATTGTTCCCCCAAAAATGAATTAAATAATTCGGATATTTTTCTCAAAAAAATTAGTCAGAATCCTTTGTACACAGTGTACAAAGTATTCTAACTAATTTTTTTGAGAAAAATATCCGTGTTAAGCCGTGTTACACAAGTTAACACACTAGCTGTTTAACTTGTGTTACACAAGTTAACACACTAGCTAAGGCAGTGTCACTGCCTTAGCTAGTGTAGCAGCTAGTTGTCTAAATTGTATAATTTTTGTCTATAAATTTATTAAGCATGTAAAATCTAAAGAAGTTTGTTTGTCTACTATAGTTATGTTCTATTGCTATAGTATAACAGTTTATTGTATACATTTTTTCGCAAACTTTGAATAACGTTCAAACTAACTCCACTACATAAATAGTCAGAAACTTGAAACAATTTTAAAATTTCCTTTGTCATACATGTATTATATATAATATATTAAGTATTATACATAATACTATTGTGATTAAAAATTTAAACATCATGTATATAATATGTGTGACTTAAATTCACACATAGTTTGTGTGTGTGTTTATGTGTGTGTCTTTGTGCACATGTGTGTGTTTACATTTTATTTATATATATATTTATATATGTGTGTATGTGTGTGTGTGTGTGTGTGTGTGTGAGTGTTTATATACACATAGACACACACAAACATATATATATATATATATATATATATATATATATATATATATATATATATATATATATATATATATATATATATATATATATATATATATATATATATATATATATATATACAGTCGTATGACAAGTTATTATGGCCACCCAATAAATTTTAACATACCTTGCTTATCTTTTGTTTTCTTGGCATTATAGTTCAAAATTATATAATTTAATTTATTTGGATGCATTCAATATATATATTGTATGCATCCAGTTATACTATATATAAAAAACTATATATAGTTATACGCGTATAACTATATATAGTTTTTTATTGTCAACGTATACGTTGACAAAATTATTTAAAATTTTATGCTGATGTAAACACTGTCATTTTTGACAGCCATTTTGTGTGACGCCATCTTGAGACCGCTATTCTTACAGTGCACGTGGTGAATACTCTCTATTAGTTTTGGTATATTTTTTAAAGTTATCATTAAAGTAAGTACTCAAATCGATTAATATTACTTTAAGAATATTACATTACATAAATTAACATAAAAATATTTTTATTTCACTCAGTATTTTGTAATTAAAACTATTTTAAGTAATAATAGAAATTTTCGTACTAAAATTGGTTATTTTTTTAGAAATGGGCAAAAAAAAAGACATCTCTAGAAAAAAAAAAGTGAAATCCAAGCACTTTTTACAAATACTGGTTTTTCCCAAAGAGGAATCGCCAGAAGATGCAATGTTTCTAGAGTGTCAGTGCAGAATATCCAAAAAAAAATTGTCAACATGGAAAACCTAACTCCAAAAAGGACTGGGAACTGTGGTAAAAAAAGAATTCTTACTCCACGAGGTGAAAGAATTCTTACCAAAATAGTATTGGAAGATAGGCTAGCATCAAATGATGATATCACTGAGAAGTTGGAGAGCTCTGGTATTAAAAAAAAATGGAGAAGCGATTAGAATGGGCAAAAAAAATAGAAATTGGACTGAAGACGATTGGAAAACGGTATAACAGATTATTTTATTAAATAATACTTTAAATTTTTTAGATAATCCATGCATTGTGGTCAATGAACCATCGTATAATATTTTTAGGTTTGCTTTCGTGATGAGAGCACGTTCCAAGTCTTATCAAAAAAAGCACAATACGTGAAAAGGAAGGTTGGAGAGAAATATTTAAGTAGCTGTATTATTCAAACCGTCAAACATCCAACCTCGGTGATGATTTGTTCGGTTATTTGTGGGAAAGGAATGGGAAGGCTGTACATTGTTCAAGGAATAATGAACCAGGTGCAGTATAAAAATGTCCTGGAACAAAGATTGTTACCCCAATTGACGGAATGGTTTGGTCCAGAGGAAAACAAAACATTCATGCAAGATGGAGAACCATGCCATACGGCTAAGTCTATCAAAATCTTTTTGAAAGATAAAAATATTCCTTTGTTGGACTAACCGGGAAATTCGCCGGATCTCAATCCTATAGAGAATGTTTGAGAGCTATTAAAAAAGGAGGTGGCCAAGGAAAATATTACAAACAAGGTGGTTTTAATAGAAAGTATTATAAAACATTGGATCCACAATGCAAGATTGAAGGAAATGGAAAAAAACTGCATAAAAAGCATGCCTAAAAGGGTACAGGCAGTAATCGATGCAAAAGGGGGGGGAGGGGTTACAAAATATTGATTGTAACTAAGATATTATATGAATATTTTTTATTAAAGTGTATTTATTCTTATTAAATGGTAATTTTTTATTAACACACAACCTGATTTTTTATTAGAATACGTCTTTGGTAGATAAAATTGTAAAAACTGATGGAAAATCACAATTTTTCTAGAGTTTCTAGAAAAAATGTAGGTGGCCATAATAAATTGTCATACGACTGTATATATATATATATATATATATATATATATATATATATATATATATATATATATATATATATATATATATATATATATATATATATATATATATATATATATATATATATATATATATATATATATATATATATATATATATACATACATATATATATATATATATATATATATATATATATATATATATATATATATATATATATATATATATATATATATATATATATATATACATATATATATATATATATATACATATATATATATATATATATATATATATATATATATATATATATATATATATATATATATATATATATATATATATATATATATATATATATATATATATACTATATATATATATATATATATATATATATATATATATATATATATATATATATATGTTTGTGTGTGTCTGTGTGTATATACTGTTTTTGCAGAGCACTGATAAACTTTAAATCTTGTATAAAAAATATTTTTGTGTACATTCAATATTGTGTTGAATTATATTTGTTGAAAATACTATTATTCATTTCTAAATTTGTTCTTGTTTAGCATTTCATAGTAGTACAATCCCATATCTATATGAAAAAATTGATACAAGTCAGTATATAAATTATACTGAGTGATAATTTTGTGGTAACAATAAACATTATTAGATAAAAAAATTATTAGATGTTCATTGGGTGAAGGTTGCCACTTTGTATAATATAGTTTAAAAACTTAATCCGAAAGCACATGGAAAGTCCAAAGTGTTTACAAATATGGAACATGTTATGTTACGTCAATCATGTTTAGTGCTTCTGGTCAAGTTGTCTCTGGTTATGTTTATAAAGCTGTCCATTTATGCACAACAAGAACCGAAGTGGACCACCTAATGTATATACAATCAAAAATACAATCAAAGTCAGGACGGTTTGATTTTATTCACTTTTTAAATATCATCTTCAATCGTTGGCTAGATAGTTGTAACTTTAGTACGCCGAGCAGTGATTAACGTACTTTGGGGCCATCCATAAAGGACGTTACCATTTTTTTAGCCAATTTTTGACCCCCTCTCCCCCTTTGTCTCCGGTTGTCCTTTTTCGCTATACCCCCCTTGAAAAAGACGTCATAAAATCCTGAACCCCCCCCCCTATTTTTAACTCTAAAAAAATTTATTTCATCTCGCAATGATGTTTGAATCTGCTGCTACACCTTTGAAAAATAAAGCTAAAAATATTCTCATACATTATCTTCTTAAAAACAAATGTTTACGTAGTTTTCCATGTTAATTAAACTAAAATAAAAAATCTATAAAGTGACGTCCTTTTCTGACAATCTCCCCCTTCCCCTTGTCCTTTTTTGTCCTTTTTAACTCGACCCCTCCCCCCCTATTTGGATGACGTCCTTTATGGATGGCCCCTTTAACAATTTTTTCATAATGATGTCAAAGAAAAAGCAGACTCAAAAGGGAAAAAAATTACTTTTGACCTCGTTAAAAATATTTCTTTTGAGTTTTTGACAAAGTGTAAAGATGTTTCACTTACATAGTCTGTAAAGATGTTTCACTTGCATAGTCTGTAAGTGAAACTGATGTAAATGAGACTTTTTTTATGCTAGTCCACTTAAAAAATACCCATTTAAACAAAATAAAATCTTAAATACGTGTTTGTTATGAAATAATATTATACTATTTTAGCAATAATAAATTACTTTGAAACTAGACTGTTGTTTTTATTAAATTTTTAAACAAAACAAGGCGTTTTTGAACAGATTTTGCTTTTACAAAAAACGTATTCAAAGTTACCCCATTTGTGGGGTAACTTTGAATGAATATTTAAATTAATATTATACAAAATCCTTTTATTTAAATATTATTTTGAATTCGAATAATGTAAGAGTCTTAACCCCTATATTAATTTTGTTAAATTTCAAATATTATCAATAGTGAAGGAAGAGCAAGTAAAAATATCTCAAAAACGTTCAAAAGTACCGTTTTACGATACTGTCCCAGTAAATAAAACAACAACAAAAATTTTCTATTTCAATTTTCTTTTTAAAAATTTCAAGTTTTTTCTAAAACAAAAAAAAAAATTGAAATTTTCTATTTCAATTTTTTTGTTTTAAAAAGTGCTTTAAAACAACAAAAAAATTGAAATAGAAAATGTTAAAAACTAACTAACAAGATGAATCATTTACTAAACTAAAGTATGAAAATAAATAAAAATCGGATAAGTTAGAAGTGTAAAATGCTGACGTTGTTATAAATACTAAGTCTTTAACAAAAAGATACAACAACTATATAAAAACGCTAAAGATCGGATAAGTTAAAAGTGTAAAATGTTGACGTTGTTATAATCATAACTAAGTAGTGAATATATGGTGAATCCTCATACACAGGAATGCATTATTATAACGTTTTGGTGAGCTCGAGGCACGCACTAATGTCATTTTCAGGGACGTGTCCTTTCAAGAGATTTTATCACCTCACAAACTTTGGCAATAATAAACTTTATAAGGATAGGAGATTTTTAGCTCTAAAGTTAGTTATATAGCTAATTAATAACAAGTAATAAAAGTTTTTTTATATTATCTTTTTAATAAAATTTTATTATTTTTAAACAAAATTTTTATTTAAATTTTTTTTAGGCTGGAACTTCAATTAAATTATTTGTTCCATCACCAAAAGTAATTTACAGACCTTCAAAATTATTTGTGGAGAACCTGAAAAAAAAAGACTTCTTAGGAAAATCGACAGTACAAATAAATATTTATTTGTAGTATAACAATTTTTTAATTATTATTTTTTTTTCATTGCGTATTAAAAGATATTTAAATGGTAATATTCATCTGTTAACAATGATTCATAAAACAGCTTAAAATTTGGCAATAAAAGGGCCAGATGTGAGTTATAATTTAATTTGGTAATTTTTAATTGATTAAAATATATATTGATTAATTTATATTTTATTAACTTTATTAGGTTATTGCCACTGAAAACGAAGATAATATATATATATGTTTTTCTGGACTTAAGGAAAAGTTCGTTTCTCAGGTTTATTATGTATATTGTTATTTCATTTTATAATTATCGTGTTGAATCTTGTGAGAATAACTTTTGCGGGAAAAACATATTTTTATGTATAACGGTAACTTCCCTACTCCAAATATGCGTTTTAAAATATGGTATTAAACCTGTTAATACATATTTTCTTTTCAGCAACAACCAATTATTCCTAACCGAAAAACTATGCTCGAAGAAATAAGGCAACCAGAACGAAAAAAATCCTTAAAACATATTGGAAAGCCTCCTAATAAACAACTTCCAATATTAAAAGCAAAACCTGTATTTGATATAAAATCTCAGACTCACGCTGAAACCAATAAGGTTTTAACTGAATACAATTACAAGTTACCTCCTAAACCTGTATACAATGTACAAAAATCAACAACGATTTCTGATTTTAAAAATAAAAATACTAATCACCATCAAAAGTTTTCAATGAGTGAACCAAAAGAAGGTATTTCTACAAAAAGCAATAATATAGATCAATACCCACCTTTGGAACTTCAAGAGCCAAAAAATACATTCGACAATAATTATTTTATTTTACTTGATCAAAGTGCAACAATAAACAATGAATACAATAAACTAAATTTTCAAGGTAATGAAAAAGCAGGTGATTTAGCAGCAAATCAAACTACACCTATTATAAAAAACGGTGAAAAGTTGGCGTTAAAATATAAGTTAATGGATAAAACATCTGGATTCAACTCCGTCACCGATGATGATTTAAAGTATTCTGAGCAAAATGTATTTTTTTATTTTAAAAGATTATATATATATATATATATATATATATATATATATATATATATATATATATTATATATATATATATATATATATGTATATATATATATATATATATGTATATATATATATATATATATATATGTATATATATATATATCTATAGATATATATAGATATATATATATATATATATATATATATATACATATATATATACATATATATATATACATATATATATATATATATATATATATATATATATATATATATATATATACATATATATATATATATATATATATATATATATATATATATATATATATATATATATATATATATATATATATATATATATATATATATATATATATATATATATATATATATATATATATATATATATATATATGTATACATACTATTATAATTTTTATTAATACTATTTAGTATTATCTTTAATAATAACAATAAAAAAGAATACAGCGTTGATAAAAAGATACTTTAAAGATTTCATAAATCAGTAAGACATTGAAATTTGCTTTTAAGACATTGAAAAGAAAATTTTTTAAAGTTAGTATGTACAAAAGTTAATTTTAGATTAGAACAGTTATTGCTTATTTTGGAGAAAATTTTTTAAAGTTAGTATGTACAAAAGTTAATTTTAGATTAGAACAGTTATTGCTTTATTTTGGATTTCGGCTTGAAAGGCTTAAAGCGCTTTAAATGTTGAAAATCTTCATAAAATGATTATTGCTGTATTTAGTATAAAAAAAATAAGTTGTTTACATGATGAATTTTTTTTTTTTTTTTTATGGAAAAGTTGTAGGGAGAAATGAGCTTTTCATTTTCAGCCTCGTTATTCAAAAATACTTATCGCCTCATAAAATAACAGAATTCAATTATAATTTTCAGAATGACTCAGAGCCAAAAAACTTGGAGTATTTTGACATCGAAGTTCAGTATACCTTTACAAAAAAAGTGCGAGTAAATCCTAAAATCTCATTGTATGATGTTGAAAATCTGATAAAATCTCAAACAATTCCAACGGAAATTGAACTATGGTAAAAAAATATAATTAAATTTATTAAATATACCTTTACAATTTTTTACTTCTGATATAATATTTTTTGTTAAATAATTCTTACTTTTTCTTTAAAGCTACAGTAATGAGCTTGGTCGTCAACAAAAACTAAACGAAAAAAACCTACTAGAATATTTCCAAAACAGCTCAAAGAAAAAGCTATTATGTTTTTCAACTTAAAGGAAGCATCAAAACTAACATGTTCAGAAGAAAATAAAAAGCATTTTTATGAGAAAATATCTCTATCTGCATCCCAATTAGCCCAAAGAAGGGTTAATTTGTTTCGTCTAACACGGTCAAGAGATCTTTTATATGTTTTTCAAACGGAGCCTTATAGTCAGTAAAATCGATTTCACAACCAAAGCGATTCCGCCGTCGTTGACATAAAGAAAGAAAGGCCTCCTAAAGGCGAAAAAAATAAACTTTATTTTTATATAAATAAAATTATTTTTAATAAATAAAGATTTATTTCAGTTGTAAATTTAAGTTGTTATTTTAATATAATTTGAAATATATTATTTTGTGACAAGATAAACGAATTATGTGCTTACTGTGTCCATCTGCGGCATCCATGCATGTTTCACAGTATACGATATAGAATGATCTCTTAATTTCTTTTCTGCTAAAGAAGGAGTCTTTTTTTGAGGTAACTTTGGCTAATAAAAATATTTCACTTAAGGTGATAGCATGTTCAACAATGATACTAACATATTAATTACAAGCTAAATATCATAAAGCGTGTACACGAAAGAATAAGTCCGTTATTTTTTTTCAGTGGTTATATTAAAATCTTTTTAATTGTTTTGTATTTTGTTTACAACGTGTTGTGGTTTCAAAAAAATGTATTAGTTTTTTAATTTAACTTAAAATTATTTTTAAAAATGACAAAAGAAGACATAGGAGAAAAAATTATGCACAAATATTCGGAAAATCCCAATAGTAGCTACAATTCAATAGCAAATGCTATCGAATTGAAGCTACTACACATCGATAGCATTTGTACATCCATACACCGTTAGTTATGTAATCCAACGTTTTTCTCAAACAAAATCGATCAAACGCAAATCTGGTGGTGGAAGAAAGAAGAGTTTTAAAGATAAAAAACTAGTTAGAAAACTGGTAAACAGTATTAAGACTAACCCAAGCCTTTCACTAAGGGAGCGCGCAAACATTTATAGACTTTCTCATAGTTTTGTTGTGAAAGTTCAAAATAAACATGGTTTTCATTCTTTCAAAGCACAAAAAGTGCCCAACCGATCTGAAACTAAACAAAAAAGTCTAAAAACCCGCTGCAGAAAGTTGTATGACAATTTTATTTCTAAAAATTTCTGTATTATTGAAGATGATGAAATTATATCAAGTACGATCATCAGCAAATACCTGGTGTCGTTTATTATATTGCCAAATGTAGAGGAAAAGCAGATAAGAAATTTAAGTACATAAAACATGACAAGTTTGTTAAAAAAGTCTTGATTCGGCAAGCTATTTGTAGCAAAAAATCAGCAAATTTTATTTCTCAGCCCACACTTTCGGGTCAAATATATGTTAAAGAGTGTTTACAAAAACGCCTTTTACCTCTCATTAAATCACACAATAAGAGACCTGTGTTCTGGCTAGATTTAGCTTCAATTCATTATTGTTAACTAGCTTTGGAATGGTATAAAAATAATAATGGGAAATTTGTGCCTAAAACAGAAAATCCTCCAAACTGCCCAGAGTTAAGAATTATTGAAAAGTACTGGGCCATTATTAAAAGAAAAATGAAAAAAACAAAAAAACTTTGCAGAAATATTCTGTGCACATGCTTATGAGTACCACCAAAGCAAAAGTTCGAAGATTTATTAGATTCCCACAAGAATAATTTGATTTTTCTTTTTTATATTTGATCTTCTCATATTATTGTATTAAAGTTATTACTTGGTTGGAAGTAAAATTATCATATTAAAGTTATTACTTGGTTGGAGTACTTTTTTTTAGTTGTTTTTCTACTTTCACATTTAGTTCGTGTACACGCTTTAAATATTATATTTTGCGGAACAAAATTTGTTTTAAACTTTTAATAAAGATCAACTTTATGAATAATTAAACTCGTAAGTAAACAAAACACTTACACTTAACTCAGATTTTAATTCAACATTAGCTAGTGGTAGTGTGGAGGTAAACATAATCTTTTCATTACCTAAAAGTAAAACATTTCGTACAATATTTGAGACATGAAACAAAAAAAATAAATAAGAGTTAGTCTATAAAATGGCTTTATTTATGGTAATAAATTTTAAAACGTGCTTAATAAAATAAATTAAATATATAAAAAACAATTTTGAATAAAATATTTATACAATATATATATATATATATATATATATATATATATATATATATATATATATATATATATATATATATATATATATATATATATATATATATATATATATATATATATACATATATATATATACATATATATATATATATATATATATATATATATATATATATATATATATATATATATATATATATATATACATATAAATTACTTTTATTTAAAAAGCTCAAAATTAATTATTAACTAATTTACGCTCCACAAATTATTGTTCATTCGTTCACATTTAATGTTAATCCATATAAATTTTTGTCGTTGTTTTCTTTCAAACTTTTTAAAATTTAAATAAAAACCTTTCAATTTTTCTTTTTTCTGAATGCTTTTGTTTTTTTTCTTTACTCCATTCTGAGGCAACTGTTTCAATTTTTCTTCAATTATCTCAAGGATATCAGAATTTCCGTATGACATTGCTATTTCTAATACTGAATCTCCTTTACTATTTTTCATCAGAACATTAGCTCTAAAAGATAATAATAGTACTATCTTAAGTACGTATATTATAAAATAGACTATATAATTTTAAAGAAGTTTTGTTAACACCATTTCTATTTAAAATAATTAATTTAAACATCAATTTAACTCTATGAAAAAGGAAAAACGTCAAGAATTTTAAATTTTACGAGAGGATCAGAATCTGACCAGTTAAGTTTTTTATAGATGTATTTTTATTTATTATTTCAATCATATACAGATTGAAATAATATAAATATAGATTGAAGTAATATTATAAAAATTAAAACATAAAAAACGTAACAGGTCTTTAACAAATCAGTTATTTGGTCCTCCTGAGAGAAACGTAACAGGTCTTTAACAAGTCAGTCTATATTTTCTAAATAACAGATTCAATTAAATTATTATTCATAGTTATGTGTAATTATATTTTTTATTTATGCAACTAAGGATGTATTTAATTTAAAGATATTTTTTGAATTTTTCTCTGAATGCTTTTTAATGGTATTTCTATTGAATTAAAGGTTGTCATAATTTATATTTTTTCAAAATACATTGAGAATTTATATTTTACGACTGTTATAAAAACAAAAAATTATCGAAAATTAAAAATTTTTTCCACTAACAACCAACTTATTTTAACACTACTTGAAAATTCGAGCTAGACAAAGTAAAATTTGAAATTAAGAATTAACAGAAACCAAAGAAAAAAGTTAAAGTGCCATAAAGTGGTAGACTTAAAAAATGGTTTAATAAAAACTTAAAAACCGTTACAGTAAAAAAGATGCAATTAGCTGAATGATGAGTCATGTGAAACTTTTGGTTAATTAAACAAAAGATGATTACTTGCTTAAGCAACAAACATGGCAGTATTTAAAGAAAAAAGAAAGAGATATAATCTAACAATGATGGGAGAAAGGCTCAAGTGTTTTTGGAATTTGATAAAAGTAAAAGGCTTTTTTATGAAGCCCAGCCTAAATATGAAAACATTATTTCATAAAAGGAAAAGTAAGAGATTTATGGAGGTAGATAATGGAATCAGGAATAAGGAAATGCCAAACATAATTAAGAGAGGCAATCTTAGCAGATGTTACCTTTGAAATTATTTTCTAGTGAATATAATATCAGCACTGACTTGATAAATTATAACTATGTACAATTAAAGATAACTTATTTCCAATTTTAAATATAAATTTTGCTAAGTATATTACACTCACAACATCCACAACAAAAAAATGCATTAATGTAGATGTTAAAAATAAATGTTTAAATATGATAATAAACAAATCATGTGCAACTAAAGTTGCAGTTAGTATTCTAACAAATCAGGTGCAACTACAGTTAGTATTCAAACAAAAGTTAATTAAAAAAAAAGAGCAAAGTTAAAGAAAAAAGGATAATAAAGAGAGTTGAAAAAAGATGAATTAGCGAACTAAAAATATGGAACTAAAATCGAAATAAAATATATTTACGATTGGTTTGTTGTTATCCATCTTTTTTTATGGTACAGAAAAAAATTAACTTAATTTACTTGTAGTTCTTCCTATAGAACTTAGTTTTATCAGTGTTGTAAAAAATACTTTCAAAAAAGTTTATTTAAAATACAAAAATAAAAGTTTTTAAAATACAAAATACTCAATACCAAATTATTTAAAATACAAAACAATTTTTCAATTCTTCAAATTTTATTTTTAAAGCAATTTAAATTTAAAATATTATTAAATATAAATCTTTTGGAATAGACATCACAACTTTCTTAGGAAGTTTTTTCAACTGTATGCATAAGAAATCCTAGAAAACAATTAACTTCCCTATAAAGTTTATCCAGAGCATTAGCATTATGTTTTTAAATTGTTTGTATTCTGATTCCACTAATTTGAAATGGCGCAACTTCAATGCATCCATGATTTGGGGAAGCTTATTTTTAACTCTAGGCTCTAAAAGCTGACATATGACATCATTTTTAGAATTCTATTGAGTCTTTCATGGTTTTCTAAATGAAAATTTTCTAATATTTTCCACAGCATTGGATACTTGTATACTATACAGCATTGGATACTTGTATACTTCGCCTGACACATGGCTACAATTTTGAGCAATTAGCCATTTCACTCACGTATTGTTGTTGATAATTAAATAATTTACTTTTGTTTGTGGAAGAATTTAGGTACTTATTGTTAATTGCTGCTATTAGTTGAACTCATTTCCATTCTTGAGACATTTTTTTTGGGAAGACCAACATCAATCAGAATAAATTTCTTTTCATTTTATTTTAAATTTCAAAAAAAAAAAAAAAAGTACTAAAAAATATTTTCTATTTTGAAAGACACTGAAAATAAAAAATACATCAAAAATTGTATTTAGAATACAATTACTAACTACTCCACTTAAAAGGTATTTAAAATACAAAATCCGAATACTTTAAAAGTATTTTAAATACATATTTAAAATACTTTACAACACTGCATTTTTATAATAAATGCATGGGTTAATGTTTAAAAACTCCAGCCACTAACATGACCATGATGATGTCATAATGATGATGTCATGGTAATAATCTCATGATAATGGCACTTATACAACAAAAATTAATATTTAATACTTAACTATTACTTTCAAATTAAATTTTAAAGTTGTTTATAAACAGTACAAAATATAGGGGGCCAAGAACTTATCTTTTGAGAACAACCTTCTTGTTTAATATATGACCATTAATAACAACTCTGTTCAATTAGAAATGGTTTAATCTAAATGAGCAAAGCACCTAGTACCTAGCATACTGACACCTAGCATACCATACAATTAACAAAATTAAAAACTATTATAACACCTACAGCTTAGTCTTAGTACACTGCTTCTGTTAGAATGTTGCAAGAATTAAGTAAAAATATTTCTACTATTTGAAACAAAACCAGGTTGTGCTTCAGTCATAAAAAGTAGTATCAAAGTATAAAAAAATTTATTAAAAAAGTCTTTTTTCTTAAAATTGCTACTATTTTAAACAATTAATAAAAAGTATGTTTCTTAAAAAAAAAACTTTATAAAACCATTAAAATTTCCTACCCTTTCTCTAACAATAATTTTACAACATCAATCTTTGAAGCTTCAACAGCACGCATTAGAGGTGTACCACCATTTGACGATTGTGCATTTATAAGAGCACCATTGCATAGCAAAAACTCTACCAAGTCTTTTTGACCAATATGGCAAGCAAAATGCAAAGGTGTCCACATAAAATTGTCTTTCGCATTTACATCAGCTCTTGTAATTATAGAATCAAATAACAAAAACTTATCAAAATAAAATAACTTTAAAAATGAATAAACTTTATTATAAAATTTAAACCAACTGTATTAAATTTTAAATTTCAGTGCAACAAAAAGGAACTTTACCCAAAATGTACAAACATCATAACAGCATCTAAATTTCCTGCTAGAGTTGCTGTCATCAAAGGAGTCTTGTAATAATTATCATCAGTTTTTAAAATGGAATCATCTTTTATAGCCATCTTTAAAGATAACTCATCTTCCATTTTTATGGCTTTGTCAATTTGAATATATTGTGAAGCTGAAAAATAAATAACATTTTTCTATTGAAATTTTGTTTACAGAAAGAAAAAATTTTTCAATGTGATTTATAAATTTTTTTTTGATACAAATAAATTTATATAAAACAAAATCTAAAAAAAAACATCTGTATTAAAAACTTACGTGGATTTTCCATGTACCAATAAGAGTCATCTACAATAGGATGTTTCGGTGGATGGTCAGGAGTAAACCGACAAGAATCAGTAATTTGCTAAATATAAACAATATATACAGGCAATGTTATTGCACTTTTTTTTCAAAAACTGTAACAACTTAACTAAATTATACAACTAAATATATAAACAAAATTAATTTCTGTTAATTGCTGACACTAACTAAAAGTATACAACTGCTAAAAACTCAAATGAAAAAAATAAAAATAGTTTTTCAACATAATAATATACTTAAAATATACTCAGGAATAAATATTTAAATAAAATATATTTTACAACTTAAATATTTAATTTTAAAAATGATTAAAACATGTCTTAACTAAGAACAAGTCTTGACTAAAAAAAAATAAAGGACTTAATTTAAAACATGATTAATTAAAAAAATTAAGACTTTTTTTTTCAAGTAGGCTTCTTTAGTTGTGTTTACAACCTTCTTTCAACTCATAACTCTGAAACACGATCCTTGACAAACAAGACTGTGGAGAAACAAGTTGAGCACGATAATAGCAGGGATGTGGTGGGGATTGAACTTGGAACTTCTGGCTTATGAGGTATTATTATTATATTACTGCTTAAGAACTATTAAGTAAAGAATAATTTAGACAACTTAAATTTTTTCTTTGTTTTACAATCTATGCAAAAAAAAACCCATATTACCAATAAGCACTTTAAGGATCTATAAAATTTTAGCAAATAAAAATAACCTTATCTTTAAAAATTTTAAAGTTTTATTTCAATAACTTTACGAATTTACATTTTTTTGTTTATACATTCTGTTTGTTTATTTTTTGAATAATTTTTTTATTACTAAGTCAGTAAAAAAATTCTCTTACTGGAAACTAAAAACTACCAGCAATTTTTTAAAACGGTTCTGGAATGCATAACACTACTGATAAAAAGTTTAAAACTCAAGGAATTCAAAACAAATTTTTACTTTTTTATTCAAGTTTTATTTCAAGAATAAACAAAACCCAGCATTTATACATTAAACCCACAAATATATTTACCTAGACAAATATTAAACCCACAAATAAATGTACATTTATATTCATTTAACAACAATTTTTTACAGATGTTCATTCATCTGATGTAATGCTAAATTCTTTATGTTGATTAGTTCATGCTTTCATTCTACTTTTCTTCCTCTGCATGCTTATTCATAATTTATTGAATCATATTACACTTTAGAATATTAGCATAATATTTAGCACCTAACAATATTTTTAAATAATGTTGATGTACAAAACTAAATATAAGGTATACCATTTTTGACTGTTAATTGTTCAGCATGTGGTAGTGGTGTAGTGGTAGAGCGCTCACCTCATAAGTGAAAAGTTTCGAGTTTGATGCCCACCACGTCCCTGGTACTACCTTGCTCAACTTGTTTCTCTGAGCAGCAGCCTTGTTTGTCAAGGTTCGTGTTTCAGAGTTATCGGCCTTGGGGAGGCAAGTTCAAAAACATTAAAAAAAAAACTGAACCAAACTTATTATTCAACATGATGATGAATTAAATGAGTCAACTACTTATTATTTATTATTAGATTATATTATTTTTTTTTATTATTCAAATTTTACTTTTAGTTTTTTGTTTCAGTTAAAAAAAAGATGATTGAAAAGCCATTAGTGAAGCCATTATATGAAAATTTAGCTTAATGCATTTTTTTATAATTTTTTAAAAATAATTTATTGTTAGTAATCAGCTTAATTACTAGCAAAAATTAATTTAATTACTGGCAATTCAATTGAAATAACAGTAAACTGGTTTACTGCTTTTGCAATTCCTAACTGTATCTGTGCCAAAGACATATCATCTCAATTAATTGTATCTATTTTGAAGACCCCTACATATTGTATCTAAGCAAAAGATATAATCTAACATGAATCTAATTTTATTTTATTTATTGTTCATATATTTATTTAACTTTTTAATATATATATACAGCTTATTTATTGAATTCAAAGAATAGTTAAAACAGTATACCTGTTGCTTTTCAATAAAATTAGATAATGGTCCACCACTTTTTATGCGTGTGTTCAAAACTTTTGTATAAATTGGTAGAATAGATGATTTACCCTTAGAAAAAAAATATAATTTAGTTAGAATTTAAACAATATAAAATTTTTGCAAACAAAAACCTTAGAATGATAATGCAATAATGATGGAAAAAAAAATTAAAAAAATATAAAAATTTAGCAACATTAATTAAAATACAATTATCAAGCAAAACACAAATATCAAACAGAACATAATTATCTAACAGAAAATAATTATAAAAAAAAATAAAAAACACAATCGTCAAACATAACTAAATTATAACAATTTATCATAAAGATTAAGAAAATACTAAAAATTAATATTAAGTAATACAAAAAATATTTTAATGTCATTTAGCTATTGATGTCATGAAAAATACTGTAAGATATGCTAATATTTCATTAAACCACTTACACATATTACCAGTGCCTTAGCACTTTCAGATTTAAAATCAATTTGCATTACTTTTAAAAATGATTCTCTGTGTATTAAGATATCAATCAATACAAATTCATTTAAAAAGATTTTGAAATAGTGTAAAAAAATAAGCCTTTAGTTGCTTTTAATGGAGGTTCAAAATGTATTTACTTTAAATGTGTTGATTCAGCCACCATTGCATTGTGTATTTTATGAAGAACTATATCTTCTTCGAGACGTTAAAGAGAACTTTAGCTTAGGTTTTTATTGTTCATAATGTGAGAGAAATATATGTTAGTAGTTCAAAATTTTAAACAGAAAATCTATCATCACCACAAAACTGTTTCAATCTATTTTATAAAAATATTTTTATTCTTCAAAGTAACTTTTTATTAGTAGTAATAGAATCTTGCACTCTTTAGACCTCTTGCATTTTCAACCTCATGCAAATTCAACCCTATGAGACTAATTTAAATTCATCCATTTTATTTTTGGATCTCATTGTAGATTGCTATTATCCTTTGAATTGCAAAAAAGTAAATAGTCAAATGTTGGTCCTAGTCATATACTTATGTATCAATTCATCTATTTGTCACAAAATCAAGTTTAAATCATCTGATAATTCTATAATGTGCTTTGGCTTAGATTCACTTCACTTAATCCTTTCCTATTTGTTTTTTATCATGTACATACTTCTCAAAACTTCTTTAAAACATTATATTTGATCATATTGACTAAAACATTATCCTATATCCATCTGCCAATATTGCTGTTACTGCTGAATCCTCATCACACTGAACACCTTGTGCTTAGTACAACTGACTCTGCTAGTACTAAAGTTCAAAATCTTAACCTTAACACCCTATCTCTTCTTGACATACCAGATAAACAAGCTAATCCAAATTGATATTTCCTATTTCAAAACCTCTGGAGATTGTTCTAATCCTATTAAAAAATACCGAATAAGTCTTTTTATTACCAAAGCTTTTGAGTCTTCAAGTAACAAACTTCTATTTCTTATCTTGATTCCAACAACTTACTTTGTAAAAATCAATAAAGATTTGAAAATCTTCAAATAATCTTTAAAATAGTTTCTTGTTATACTGCTGACGAAACTGTCATAAATAAAATATTTTATGCATTAGTTGAGGTGAGGCAAGAGCTACTGTAGTACAAAAGGAGAAACAGCCTATTGAAAACAAAATTAGATAAGTGTTTTTACTAATTTATTATTGCTCTGTTCTTTAGGTTAGTATCGAGCATTCTATTTGCAGAATACACTAACATAATTTATATATATATATATATATATATATATATATATATATATATATATATATATATATATATATATATATATATATATATATATATATATATATATATACATATATATATACATAATAACATATTTGTAAGTTGAAGAACTTACAAATATTACATTTACAACAGTAGGAGCCATTGTAAAGAAATACCAACAATAAGAAACATTTAAAATTCGTACTGGATGAGGACAAAAGCTGAAGACAAGAAATTTTAAGAATGATAAAAAAAAATTAGTTTAAAACCCCAAAAAATATAGCAAATCTTTTAAAAAACTTAACAGGAAACACAATTTCACTTGAATCAATTGGAAATCGCATTCATAAGGCAGGGTTCACTGAATGTATGGCTTGTAAAAAACCATTTTTAACAAAAAATCATATGAAGAGAAGAATGAATTTTGCAAAAAAGTATAATTTAATGCCACTATCATTTTGGAAAAAAGTTATTTGGTCTGATGAATCCAAGTTTAACTTAAAAAATCTGATGGTGCACAAAGAGTTTGGCAAAAGAGGGATGAAGCTTTTCATTTAAGTTGCACGAGAGGAACAGTTAAGCTTTGGAAGTGGAATTTTAAGGGGTTGTATGTGGAATTGTAGGTCAGGGGTCAGCAACCCACAGTTCACAAGCCCTATGCAGCTTTTTTATCCAAACTGTATAGCTCTTCAGTATTTACAACTTTTATATGTTTTAATTTTATAGAAACAAATAATTAATTTTAGTAATTTTATTTTTTCATAAAAATTTTGTATAAAAATGTCTGTTCGTAACCTAGGAAGGTGTTCTTAAATGTTTTGGTAATTGTATTGATAATAAAACCTTTTTTGTTGTTAAAAGCTTTTGAATACCCAGACAATAGGTTGCAAAAAAGTTTATTTTATTAAAGTTACAACAACTTATTTGAACAATCTCAAGAAAATATTGATAGGATGAATTTACCACGATAATCTCTAGGTAAAGAGACCAAAGGTAAAATTTGCTTTGTCGTTTTGGACACATTTACTGTATCAATAGAATGAATTTTCAACCGTTGCAAAGGTCAATAAAGCTCAATTTAAATAAAAAAAAAACTTTGCAAACAAAAATAAAAAACTTAAAACAAATTTAAACAAAAATTTTTGTAGATCATAAATGGAAAGTACTTTCATATTCTCCACACACAAAAAAGATCAAATTTCATTTTAAATATGGAACAGTAATCCCGAGAGTTACTATCAACTTAAGCTGATGGCATTTAGACTCTAGACAGTTTTCAAATCCACATATTATTGTGAGCTGAAATTTAGCAACATAAACATCATTAAAAGTAACATCAGATTAGCATTGAAAAATTTCTACATCTAAAAACCTTCATTAAAGAATCTGATTTAAAATGAATCTGTGAATCAATTCACAAAAATTTCACAAAACACTTTCTCATTTTTGTTTAAATTAATTATTTGTTTAACTACTTTACAGTATGTAAAAATAAGTATATAAGACATTTAAATATCATTGAATATCATAAAATAAGAAGTTGTTGATCTTCCATTTTTTACACTAGCATCTATTCAGCTCTTGGTAAGTTTTTCAAAAATTATTTAAGGAAAAATGGCTCTCCACTTAAAACAGGTTGCCGACCCCTGGTGTAGGTAAACAAGAATTTTTTGATGAAACTATGAATGCTGATTTGTATAAAAGTATATTGAAACAAAATTTGAAATCTTCTGCTTAAAAAATTAGATTGGGAAACAGTTTTTGTTTCAAAAAGACAATGATCCAAAACACACTTCTAAAAAAACTAAAACCTTTTTTGATGAAAGCGGCATAAACATTTTAGAATAGCATTCACAGAATCCTGATTTGATCCCAAAAGAACATTTATTGACTTTAATTAAAAAAAAAAAGTAATAGATCATTTACTAATAAAATATAGCAAAAACATTTGCTAAAAACATAATCTTTTTGTACTAAAAAGTAGAAAATAAACTTTTTAACTTAAATTTAATAGTTCCGTAAACTAAAGATTGACAGGTCTGCGCAAGGTTTATTTAGAAAATACCTGTCAATCTTTAGTTTACGGAACTATTAGATTTAAATTAAAAAGTTTATTTTCTACTTTTTAGACAAAAAAATTACGTTTTTAGCAAATATTTTTGCTATATTTTATTTTCTACTTTTTAGTCTTTACAGAGAGTTACGATATTTAGTGATGCGTTTGTCTAGACATTTGTAATTAAGTCAAGTTTTTTATCCTTAAGAAACGGAGTATTCGCTGATTAAAGGAGCAGAATATTTTTCTTTTAAAGGATAAAACTTTTTTATATAAAAGTAAAATAACATAAAGTATTTCATTTGCATTGCAACTCGCGTTCTCCCACAGATGTATTATATTTTTATATTAATATTAAACAAAGTTAACATAACTTTTTTATTAAAAAAATAATTTATAAAAAGCCGATTTTTAAAATAACAAAAATTTATTATTAGCAGAGAAAAATATATATTTAAAAAAAATCACAAACCCACAAGCAATATTAGCCTATTTTAAAAATGAAAAGATTTGTTAAGAGATTACTATGACTATTCTAAACAAACCCGCAAGCAATTTTATGGTAAATTTTTGTTTAAAATGTTAGTTTTTAGCGGGCCATGGACAAAAAGAAAGTTGAGGAAAAGATCATATTTAGTGAAAGAAAAGATTATAAAATATTAAACTTTTTAGCAAATGTTTTTGCTATATTTTTTTCTTCTACTTTTTAGTCTTTACAGAGAGCCACAATATTTAGCGATGTCAAGACATTTGAAATTAAATCGAGGCAAATGTGCAAATGGTGTAAGTACGAACTGGCATATGCAAATTGGCATAAATTGGCACAAGAGCGAACTGGTATAATTGAGCCAAAAGAATTTGCAAACATTGGCATAAGTGCAAACTGGCATAAGTGCGCCAAATAAAATTGCAAATATTTGTCAGGTCAGGAGTATGGTCTTCATGATCATTCTGCTACTGGTAACATGTAACCCAGTGCAACCTGTTCCATGTTCTGCTGCCTTGCAGGATTTGCTATCTAAGCAAAGGCTGGAAGGAGTGTTCTTCCTGTCATCAGTACTATCTTATATCAGTCATGCCTATAGCAATTTTTTTTTTTTTTTTTTCCATATAGTTGGAGGTGCCTTAGTTACTGTTTCAGCTCACCTGTAATCTACGTTATATGTATGTTTGTGTTCTGTCTGAACCTCTGGCGGGGTGTTCGCTCACCCGTAAGTTACTTTATGTTCATATGTATGTCTGTGTTCTGTCTGAACCTCTGGCGCGGTGTTCGCTCACCCGTAAGTTACTTTATGTTTATGTTTATGTTTTTTAAGTTTTTTTATGTATGTTTGTATTCCGTCTGAACCTCTGGCGCGGTGTTCGCTCACCCGTAAGTTACTTTATGTTTTTTATGTATGTTTGTGTTCTGTCTGAACCTCTGGCACGGTGTTGACTCACCCGTAAGTTGATTTATGTTTGTTTGTGTTCTGTTTATACTTTATGCAGCGTGAGCTCAGTAACTAACTACTTACTCCAACTACAAAACGTACACTCACCTTAGACTCCTGTATTTTGTTAGATGCAGTGTTTTTCCTAATGCACTTCCAAAATGTCATGCCTGGTTTTCTCAAAGTACTGTTGCTAAAAGTAGCTCCTTTTAACTACTCCAGGTCAGGTCAGGATAATCGAGATCAATCTTGCTACTGGTATCACGTAACCCAGTACCACCTGCCACAAGCCCTGCTGCCTTGCAGAGTGTGCTCTTTTTATGCAAAGGCTCGGAGAAATAAACTCCGACCAAAAATTCCCCTGCCTTGGGGCTCTTGGTTGAGTAAAGGCTAGAGATGGTGTCTCGATAAAAACACTCATCTTGGGCAGATGTTAACTGCATCCAGCTAAACATCCCCTGCCTTGGGGCTCTTGGTTGAGTAAAGGCTAGAGATGGTGTCTCGATAAAAATACTCATCTTGGGCAGATGTTAACTGCATCCTGCTACTGTCTTGTAGAAGGCCTCCTAGGCAAAGACTTTAGGGGTAAGCAGAAAAATTCTGCTAACCAGCCTCGAACCCCTTCTTCATCTATTAGGCTGGCGTAGATGTAACCTGTGTTACATTGTTTCCTGCCTAGGATGATGAATGCTATATCTCCTTGACTCTACTCATAGAATTTTGCTTATGCCTCCTTGATAATGGCTATGCAACTCTTCCTGTTATCTCCATATGAGGGTACAGCTCTAAAACTCAGTTTAATGGTTCTGAGGCCGGCTAGTAGTAAGGTTTCCCAAACTCTGTGGTAGCTCTCAGAGAGGCTGATTCCATCAACAGCTGCAAAATATCAGAGTATTAACAGTGCCATGTTGCGCATGGATGGTGTCCCTGTTAATGCTTTTGGTGTGCATTGTCAAGGCCACATAAGGAGCCCTATGTCACGGCTTAGGGTTAATTAACAGGACTGAGACAACTGCATAGCTCATTGATTAGGAGGCTGTGCTCTATCTATGAATGAGTCAAGTTCTCATTAAACCCAAATCATGACCAAAGTAACCAAAAATTTAAAACCTAAATAACCATCCCCACAACCTAAATATTTTAATATATCTTTTACAAATATTCGCGGTCTACGAAGCAACTTTCCATCAGTTGAGTCTTACCTCCTGCAAAATTCACCAGACTTGGTTGCACTCAGTGAAACAAATTTAAGTTCTGCAATTCCTTCTTCAGATGTCAGTGTTGATGGGTACTATCCTTTGATTCGTAAAGATTCCAATAGTCACATGCTAGGTTTAGGGGTATACATACGCATTAATTCCCCTATTTGTCGTGAAATCAGGTTCGAATCCTTTGACCATTCTTTTAAGTGCTTTCGCCTAGCACCTCTTCACTCTATCACCTTTCTCTTTGTTCTTTATCATTCTTCTTCTTCCCATGATTGCACTCTTTTAGATGTTATCTCTGATCAAATTGACCATGCCCTCTCTCTTTACCCCTCTGCCAATATTGTTGTTGTTGGTGATTTTAATGCCCATCACACTGAATGGCTTGGCTCTAACACCACTGATCCTGCTGGCACTAAAGCCTTTAACTTCTGCGTTTCTCAATCTCTTACTCAGATAGTTAACTTTGTGACTCGTTTTCCTGACAACCCTAATCATTTACCTTCACTCCTTGACTTATGTCTTGTCTCTGACCCTAGCTTATGTTCAGCTTCTTCCTTTTCTCCCTTAGGTGATTCTGACCATGCAATGATCTCTATAAATCTTTCTTCTCGTACTTCTTTTTTGGACTCACCTTATCATCGCACCACCTACTACTACCCTAAAGCTGACTGGGATTCCTTTCGTGATTTTCTTCGTGATGGTCCTTGGGCTGATGTTTTTTCTCTCTCAGTTGACAAATGCGCCTCCTACATAACCTCCTGGATTCAGGCTGGAATAAAAGCTTTTATTCCTTCTCGTCGGTTTCAAGTCAAGCCTCATTCTACTCCATGGTTTTCTCCTTCTTGTGCAACTGCTATATCCAATCGTAATCATTTTTTTCATCTTTTTCAAAAGAACAACTCTCTTGAGAACAAACGGCTATTTATTATTGCAAGAAATTGATGTAAAAAGGTGCTTTCTGATGCTAAACTCCATTATTCTCAGTTCACTAAATCTCGCATCTTATCGCAGAAGTTAGGCTCTAAAGACTTTTGGAAAATCTTCAACAGCATTGTTAACAAGGGTAGATCTAACATTCCATCTCTCATTCATGGGACTGATCTTGTTACCTCTCCCAGGGATAAGGCAGAACTGTTTGCAAAGAACTTTTCTTCTAATTCCACTCTTGAATCTTATGGACATTCTCTTCCTTCCATTCCAGTCAAACAGGTTGACCCATTGTTAGACATTCAAATCACTCCGGCTTCTGTTGCTAAAGTCATATCTCAATTAAACTCGTCTACAGCTTGTGGTCCAGACAACATTCCTGTCACAGTCTTGCAGAATTGTTCTCCAGAACTTTCTTCAATTCTCTCTAAACTATTTAACAAGTGTTTGACTGAGTCTTGTTTTCCTGCTTGTTGGAAAATGGCATCTGTGGTTCCAATATTCAAAAACTCTGGAGAAAATTCTGACCCCTCCAATTATTGTCCGATCAGTCTTCTTTCTGTTATTAACAAGGTCTTTGAGTCTTTGATCAACAAATTCCTCACATCTCATCTTGAGTCAAATAAACTGCTGTCAGACAATCAATACGGTTTTCGATTCTCTCGCTCTACGGCCAACTTGCTAACTGCTGTAACTGAAAGATTTTATTGTGCATTAGATGGATGCGGTGAGGCTAGGGCTATTGCTCTCGACATATCTAAAGCTTTCGACAAAGTTTGGCATGCTGGTCTTCTCCATAAGCTTGCTTCATATAGTGTTTCTGGGAAAGTTTTTGAGATTGTCAAATCATTTCTTTCTGACCGGTTTATTAAAGTCATCCTTGAAGGCCAACACTCTTCTTTATTTCCAGTAACTTCTGGGGTTCCCCAAGGTTCC
Source organism: Hydra vulgaris (assembly GCF_022113875.1). NCBI lineage: Eukaryota > Metazoa > Cnidaria > Hydrozoa > Anthoathecata > Hydridae > Hydra > Hydra vulgaris. Next base: position 50,855,723 of record NC_061161.1, on the reverse strand, counting down.
ATCCTGGGCCCTGTTTTGTTTCTTATCTACATAAACGATCTTCCTGACAACCTTTCATCTAAAGTAGCTCTTTTTGCTGATGACTCAACTTTATACTCCTGTCTTGACAAATAGTCTTCTCTTTTCGATTGCCTAGAACAAGCAGCTGATCTTGAATCTGATCTCACTTCAGTAATAGATTGGGGTTCACAGTGGCTTGTGAATTTCAACTCTAAAAAAACCCAATTGCTTACTGCAAACAACTACCGTAATATGGTCAACATTCCTATATTAATGAATGGCAATCCTCTTACTGAGTCCTCCTCTTTACGTCTTCTTGGATTATCGCTTACTACTGACCTGTCATGGAAACCATATATACAATCGATTGCTAAATTAGCTTCTGCTAAGGTTGCTTCTCTTTATCTTGCTCGCCATTTCCTTACTTCTGATTCCATTCTCTACCTCTACAAATCTCTTATTCGTCCCTGTATGGAATACTGTTGTCATATTTGGGCTGGTTCTTCTAACGATTCACTTTTTCTTCTTGACAAGGTCCAAAAACGCATTGTTAATGTTGTTGGACCTGGACTATCTGCTAAGCTTGAACCTCTTTCCCATCGTCGTAAAGTTGCATCTCTTTCTCTTTTCTACAGATACTATCATGGTCACTGCTCAAAGGAATTATCATCTCTAGTTCCATCAACTAAAATTCATTCTCGTTTTACTCGTCATTCAGCTAAGTCTCATTCGTTTACTGTATCTGTCCCTGCATGCTCTAAAAACTTTTATTCATCTAGTTTTTTTCCCCGCACTTCAATCCTTTGGAACTCTCTCCCATCTTCATGTTTTCCTGACTCATACAACCTTCAACTTTTCAAGTCTTCTGTCAACCGTTTCCTTGCTCTATAACTCTGTTCTTTTTTTTTCCTAGTAACTCCCAACTTAATAGTGGTTGCTTGCAGCCTTGTTGGGAGTGAATGCGAATAAAAAAAAAATTAAAAAAAAAAAAAATATTGGCATAATGCAAATTGTTATTTTGCTCATGCTAGTTCGCACTTATGCCAATTCGCGCTTATTAAGCCTCTCGGATTAAAGTGCGAACTGGCATAAGTGTGCCAAATAAAATTACAAATATTGGCATAACGCAAATTGTTTTTTTTTTGTTGCCCGATTCGCGCTTATTAACCCTCCCGGATTAAAGAAGCCGAATATATTTTTTTAAAGGATAAAATTTTCTTATATAAAAGTAAAATAAGATATAGTATAAATATCTCATTTGATTTCCACCCTCGTCCTCCCACATATGTAATATATTTTTATATTAATATTAGACAAAATTGTAGTAAGCTACATTTTTTAATTTTATTTAAAAAAATTTTTTTTTTAAAAAGAAAGTAAGAAAAAAAAAGATACAAACCCACAAGCGCAGTATTAGCCGATTTTAAAAAATAAACATTAATTAATAATTTATAATTACTTTTTATTAATAAAACAAAACCGCAAGCACTTTAGAAGCAAAATTTTTAATAAAAGGTTAGTTTTATGTATCCCTTGGACGACAAAGAAAGTTAAGGAAGAGTTCATGCTAAGTGAAAGAAAAGATTATAAAAAGAAGACTTAAAGAAAGCTGTTGTTAAATAATGGTCTAACATGAACAATAATCAAATGTCTAGTTGAATCAATGCCAAAACGCTTGGTTAAATATAATTAAAACAAAAGAAGGACCAACTAAATATTAAATATATTATTCAAATATAAAAACTTGAAACTGTTTTCCATTTATTTTAATAAACTGGTATTTGTTCTTAGCTTTAACTTGTAATTTGTTCTTAGCTTGTGACAATTATTTTATTTGTAAGTGTTTTTATCCATATATATATGTATATATACATATATGTATATATATATATATATATATATATATATATATATATATATATACATATATATACACATATATATATATGTATATATATACATATATGTATATATATATATATACATACATATATATATATATGTATATATACATATATGTATATATATATATATATATATGTATGCATATATACATATATATATATATATATATATATATATATATATATATATATATATATATATATATATATATATATACATATATATATATATATATATATATATATATATATATATATATATATATACATATATATATATATATATATACATATATATATATATATATATATATATATATATATATATATATATATATACATATATACATATATATATATATATATATATATATATATATATATATATATATATATATATATATATATATATATATATATATATATATATATATATATATATATATATATATATATGTATATATATAAATTATTATATATTAGGGGTAGTCAATTTGGGGCAAATATTAAAAAAAAACTCCTAAATAATTTGAGCTCAACAGGACTGCTCAATCCTTACCCTTATATAATCATATATTGTAATTAAAAATTACAATATTTGATTATATACTTACCACATTTATGTCACTAAAAAAAGATTATTACTAATTGTCAAGAATATCTACTAATTATTTTTTTAATTAATAATGTAAATCTACAATAAAATTTAGTAATTTTTATGAGGTGGGAATTTGACAAGATCCAGTTATAGTAGCTGAAAGAACAATTCAATGGTTCTATTTCTTGCAGTAGTAAATCGTTTTACAATCATTATTTTAAATTCGATTTTTTTGATTAGTAAAAATTAAATTAATTTCAATATGTATGAAGAAGAAGAACGTGATCAGAAAAAAGAAAGTGAAAGAACACTAAGGTCTAAAGAAAACTATTCATTATCGAAGAAGCAAAACCAGCAATAAAAGGTAATAATTAGTTTTATAATGAATCCCTTAAGCTAAAAACTTTAGCTAAACTTTTTATTTATTAGTTTTTGTAAAGGCTGTCAGCTTCCAACAGGGATGGGGATACTGCAGCACTTGGCTTACAAACAATAATTTTTACCAAGAACATCAAAAAAAGCCACCACTCTTGCTTGTCCTCCCCAAAAAAAGTTGATGTGCAAAGATGTGCAATAGAAGGTAAGTTTGAATGTATTTTGGCCAAGGTAAAAGAGCCATGGATTAAAGCTGGATTTTCTATTCTAAACGAATAAAGTCTAGTAAAAAATCTTTCAAATCTGGACAATATATATTCAAAACTTAAGAAGCATGAAAAAAAGGGGATCCGCTGTAGATTTGGCACAGCAACAAGAATTTAAAGTTTACCTGAACAAAGTATTTTGGGCTGGCATTCCTGATCTTAGAAATACAATTAAAAACAACAAAAAAAGATTTGATTCAGACAAGCTTAAGTTTCTGGAGGACCAAAA
>NC_061161.1:50782351-50847351 GCF_022113875.1 Hydra vulgaris | reverse complement strand
ATGTAGGTGATTGAAACCTATAATTGAGATATGCAGAGATTATGTATTAAAAATGCATTTTATGTGACCAGGGAATTCTAAACCTCTATGTAAAAAAATTTATATTCTTACTTTTTTTTTGTTACCCTTTACAATTATTAAAATATTGTGCGCCATCAACAAGTTGACTCATACTTATCAAACACACACACACACACACAAACACACACACACACATATATATATATATATATATATATATATATATATATATATATTATATATATATATATATATATATATATATATATATATATATATATATATATATATATATATATGTATATACATATTGACTCTTTTAAGGTATTGAATCTAAAACATATTTCATGTCATATAATTCAAGATATAGAATTTCCAGCATCTTTACTTTTTTTTTTTTTTTAAAGAGAGTGCTAGAACCTTTTCACTGGAAACTTGAGCTGTTTTTCGATGTTTTTAACTTGCCTCTACTACATATCTATTCCAATAATAATGTTAAAATCAGACATAAATTTAAATTTATTATGCATATAATCAAGGATGTATTTTCACTGTCTGCTCACACAGTTTATTCTGCAACTAAGATTTTATTAAAGTCAACTTCAATAAATTTAGTCAATAGTTTCTACTTGTAACTATGGCTTCAACACAAGTACCTGAAGCTGGATAACAGTTTTCTTAAACAGCCACACTCAAAGAGTTGTAAACACTACTTAGCGGAGTTCTACAAGGTCAAATAGGAACACACCTAAAGCATGAGTTTCAGAAAAAAATTGGAAAACTTAACAATAGAATTAGCAACTACCTCAACACTGTTTTTATTGATATCTTATCATGCTTGCACATAATATATATTGTGACCAAGTGCCTTAGCAACAAAGGGAGATTTAACAAGACCATCTATAAGCATGACCTCGCCATTGTTGCAAATAAATAATTTAAGTGATGAATCTAGTTTCACATCCTAATACTAAGGCTAGCTCATCACTAAGTATGCTAAAAAACTGCAACACTCTTACCAACTCCTCTATCTCACATCTCAGACTCTTTAAATATATCTTCTTTGCCATTTACTTACTCCTAAGTTATTTCCTAGCTTTATTAATCTCTTATGTGGGCTGATTATGAAAGATTATGACAGTTTAAGGTTTTTAAACAGTTTCTGATGGATTTTAGACAAGGTCCAAAAAACTATGGAAAATTTGTCTGATTTACTCTAGATTGTTAGTGCCTTACTCTTTTCTTAAAATATTAACATTTTTTTCTCCATGTAACATTAAAACTCAATCTTGCATGACTAGTCAATCAGCTAAGTTGCATTCTTTTACTGTAGCCACTCCCTTATTGTTTAAAAACCTTGTAATTATTTAGTTTTTTTTTCATAAATAAATGGCTTTGAATTCCCTCACGCCATGTTATGATTTTCTAACTTACAGATTTTTATGAGGAATGTTTTCTTGTTCTTTAACTCTTATTGAACCTTAAAAGAAAAAAGCCATGGTGCCTAGGTCGGCTGTCAACTTCTATATCAAGCAGTACATTACATATGCAGTTTTAGGCATTTTATTATGAATCGCCAATAACAATATCATTATAAATATTAAGTAAAAGTTTTTAATCATTATATCTATAACACTTTCTTTATTCTTTTGAAAAACTAAATAAATAAAGTTAAAACTATTGGCAAAATTTATTTATAAGTTTTTTTAACAAAATATAATATTTTTTTAATAATAGTAACATATAACTTTAAAAATATATACAACCTTTTATAATACTATTTTAACAGTAATAAATAAAATTATTTATCTTTAAAAATTACAACATTTTTCATTCCAATTAGCACTCTGCTGACTGCCATATACAATACCAGTTTCAATATTGCAGTCCTAAGATGAAACTTTGATTGCAAAAGTTATTAAAGATTTAAATGCTCAAAGCTGGACAGTTTCTCTAAGAAACATGAAAGAAGAAGTAACTGTTAAAGGCTATAAAAATAATAATTAGTTGGAAAAAACTTACTGAATAACAACAGAACGTCTAAAAATTGATGAATGTTTATTTTGCCAATGTTATCAATACTTTCATTTACACCACATTCTTGCATCTTGCGTTCAATTAATAACTGATATTCAACATTCCAATCATAAAGCTATAAGAAATCAAAAAGATTAATATATATATATATATATATATATATATATATATATACATTAGGGTACATGCTTTTGAGGAAATTTTTGAATTTCAATTAACAACTTCTTGAAATGTGGGACATTGGTGTTAAAACTAACTTTGGAAAAAAATTAGCTTGATTGGACCACTACTGTGCTTCCCCTAGATCCCTTTTAATTAAAAAAAATTGTCCAAAAATGACTATATTTGAAAGGCTTGGGGGAGGTAATAATGTCAATATTTTGAACTGATTTTTTTTATAAGACAAGTATTGATGTATATTTTCAAATAAGAAAGGTAGTTAAGACAGAATATGCCTAATTTTGCTGTTTTATTGTGTTAAATAGCATTAAAAATCGCAATAGGGATGAACCAGAATTCTGTTCCAGCCGGAATTTGTGACTTTTAGGTTATTTCGGTTCCGGACCGAATTACACAATTTCAGACCTGAATGCCAGAATTTATTTTTTACCTTTTTTTTTAGACATGTTACACAGACTGTGTAAGTTAAATAAAAAAATTGTTGTCCTACAGGGCAATAAAGAACTATAGGTAAACCTAGGTAAAAAAAAAAAAATTCTTAACAAACACAATGTAATTTTATTTGCAGTAATCAATTATGTAAGGATTTCTAGACGTTTAGGAATATTGTGGTGCAAAAAGAGTTGCTTTCCAGTTTTGGGCAACAAACAAGCTCTTTTTTCATCAAAAATTTTACTTGCCTCTGAGAACAGTATCATTTTTAATGTTTCTTAAATTTTAAATAATTAAAAAGTATAGGACGCCTAATACAGTAAATATTTCAATTTTAACCTAAATGGTAAAAAAAAAATAGAAAACAAAAAAATAATTGTAAATATAAATATTATGCAGGTTAAAACTTTCAACAAATAAAATTATAAGAAACAAATAAAAATAACATATTAGACTTGAATGAAACAAGAATCAAATAAATGAAATAATTTATATACATACATAACCAATTATATACATTTATAACCAATTCCGGCAAACTACGTTTCTGGCCGGAATTTAAATTTAATATCTGGTATACCCTTAATATATATATATATATATATATATATATATATATATATATATATATATATATATATATATATATATATATATATATATATATATATATATATATATATATATATATATATATATATATATATATATATATATATATATATATATATATATACATATACATATATATATTTATATAGTTCTATAAATTGTTGGCTTTAAGAGTATGGAAGGTAAAAAATGATTCTTTTGACAACAAATATGTCACTTTTAATTACTTTTGATTTTATACAACATTTCCATATTGTCATAAAGTTAAAAGCATTAATTTAATTGCAGATTAATCATTTTTTTTAAAAACCGCAAAAACGCAAATTTAATTTACCAAAATGTTTTTAAAAATTCAAACAATGCCTTTATTTTTATTTTTAAAATAAAATGTTTTAATTTTTTTACTGTATATCATGCGCGATTGTTGCTACATCAACTATCTTATAGCCTGACTTGCAATGGAGTGCTGCTACATCGACTGAGAGTTTGGTTTGGGCAGGCAGTCTATCATATAATTTTAAAAAAAAAATTTTTCCGGTCTTGCATTTAAATTTTTATGTCAACAAAATATGGAAAAACTTTCTGACAACCATGCATTTTAAAAAAATGTATAAATATATATATATATAAATATATATATATAACCATGCATTTTAAAAAAATATATAAATATATATATATATAAATATATATATATAAATATATATATAAATATATATATATATTTATATATATATATGTATATATATATATATTTATATATATATATATATATATATATATATATATATATATATATATATATATATATATATATATATATATATATATATATATATATATTTATATTTATATATATATACATATATTTATATATATATATATATATATATATATATATATATATATTTATACATACTACGACTAATTTATAGCTAAGGATGCAATTTCCTAATAACATTAATACCATAATATGATATCTCTTAACGTAAAGACATGCGCTTTAATTTTCCAGAAAAAGAAGAAAAAAAATAAAAAATAATAAAAGAAAAGATTGCTGCCCCATCACAAACTCTTTGTCAATGTAGCAGCACTTCTTTGTAGCAGCAGCCTATTTCTTAAATGTTGTAGTAGGGTAGAATAAGAAAATATTTTTAAAAACAAGCACTCCTTATTAAATGGGAAAATCAGTCACATAAAATACAGTCACAATAAATAAACTTTCTATTATACCATTAACTTATCTATTTAGTTAAAATGACAGTTTATTTTATTTTGATTATATTGATTAGTTATTTACTGAGTTATTTTGTAATTATTATATTGGTTTATCATGTATATTTCAGGCCCATAGCAATTAGGAGGGGGGGCAGTGGGGCATTTGCCCCCCTCCCCCAAATAAATTTTCAAATAAATAATTTTGAAGAAATTGACTGGAAAAATGACTAAAAATAAAAAAAAATGTCCACAAAACTATTTTAGGGTACTACTGCCCCCCCTCCCCAATATAATTTTTGTTCCTAAGGGCCTGTGTTTTTTGTCAGTTATTATTTCTCTCTATAGTCTTTTATTAATTCCAGAACTTTATTGTTAAATTAATCTTTTAAAAATATAATAATTATATTAGGAAACATGTCAAATTTACTATTGTGTTGAATGTATATATATATATATATATATATATACATATATATATATATATATATATATATATATATATATATACATATATATATATATATATATATATATATATATATATATATATATATATATATATATATATATATATATATATATATATATATATATATATATATATATATATATATATATATATATATATATATATATATAAAATGACTCCTAGGTTGAAATTGTCAGATTATATAGTTGTGGATCTAAGCTAGAATGCCTGTTCAAAGCAATCAAAAAGGGAATTCCTTTTGTCAAGACAGGAGTATCAATTCTAGTCATCAGCAAACAGACACTTTAGATGCAAGATTGTGAGAAATATCATTAATGTAAATAACATAAGTATAACAGTAAAAATTGTTAAATAGTTTTTGAGTAATTAACAATTAAAGGGTACTTAACTTTATTATATTCAACCAATATCATTGTTAATGACACTGGTAATGGCATGACCCAAAGTCTTTAGGGCCTAACATCTGAGATAAAATTCGGTAAACTGGGAATAATGGAGCTTAGAATCAGACAGCATCTTTTTAAATCAACTTTTTGCAATAATGAAAATATGTTTGCTCTCAAGAGAGTTGTTCTTGTGAAAAAGTTTAAAAAAATTATTTTGATATTAGTTGCGCAAGACCAAGAAGGCAAAAACCATGGAGTAGATTTGAGACTTAAAACTGACAAGATAAAAAAAAGCTTCCATACCCTACTTCAAAGACCGCAAATATTCGTAAAAAATAAATAAAACAGTTAGGTAGCATTGATAGTGTTTTTATGTTAAATATTTTTAGGCATTTTAGTCATGTTTTAAGTTAAAGAGGATTTTATTCAATCATAGATGAAGTATAGCACCCCAACCAATTGCTATGCAATAACCTCAGTATTGTTATTTAACTTGAAGTTATAACTACAACCTCATAATACAGCCTTGACAATGCACACCAAAATCACTAACAGTGATACCATCGAGGTGCAACATAGCACTGCTAATACTCTAATATTTTACAGCTGTTAATGGAATCAGCCTCTGTAAGAGCCCCCAGTTCAAGAAACCCTACTACCAGCTAGCCTCATTTAAACTAAGTTTTAGAGCTTTTTCCTCATTAAGAGATAACAGAAATAAGTGCTTACTTTCAAGGAGGCGACAAAAATGTATGAGTAGAATCAAGAAGATTTGGTATTCATCAATTCATTATATCCAATTAAATCATTTTATTGAAATTATGAAAAGTTACTTTAATGATCATTTAAATGTCAAAAGAATAAAGAAGCATCGTTTTAAAAATTAATTCTCACCATAAATTGAATTATATAAACTAAAATATTTACTGCAAATGCTACACACATTGTTAACTCTTTTGCACCCCTTTAAACAATAGAAGGTACTTCATGGCTGAACACTGATATAATGAATTTAATAATTATCTAATCTGGATTTAACTTTTTTTCTGTATTTTTTTCTGAAACACTCAATAAGATGATTTTTTGTAAATTATTAGCTTACCAGTATTTCTTATTGCAGAGATATAAGGTGATTTCAAAAAAAAAACTCCCTTGAAAATTAAATTGTAATTTAATTGGTGTAATGTGATGCATAATAAATACCCAGATAACATTCTTATATTCATGAAAAAGCTAATTTGCATTGTGTTCATAACATCCAGTCATAAAATTTTAACACAATTTACAATAACAGTTCACAGATTATTTTTAATATTAGTATTATCATTACGAATATTTTATAAAAACAAATTTTCTTCATTTTAATTTGTATAACTTAATACTCAGTCCATTTAATTCACTTATTAATTTTGTCAATCAGTGAGTTGATAGCGCCAGTCAAAATTACCTTTATCAAATACAACTTCGAGAACTGTATTAAATCTCTCATGTTTTCCTCTTTCTTACACACTTTCATGGCTTCTTTAAAACCATTTTCCTTTGCAAGATTTGTTGCAGTAAGACCATTTTTATTCTTGACGTTTGCAAAACAACCTTTAAAAAATATACATCAATTACAGCAATAAACAATATTCAAAACCTATATTACGATTTGATGAACTAAGGACAACTACAAAATTTCATTTAAATTTTAGTTAAATTTGAAAATTAACAATTTTTATCAAATAAAAAAATATATAATTATAAAATATATATATTATAAATAAAAGTGTCTTACAAAGATGATAACCAAAAAGCCTTTAAGCACAAAATCTAACTTTGTTATCACTTGCTAAATTTTATTTATTGCTTTCATAAAATTTTAAAGGTAAAAACAGGTGAATATTTGGAATGATATTCTTCGCAGTTTTTTAAAAAATAATGTTTTTTAAAAGCTTTAATAGTTGCAAAATTGCATAACTTGACTTTTCATTACTGCTGCATTTTTTTAGATTTTAGATTTTTGTTTTCAAGAGAAATTGATGTTGCTTTTTGTAAGCTTGTATTTTTTGTTTCAATTAATAAAAAAATTTCTGTTTCACCTGTTTTTTGTCATATTTTGAAATATGGTTAGGTACATGCTGGCTATTTAAAAATAATAATAACTTTGATTTATAAAAAATGATTGCAGAAAATATACTTTCAGTGTTTTTATAAAAGTAACAATCTTTATATATAATGAAATGTATGAGGTTCTGGTTTGCAAAAATGTTTGCTGTCAATGTTATTTTTTATAATGCTTTTTTAAAACTTTTTAATTTTCGTTAATATAAGAAAATTTTGATTAATATTATTGTAATTTTTATATTATGTGTATACTATCAATCAAAATTCATGATAAGTCAGTTAATTTAGATACAAAAGTCTTTTAAAACTAACTTTGCCTATCTTTAAAATGAAGATTTGTTTTTATTCTTTGCATTATTGTTAGAAATAACAAAAATAACAAGGCCAAGCTCAATGTTAAAGATAACAAGAGCACATCTTATGGCTGAGGCAAAGTTATAATTACTAAATTTAATTATTTTATTTGATAAAACAGATGAAACAATGACATATGTGAGCATTAGACAGTGCAGAAGTTTGTGAGATTTTATGAGAGTTTATGAGCTAGTAGAAACATTTCTTCTTTTTTCAAAATTCACAATTTTTTAACAGATTTAAGTTTGGTTTATACAGTGATAGATTTGATAAATTTTAGTAATAAAAGTGGCCCTAAAATGGAACAAATAAAAAAACATATTGTTGAAAAATTAAAAATGCAATGACTCACACATATCTTTCCAGTGCAACATAAAAATTATCAAGTACCTCAATGTTACTCTAAACCTCAGTGACTGCACTTTTTTTTTCACAACATTATTTCAAACCTGATAATACAAAAAATTAAATCTATGCTGATTCAAATCATTCAAATCAAAGTATACTAAAACAAATACCACACTTTGTTGAGCTTACATTGTCTGCAAATTCTTTTAAGAAAAAAATATTTCAAAACACTGTCCCTCCATAAAATAAAGTCCATATAAAATATAAAAAAGCATTATCACCTCAAAAAAGAAACCAAGCAAAAACAAAACCTAATCAAAAAAACTGCTTAAATAAAAATCTTATATCCAATTATTCAATAAATGTAAGCAACATTATCAAGCAACTGTATTATCTGCTAACTGGGATACTTCTCCTAATTAAAAATCCAACATTGGCATAAGTGAAACTTAAACTGTTTAAATAAAGATATGCTAACGTTAAATCTTTGATCATCTATAAATACAAAAATGATACCTATCTCTCAAAACAACTACAATAGTTAAAAGAAGCTTATTTAAATCCTATAGTCAAGTAGAAAATTCTCAAACAATCTAAAGCATTCAATCCATAAACTAAACCTTTTGTGTGTCACCAAAAAATGTGAAATCCTACATGATAAAAATATGAATCTAATAAAATTTGAATCTGTTATAAAAGGAGTCTATTATTTGAGGAATCAATTAATTAAAAGAAGATAATTTCTAAGCGTAGACATAGAAACAGATTCCTTCTTTCTCAGTTTGACACTGGTGATTAATAAAGACGTTTTTTTTTTTATTATTTGATATCAGAACTAATTTCATTGTTTTTTTCTCCAGTTTTGTAATAACTTGCAATAACAATGCATGTATTTTGTCTTATGTATATCCTAAGCTTTCTTATGTATATCCTAAGCTTTCTTATGTATATCCTAAGCTTTCTTATGCATATCCTAAGCTTTCTTATGTATATCCTAAGCTTTTCCATTATTCCATCCTTAACTTAAATAACTTAACACTTAAATATTAGTAAGAACTTTTTCTCTATCTGTAATCAAGCATAAATCATCTGTGTAGAATAAACTCCAGGGTAAATCAACACCTGTATACATCATTATATGGTGATACACTGGTACATATCAACACATGGTATATCAACACTTTTTATAGAGAGCCTTTAAAACAATAATAAAAAGCAAAAAACTCAGTAATAAACCCTAAAGCGCACCAACCTTTACTTAAACAATATTACTTTCTATATCTTTTGTTCTGATTGTTGCTGTCACATTTTAATAGATATCTATGATAACTTTTATTAATCATTTTTCAAAACCTAAAAAACTTAAAGCCCATTAAACTACCACTTTTTGCACGCTGTTAAAAGATTTTTAAAGGTGCATCTAGAGACCTTTTGAAAAAATTTATTTTGTGGATCATCTTTAATCCTTTCCTGGCCAATACCCAAACTTAATTTATCAGTAACAACTCTTTATTACCTGGTCAAGCAGTTTTTTTCCACAATATTAACCACAACTAGTATGTCTACGACTCCAATATAAATCTTCACCACCTAATTCTTTTTTCTAATCCATTGGAATTTTAATTTTTTATAAAAAAATCTGACACCAACTGAACACCTGCATTCCCAAGAAACAAATTGTTTTACAACTATAAAAACACAGCATTTTTATTGCTTCATAATTTAGTATCTCAAAGAAAAAATATCTGCTCATACAACTGAGATTTACCTCTATGTATATATTTGCCTTCTCAAGATTTAGTAGACTTCTATATATATCTTCACATACTAAAAGCAACTTACCACGTTGTACCAAATACTTGCAAACAGTTTGGTGACCGTAGCTGGCAGCATAATGCAGTGGAGTTTCATTTTCAATTGTAGTAACATTCATATCAGCATTGTGAGCAGATAGGACTTGGAGGATACCTAAATATCCGCCTAAAGCTGCTCTAAAATGTCAAAAGATATTCAGGTTAAAACTAAAATAAAAAAAACTTTTTCAATTCAAATAAATAAAATAAAATTTATTAGAGTAAAAAAAATTAATAGTATTAAGAAATAAAAATTACTTGTGAACAGCACGTTCACCATTTGCATTAGAAATGCCGAGGTTTGCACCGTATTTTATTAGCAACCGAACACATTCTTTAAAACCATAGAAACATGCTATGTGAAGTGCAGTTTCACCCACCTAAATTACAAAAACTATTTAATCTTACTCAATTAATTCATTGCTTAATTTAATTATGCTTCATTCATATTCACTTATCTTTTGAATAAAATTGTTTAGTTCAACTTTGGTTCATCAATTTCTTTTCCAGTTTTTAAAAATAAGTTAAAGAAAATTATTTTTTCAGTGGACAATAGATTAAAGTATTTTAGAGATATAATTTTTAACCATTTATTATTTCAACTATTTTAGATTGTTTTACTGATTCACTTGTATTATATAAATTCAGGCATGCTGCATGAAGCCTGTTGCATTTAGGCCTTGAAGCAATAAATCTAATTTATTGAAGACTAGAGAGATTTCAACCAAATAAACAATTATGTGAAGCTGCATCTTTTGCTAAAAAGTGCTTTAAAGTGTGGTTAAGATTTTTGATTAAAAGATGTTTTTAATTCATCATGAAGATCAATCACATGTTCTAAAGTTTAGTCCTGAACAACCACCTTACATCAGTGTGAAACAAAAAAAACATTATTAGATACACCCAAATTAATACAATGTTTTGAAAACAGGTTACTATTTAAAACCCAATCAGTGCAAGGGCCACAAACAATTTTCTAAGGGATGTCATGATTTTGAACAAAACCATGTAAGCAATATATTTGATAGAACTTTAACAAAAATATTGCAGTACTTGTAATTTAAATTAGTTTTCAAAAAAGAAATTCATCTTTAAATTTCATTAATATACCTCACATAAACCAATATCTAAGAGCAGTTTGCTACATCTGTTGATTCATTAGGTTGGATGCAAATTATTCTAAGGAGAGCAGATTTCATTACTTTTCATCTATTGTTATAATGACAGTGTTATTAGATAAGGGTGTTGTACTCAATTTGTTAACGTATTTAACTCTAAGCATAACTCAAACAATGATTTGGTTGCTGGAATCAGCAAATTTTCAGCAAATTTCTGTTTTGAAAGCCATCAAATAAAAACTCTTTTTAAGCTTTAATGGCTGCTGCATTTTGCTGCTGGTACCAGCCACCATTTTGCTGCTGGTACCAGCCACCATTTTGCTGCTGGTACCAGCCACCAGAACCAAATCTGCTTTTCTTGACAGCATCAACTTTGTTTTTAAATACTTAACATTCTTGCCTGCATAGTTGGGATGTTTAGGATCAAAATGGTATTTCAGTTTGTTTGGCTTCGTAGATTTGGCTGACATAATTTTTTTAAAAATAAAAAATGTGGCTTTTTAATTCCTGCTGAATGAAAGTAAAGCCATACTTTAAAAATTCACCACTATATTTTCTTTAGCTAATACTTGTTTCTTGCTGATTCATTTCACGCAAATTTCATCAATATAAAAATTTATAAATCTTATGTATGTTATCAAAAAAAGTAAAAAATGCAACTGCAACCCTCGGAATTAGGAAAAATGAGGTCAGCAATAAATTGACGACCTTAATCTTTTTGAGGTCGGCATCAGGTCCGACAAAAATTATTTGATACAAAGGTCTGACAATAAAATAGAGAAACAAGGTCTGCAATTTTTTGACCTCAAGCACTTTCAGGTCAGCAGTTAGGTCGGCATTGCCGAATGCCGACTCTAATTCCGAGGATTGCAACTGTTACTATATTGCATACTAAAAAGTAGTTAAAAAGTTCTAATGTTTAGCAAACAATTTTTTGCAAAAGAAACTTTACAAGAGTTTTAAATTAAAAATATAAACCCAAAAATTTAATAAGAGTCTATATGAAATTTTATCTACATTAGCTTTATACTTCTTTGCATATTTATTTTAATTGATCACAACCATGATCACAACCTAGATCACAACCATTTAAAAACAATCAACCTATATCAATGTTATTTTTATGCAATATTGAATGCAGATTAAATTTGAGACATTGAATGTGAAATAAGTTAGAAGCATATAATTGCAGTGGAGTCTGAATTATACAATAATATTTTGTGAAACGCTTATTAATTATAAATACTTTAAGTACAATACTTATAGTATTGTACATCACTTCAGGGTATTGACTGTAGCAGGTGTAGAATATCACTTAAATTTAATTTTATAAAAAGAAACTACTAGTCTAGAGTAAATCATTTACAGAATGTCTACAACCCCTGGCAAATTGAAGCCGTAACCCACAGGCTAGAAACTGCTGGTTTGCACCATTTTCTTTACGAATTGTATGAAAAACTTTTACAAAAAAATAAAAAAAAGAATTAAAATTAAGTGCTTTAAATTTAATTAAAACTAAAAGATAAACTAAAAATGGTTAAACCTTGTTTTGTTTGTTAACATCAATACCAGCTTCCAAGAGAATTCCTACAGACTCCTGAAGACCATCTTGACAAGCATACATCAAAACAGATTTGTCATCTATCTATTATTTATAAAATATTTGTTGTTGTTTCAGTATGACATTAACAGTTACATTTTATGCATAGCTTAGCAAGCATAATTATTTGTATATATATATGCTTACATATATATTAGGATATTTCTTAAAACATCTTTTTTTTTAAACAGATATACCCAACCCTTAAATAAGTTTTATTTAACAAAATAATACTGAATTAAAAAAACATTTTAAAGGGTTGCTCAAGAAACTTAAACATATGACAGGTCCCTGATATTATTGAAAAAAAAAACATTCTTAAGAAGTATGCCACATTAAGTTTTATAGTTTTTTAAAAAACCACAAAAACGCAACTTATTAAACCTGGAATGAAAAACAGATAGAACATGCGAGGAGTACTGCTACATTGACTGACAAAGGTAGAAAATGAAAGGAGTGCTGCTACATAGAGTATAAATATATACATACATACATACATACATACATACATACATACATACATACATACATACATACATACATACATACATACATACATACATACATACATAAATACATACATACATACATACATACATACATACATACATACATACATACATACATACATACATACATACATACATACAAACATACATACATACATACATACATACATACAAAATAAACCCCTAATGTTCTTAAAAAAGCAGTAATAAAAGTAATAAATCAGAACAAAGCAGTAGTAAATTAGTATAAAAACTTGTTGACCTTTTATATTCTCCTTTTGTAGGATCATTAATAAAAATGTCTAAATGTTGTTCTGTAAAATTACTTGGAATAACATCTGAGGTTCACTGCAGTTTTTGTAATTAGGTTTTCTTAGAGCATTTTAAAAGAAAAAAAAAACTATAAAAAAAATTATAGAAAAAAAAAATTGTAGAAAAAATATTTTAAAAGTAAATTTTAAACTGTTATAATCTATTTTTAAATGTCTATATTTGAAGAGCCCATTTGCAAAAGGCGCCAAGTCCAAGTAAATTGATTTAGAACCAATTTGCAAAACGCTAAGTCCAAATAACACAAGAATGAATTTTAGTAGATGGCACAAGAGATGCTAGCTCTTAAGAGCAGTGCCCATTATTGTATTTGCAGAAAAGAGAAAGAGAAGCAACATTATGACGATGTGATACTGGTTGGAGATTGGCTGCAAGAGCAGGTCTAACTATGTTTACAATGCATTTTTGCACCTTGTCTAAAAGAGAAAAGGGCATCATTAGAAGATCCGCACCAGATATGGCAACAGTATTCTGTACAAGGCTGGATTTGAGATTTATAGATATAGAGAATAGAATGCGGAGTGAAAAAGTGTCGAGCTCGATAAAGAGATGCAATCTTAGCAGATGCTAATTTTGCAACGGATTTGATATAAGGTTTCCAAGAAAAATTGGTAAAAAAAGTAAAAGTTAATCCTAGAAGTTGAATAAAAAAGTTAATCCTAGAAATTGAGTTTTATCTGAATAAAAATTCACCAGCCACTGTGAGCCTCATGCTGTAGCAGAAGTGAGATCCCTTTCAAGCTTAAATGCTCCTCCGAGCAATCAGAGAGTGTTGGCTTCTTATCATGACAAGAATAAATGGTAGTATTATCAGCAAACAAAGCCACCTTAGATTTGAGAATATCTGGAAGATAATTAATGTAAATTTAAAAGAGTATAGGGCCAAGGATTAAACCTTGAGGAACCCCTGAAGTTACAGAATATAAAGAAGATTGTCCATGGAGGACATCTTTTATACTACAATTGGAAAGGAAAGACTCAATAATTTTAAAGATGTTACCAGATACACCATAAGAAGAAAGCTTATGGAGTAAACCAGCATGATAGTGGTTAGAAGAATCAGATCGCTCTCCAGAATATTTGAAAAAAGGGATAACAGATGCTGCTTTTTAGCAGGCTGGAAAACAAGACTCTGATAAGCACTTATTGAATAGTTTTGAAAGTATAAACAACAGCTCTAGAGAACACTTCTGCAAGACTATGACAGGTATGTTGGCCGAGCCACAAGCTGTAGAAGAGTCTAAGCAGGAAATCACTTTAGTGATACGAATGTCAAGCTATGGATCAACCTATTTGACAGCTATATCAGGTAGAACGCAACTAGTGGAATCAAGAGATGATATTGATGAAAAGTTCTAAACAAACAATTCAGCTTTGTCTTTAGGTGAGGTGAGAAAGTCTGAACTATACAAGAGAGGTGGAACAACAGATTTGCCCTTATTATTGATACTGTTAAAGATTTTCCAGCCTAATTTTTGCAATGAAATACAAGATTTCATGACCTGAGAATAGCAGACATTGACAAATAGCATTAAACAAAACCTTTTTACAATGGTTTCTTGTAGTAATAACCAGACGTCTGTTTTCTGGAGAATTGTTTCCCTGATAGATATGGAAGCACAATGTGAGGAAAACCATGGAGAAGAGTGAAACTTGGAATCATCGAGAGGGAATAAAAGATTCCATGCCAGCCTGAATCCAAGAAGTTATGTAAGAAGCACATTTTTCAGCAGGAAGAAAAGAGATTTCTACCCAAGGGCCATCACAAAAAAATCACAAAAAGAGGTACGATGATAGAGGGATTCAGATGATGAAGAAAAATGAGATAGTTTTAGAGAGATCAAACCGTGATCAGAAACACCTAAAGGTGAATGTGGAGAAACTGAGCACTGACTAGGATCAGAAACAAGACATTAGTCGAGTAGAGAAGGTAAATGATTCGGGTTGTCTGGAAAGCGAGCTTGAAAGTTGATTATTTGAGTTAGGGATTAAGAAAGACACAAGTTGTGGGCTTTAATGCCTGCAGAGTCACTGACATTTGAACCAGGCCATTCAATGTGATGAGCATCAAAATCACCAACAATAACAATATTGGCTGATGGATAAAGAGAGAGGGCTCATTCAATTTGATCAGATATAACATCAAATAAAGTGCAGTCTTGAAATGGAGAGTGATATAGAATAAAGAAAAAGGTGATAGAGTGAAGTGATGCTAATTGAAAGCACATAAAAGAATAGTCTGTGGATTCAAGAATAGGTACAAATGAGTAAATTCTTAAGAATGTAAATGCATAGGCCAAGCATGTGACTATTAGAGTCTTTTTTTTTTTCATTGTGAGACTAATTTGAGGCTGAACTCAAATTAGTCTCACAAAAAGTAAGTAGGTCTGGTGAACTTTGCAAGAGATAAGACTCAACAGAAGAAAAGTTACTTCGAAGACCACAGATATTAGTGAATGATAGGTTTAGGGAACTTGGTGATGACAATGGTTTTTTATGTTTTATAGTTATTGGTATTTATACATTTTTAATTTGTTAAAGAAGTTGACTCAAAAAATAGATAGTACTCAGTACACTGTTTAATAGCCCAAGCCTCATTACTATTAATAAACCTTAAGTTGTAACAAAGGGCTCCAAATGTGGCCTTGACGATGTGCACCAAAAGTACAAACAGGGACACCATGCATGCGCAACATGGCATTGTTACTACTTTGATATTTTTCAGCTGTTGATGGAATTAGCCACTCTAATAGTGTTTAATAGTACAGAGTTTGGAAAACCTGACTACCAGCCGGCCTCAGAACCATAAAACTGAGTTTTAGAGCTGTACCCTCATTAGGAGATAATATAATGAGTTGCCTAGTCATAAAAACAGAAACACAAGTAAAACCCGTGCATTGAGTCAAGAAGATCCAGCATTCAACATCCTAAACTGGAAACAATGTATTAAAAATACATCTGTGCCAGCTTAAAAGATGAAGAAGGGGTAAGAGGCTGGTCAACAGATAGAATCTGTTTACCCCTTAAGTCTTTGCTAGGAAGCCTTGTACAAGACAGTAGCCGAATGCATTCAACATCTGCCCAAGATGAGTATTTTTATCGAGACACCATCTCTAGCCTTTACTCAACCAAGAGCCTCAAGGCAGAAGGTGTTTTAAGTCAGAGTTGGCTTCTCCTTGCCTTTGTCTAAAAAAGTTTATCCTACAAGGCAGCAGGACATGTTTAGGATAAAATAATTTTAGTAAAAATTTTTAGGATAAAATAATTTTAGTTTGGACATTTGTTTTTAGAACTTTTTAGAAGGTACCTACTTTCTTATCCAATATAAAAACTAATTCTGATTTTTTAATTTATTAAGCTTCTTTTGGTTAAAATAAGTATTAATTTCCAATTTTTCTTGCTGAATGAGACTTAGCTGAATTACAAGTCAAGCGAGATTGAGTTTTAGTTGATGGAACTAGAGATGATAGCTTGTGTTATAGAGTTATAGAGCAAGAAAACGGTTGACAGAAGACTAAAAAAGATGAAGGTTGTATGAGTTAGAAAAACATGAAGATGGGAGAGATTTTCAAAGCGTTGAAGTGTGGGGAAAAAAACTAGATGAATAAACGTTTTTAGAGCATACAGGGACAGATACAGTAAAAAATAAGACTTTGCTGAATGACGAGTCAAGTAAGATAGAGTTTTAGTTGATGGAACTAGAGATGATAGCTTCTTTGAGCTGCTACTATGATAATATTTGTAGAAAAGAGAAAGAGATAAAACTTTGAAACAATGTGAAAGTGGCTCAAGCTTAACAAATAGAGCGGGTCCAACTACATTTACAATGGTTTTTTGAATCTTGCCTAAAAGAGAAAGACTATCATTAAAGGAACTAGTCTAAATATGACAACAGTATTTCATACAGGGACAAATAAGAGGTTTGTAGAGAATGAGACTTTTCTGAAGTAAAGAATGGATTCAGGAGAAAGAAAATGGCAAGCACTTAACTTAAACAGAATACATAGATACATATAGTAACTTACAAGTGAATAAACACCATGTCAGAGGTTCAGACAGAACACAAACATACATATCTAAAGTACCTAATGGGTGAACCAACACTGCTCCAGAGGTTCAGACAGAACACAAACATGCATATAAATATAAACAGGCAGAGCGCAAACATAAAGATAGCAACTTACAGGTTTGTCAACAATGCGCCAGAGGTTTAGACAGAACATAAACATACATGTTTGTTTATATAAAACTCATATTGAGATATGTGAGATAATGTGATAAAAAAAATAGTGATAAAAAAAATCAAACATAGGATCAGGAGGTGCAAGAAAAAAAAAGCCAAACATAATGTTAGGAAGTTTGGAGTTGAGAGATTTGGAGCTCATGTAGTTCTAGCATCTAAACTTTTTTTAATTTAAATTTTTTAAACTTTTTTATTGAAAAAATACACTTAAATAAACAGATGTTGTTACTGTCAAAAACAATGATACTCATTGCCTTTAGATCCACTAAAAACCTCTGGCTATTCTTTTTAAAAATATATACAATCTCTGTAAAGCATAGTTTACACTTTTAACTTTTTATATGTTTTTTAATATTTATTTTTTTTACTTATCACTTGCAGGACTCAACATCGTTTAAATCTGCCGCTGTATATATGTATATATATATATATTTGGTCCAATATATATATATATATATATATAATTGGTCCAAAGTTGTTAATCTATGCTTCCCCAGTTCTTGTAGCATGTATCCCCAGACAAAGAAGTCAAGGGGATTGAGGTCAGGACTCGAAGCAGGCCATTCTTTAATATCAATAAAATCTGGGAAATTTTGCTTGCAGTAATCTTGAACAACAATAGCCTTGTGTGCAGGGGCAGACTCTTGCTGGAACACCCATGGATCATTACCATACATTTCTTTAGCCTTAGGTTCAATCAAATCTTTGATCACATTCTGTAAGTAGTATTCTTTGTTGATTTTCACCCCTCTATCGATAAATTTCAGAGGAAATTTCCCCTTTTTCAAAATGGCCCCGAATACCATGACTGCCGAAGCGTTCTGATAACGAGGGACAGTTCTAACGTTTAAAAGAACATCAGAGAGCTTTACAGCATAAACTCTGTCATTTTGTCTGTTCAACGGGCACTCCAAAGTAAACATTTTCTCGTCCAAAAAAACAATATCTGCACCACCGTGCCGCTTCAATAGCGATTTGCAACGCTTGACTCTTTCCACCTTGTTTTTGTCAGTGAGGCCGGCAATTTTTTGTTTACGGTAGCACTTAAGTCTTAAATCTTGTTTTATAACCTTTTGCATAGAGGCATATGACATGTTCAGCTCTTTAGCTAGCTGCCGACCTGAGCGAGCAGGATTTCTTCGTAAACGTTCTCTTACCACTTTGATGATTGCTGGAGTGCGCTTGATGCGCTTTCTTTTTCTAGTTTTAGCTGGAATTGTTTGCCCAGTAGTTTTGTAACGAGAAATTGTTTGACTAATCAATGATTTGCTGACTTTTATATCATTTAGGCATCTCCAAATATCAGCTTGACTTAAATTTTTTTTGTGTAATGAAATTATCAGCTCCCTAGGTCTAGATAGGATTTAGATCTGTATTTTTCATACAATCCCTCATTTTTTCTTCCTCAAATTTTTAAAACTTTTTCTAAACAAATGTCAAAACAAACTGTAAACAAGGGGAAAGTCATATGGTACGGGGTTAATAAATGATTGGGGTTCGAAAATGTGTTTCACCTTATGGTTGTCACCTTGTATATATATATATATATATATATATATATATATATATATATATATATATATATATATATATATATATATATATATATATATATATATATATATATATATATGTATATATATATATAGATATATAGATATAGATATATATATATATATATATATAAATATATATATATACATATATATATATATATATATATATATATATATATATATACATATATATACATATATATATATATATATATATATATATATATATATATATATATATATATATATATATATATATATATATATATATGTATATATATATATATATATATATATATATATATATATATATATATATATATATATATATATATATATATATATATATATATAGGGAGGCAGATTCAAGCGCCATTGAGTCCTGCAAGTGAGTGGTAAAAAAAAATAACAATAAAAAACATGTAAAAAGTTAAAAGTGTAAACTATCCTTTACAGAGTTTGTATATATTTTTAAAAAGAATAGCCAAAGGTTTTTAGTGGATTCAAATGCAATGACTATCATTCTTTTTGACATGAAATCAGTAACAAAATCTGTTTATTTATTTAAGTGTATTTTTTTAATAAAAAAGTTTAAAAAGTTTAAATTAAAAAAAGTCTAGATGCTAGTACTACATAAGCTCAAAATCTCTCAACTCCAAATATCATAACATTGTGTTTGATTTTTTTTTTCTTGCACCTCCTGATCCTATGTTTGATTTTTTTTATTGCAAACCTCACAATCTTGTGTTCAACTTTATCTCACATATCTCAATTTGAGTTTAAACAAAATGGAAATAAAACTCACAAGGTTAGCCTATTTTAGAGGCACTCCCTTGCAGCAGCAGAAGTCTATAAGATAGCCGATGTATGTACTGA
Source organism: Hydra vulgaris (assembly GCF_022113875.1). Classification (NCBI taxonomy): domain Eukaryota; kingdom Metazoa; phylum Cnidaria; class Hydrozoa; order Anthoathecata; family Hydridae; genus Hydra; species Hydra vulgaris. Next base: position 50,827,082 of record NC_061161.1, on the reverse strand, counting down.
ACTTTAGGCAGCAGGCTATTTCAGTATGATGCCAAAAATGTTAATCTAAACATTCATAGTTTTATAACTAATTTTTATACTTACATCAAATGTTTTGAATATTTTGCAAATAATTGAAATGATTGGAACCTGGGAACAATAATGCCCAACAAATTTAACCCCCCTTCCCTAAATGTGAGGTTATTAAATTATTAAAATAAATTTTTTTAACAAAACTAATTAAAAAAATAAAAATTCTTACAGTTAAATCAACATCAATGCCATAGTTAATAACACTTCGTAAACAATGAGTGTGCCTTTTAGTTGGATATAGGCAATAATGGAGAACATTTTTACCTAAATTATCGGTTACTAAAAATAAACAAAAAATTACAAAAATAAAAGCAGGCAAGTTTTAAATTATAATTATGGCTATGACAGTACGTAAAGTAATATAAATTTTTGTCAATTGTTTTATCTATAATAAAATGAAATATAGAAAGCTATATTTAAAATAAATTATGAAGAAAAATTAAAGTCCAAATTTTTAATCATTATATAACTATATAAATTGTAATAACTTTCATAAGGTCAATAATCTTTTCAAAATAATCTTTATAAAAATTTTCATCTTTTTTTTAAATACCGATAAACTTTAATAATCTTATCATTTGTAAAAAAAAAAGTATGATGATGATGATGATGATGATAATGATGATGATGATGATGATGATGATGATGATGATGATGATGATGATGATGATGATGATGATGATGATGATGATGATAATGATTTTGATGATGGCGATGAACTTACACACACATGTAAACACACACACACATAAAACTGACATATTGTAATGCCTTATAACAAGACCTAATATATCTCTAGTTATTTTCATTTCAATTAGATATTTTTAAATCATCATATTAAGTAATCATTTATAAACATAACTAAAACAAAGTGGTAGAAATATTTAAAGGCAACAAAACAACATTTATATCTTGGTTCTTTTTAAATGGTGTGACATTATTTTCAAATATTGACTATAAAATATAAACAAAACTTCTTAGTGACCTGCTAGGTTGGCTTTGGGAAAATATTCCAACAACAATTTTAAAGCTTGAATGTGTCCATAATATGCTGCTTCCATGAAAGGTGTACATCCTTTCAAACTTTTAACATTGCAATCAGCACCAAGATTTATCAAAACTTTCACTAATGTTTCATTATTTGTTCGAACAGCCAAATGCAAGCTATATATACCTTGAATAGGATCTAAATAAAAAAAAGTATGAAATTATAAATACAATACAAAACTAAGATCAAAATGCAAAAAAGATTTAAAAAAATTCTATATGAAAAGTAATTATACTAAAAAACTATACTAATAATTTATGAAACAATTTTATAAACATCTTTTTTAACTTATTGTTACTCAATAATAAATATTAAAATGAATAAAAAAATTATACAATAACAACAACAAAAATAATAATTATCATAACAATAACATTAATTAGAGCACCATTGTTAGAGAATTAATTCAGAAGCACTGAATGAGTTATCAATAAATTCAAAAATGCGTCTTAGAAAAGTTCAAACTTAAGTCATTTTTAGAACATTTTAAAGAGGATGAGTTAAATGTGTTTATAGTTAAGCTGTTTCAAATCTGAAGAGCAGTATGCTGTAAAGTTTTGATCTAAGCAAAATTCTTGGTCACTGACATGTAAGTTAGTATCTGTCTGACAATCTTTTGTTTAATTTTGAAAGACATGGGCTGATAAAGTTTTGTATGCAATAACAGAAATCTTGTAAATAAAATCTGTATTTTCTTTTTTTTTTCTTTTTAATAATTTGCTTTTTATATGATTTCTTTATATAACTATATCTTAAAATACAGATAAAATCTTAAAAGCTTTTGAAAAATATTTTTCAAAAAAAAAAAAATGCTTAATATATATTTTTTTAAGCAAAAGATTCAAACATTTTTATAGTTAAGATAATATAAAATTTTAGAAAAAGTAACAAAATGCTTAAAGTTATCATTATATTCAAACTATTTTACGCTACTGTTTGATTGATGAGTCATGACATGAATATTTTCTGCATGTTATGAGCACATTTCAAAAATTTGAGAATTTTTTTAATTTTTTGAATACTTGGACTGCTACCCAGAATTTATTTTAGGCTGAACAAGTGGAATGCTAACTAGCATTCTGTTGAAGCCATTTATATGGGCTGGTAACCTGAATGTGTGGGTTGCTAATGAACATTCCTTTGAAGTTTAACTTTAGGCAACCTATTTTAGGAAAATAGAAAAAAATTTCTTACAATTTTTTAGCAATAATTCCAACTACCTACCATAGGTAAAAATGTTCCATCAGATACTTTGACGCAATTAAGAAATGATAGGCTCACAAAGTAATATTGTTCAATTTTTTCATTTTAATATTTTTTTCTTTCATTTAAAAATTATATAAATGAATTAAAGAACTTGCCATTCAGTTATATTAGCAGTTTTTAAATTGTTGAAAGCAATAAAACTAAGATATTTAATAGAAATGCATCAGTATTTCTTATGTTTATTCTTTATTAAAACAATTGTTGTTTTTAACAAGCATATTATAATGTTTATGTTATAATATTTCTCTTAAAGTAGTTGTCTAAAACAAAAACTTTGGTTTCAAATTAAGTTTCCATTTAAACAACTATAATATTTAAACACCTGCTAGATTAACTAAATTAGGAACTCCATTATGCACAATCTTCTTAACTTTTTCAACATCTTTTTTGACAATAGCTTGAAAGAGCTTTTGAATTTGTAATTCAGATAACCTATCTTCATTTGAGAGCATAATCACCTTGTAAACAAATGCATACATATTACTATAAGCAATTTTTAAAAACTGTATAAATATACTTAAATTAACAAATAACTATACACATAAATGCAATAACACATCCTAAGGTGTGGATTAAAAAAAAAGGCTCATAAATTTGTTATAAAGTTTTCAAAAAGATTTTGAATTTTGTTAACTATTAAATTCATTAACTTGAATATATTATAGCTTAGAACATAACACTTTAATAAAGTATATAAAAAATAAATTAGTTAAAAAGCTAAAAAGTTCTTGATTACTTAGAAAACAACAAATTTTAATCCATCTACAATTTAAATCGTTAATAGATTATATGGCTGAATACTTTTACTGCTAAAAACATATATGTGCATTTCAAATAGACTGATTATGAAATAAATGACAGAAAATTTTTTTTTTTTTAAAAGAAATCTCAATTTTTAACCATTAACTTTTTTTAAAAGTATTCAAAATGTTTTACAAGCAAACATTTTTTATATTTTTATTTCTTTGAAAGAAAAACATATGCAAATAATAATCTTTTCTTATTAAAAGAATGCTTTATATAAACACCCACTTATTCATGAAACATCCTGTTTTTGTTTAAAAAGTAATAATAACTAGTCTTAAATTTCCAGCAACAGGAAACTTTAGATTTCTTATTTTGTAAAGTTTCTTTATCAAAAAATAATTTTTTTCTAAAAACTCCTGGATTTTGAATGATATCTAAATGTTTTAAACCCCTTTTACCTTTTATTACTTCTCATTATTACTTCGTATAATATAAATACTATAGTTAAATAGTACAACTAAATAAATATTAAGTTCATTATATTTCAACTAATGGCCTGTGAAAAACCTCTGGTTTTCCTGATTTTTACATATTAATATCTGGATTATCTAGATAGGTTAAATTTAAAATTTAAGATTGATAAAAGTTTATATTACCTCAAACTCTTTTCATATTCATAATCAAACTATTTTGAATTAAACATTTTGTAAATTAAATATAAATTAAATAAATCTATGATTCAAAGTAACTAAGATGAAATGTTTATAAATGTTTCTTTTTTAGCTATAAGTACTTATTTTATAAAGTTTCAAATAAAAGAAAATTTTTTTAAAAGTTTTTGTGGATATTTTGAACATTTTTGATAACTTCACTCATTTCTTACTTTATATACCCCTTTAAGTTCAAAATGTTTAAAATCATGACAAAAAAAAAAAAATTCAGACACAAGTGTAACAGGTTAGAAATTGGGTTTGATATACATATGAGAAAAACAGACAAATATCTTCCATCAATCTTGTATCTCTTCACTGATAAAGAAGTTAATTTCAGTTTAACTACAGCTAACTATTTCTAATTAAATTTTTTAAAAAAGAGTTTTACATTATTGACTTAAAGACTTAATTAAATGTTAGATGAACCATGAACCTAATTGAAAATCAAAATGAATATTAAGTTTAAGACAAACCACGAGTCTTTAAGATTTTTAAATTACCCTTTAAACAGAAAACAAAGTTTTAAAAAAATAATATGTTTAAGATTTCGGAAAATAACAGTGCTTTTTGTGCTAAATAAATTTTGTAGAACATATTTCAAACATTTAACAACTAAAAATGCTTTTTAACTATTTTTAAAATATTCTCTTATAAAAACAAAGTAAAAAAACTTTTTCATTAACTACCTCAGGATAAAAGTATATTATCAAAGATATTTTCTAAAAACTAATAATTAAAAATTATTTTTAATGTTTAAGTTTGTTTAAAATCTGTTTTTTTAAAGTAAACTCTTTTTTTTTAAATTGTCAAATTTATGGTCTAAAATTTATGAAGAAAAACTTTTTTGTTTTCTTTCTTTTCTTCTGATTTTTGTCTTTAATATTGTTGTTGTTGTTGTTGTTAAGTGTGTTGTCCTTTAATAAAGGACAAAAAACAAAACAAAACAAACAGCAGTCGTAAAATAATTTATGACTATGGTCATAAATTATTTTACAAAATAATTGAGAAACATGAGAAACAAAAACTATAGTTTTTGTTTCTCATAATAAACTAACTAAAAATATCAGCTCGTCATGTCATGTCATTCTCTTCTTTTAGCCTGATTATACAAAAGTTAATTATCCAGTCAAAAAATAATTTAGATAAAGCATAAGACTTTTTACAAATAAATATATTTAAAATATATAACAACAATTTGCCCTGACAACAACTCTTGTTGTTGTTGTCTGTACCGACGGCACCGGAAATGCCAGTGATCTCCCCTTTATCTACTCCGACCCCTCCCTCCTTTTTTTCTATATTAGCAAAATCACCTAGATTATTTGTCCGTGATTTTACAGCGTTAAAAATGTCTAAAAACAACAACTTCTTATGTTATGTTAGTGGTGAGGCGGCTATCAAATAACCAATATAAACTTTTGATAACGCAGTCTTGGAGAGTTACCTGTAATTTTTTTTTAAATTTTATTTAGGTGCCCCAAGAAGTCCTTCACAGAGTACCGCGGATGAGCATTTAATTGGAAATTCACGCCTCCTTCCTAACCAATGTCGCAAAACTTCCCAATAGGTGGGGTTTGAACCACGGATCCTTTGTTTATTAGGCAAGTGGTTTTGTTTTTGAGGCAAGTTTCTGAGGTTACCACTGTGCCATGGCTGCACATTTTAGTTTCCCTGTGGACAATCAAATCAACCCAAAAAGTCAAACTTTTTTTTTTTTTTTTTTTGTTTTTGTGTTCGCATTACATAATCAAATCCTTTACAACATGTAAAATCCGTAGACTTATAAAATCAAAATCTAGATAACAAAAAAATTTATATATACTATTTTAAAATGCAAACAAAGGTATTTGTTTTTATTTATTTACACTTTTGCCGATAAAAAAAGGTATCTGATAAAAGATCCTAATAATCTTATTGCCAGAACCTTTTTTTAAAAACAATACGTATTACAATCAGGCACGCTGGAAGAGCCTAAAGGCAGGAGTGGCAAACCAAAACACAAGGGCACTTCCCAAAAACATCAACACAATTTTTACTTTATATATTATCTAATATAAATAAACCTTTTAATGAACCCTAACGTTCTCGAAAAAAATACACAAAAATTGTCACTTTGTCTCTACTTTTACTATTACGAATCGCGTGTACAGTGCAGTTAACACTAAAGGTTATAACATGCTATTAAACAGTCTACTAAATAAAGCAACTGTTTCTTAACTAGATGTCAAAAGTACATTTCATTCTCACCCCCAACCAGAACTCATGATAACTGCATATAGCTGACCCAGAGAAATGGCTGGGTGCATATGAAAGCCCTTGATGTCTGGATTTCAAAAATATAAAATTTGAAATCCAACTATTTCGTCTCGGAGTTTTTATTTTTATTATATTACAGCAACTAGACAAATGACAGCATAACTATTTATTGCATTTTTACAGTATACAAAAAAGTTTAAGTGAGTGATGATTTTATTATTACATGACTAAAACATTGTTTTTTTGTTTTTATGACTTTGCAAAAAGAGTATACCTGTATTCCTTACATAAAATGACTTTTTGTTGTTTTTGGTGTTAAAATTACAGCAAAGGGCTATTCTCAATACATCAAAACAAAGAGCCACTCATTTTTACGATTTTGGAATCATTTGGTCTTTCAAAATGCCCAATCAAACTAAAACTCACAAAGATTGCCGGAAAACTGTGTGTTTCTTGTGCATGAAAAAAAGTACAAGGACATTTTCACCATTAAGTATAGGAAATTTCAAGCTTGTTTGAACAAAAGGTCAACTTTGAAAATGAACGAACGCCAATTGGGATTTGTGAAGGATGTCATTCAACACTGCGCAGAAAACTTGATAGAAAAGAGATTGTCATGCCAAAACTCTATGACTTTGAAACCATTAATGTCAGACGACCTGCAAGCGGACTGATCTGTGATTGCATTATATGTCAAGTTGGGCATCTAAAGCTAAATGAATCCCATCCTCTTGAAAAAGTCAGAAAAATGACAACATGTGAAAAGAAAGCTGTGAATAAAAATTCAACCTCTGACCACAGATGTTCCAAACGCCTCGGTTCTGGGGAAACGAATTTCTCATGTATGCACTGAAGCTAAGTTTCGTGAAAATATGAGACTTTTGGCATCAAATGACAGCACAGTTGCTCAACAAATTGCAGCCTCTGCAATAGCTGGCACAGATGCTTCCCCTCAAGGAACAATTCGTCTGGCTCAAGCAAAAGGTAGACGACCTTTACCTGTCACCTCAGATAAAAATGACTTTATTGTAGTATAATTAAATGTGCTTTCAATTTTATTAGTTCTCAATGCCAAAAATGTGGTCAATTCTTAAGAAAAGTCAATTACTTTAATTGTAACATTTTGTAAAATTTAAATAAAATTGCCAAAATATTTACTTATAGGTCCTTTAAGTGCAAGAAGACTCTTTGGATCAAAATCCTTAGTTACTGCAGGGGATCTCGTTCAAGTGCAAATCAATACTGGATTGTCAAACACAAATGTGAAATTTTTTGATCAAACAGATATTCTACCTGAACAAGGCAATGGAGTTATTGGCAAAAAACTTGTAGTTCACTGTAAAGATCTGCAAGAACTGATAAATGAAGTTCTTTTGTCACAAAAAGTCTTCACTAAGCCACTAATCAAACTTGGCATTGATTTGGTGGTGGGTTTCTGAAAGTCACACTGGGAGCTATTGAGAAAATGCCTTGTGAAGATGATCCTCCTCCATGTAAGAAAAAATTGACTACAAACTTTTCCAAAGATAGTGGCTGCAATCATCAGCTTATCATTGCAATTGCTGAAGATTTATCTGAAACCTATTTGAATGTCCAAAAGGTTCTCTCTCTCATCAAGCTTAACCCTAAGGATTTTGTTGCTTCTTGTGATCTGAAGCTGGCTAACATCCTCTGTGGACTTTAGTCTCATTCATCATCGCATCCTTGCATGTGGTGTGATGCCCCATCAAATAACCATGCACAATCTGGAAATCTTCTTCTCTTCGATATCTCAAAGTCAATGTGGCTGCATGCTGAAAAGTGGCTAGATGCTCTTCACATAAAACAACAACCTTTCCACGGAGGACAATTTGCTAGAAATTTTTGTCACAAGCTTCAGAAGAACCTGGATTTGTTGCAAAATCTTGCAGAGAAAACGTCCTTAATTTATATTTGTCCCATTATCAACACTTTCCGGAAATTTATCTTCTAATTTCCTATATTATCTTCTAATTTCTCTAAAAAAAATGACTTATTCAGTAAAACATATATGGCAATGCCATCTGGAAGCGTGACTCCAAAAGTGCATGCAGTATTTTTTTATGAGAAGAATTTCATCCAAAAGAAAAATACTGCTTTCGGAATCTTCAGTGAACAAACGACAGAAGCTATGTGCCATCATTTACATCAACACTGGCAAAGATACAAGAGACCATCAACCCATCCAGAATATGGAAGGCAACTTCAAACATGCATAGTTGACTTTAACAGCAAGCATCTTTAAAGGCAATTTTGAAACAGTAGCAGAAGACTTATTTGAATAATTAAAAAAGTTTTGCATTTTTTTTTGTTACATTCTTTTTGTTAGAATGTATTATTGTTTATTTTTATCAAACCAGTGCTGTAAAATGAATAAATACATAAGAAATAAAATTATCACAAACTCAAATTTTTTGATGCTGTAAAAATGCAAAAAATGGGTATGCTGTCATTTGTCTAGTTGCTGAAATATAATAAAAATAAAAACTCAATTTATTTTTCGAGACGAAATAGTTGGATTTCAAATTTTTTATTTTTGAAATCCTGACATTAAGGGCTTTCATATGCACCCAGTCATTTCTCTGGGTCAGCTATATACAGTTATCATGAATTCTGGCTGGGGGTGTCCTATGCTATTCTTAGCTTAACAAGGTGCTTGAACGATTTCAAGTGTATTTGTTGAAATAATTCATTCTACTGTCATTCATTTTCAACAAACTGTTTAGCAATTTTTTTTAATGTTAATTTTTGTCGATTTGTTATTTGTGTATCTGACCAAACATTATGTTATTCAGGTAATTGCTTCCAGTTTGTGACCCATGTTTTTACTCTTCTCATTACACTACATACACTAAACATACACTCACATACACTAAAGCCTCTTTCACATAATGATGTTGATAAAGGCATGTGTAGTTAAGCTTCATTAATTTGTGTGTTTATTTAATGGCGACGTTTGCAGCTGGCATGGCATTGAAAATATCTGAAATTGTTGCCACTCTGAAAACACTCTGTATTTTGATTGATGCAATAGCATTGTACAGGTTGAAAATTTTTGGTAGCCCCTTTAACTCAACTTTTAGTTCCAAGATGTCAACATCATTAAAAAATGGCATTCCAAATAAAAACGTTGGGGAATCTTGTTTATTCACCAATCAAATCGAAACTTCTTTTATATTTTTAAGAGCTGTTAATTCATCCTGTTCAAATCTCTCACTCAAGCTGTTCTGAATAGCATTAATTGCTTTAAAATAAGATTTCCTTTGTTTTTACTCTGATTCTACAGGACCAGTCATTGCACCGCCCAATGTAAGCTATTTACTGAATCGCGTAATGTTTTAGGTATTATTCTTTATCTCTGCGTAACTTTGGTTTTAGACATGTTGTCGTGCTTGATTCCAGGTATTTATTTTTGTTGCCTTTAAATATACCCTTGCCACCCAAGCCAAAAAAGGCAGGAGAAGCAGTTGCTACTCTAGGCTACCCCTTTCCGGCGTGCTTGTTTACAATACTAGAAAGAAAAAACTTCATTATATATTGTTTACGTTATTAAAAGTATTCAAAAATATTTTCAATTAAGAGAATGAAATTTTTCAATTCATTTTTGAAAACTGGAAAAGTAAACAACAAATCAAAAATTGGTAAAACAATCCTATTCCAGAGATGTGGTGCACGATATGAAATACAAAATTGGTTAAATCTTGCTTTACAAGGCGGTTTATTTACAAAATTATTAATTCTTAAGACGTATTTGTTTATGGGTATCAAAAAAAGGAAATCTTTAAAAACTATAGGGTATAAATTGTTTCTCCACATATAAATGAAACATAAAATACTAAATACATATAATTTGTATACATTGAGTATTCTCATTTCTTTAAAAAATATTTTAGTATGTGAGAATTGATTTGTAAAATTGATTAAACGCATAGTGTGTTTCTGACGGTGGTAAAGACGTTTTAACTTACTTTTGCCCAGGCAATAATTGTATTATTTATATAATTGTGAACAAATGAGTAATAAAGTTGCGTTAAATTTTTTTATTTAAATATATTCTATCCTTATATAAGATTCCAATACTTTTAGACACTTTATCACAAATGTAATTAATACGTTGTTTCCATGTGATGTTCTCGTCAAGAAAAACACCTAAACGTTTTGTTACTAAATTTCTTTTTATTTCAACTTGATCAATAAAAATTTGCGGCATATTTTTTAGGAAGGACCGGTTTTTGGGGAGGGGATAAACGAGAATTTATTTTATTATGTTTTTGTTTTGGGTTAACTTTTTACATTTGAAGCAATTTGATACTTTTTGCAATTCATCATTAATTGTCAAAAAGAGTTGGTAAATATTATTATTAGAGAAACAAATTGGTATCATCTGCAAACATGATACCTAAAAGATTCGAAGCTTTATAAAAGTCATTTACGTAAATCAAAAACAAAAGTGGCTCTAGAATAGAACCTTGCGGAACCCCACAGGATATTTCTATCAATTTTTTTTTGATATATCATTATAATAGACAAATTGTTTTCGATTTGATAAATAGCTTTGCAACCATTGTAAAACTCTGTTTTTTATTCCGTAATGTTTAAGTTTATGGAGCACAATATTATGATCTGATCTACAGTATCAAATGCTTCAGATAGATCAATAAAAATGCCTAATGTAAATTGAGTATTTTCAAAAGAATTAAAAGTTTTGCGTACAAACTGAACATTTGCATGTTCAGTTGAGTTATTTTTTTTAAACCAAATTGATTTTTGTATAATAGATTATTGTTATTGAAATAATTGAACATTTTATTGTCAGGACCTTGCCTGACCGGCGTTCATTGCGTGGACCGAACGTAGGCGGCCGAATTAAAAGGCGCCCAAAAAACTATAAGAATACATCTCATATACTCCACATTCAGTGCCGTAAAATGTCAAAATTTAGTGTAAAACTGCAAAATATAAATTCATACAATTTTAAATTTTGTTGCATTTTTCTTCGTATACAGGAATGTTTTTTATGCGTCACGTATAATATCAGTATCACCACTTTCTTGCTGATATTAATTTTTTTTTTTTTACGTTAATTAAACTGTTTATTTTGTTTTTGCGCACATGCCAAGAATGCTGCGGCGCCTATCTCTGGGAGCCAGTTGCAGCAAATGTGTTACACACACTAATACCATTGAATTTATATTTGTAAATTCACTGCTAATACTATATTATTTCTTTAATTTTACTTCACAAGCTAATTTTGGGTGTAGTGTGCATCATTGAAAAAAGTAAGTACTAATAATTAAAGATATTTATTTATTAAATTCTTTATGTTTTAGTAAAAACAATAATTTTATATATTTTATAATACTTAATCTAAAAAAAAACAGAAATTTAATAAAATAAGGGAGTTACTTACTAATTACTAAAGGGTGTAGTTTCCCTAAATGGACACACATGCAAGGGGGCCTGCAGGATTTTTTGATGTTCCAGATAGGACACTTTCACATATTGTGCAAACTCCAAACTTAAGTATGTTTGTACCTATACCCAATGAGAAGGCCTTACAAAAAATTAAGAAGGCAGAGGCCTGGGAGCGAAAAAGCCCAAACCCCCCATCCCCTCCCCCCCCCCCAAACACAAAAAAAAGAGGGATGGGGTGTAAAATTTGTATGGTCATAACTTTTGTAATTTACAATATTTTTTTACTAAATTTAAAATCTATCAATAAATTTAAATTTAACTTTAGATGGTAAAATTGAAATTTTACTACATTAATGCCCTCACGCTTGGAAAGGGGGCTGACGTTTAAGGGCTTTTTTGTTCCCAGGCCTCCGCCATCCAAATTTTCTGCAAAGCCTCCTCATTTGGCATAGGTATAAACTTAAGTTTATAGTTTGCACAATGTATGAAGGTTTCCTGTTTGAAACATCAAAAAATCCTGCAGGCCCCTATGCATAGTTATACTTAAGTTTTAGAGCTTGCACAAACTTCACGTATTTGGAATAGGCATACTTATGTTTGGAGCTTGTGTAAGCTCCAAACCTAAGTATGCCTATTCCATAAGTATACCTATGCCAAATGTGTGAAAATGTCTTATCTAGAACATCAAAAAATCCTGCGGGGGCCCATGCACATATGCCACCCCTTATATACTGGCCCTGAGTAAGGCGTATTTCAGGCAACCTATTTTTTAATTTTTTGAATTTTTATTACAAATTAAAACATTGTAATTTTGATTTTATGCAGGCAAATTATTACTATTATTATTTTTTTTTTTTTTGGTATTTACATGCCTTTTTTAACTATTTGTTTATTTAATAACGATATTTGTTTTGGTGTCTGTGTCCATAAAGTTATATGAGTTGATTTTAATTAGTTTATGAAAACTAAACTATTGTAACTTATCAATGTTAAACAAATTTTTAAAATAAAATAAAATAAAATTTTGAGTCGACAAAAAACAGGTTTTAGCAGTGCCGTGGCTAATGGGTTGGAGGTCCCCTCAAAAAACGTGTCATTTGGGTCTCAAAACTTCCCAAATTTTACCACTAAGTTTTTCTAAAATAAAAAGCAAAATTAAATTAGCAAAAGGGAGCAAAATTTTCTGCCTTCTCCCCCCCCCCCCCCAAATTTATATGTTCGGGTAGCCTATCCTCGCCACTGGGTCTTAGGCTTTGTTTTCGATATTACTGATCTCGCGTAGGACTCGTTTTTTACGGACTTACTAAGGAGTGCCTGAAAAAAACGTCCTCCTTAAGCATAGTTTATTTTTATTTCATTCAAAACAAATAAATGTACAGTGTGACTTGACCGGGGTTTAAACACTGGTGACCGTCACCACAGTCCACAGAATTAACCGCTCGACCAAGCGAACACATTGTTAACGTGTAATTTAACTTTATTAAAATTAATATTTTCATATATATTTGAAAACGTTTTTTATATTGGAATCCCGTGCCACAAACAAAGAGCTTTTGGGTCGCATAAAGTATTGAAGGTACCTCCTCCACCTTTTTTTTCCCATCAACTTTTTCATTGAAAAAAAAAGTTGGGGGTATTTCAAAAACGTTTTACTTTTTAAGGGTGGGGAGGGGGGAAGGACTTAGAAGTACGCATGGCAATAGGGGATATGGAGGGGGTCAAGTTTCAAAATTTATGGCGTACGTACTTTATTGACAACCCCTAATTTAAATTTTATGGGGAAAAATAAAAGTTCGAATTAGAGAGATCTTCGAATTATAGAAAATTGGCTTTTTTTCAAATATTTTACAATTTATTGTAGAAATATTTAAGTGTAATGTATTTGTACTTAAAATAATTTTGATTAGTATTTTGTATTTTGTACTAATTGAAAATACCTGTAATTCAAATACCGCTTAATACATTCTCAACACCGCATAATACTTACTTAGTAAACTTAGCAAAGCAAAAACTTATTTTTGAAAAGGGTTTATGTTTACTTTATAAAACTTGCACAGGAATCGCTTTGGAGACTATTAGGCACATAAGGCAGATGTTCAGAGAAAACGTAAGCTAGGCAAGGCTGGTGTAGGAAGAACAGCTGATGAAGACTCAGCTAATAAGAAGTTCAAACAAATTACTTACTATGAAGCAGCGTCGGAATTTTCACTACAACATCATATTATATCGCAAGATGAAGCTGACAACTTAATTATAGATTATATTACTAAAGAGATGCGTCATTTGTCTACGGTTGAAAAGCCAGCTTTTCGTCAACTGCTTTGTGCGTTTCGTCGACTGCTTTGTGCGTTTCGTCGACTGCTTTGTGCGTTTCGTCGACTGCTTTGTGCGTTTCGTCGACTGCTTTGTGCGTTTCGTCGACTGCTTTGTGCGTTTCGTCGACTGCTTTGTGCTTTTCGTCGACTGCTTTGTGCGTTTAATCCTATCGTAAGTCTCAAGACTCTTAACAAGCGTTTAAATTTATAGCTCTCTAGGATGCATGAAAAAAAAGAAGCAAACTGAAAAAAGCAATAGAAAAAGTTATTTCAGCCATATCAGTAGCATTTCAATACAATGACTGCGCATTATATTGAAATGCCACTAGATGATTCTAGTTCGGTTTCACGAGCATCTGTATCCCTTGCTTGCCGTTGATTTTATGGTAGTCACACATATGATACAATTGCTGCATTGATTTCTAAAATTCATTGTCAATATGACCTTAACGTAAAAAAAAAACAACTGCCACCGACAATGCGCTTGTCAACTACAAGTGCAGCAGCAACTAATCTAATCATCGGCTATGGAGTCATCATCATCATTATGTTCTGGTTTTACCATAACATAATGATGATGATGAGTCCATAGCCGAGAGCATTTCTTTGCCATCTCATAAAACATGTATCAGTTATTCACTGAATCTATTGGCAACTAATGCTAAGAAGGCATGTGATACAGTTTAAGCTTACCTACAGTGCAGGTCTGGCAAAATGCATTTCAATATGGAATGCAATTTCACAAAGTAGTAAAGTATCAGATGCCGTGTCAAATATTACAGACGAAGAAATATACTCTGCCCCGTGGCAATACGCTGGAATTCTCAGTATGATGCTATCAAGCGATTACTTGAATTATGTAACAAACTTAATGATATATGCAGTGCTTTGAATGCACCAAAGTTCAAAGAGCAAGAACTAGAATGCTTGCAAGAATATGCCTAGGTCATGAAACTTGTTACTACAACATAGGATACTTTTTAAGGGGATAATGTATATAATGGCCAGGTGTTTCCATATTTGCATAGTTTACATTTGGAAGTTTACATAGTTACAATTGGAAGCGTTTCAAAGTTGCCAGTTAAAATATGCTAAATTATTTGCTGCAGCTTTGGTTGGAAAGCATAAAAATTCGTTTTGAAAAAGAACTGAAATTTGATGTGAGTAATTCATACAGGTTTGTTGCAGCAGTTTTGCACCCATTGTTCAAGTTACGATGGATGCCAACAAATAAACGAGTTATCTATAGAGAAATATTTGATGAAATGCTAATGTAAACCGTTGGCAGCGACCAATCTCAATGTGATCACCGACAGTTTCTCACAATCTCAATGTGATCACCGACATGTGACACAATCTCAATGTGACACAATCTCAATGTGATCACCGACAGCACTATTAAAAATTTTGTTGTATATAATGATGACACTCCAAATGCTGGTGCAGCAATTAGTGCTCAGCAAGAAGGCATGTTGTGTCAGAATCATAAAGATACAAGTTCGAATGCTCTGAATAAGTATAAGACTATTTGGTCACTATTTGTAAAACTCAATACCACTGTACCATCATCGGCTCCAGTTGAACGATTATTTACACAGCCGGACAAATACTAATAACCAGACGTAATTGTCTGAGTGATATAATGTTTGAACGACTGTTGCTATAAAGAAATGCGAATGGTTGATTGAATGATATTTAAATATAAATGTAGTATAAATTAATAAAAATTATTTTTGAACAACAAAAGTGCGTAAAAATAAATTTTGAAAATGGCGTACTTTTTAGTTGTAAGTTTTAAAAGTCGTAAAGTATTTAGTATTTAGTATTTAAAATATATTATCCAAAATATTTTTAATTTAAATACTTTTGAAGTATTTGTATTTTTATTTTAAATACTTTTTTGTTTCAGTATTTTATATTGGTATTTTAAATACTTTTATAAAGTATTTTATCCAGCACTGAGTAGATGTCATTAGTAAAATGGCGGAGAAAGTTTCTTGGAATATCAGTTCATGTGCTGAATCAATTATGGAAGTTTTGAAGTTTTTCAAAAGCATTAGAAATGATAAATATTTCGAAAATTATTTGAATATTTTTAATGAAATTTGTAAATCAGTTGAAACAGAACCGGATTTCCCTGCTGAAATAAGTGTACGTCGCCGACGTCACCGAAAATAAATTAGTTATGAACAGTGGCGGATTACCCAATAGGTACACTAGGCACGTGTCTAGGGGCTCTGGCGTAGAAGAGGCCCCAAAATTTAAAAATGTTTAAAAAATTTTTTTGTAAATATTAAATTTTTATTTAAAAAATATTTTCTAATTTTGTATTTATTCACTCAAGAAATAAGTATTTATTTATAATTTTATTTTGAAACATACGAGTGTAAAATTTAATTTTAAAAACAAATACTACTAAAAAATTGCAGCTATACAAATGTACCCAATAAAAGCAGTAACGACACACACCGCGGTAAATATACTACTAGATGTCATGTTGTCACTTATTTTTACGTTTTTATTTCTTAGTATGGCAATATACCGTTTATACAGTGTGGCGCTACTCTGCGGCCGAATCTATGCGAATCATAATCAAATCTATGAATCAGTAGGAATGGCCAATCATTGACATTGTTTAGTCACTATAGTCACTATTACGTTGACACACAGGTGTTAGTGAAAACGATTATTTTTGCAATGTGGGTGGCTATAAGCGATATTACATACTTTATTAATATTAATAAATAAAGTCGTTTCGTTTGTTTACTTTGTTTACTTAACCAATAAGTTATAATTTAAATTTTATTAATAAAAAGAAAAACAGGTAAGGGAAACGTTTAACTTAATTTAGTTCAATTTAAAGGAAAAACAAAAATTAATTATTTACTTAATTGGATTTTAGCACCATGAAAAGGCAATATTTAAGCGGAGCTGAAAAAAGAAAATTACATGAAAAGAAGATGAAGAAAACTTCTGGAAATCCTCTGAGGAACTAATATCTTATTTCGTCGAAAAAGAATATATCCCACAAAATCTGGAATTCGACAATGCAGAACTTATAAATAATACTGTGCAGGTAATCGGAAATAAAAAGCGTTTTCTTTCAAAATCAATGTTTAAACGTAAAATGATAAATGGCAAAGAAGTAGATTGTACTTGATTAAATTTTTCTCCAAAGACCAAAATGTTGTATTGTGGCGTTTGCAAATTATTTTCTCCTACATCAACTGAAATGTTAATAACGGTATTTAATGATTGGAAAAATGTGGCATCGCAATTGTTATCACATGAAAATAGTCATTTACATGAAAATAGTCATTTTCCTTTCAGAGTTAGTGTACTCCATCAAAAAAGCAAGATTTAAATTTTTGTCAATTATATGAATCTCAATGTGACTATTGGAAAAAGGTTTTGCAAAGAATTATAGATGTTATTTATTTTTGTGCGAACGAGGTCTAACTCTGAGAAAACAAAATGAAATTTTCGGTTCTGTTAATAATAGCAATTATTTAGGTACGTTGGAGTTGTTGGCAAAGTATGATGCTTTTCTTGCAAGTCGTATAGAAAAATTTGGAAATTGTGGTCGCGGAAATGTATTGTACTTGTCATCAACAATTTGTGATGAATTTATTCAATTGGTTGGCAAATATATTACCGAAATGATTTTAAAAGAGATCAAAAAATCGAAATAATTTGGTATAATAATAGAATATACTCCCGACATACGATATGTGGAACTTACCTTTATAATATGCCATGTGAATCCAGCCACCTTTGAAATATTTGAACGCTTTCTAAAATTTATACCAATTAAAAATTACAAAGGTATTAGCTTAGCTGAAATTGTGTTAAACTATCTATCTTAATGCAAACTTGACATAAATGACAGTCGTTCTCAAAGTTGAGAACAACAGTCATTTAGTACGGCAAGTATAACGGACTTTAAATGAAAATTAAACAAATTAACAGTTTTGCCGAATATGTTCCGTACAGTGCACATTCCTTAAATCTTGTAGGACACACCGCAGCAAGCATATGTTCCAAAGCCGCGTGGTTTTTTGGAATAGTACAAAAAGTGTACATCTTTTTTGCTAATTCTACCTATCGGTAGAATCTAATGAACAAAGAAATTATTTCCAAAAATGACCATGAACTTGTTTGCTCCCGTCCGTTAGTTCTTAAATCGCTTTCTGAAACACACTGGCCAACTAGGCATGGTGCTATAAAAGCCTTAAAACAATACTTTATACGAATTCTGAAAAGCTTTCAGAATATTTCAGAAGACAGTGAACAAAACACTGATACTATTAATTAGTCAAAAAATATTACGTGCAAATTACTGGACCTTGAAACATGCATTCTGTGTTCATTTTGGAATGATAATATATTAATGATTTTGGAACGAATAAATAGGGTGAATGAAATATTTCAAAAAAAAGACTTTTATTGAATATAGTTGTTGATCATATAAAAAGTTTGAGAGAATACTTAAAAACAATTCGAGAAAATTTTACGTATTATGAAGGTGAAGCTCGCCAAATGTTAGCAAAAATTCAAGATAAAATCTTGATGAATTTGAAATCAATTACAAAAGAGAACAACGGCGACTTATTAAGCGGAAGCTATCCGGGGAAAAGCAATACAGAATGTTCACTAACTCCCCAGCAAAAATGTCACACTCAGGTGTATTTAGTAATTTTTGACAGTTTAATTGTTAAAATGAAAAAACGTTCATCATATTATCAAAATGTTCAACTAAATTTTTCAGTTTTGTTCGATCTCAACAATAAAAATTTACTTAATAAAAGAAATCGAGAAAGACATCTTCAACAAAAATATTCTAATGATCTAGAAATTGAGTTCGAAAATGAACTGATTCACTTCCATGACTACGTTAACATTTCAATTGGTCAGAACAAACCAAATGCAAACATTTTTGAAAATTTTAAAGATATTTTATCTAAAAAATATTATCCTAACGTGGCAATTGCTTTTAGGATATATTTAACAACAGCATGTGGTGTCTGCGAAGGTAAAAGATCATTTTCGAAGTTAGCGCTTATTAAAAATCAAAAACGTTTTGTTATGAGCCAAGATTGATTAAATGCATTAAGCATTAAATGGATTGAACATGATTTTGTAAAATAATGAAATTATGAAGAGTTGATTTCTAAATTTGCCGCGGCAAAAGCAAGAAAAGTAGATATATAACTATATTGAAATAATATAAATCATATTTAAATATATATATATTTATGGTTTAAAACTAACCTAATATTTCCCTAGGAATTAACTAATTTCTATACATGTATAAAAAAAACCAAATACCTATATATAGTTTATGAATAATTTGTTTTTCTGTGTGTAATTGTAAGCCTACTCTGAACCTCTGTTTAAAAGTAAAGTACAATACTTACCAATTTTATTTTTTTATTTTTAAAAATTTTAAATGAGTAGTGATAGTAGGTAGAACAAAAATAATTGTATGTATTGTATATAAGGGGGGCCCCAAACATAGAAACCCTAGACGACCTTGAATCTGGCATTGGTTTTGAAGAAGGAGAAGATATTCAATTTACTCCAAAAGAAAATTTTCAAAATAATTTTTATTATGTAATATTAGATACAGCGATTTCATCTCTTACCACCCGATTTGAAACTTTATCAAATTTCGAACAATGTTTTGGATTTCTCTACAAATTTATTGATGTGGAAGATGATGAAATAAAAAAAAGGTGTTTTATATTTTCATAATAAATTTAAAGATGGTGAATCCAGTGATCTCATTGGTACGGAGTTGTATGAAGAAATAATTTCTTTGAAAACAATTGTAAAAAACAAAAAGCAGCCGGAAGAACTCCTAAATTTTTATAAAATTCAATTTGGAGATGTCTTTTCCAAATGTAGCCATGAGTTTAAAATTTTTTCTAACAATTCCAGTTTCCGCTGCTTCAAGAGAGCGAAGTTACTCAAAAATCAAAATAATTAAAAGTTGACAAATGCTGAAATTACCTGAGGAAAAAAAAATGAAATGCTGAAATTACCTCAGGACATCCATGTCACAAGAACGTCTCAGTAATGTTTCAATTATTGTAATAGAAAGTGGCATTGTTGATTCGTTAAATATTCAAGAAGCAATTGAACAATAAATTATATATTGCTTCCATAAAATCGCATTGGGTTAATTTTTAATTTCATTTTAATATGTAAAAGTTAATGTTACATGTAATTTTGTAAATATAAATTAAAAATTAAATTTTTATTTTTTTATCTTTGATATTTGTTACCTCAAAGGACGGCCATCCATACTAGCACGCAGCCGGTCAAATGCCTAGGCACGGCCCTGTCTACTGTACATAGTTTTTTCTAAAATTTTTGAGAAAGTAAAAAAGACGGAGGTTAGTAATTACTAATATTAGTTCTTTCAGCTTCTTTAAAAATTTAAATAATTTTGGTAATTTTTAATCAATCAGGAAAATTTTCTTGATCAATATATGCTTCAAAAACTTTAAATAGAACAAATTTTAACTGTTTATAGCACTCTATAATTATATTTCCATTAATTTTATCAGCGTAGTACCTATGGATAATATCATTTATTAGAATAAATGCAATTATCCATAGGTACTAAGAAAATACTAAATAAGGCTTTAGTGTTAGGAATCTTTTTAGCAAATTTTGGATTAATTTTGATAAAAAATTTGTTGAATTCTTGAGCTATATGAGCTACTAGGCTCATTCTTTTGTTATTAACTTTAATCATCTGGGGTAAGGAGTTTGAGCATATTTTTTTTTCCTAGTGATTTCTGTTTTATTTCCTAAGTGCGTTGGGAGTTTTTTTTAACTTTATCAAGAAGTTTTGAGTAGTAATTTTTTTTTAACTTTTTCCGAACTTTGTCAATCAAGTGTTTGTAGTCTTTGTATGTTTTTTCAGCCGCAATTGATTTTGTTTTTAAATATTTTATGTATAGTTTTTGTTTTAATTTGGATGATTTTTTAAGATCCTTGGTAATTTAAGGTGAACTTAAATTTTTTGGTCTTAATTCTTTTCACAAATTGAAAAGTAAGTATCATAAATGGAATAATATGTTTTTAAAAAAATTACGTAAATAATGTTTGCATTGATGCTAAAGTCTATTTGCTTCCAATAAAATAACAATCATTGTTATTTTAACTGTTCTACCTTAGCGTGGTCAAAAATAAGTTTTTTAATTTTTTCGTTGTGCTGAATTTTAAATTTTAGCGCTTGATCGAATTGCTAAGAAAATTGGAAAATGGTTAGATATATCTATTTTTATAATTCCTTTCTGAATATCATTGTTAAAAGATATCTGTTGTAATGATATTATTTAGCGGAATCGCAGTAGGCTGATTGATCAAGGGTACAGCTCCTGCTTCAAAAATTTTTAATTTTGATGTCATTGTTATAGAGAAAACAATTCATATCAAAATCTCCGATAAGAAAATTCTATTTGTTTTCTTTTATTCCTTTTTGAAAAAAGATTTTGTTGAAAAAAAATGCTCAAATTTTTACTTACCCTGTCAGGTGGTCGATACTAACAGCTTAATAAAATATTTTTTGTATGATTTTTGAGAACTTCGATAGTTAAAATTTCTTTATCACCGTCAGAAACACTTAAATTATTCCTAATGCAATTTGCGATATTTCCATTTGCATAGATAAGAACCACCACTGTGTTTATTAACTTGCCTCTCTAAAGAGATTAATTCAAAAAGAGGAAGATGGAAACTTGTGTTATCAAAACTTGTCGAACTAATCCAACTTTCTGTTAAACATATTATATTTAAAAGGTTTTTAGTTATTTCAATTAGATTTAAAATTTTTTCAAAAATACGATATTAATATATAGGATACATTAATATAAATTCTTATATTAATGTATAAGATTCTTATCTGATCATAGCTTTTGTCATTAGTTTTCTTATATTAAAAAACGCTTCTAATTCTCTAGAATAAAGAGATGAGGAATCAGTAAACAAATCAAAGATATGAGGAATCAGTAAACAAATCAAGATTTATGTCTGGATCTATGTTTTTATCCGATAATACTTAACTTAAAATTACTTTTTATGTTCCCTGCAAAAAATTGTGTCAGATTTGAAAACGGTACTTACCTTTTTTTCGCAACTTTATATATTCTTCCCATAGTTTTTTTCGAACTTGAATAATTTTTTAAGCTTGAATAACTTGAATAGTTTCCTTTGCAAAGTCTTCATAAATGTAAATACCTATTCGTTGTAGGTTTTTTAACTTAAAGAGAATATTTTGTTTGCCGTTTTAAGTTTTAAAACAATTGTTTGCTCTTTTCATGTTTTTATTTTTATCTCACAATTATAATTTCTTTATTAATTTGGAGTTTTTCAGTTAATATGTTTTCTAACAACTAACAATTTTTTTACAATCTTCCCAAGATTCACTAGATAGTTCTTTAACACCATCAATTCGCAAATTATTTCTATGGGATGGGTTTTCGAAATCTCTTAATTTTTTTTAAATATCTTTCAAAATATTTGATTCATTATTCGAATCAAGAAAAACACATCTTTTCACTTTGAAATTCCAGCCAAAATGCAATCAAATGCTGTTGGTTAACAAGCGGCATTTAACAGCACCCTACGAAAGTAAGTTTGTGTAAATAAACAAGTGTTTTTACTGAAGTTTATACTGTTTACATTGGCAAGACAAAAATAGCAGTTTAAATTGTTTCACTTGAATTAATATATCATTTATATATTGTTTACTTTCACTGAAAATAGCATGCTATATATCTGTGGCTTACATAGAAAATGAAAAAGTTATATGAACAAATGAACTCTTCCACAATTAGAACATATAAAATCATACTAATGATTAGAATTTAGTCATATTTGAGCTGATTTTACAAATGAGGTTCTCTTTTTATATACTTGATATTTTATTGAAAGTAAAGTTGGATCCAGTTTGAGCCCTTTTTATATAAAAACTATTATTGTTGCAGCTTAAGTGAGATTTTGTCTCTTTTTCAATCAACTAAACCTTAATCTAGTGTGACTCTTTTTTTTATGTTTACTTCCAACCTTAATAGTTGTTGCTTAGAGATTTGTTAGAAACAGTAGATTTGCATTTGTTTATAACTTGGTAACAAGTTTTATAAAGTCTCAGGAACCCAAACTCTGAGATTTAATAAGCTTAGTTATTTAAGAATATTGCATCTTAGCGTACGGTAATACAATTTTGCATTGATGCATAAGAAGTAACAGATAAAAGTTTTATTGAGATTATAGCATGATCCGAACCATCTAAATGAGAACAAGAAAATACTGAGCACATGATGTAATTCAAGTAATAGTAAAAGTAAACTGAACGATATAGGACTAATGATGATCTTCACATTCACTTCAAAATCACTTTACATTCACTTCACATTCATTAAGTTATTAAATATATGAATTTTAAAAATTCTATTAAGTATTATTTGTTACGACTTATATATTTTGTTTTGTTTGTTATTGCGCTTTATTTTTTGTTTGGATTTATTATTAAAAAGTTGTTTTCTTCTGTTTACTCTCAAATGCTCCAGCCTCAAGGACGTTTTCAGGGCCGATGATAAGTATTTCAAAGTAAGGAAGACGCCATCATCAATTTGTAAAAAAAGTCCTCCCTATCTAGATTTTTTTTAAAAAAAAGATCCCTTAGAAAAAAGTGTTTTTGTGTGTGTGTGTGTGTGTGTGTGTGTGTGTGTGTGTGTGTGTGTGTGTGTGTGTGTGTGGGAGGAGGGGGTTACTTCGTTTCGTTGGCACTCTAATACTCAAGTGATCGACTCTGCTGATCACTTGAGTACTAGAGCCCCAAGGGATTAGTGAGTTAAATTATGAGTTAGAGCTTAGAATTGCAAATTGTAAAAAATATCCTGTTAAAATTGAGAGTTGTGACTTATTGTGAATTACTAGCTAATTAAATGTTTCTAGTTTAATGTTCAATCCTGGGCGAAAACTCTTCAATTTACGGGCGTTTTGTCTTAAGAAGATTTACTAGAGTTGCTTTCTTTAAAGGTCTCTAAAGGAACAGTTAATTTAAAAAAACGAGTTTTACACTATATGATTACAAAAAATCAAGTTTTAGATGAAATTCTTCGGAAGAAAATTAATGATTTAGAATATAACCTGTGGTTCTGTGAACTTATTTTTTTAATGAAAACATTTAGAGTTGTGAAACAAAAAGCTTAAAAGATGGGAAACTACCATTATTAAATTTATCAAGAAAGAGCTAAGAATCGATATCATAGCGAAATGGTTTTTAACTACTTCATTGGAATGCTTCTTACTATCTTATTATAATATCATAGCGAAATGGTTCTTAACTACTTCATTGGAATGCTCCTTACTATTTTATTATTCTAGTAATTTTGGTAACTTAAAAATACTAAATTTCTCCAAATTAGATAGTAGAGTTAAACCTACTTTGCAGCAATGCAGGCAGTTGTATTCACGAAATACAAAAATGAAATTGAACAAATGAAATTTTTTTTCATAATTGCAATAAAAAAATTTGTTTAGAAGTTAGTAAAGAGTTTGATTACTAATAATTCAGACACTGATCAAAAAAGGACTTTACACAGCTATCATTCATGAGATACCATCCCTCAATAACAATATACAAGCTATCCAGACCGGTAGAATACGGTTCTTGGTAAGTCTGTTACACACCGACCATAAATTTGTTGGGAGAAGATACACAACTTCTTTACTTAAAGCCTATTAAAAACCTCTCCTCAATCATTTTAAAAAAAAGAAGGTTTGAATGTAACATCTATTCAACTATAAAATACTTGAAAAGTAAAACTGGAAACCTTAAAATAAACTTTAACATTTACCTAATTTTAAATTGAAATTAGCTAGATATAGCCACATTTTATAATAAAAAAGTGCTAACATATGTTGTCACCAATAACTTGGCTTTAATGACTGCCACGAGTTCTGTATCAAACACGCACGAATATAAAACGGCAGCATTAAATACACTATAATATATAATAGATTGGACATACTTTGCTTATAACGTTTTTTAATATCACTCACTGGCAGGTGAAGACATTTTAATTCTTCTGAAAGATGATAAATTATTTGAGCAGCGATCATGTATTTGTAGATCATGGTATTTGTAGAAAAAAGAAAGAGATGAAACTTTATGACAGAGGCTCAAGCTTAGAAAATAGAGCCGGTCCAGCAACGTTTACAATAACTTTTCGGTCTTTGTCTAAAACAGAAAGAGCATCATTAGAAAAACCAGCCTAAATATGACAAGAGTATTCCATACAGGGACGAATAAGAGATTTGTAGAGAATAAGATTTTGCTGAAGTAGAGAATGAAATCAAGAGAGAGAAAATGGCGAGCAAGACAAAGAGAAGCAACCTTAGCAGAAACTTATTTAGCGATTGATTATATATACGGTTTCCGTAAAAGGTCGGTAGTAAATGATAATCAAAGAAGACGTAAAAAAGAAGACTTCGTAAGAGGGTTGTTATTCATTTATATAGAAATATCGACAGTACTGCGATATTTGTTTGCAGTAAACAACTGGGTTTTGTTGGAGTTAAGATTTACAAGCCACTGTGAGCCCCAATATTTTAAAGAAGTGAGATCAGATTCAAGATTGGCTACCTGTTCTAAGCAATCAAAAAAACTTTTTGTCAAAACAGAAGTATAAAGATGAGTTACCAACAAAAAGAGCTACTTTAGGTGTAACGTTGTCTGGAAGATTATTAATGTAAATAAGAAACAAAACAGGAATAAAGATAGAACTTTAAGATACCCAAAAGTTACTAGAAAAGAAGAAGAGTGTTGGTCTATGAGGATGATTTTAATAAAGTATTTGGAAAGAAACAATTTGATAATTTCAAAAACTTTTCCAAATACGCTATATGAAGCTAGGTTATAAAAAAGACCAGCATGCCAACCTTTATCATATGCTTTAGATATTTCAAGAGCTATGGCTCTAGCCTTTCAGTCTCCATCTAATACACGATAAAATCTTTCAGTCACAGCAAATCAGCTGTAGAGCGTTGGGATCGAAAACCGTATTGATTGTCTGACAGTAAGTTTGACTCAAGATGGGATGTGAGAAATTTGTTTATTAAAGACTCAATGAACTTGCTATAATTGGAGGGGTCAGAATGTTCCTTTGAGTTTTTAAAAATTGGAGCAACATATGTCATTATCCAGCATGTAGAAAAACAAGACTCAATCAAGCACTTTTAAATAGCTTTGAGAGAATTGAAGATGGTTCTGGATAACAAATTTGTAAGACTACAACAGAAAATGTTGTCTGGACCACAAGCTGTAGAAGAGTTTAATCGAGATATGACTTTAGCAACGGAAGCTGGAGTGATTTGAATGTTTAACAATAGGTTAACCTGTTTAATTGGAATGGAAGAAAGAAAATGGCCATAAGACTCGAGAGTTAAATTGGAAGAAAATTTTCTATTTGTAAATAGTTCTGCTTTATCCGTGGGAAAGGTAATATGATCAGTCCCATGAATGAAAGATGGAATGTTAGACAATCCTTTATTAATGATGCTGTTAAAGATTTTCCAAAAGTCTCTAAAGCTTAACTTCTGAGATAATATACAAGATTTAGTGAACTGAAAATAATGGAAATTAGCATCTAATAGAGAAATAGAATGGTCAATTTGATGAGAAAATACATCTATAAGAGTGCAATCTTAGGAAGAAGGAGAACGATAAAGAACAAAGTGAAAAGGTGTTAAGCGAAAGAACATAAAAGATCGGTCACAGGATTTGAACCTGATATCATGACTAACTGATTTGTGAATTGATTCGTATATAGACCCCTAATCCAAACATGTAACTTGAGATAGTTTATCAAAAACGGGTAAAAATGGGGTTTAATTTACACACACACACACACACACACACACACACACATATATATATATATATATATATATATATATATATATATATATATATATATATATATATATATATATATATATATATATATATATATATATATATATATATATATATATATAAACAAATTGAATAATAAGTATACTGACATTTGTTTTAAAAATAAAACATGCTGGTTTCTAGTATTTTACTATCGGATTAATAAAAATAATACAAAAGAAAAAAACAAAAACCACATGAAATCGGATTTTTTTTAGGAACAAGCCTGATAAAATATTTGATATTGTTTTCCGACTCTCAAATTAAATTCCTTTTAGAAATAATTAAAACGATTGAAAAAAGAAACAGTAATCACAGTAACAATTGAAACGCATTGTAAAATAAATATTTGTCATTTTATAATTTTATCTCAAAGGCGCTAATATATTTTCGGAATGATAAACATGGCAGCGAATTTGTATACACGATTTTTCCTAATAACATATTTTTCCAGTCACTATTAGTTGCGTTGTATTAAAATGGGCGATGACGATGACTGGCAAAAACTGTCTATTGAAGATAAAGTTAGTCACAAGGTGAAGATTTCAAAAATATTCATTCTTTCCAAAAGAATAAATGAAATTTACTTGAGTAAATAAAGCTTGAATTCAAATAATATTTATTTTACACGTTTAATATAATATAAATTAAAACGATAAATAAAATCATATAAATCTTTTTTTGATGAAATGGAGTGTAAATTAACAGTTTTGATAAAATTATATTATGTGCTTACTTAAAGTTTATTTATTTTTTCAATCTGCATTCAAATCTGAATACAAATAAATTACCTACCAGCGGTTATAATAATATTTATAATTATACTCAATCGTAATATAGACTAATATAGTGTTAATCAGTTCATTGCTTAATTTAAAAAATTTATAGCAAGCCAGTAAAAAATTGCAAAATGTAAACATGAGCTTTTGGAATTACAATTTTCATAAATATGAATAAAATTGGCTGCATACCTAATTTTACAATTGCTCTGAAAATTTTAATGAAAATCTAAACTCATTGAAAATTGATGATAAAAAAATGCATTTAATGACTATTTATCAGGCCATCATATCTTTAGTTTAATCCTTTTGTTTTTAATTCTCATTTTAGTGAATTCAACTAACAATAGCATAAAATTGATCTATAAGATCTATCATCTATAAAAATTCAGATTGTTGATTGACTTAATTATAATTCCATACATTATCAATGTTTTGACATCTTAGTTTTGCTCTGTATTAATTGGTAATTTATACTGTATTAATGCTGTTTTTCTTATATTCGCAATCTTAACTTTGAAATTTTTTTCCTTTATTTGAAGTTTTTTTATGTCATCTGTGATGCATTCTTTTCATATTTTTCTACTATCTTTTTCCTCTAAAACCGCTATCTTATCTCCAGCCCTTGGAATTAGGGTCGAAATTCGACAATGCCAACCTAACTGCTTACCTTAAAGTGTTTGAGGATTGCAAAAAATTGCTGAACTTATATCAATGTTTTATGGTAAGACCTTTATATCAAATTTTTTTTACCAACCTTATTTTTCCTAATTCTGTGGGTTGCATCTCGAAATAGTGATGTCCAATTATCTGCACTCTTATAACCTTGCTTAAAGAAGCATATGTAGTAGTAGTTTGTTTGCTGAAACTATTTTATCTTTTTTAAATATAAAGTAGTGTGTCTACATATTACAGCTCCTTAGCTAGAAATATGAACTACCTATAGATTTATAGTTATGCTTTAACCAGCCATAAAGCTTCGATATGCAGCTATTGATATATCATTACAACATCGGTAGCTAAAAAGCTATGATATGTGGCCATTGACTAGGTCTAAAATCATTTTTATGTTGTAGTTAGCTACATACCTACTACCTCTGGCTAATTATATATTGTAGTAATATTGCTAGCAATAAAGCTGTAATATGTAGCCATCAGCTACAGTTTTGTTGTTATATTGTAGCTAGCTACATTGCTATGATATGTAACTAATGATATATTGCAGCAATATTGATAGTTACAAAGCTGCAATATCTAGATAGTTGCATGTCATAATAAAATTGTAATGTTATAAGTTCAATTGTTGTTGTAAATTTAATACTAAAACTTGAATAGTAGAAATTGAATTTTTTTAAGACAAAGACAAAATGAAATAATAAAATAAAAATGAAATAAAATCCATAAAAAATTGCTATAAAGCTAACTTTTCACAAACTAGTCATTACCCACCTGGATAGCTTTATCCAGGTAAAAAAGATAAAAATTTATCAAAAACATGTTTTTGTTGTTGAACCTCTTTTTATCTCCTAAGTAATATAACCACATCAAGATTTAATGCAACGTAGCACTTATCTTAATAAAGTTAATATTATCATTAGTCTATTCTTTTAATAATGGGCTAGTAATTATATTCTAATAACTCTGAATCTTTTTCTACTTATTCCATTGTTTTGTATTTATATTTATTTAAAAATTTAAATAAATGATTTATTAATGTACCTTTCTTTGTATATAGGCTTAATGTGCTCGTATTTGTTATACCAATAATCAATTTATTAATTCATTAACCTAATACTTCATTTTTAATACTCCTAATATAGTTTGAATTTTTATGTGGTTTTTAGTTATGGAAAGCTCGACTTGCTGGTTATGAAGAAGCTGCTAAAAAGTTTCGCTTAATTGACAGTGATAAAAGTCCAGAGTATCTAAATTTTTTAGGAAGCATAAAAAATTTTGTTACTGACTCTAATGCAGCAGCTCAAGAAAAGGGACTGGAAGCTGCCCTTTCATTTGTTGAAAATGCAGCTTGTGCTTCAAAGTATGTTAATTTTAATATGCTCAGTAAATTAAATTTTTTTTTTTAACTAAAATATATATATATATATATATATATATATATATATATATATATATATATATATATATATATATATATATATATATATATATATATATATATATATATATATTGGGTAATTGAAATTTCTTTATGTTAGGTTAACTAATGTAAAAAATATATATTATTTTCAGATGTTGTTCAGATGTTGTCACTGGTATAATTTCAAAAGTATTGACAGCCAGACCTAAGTCTAAACAATTAGGAGTTGATATTTTGCTTATGTTTATTGAAATTGAAAAACAAGATGTTGTGATGGTAATTATTTGAAATAATTTTTTTTTTCAGTTATTACTAGATTTTGTTACTTTTATAGTATTTTTATTTTAGTCATGCTATACCATAATGCAAAATAAAGGAATGCAAAATTCTATTCAAAAGATTTATTTATTGACTAATTTTAATGGTTTTTTTAAAATAGTTTTTAACTTAATGCAAACGTTTTTGTTAGTAATTTCGATATAGGTTTTACTTTAAATGTACAGTTTTTAAATAATTTAAAGTGTTATAATGCCAAATCTTTTTTCTTTAGGAAGAGCTTGTAAATGGTTTTTCCCAAAAAAATCCAAAAGTTATTGCTGCTTGCATATCAACTTCTTGTCAGGCATTACGGTTTGAATTTAAAATACCAAGTATAACGTTTTTATAGAACCACCACCACCACCATTATCATCATCATCATCATCATCATCATCATCATCATCATCATCATCATCATCATCATCATCATCATCATCATCATCATCATCTTTTTTTATAATTAAAACTTTGTTTTTTTTTTTTAAGAGAGTTTGGAGGTAAGGTTATTATGATGAAAGGTCTTGTCAAACTTATTCCAACTCTGCTCAGCCACAGTGACCAAGGTGTTAGAGCTGAGGTAGTTTAACTTTTATTTTTTTATTGACATTTATGCATTATTTTTTTTTTTTTATAGTTTTTTTTTATATATAATTTACATATAACTTTGTTTATATACAAATTCTAAAGGTTTTGTTTTTAGTTAAATTAAAATTATTATTAGACTAAAGAGCTTGCCATTGAAATCTTTAAATGGATTCGAGATGCAATTAAACCTCAGCTTTTAAATATTAAACCAGTTCAAGTAATTTTTTTTTTTAATTTTTTAAGCTTCTTTTTTTTTTATAAAAATGTTAGTATTTTTTCTATTAAATATATTTAATATTAATAAAGTATTTTTATGCCTTCTAACTAAATTTTAAAGCTTAAAGAACTTGAAGATGAATGGCAAAAACTAGAAGCCGTTCCACCAGTTCCAACAAGGTTTACACGATCCGAACAAGCAAAACGTGCAGCTGCACCTCCTCCCACTATAGCTGCTGGAGGAAAAGTTGATGAGAATGGGGGTGCTCCACAAGGTAAAAAAAAAAATTTATCTCAGAAAAAGATTGCAGAACTTTTATATTTTTAGAATATATAATTTTACTACTTTATGGTCACAATAATGCATAAGCAAAAGTTCATGGTTGCAATAAAGCATATGCAATAGTTCATGTTTACAATAATGCATAAGCAATAGCTCATGGTTGCAATAAAGCATATGCAATAGTTCATGGTTACAATAAAGCATAAGCAATAGTTCATGGTTATAATAATGCATAAGCAATAGTTCATGGTTGCAATAAAGCATAAACAATAGTTCATGGTTACAATAAAGCATATGCAATAGTTTATGGTTACAATAATGCATAAGCAGTGAGCATTTTGGTCTAGTTTAAGAAAGTATTTAATAAAAAGATTTTACTTTTCTATATAAATATTTGAAAGTCAGAAACTTTAATAGTCTAGTATATATTTCATAACATATAGTTGTCAACCAAATTTTTTAGATTTTACTTTTCTATATGAATATTTAAAAGTCTGAAACTTTAATAGTCTAGTACATATTTCATAACATATAGTTGTCTGGTTTACATGGTTTTGCTACAGAAAAGATTTTACTCCATTAGAGTTACCTTTTCTAAAATGGGTCATTCCTACATGGAGTGTGACAAAGGTATGGGTTTCATTAACTTCCTGTTTTTTTTAAATTAATTTTCCTAGATTCATATCTTGTAGAAATCCTTATGATGGCACATATTTGAATACATTGTTTGATAGAAATAAAAGAAATAAAAGAAAACTGTCATTATTAGAAAAATCTTTAAACTTGTATACTGAGAAATCTTTAAACTTGTATACTGAGTCTCTCAGACTATATATAATCTCTCAGTGTATAAGTGGCTAAATCTAAAAGTCTTTTTTTATTTATTAAGTTATTGTGATTTCAAAAAGAGCTAATTATGTTAAAAATGGTAGTCTATCTGTTACCATCATCATGATCGGTTGAAATTTGGACGATTTTAATATTTTGTGAAGTATATGTTATTATCTCCACAATTTTACTTTGCAATAATTTTGTTGTAGTGTTAATATATAAATCATGAAGTTTTTTATCACTTTTTGCGCATTTCCTTCTTTTCCTCAATATTCCCTTCACAATTGCCCAATAAGATTCAATTACTTGTTGCTCAGGACAGTTTAGTGGATTAGCATCTGTTGGAACAAAATTCATTCTATTTTTTTTACTGCATTACTTTTTTTGGACTAGTGGATAAATACCAGGTCTCGCCAAAATAAGAGTGGTTGTTTGTGCTTTTTAATTAGAGTAAGAAGTCGTTTTTTCAAGCATTTAGTCACATTTAGATCTGATATCAAAGATTGATTTGTTATAAAAGGAGAGCTTTTAAAGCCACAACTGCAAGTAGCCTGCCATACAAGAACTTAGGAGCGTTTTTTTCAATTTGAATGTACTTAAATTTGTCAGATGTTTTATAACGTTTTGACTGATAATAGTATTGATTACCTGGAAGCATCGAGTGATCTCTTTTTATGATAAGTTTCACTTTCTTTTTATT
This sequence comes from Hydra vulgaris, assembly GCF_022113875.1. Classification (NCBI taxonomy): domain Eukaryota; kingdom Metazoa; phylum Cnidaria; class Hydrozoa; order Anthoathecata; family Hydridae; genus Hydra; species Hydra vulgaris. Next base: position 50,794,449 of record NC_061161.1, on the reverse strand, counting down.
AATTTTACATCGTCTTTTAAAATGCGTAAGTTTTTCATAATTAGTTTAAGCAAATTTTTAGCTCATTCAATTGACTTGATTTCTCCATCAAGCAACCTTTTTGGTATTTTTTCCTTGTAATATGCTTTCAAATTTTCCTTTTTGAATACTCTTTGAACATATGATCTACTGCATTTAAACTATGTAGCTAAATCTTGTTGTGACTAAGTCCGATTTCGATGAATTGAGTCGACTATGATTTTGCCTTCTTTTTGGAAATAAATCTTGATTTTCCATCACTTCTCAATTTTCTTCATACAGTTTTGTTCTCCTTATAATTTTTATAACAATTCCAACAGTTCGTTTTGAAACTTTACATGCTTTTGAAATCATAGAGTATGAGAACGATGGATTTTTTATGTAAAATTTCAAAATTTTATTTAGATTTTCAGACTCTTTACTCGACATTGCTTAAATGAGACTAATAAGTAAACTAATGAGACTAATAAGTAAACTAATGAGACTAATAAGTAAACTAATGAGACTAATAAGTAAACAAAACTAACACCCACCCACAAAAAGTAAGCAAAACTAATACCCACCCACATAAAAACTAATTATATAACACCCAATTACAAAAAAAATAATTATAAACCAATATTATATTTAAAAATCATTAAAATTGATTAATTGGTTTTTTAGAAAACTCAATTTAAAACCGTCCAAATTTTAACTGATTATGTTGATATAGTCATTACAGTACCTGGTATTTTTTGTCAGTAATTAATAAAAAATTAGCTTTTATAAATTTATGAATTTAGGCTTTTGCAAAGTGGGATGAATAGTTTTGTAAATGTAACATGGTAAACAAGAATGCAATTTATTGCATGTGGTATAGGAATGCAAATTATTGTAAGTGGTTCATTGTGGTCATTGTTGAACCTAGTTTACCTTGAATGAGTTTATACCAAATTTAAAACTAGCTGATTTTCAGTCAATATCTCAATAGGCTCAGAGTTATTAGGGGCCCAAGACTAAGTTGAAAAAAAAAATGTCAGTACAAAAAATAACATGCATATAAACATTTAACTCTGTACTATTATTAAGAATTTAATAATCTTGGCTAGTTCTTTAAATAGTGAACAACTTTTTATTTAAATATATCTACAAATATTAAAATAAGTTATTCTAATTTATAAAATATTATACAATTTTCAAAGTTGCAGTTATGAAGTCGTAACAATTTAACCCAAAGTATTATAATTAAGCAACTTAAATAATTTAGAAATATAATATATTGAAATAATGCTAAGAAACTGCATTAAGAAAAAAGAATCTTGAAGGAAAACATATGCATCTAATTTGGTACGACATTCAAACATATGCACCTAATTTGGCTAGTTGCTTAACTTGATGGTCATATGAGTCATATTTCTTTAGAAACTGTTAAAAAAGCAATTGAAAGTTATATAACTATTTTGTGTTTGCCAGCACACTGTTTGCATCTGCTAAAGCCACTTGATGTGGGAGTCTTTCGCCAAGTTAAATATATATGGCATGAAATTCTGGCTAATTGGTATACCAAGTTAAGGCTGAAAGTGATACGGAAATCTGTTTTTATATCTTTACTAAAAAAACTTTATGATACCTCCTTTAAGCCAGCTCATTTAGTAAAATCATTTGCTGAAACTGGAATTTTTCCCCTTGATCCATCTGCTATATCCTCTGACGAGTCAACTTCTTCCAAAACTATAAACATCCTTTTTCTCAGAAAACAAATAATTGGGACAATAACATCCCTCAAAAAAATTAAAAAGACGCTATGGAGGTGTCTTACATCAGAAGATACATTTAAAAGATTAAACAATGAAGAATATGAAGGCTTTAAAAGAAAAATCAAGCAGCAAGGCAAAATACAAAAAAAAAAAAAAAAAATTTATCAAAAATAACAAACACAGAAGAGTTAAAGTTAAATGTGGGATAAAATTAACTACCTCATCTTTAACTCTGTAAAGTGAACAAGTGAACATATTTTTTTTAATATTTATTTAGTATTGTAATAATAATTTTTAATCTTAGTATTTTGTTTCATGTTGTACCTAATACTTTAAATGGTATAAATTTTGAAAACTGAAAGATGTTAGGCTTTTTTTCTGAATAATTAGCACTTGAATTTAGTTGCCAGTTTTTCTGTTTTTTTTTTATTTAAGTTTTGTAATTAGGTGTTATGATTTTATTGTTATTATTTTTTAAATGTCTTTTTATTTATAAAAAAATCTTTCAATACATTAAAAAGAATAAAAATGCATTTAAGGACAATGATGGCACAAGACCGTTTGTCTGTGTTAAGTCTATTAGCTATTGAAGCAGAAGAAGCAGCTCAATTAGATTTAAAAGATGTAATAAATCAATTTGCAGCTATGAAGGCATGAAAAAAACAGTTTCATTAGATATTCTTCATACAATACTAACATACTATTTCATACTGGTATCTGTTATTAATATATCATTAACTTGGGTTTTAGAATATGCTTTTTTGTTTCTATGTATAATTTTTTTCAAGAAGGAGGGTAAAGGCAGGGTAGGGGGATGGAGTGGAAGAAATAACAGATAAGTAAATTAGGTGCCCAGAATAAATTTTTGTGCGAGGAAGAGTGGGCAATTTTTTGTCGCTACGCTACTGGTTTAAACCCTAGTTCAAATACCAAGTGATAAAACTTGTATTATTCAAGCTCAAGTAATTTTTTGTAAAACTTATTTAAAACATTTTAAATGCTAGACATACGTTTTTGTTTTTAGTTTTCTGTTTGTTTTTTCAATATTATTATTTTATAAACAAGCACACAAACACTCAAATACATATAAACAGGCAAAAGTATACTATATGTTCATGTTATTTTTTAATAGTGTTATACTATATGTTCATGTTATTTCTTTATAGTGTTATACTATATGTTCATGTTATTTTTTTATAGTCTTATACTATATCACGGCTGTTTCAAACCGAGCTTAACGGCTTCTTGTTAATTTTTGAAAATATTGACTAAAGGGGTGTTACTAAAACTTTTATAACTTTTGAAATATAAGAGGTAATTTTGTTTTGTAAAAACAATTAAGACATCAATAAAATGTTTTACCTTATGACATTTAATGCATTAGTAGAAAAACTTCTTTTAGTTTAGAATAAATATGACATATATTGAATTTGGCTAAATTTTTGTAATTTGATGTTACTTTTTATCAAAAAAAAAATAGAAAAATATATTCCTAATAGTTATTATCAAATACACTTATTGTTTGACAATAATGAAAACAAAAAAACCTTACTTAATTATTTAAGGTTAACTAAAACAGCCTTAATCGAATTGTGAAAGCAAACCACATTTTTCGCAAAATTATGAAAAACGTCGTTATAAGGGGGGATTAGTTGTTAAATGAGTACTTTTTTTAATATAGAAGTTCTTGATTTAGAAAATTATTTTGGAACGCTGATAAAATCATTACATTACAAAATAAAGTTCTAATAATATGGTGTTAGGTAGTTAATAAATAAAAACTCATCAATTCTAATAAAATAATTCATGACCAAAATTGAGTTAAAGGTTTTGAATTAACCTAGCTTTTGGTAGTAGAATTATTTTATGGTACTTGTATCAATAATCTCTTCTCACAAAAAATAAAGTGTTTAAATATACACAAATAGCTGATTTAAATCTTTTGATAATTCGTTTTTATTTTCATTAAAAACTGTTTTATAATTAGTTGGTCCATTGATATGTTCTTCAAGCAGTAAACTATCTTTGAACACCCAGATGATACTAGACTCATACATAATTCATTTAAAACCAGAAGAACATTTGGTCAACTTGGCAATTGTGATAATAAAGTTTACAACTTCTTAATTTATCAAGCTAAATTTTTACACCAACTTGATAAATGAGACTTATATTCCATTCTTTAACCAGAGAGGAGGTATGTAGAGCAGAGGTCCTGCGAAGGTAGAACTAACTTTTGATGATAAAAATTGAACGGAGATCTAATATATATAAAAAATGTTACATATTACATAACAAAGGATAAAACGTTTTTTGAATTAACTACATAAACATACAAAATCATATCCAACAAACATACCAGTTGCTCTGATCACAAATTAAAATAGTTAGCTATACATTTGATGCTAGACTTTTATTCCATTCTTTAACCTGAGCAAAGGCATTGCATAGATATAATAAACTTTTGAAAATAGGAACAGAATGGGCATCTACCTAATATATAAAATCATTGTAATAAAAAATTATTATTATTTTGAACAAACATTACAGGCATTAAAACAGAATAGAATTCTCTTATTTGTAAATTAAGGATCTTATATAATTTATCTTAGATGTAAAAAGTTTATTTTTTTTTTTAACTTTTCAAACATTTAAACTAAATTTGATGACCACAAACAAGACAAAGACCTTGTCTATAAAATGAATTTTCGCCACGCTCTGAACACACAACACACTTTCTCACCTTAGAGGCTTGAAGCTTCCTATCAGCTTTGCTGTGCAATTCAAAGCGTTTTAAAACAAGATGCAGCTTTTGCTCCTGATTTCTAACTGAATGCAACTGCCTTAATTCCTTATTTACGCTATTATGCAAACACTCTCCCTCCTCTTCACTCAGCAACCCAATAGTTTTATGCAATTTTACAAATAGTGGCACATTGAAAATGAGTTCATGCATTTTTCGCGTGATACTTTCTTTTGGAAAGCAAGCATGAAACTCAATAGCAAATAAATTTATATATTGATGAAGCTCAGAAATTTCGGCATCAGAAAGAAATTTTCGCTTAAAAAGAATAGGTTGCAAGTTATTAAAAACACTAAACACACGTACAAATCTATTTTTAATTGCTTCATCATCAATAACACTACAAAGTTTATAGTGGTTTCTTAATACTATTTTACAATGATTACCTACAAATACATTACCATGGTAAGCTTGTCGCTCAACTTTCATATCTTCAAGGGCCTTATAAAGAGACCTCTCATGAGTCCCCATGCTACTTATAGATATTTTTTCTAGGTCTTCACACTCTATCTGCAATCGAATATACTCAACGTCTAAAACTTCGCGCTGTGCGCGTATAAAAGAAATTTTTTCAGAAATATAAAGGTCAAGACATTCTAAATCTTCACCCTGACATGCTAAACACTCATACTTCTCTATATCACACAATACATTCTTTTCCGAACCACCAATAATTTCACAAAATTGATGGAACAATTTTTGGCACGTACCACACTGCACCCAATCAATGTTACAATCATATTTAGTAATTAAACACCTGATACTAGCACACTTTTCTTGCTGTTTACAGGTTTTTTTTTTATTGGAGGAGTTTAGAGATATGCATTCCAATTCAGAAATATTTTTATCAAAAGCTAACCAACGAGTCTGTAGATTTGCAACGTCTACAAATTGATTTCCTAATAAACGTAAAGAGTCTGCTGTTTTAGAACATTCAAAGCTTTTAGCAGCCCACAATTCATTCGTTCTCACATTCTCATTATGCGACAAAGACGAAACAGCTTGACAATCCAAAATCTTACACTCCTTCAACAATAACTTATAAAGTTTTAACACAACTCCTAACATAATATGCAAAACAGGTGGCACTACATTATCTAAAGTTATTATGGGGAAAATCACAGGAGCAATAATTGAATTATGAAACTTACCTAGAGCTCTTAGGTTTCCACCTTGTCTATCTTCACACAAGTTCTCATTGTAAGCACTTTCCAGAGATTGTATTGTCCTCCTTAAGATGTTACAATTAGCAGGTGTGTGAGGCATAGAAGCATGGTTTCTTAGAGAATTCAACTTAACTAGGTCTGTAGAACTAGGAAAGCTAGCAGCTGAACCCTGGTGTCCCAGAACATCATCGATAAAATGAAAATCTCCACCTAAGAACAACCTGACTATTTTGCCTTTTAGCTTAAAATCTGACGACTGAATTCTTTTAATGTCGTTGGCATAATGCCCGAGAACTAAGGCAATATTCTCACGACAGTCTGAACCCTGATACATACAAAATAAATGAACATCATATACAGACCCTGATGATTTAGAATTGACAACTTCAAAATGGAATTTCATATACTTCCCACCCTTATCCCCAGCAAAAAGGAGCCATACCTCTTCGCAAAAACCGACATCAGAATTGAAGTGGTCACGAACGTGCAGACTATTGAAAACCTCTTCAATATAAGTTATCAAATTCTTGACCATCAATACAGGTACTAAACAAGGTGCTTCATTCGCAGATGGATAAAGCAACATGGACTTTACAGTAACATGTTCTTTACTAACATGCATTGTCCGCATTTCTTGTTCTTGTCTTATCTTGGGCTCAGATGGGAGAATCCTTGCACCAAGATTACACAGAATACGTCTTAGCCTACGGAATTCAGCCGTGGGCATCCTTAATTGGCTCTGCAGCTCTACAGCATCAGAAACACTTAACTGCCTAACTAAACCCAACTTATTTGCAACACAATGAAACATAGACTTTTCACAAGACACAGAATCACAAAACAACATAGACAAATCACTTTCCAAATCTGAACAAGCTAATAATCGAAGGAATATAAAAGCAAGTTTAGATCGTCTAGCTGCAGCATGCCTACCTAACTTAGAATAAGATTTACCATCTCCTAACTTAATGTAAGTATATTTCTTACCAACTATTGGCTTTTTAACTGATATAGTCTGTGGATTACTTAATTTAAACCCACAGAATAATTCAGAGGAACCAATGTTGTCATAGTCTAAATAAGAATCAACGACAACTAAATCCTTATCACTGCTAGCAAAATATTTGCAAATTTGGCAACTGTTCTTGTTTATATCACTGATTTTTGCATTTTTTTTTTCAAATTTAAATTTTTTTAGCAATCTTACATTTTTGGCACGAGCAGATGCAAATTTACGGTGTGCTGTTTTTAATTTTTTTTTTTTAAAAGTTGGAACTGCTCCTCCTGTTTTAGCCTAATACTCATAGTCTCTAATTGAGAACTTAATGAGTTACAATGTGCGTTGAGAGCCTTGTTTTTAGAATTTAAATATATAACTTCAGTTTCCAACTTTGATACCTGTATTTTTAAATTATCTATTTGCTCCACATTATTTTTTTCTTTAGAAATTAATTGTTCAACTTGACTACTTAGTTCCTTATTCCTATTTAAAATATAAAAATTATCTGCATCTGCTGATTTTTTTTGTTTTTTTGTTTGTGGAGCTGGAGACAGTTGCATTTTAAAAAATGCTTCGTTTTTTGAAGCTTCAAAATACTTTTTAGAATCTTTTTTTCTTTGTTTTATTTTTCGGCACATTTTATTTAACACATCAATATTAGGCATATTAAACTCAATTGGCAAAAGAAAACTTAAAAAAGTAAACAACGCTTTTGGATGAAAAACTGTTAATAAAATTGAAATCACATTGTTAGTGATCTTACTAGTGTCAATTACTCGCTTTACAAAATTAAAGTTATACTCATTTTCCCAACCATCTTCCCAACCGATGTACAGTTTCAAAATTTCCCTCTCAGTTGCATACATCACATAAATAATGATAATGATATTATAATAATAATATAATAAAAGAAATTAAATAAAATAATATTTACAAATAAATACACTAAAAATAAAAGAATTAAGCAACTTATCTGAGATTAGTCGAATATCCACGAGGAAATAATCCACGAAACTTTGCTTTATAATCTTTATTGATATAGTAATAAAATTATAATACAAACAACTTAAATAGAATAATATTGACAAATAGATGCACTAGATAAAATCGGATTAATCAACTTATCTGAAATTAGTCAAATATCCAAGAGAAATTAATCCGCGAAACTTTGTTATTTATTCTATAAAATGTGTCTCGTTTGTTTTGTTTGTTTTCTTAAAATGCATCCGATAATCGTTGGGGACGTAACGATCCGAGTTTGCGTCACTGCTTTAAAATGTAAACAAGAATTTATGCAAAAAAAACTAAAAAAAATGTCGCTAAACATGCCAAGTTTGAAAACATATTTGATAACATAGCTAGAGGTACAGAAAATAATTTTTTGATTTTCTTATTCATATAAGGTTGAAGTATTACTAAATCCACAGACTTTTCAAAAATGTTATGTTTTTTATTCAAAACGAATAAAAACAAAAATATAAATGCATTAAAAACTAACTTTCTATATAAAAACTTGCAAAGTCTGTGGAAATCTAGATAGAACAGACATTCATTAATAACTGTTCTAAATTTCAACCATCGACCATGTAGCTATGTTATCAAATCTTAGTTGGCCTAAGACAGGTTTTGCGTAAAAATCGCAAAAATCAGAAAAGTGATGCCAAATTATTAACAATATTTTTACAGCTTTCATTTTTATTCCGTTTAATGTAAATGTTTATTTAACAAGGAAAGATAGATCTTTTATATTTTTTTTATTTGAAGATGAAAGCATTTATAGAAAAAAAATACTATTATTTTAAAGTTAATGAATTTTTATACTTTTTATGCGGAAATACTTTTTTTTTTGATAAACTCGTGACGTCAGGCTCGCTTTTATATTGAGTGAAACAGCCGTGATATGTTCATGTTATTTTTTAAAATACTAATGAAAAAAACACTATTAAGATTAGAGATTCATTTATCTTTTTTTAATTTAAGTTTTTTTTTTTATAAACACTGACACATTCATACATACACACGCATGCACACACATACACACACTCAATATATACAGACATACTCAAGTATTTATGTTTATTATTTTTGTTAATAACATTTTTTAGCTGCGGCTGCTGTTTTTATTGACCCTTGGGAAATGTTTGATCCAGTTGATATCTTGAGTCAAATGCCTAAAGATTTTTATGAGCTAGTTGTAAGATTCTATTTTTTATACTACATTTTGTCTAATTTAATTGCTTTTAAATTCTGATAAAAAATTCTAATCCTTTTTTTCAAGTTTATTAAGTCGTTTAATTTAACTTGTCTGATACAATAACATGATAAAAATAAAAATGATAAGTCTAATCTTTCAAATTATAGGAAAGCAAAAAATGGCAGGAGCGTAAAGAGACATTAGAAGCATTAGAAAAACTAACATCAAATCCCAAACTTGAGGCTGGTCAGTATGGAGAAGTATGTGCTGTTTTAAAAAAGGTATATCATGTTAATAATTTAGTGATTATGATCTACTTTATCAGTTTATTAAATCTTGTCAAAAGTTCTATATTTTCATAGTATTTCATGATAGAAATTTTTTTTTAGGTGATTACAAAAGATAGTAATGTTGTGGTTGTTGCTATTGCAGCAAATTGTGTGACTGGTCTTGCAAAAGGATTAAGAAAAAAATTTCAAACGTATTCAGGACTTTTGATTCCAGCTATTCTTGGAAAATTTAAAGAAAAAAAGTTAAATGTAGTTATTGCATTGAGAGATGCATTAGATGCTGTTTTTGCTACGGTTAGTTAAAGAATATTACTTTTTATTAACTTTCATTTTGATTTCTTATTATTGTGGAGACGTCAATTATATTTTTAGACTAACTTTACTAATATAATGGAGGATCTGCTTGCATCATTGGACAATAAAAACCCACAAATTAAAGAGGAAACTTGCAGATTTATAACAAGAACATGCTCCACTTCTACTGTTGCAGCTTTTCCAAAGAGTGTTTTAAAATTAGTAGCTCCTGCACTAGTTCTTGTATGTATTTTTTTAATATATATATATCTGACCAAAATTATATTGACCAAACTTTGGTAACCATATAATGTGATGTTAAATATATTGTTATTATAGTTAATTGTGCGTGTGTGTATATATATATATATAAATATATATATATATATATATATATATATATATATATATATATATATATATATATATATATATATATATATATATATATATATATATATATATATATATATATATATATATATATATATATATATATATATATATATATATATATATATACACACACACTTACTAAAGCGTATTTTGATAAGCATTTGCTCACTTTTTCTGCTTACCTTAAACTATACCATTTTTTTTGAAAAAGAAGAAGAAAAAACGAAGAATGATGAATAAAACAATTGCTTCCTTATCCCAAACCCTAAGTCGATTTAGCAAGAAATCCACTGCGAGTTGGGCTATTTGTCAGTCGATGTATGTACTGAAGCCCCCAGCAGCAGGCTATTTCAGTATGATGTCAGATTGCTTTCCTTAGTACGCAATACTATTTGTATATATATATATATATGTATATATATGTATGTATATATATATATATATATATATAATATATATATATATATATATATATATATATATATATATATATATATATATATATATATATATAATATATATATATATATATATATATATATATATATATATATATATATATATATATGTATATATACCGTTTTTTTCGTAAAAGAAGAAGAAAAAACGAAGAATGATGAATGAAACAATTGCTTCCTTATCCCAAACCCTCAGTCGATTTAGCAGCACTCCACTGCGAGTTGGGCTATTTGTCCGTCGATGTATGTACTGAAGCCCCCAGCAGTAGGCTATTTCAGTATGATGTCAGATTGCTTACCTTAGTATGCAATACTATTTGTGTATATATATATATATATATATATATATATATATATATATATATATATATATAAATATATATATATATATATGTATGTATATATATATATATATATATATATATATATATATATACCGTTTATATATACATGTATATATATACCGGTATATATATATACCTGTATATATATATACCGGTATATATATATATATATATATATATATATATATATATATACCGTTTTTTTCGAAAAAGAAGAAGAAAAAACAAAGAATGATAAATGAAACAATTGCTTCCTTATCCCAAACCCTCAGTCGATGTAGCAGCACTCCACTGCGAGTCAGGCTATTTGTCAGTCGATGTATGTACTGAAGCCCCCAGCAGCAGGCTATTTCAGCAGCAGGCTATTTATATATATATATATATATATATATATATATATATATATATATATATATATATATATATATATATATATATATATATATATATATATATATATATATATGTATACCGATATATTTATATATATATATATATAAATACATATATATATATATATACCGATATATATATATATATATATATATATATATATATATATATATATATATATATATTTATATATATATATATATATATATATATATATTAGGGTGTTTTTTTTTTTTTTTTTTTGAATTTGATATTGCACACCCTCCTATTTGGTGAGGTTCAATAAAAAAAGTTCACTGATAAATTTTTTTTCCAAACTGATGATGGGAAGTGGTCCCCCACACCTGCTTTGTAAGCCCTTTAGAACCCAGTTTTTGACCAAAATGACATATTTCTAAAATGTGTTAAAATCAATAAGTATCAGTGTTACATGCATCAGTTTCACTGATTAGGGTTAAAAAAATTATAAGAATGTATATAGCAATTACTTATTCCCAGACTCCACCCTAGGAATGCAAGGTCCCAGACCTGTTTTCCAAGCTCTTTTAAGATCCATTTTTGTCTAAAATAATATATTTCTGAAATCTATTAAAATCAGCTTGTATTAGTGTTACATGCATCAGTTTTACTTATTAGGGTGATAACAATAAAAAGAATGTATCTAGCAGTGACAAATTCCCAGACCCCACCCCCCTCAGGGCACTAGAATCCGGACATGTTTTTTAAGCTTTTTTGAGGTCCGTTTTTGTTGAAAATGATAATGTTCTAAAACGCATTAGAATAAACTATTGTCAGTGCTACATGCAATAATTTTACTTATTAGGGTGAAGACAAATGTATGAATGTATGTAGCAGAGGTAACTTGGGGCAAGGGAAAGGGGTTAAAAATACAAAAAGCTGTTATAACAACTTAAAAAAGATTATTATTTTTTAACATTTTTTCTATTTTTTAAATTGTGAGTACTAGTGGCCCATATGCCCTAAACAAGATCCCCATATGCCCCTC
>NC_061161.1:50677351-50777351 GCF_022113875.1 Hydra vulgaris | reverse complement strand
TTTGAAATTGACAAAATGTAAACTATTAGACAAACGTAAAAAATCTGTTGATAATGGAGGCATTCATTCCCAAAAAAAGCGCTATTATTAATTGTAGTTTTAATGACTGTTCTTTAACAGTTTTACTATTATATTATTAAATTTAAAATTATTGCTTATTTAAAACAATTGCAAAATGGATATTATAAAATGCGAATGAGGAAATTAACTTTGAAAAAGCGCCTAATCTAAGAAATATCACGTTATTGAATTCTACTGATATTTCAATTATGTAAAAGTTTTTTCAAGAAGTCAAAAGATGAGATTACAATAATGAAAAGAAGCTTAAAAAAAAGTTTAATTATATCAAAATGGGGAAAGTTGGTGTAGCTAATTATTTTTTTATATAGAGTCAATAAACTCTCATTAAAAAAATATTTTGTTTTACGTCAAAGTATGTTTTTTTAAGTCAAAGTATGTTTGATTGAGAATTGCAAACGCCGTGGACACCGAAAAGCAAAGAAATACTAGCAGTTTTAAAAATTTGATAATAAAAGATTTTACAAATGTGTTTTTTTAGAGGCTGATCTCATTGATGCAATATTAAAAAAAAAAACATTAGAAAAAAAATATTATAAAAAAAATATTATAAAAATATTATTAAAAAAAACATTTAAACATTAACGTTATGATCATCCAAATCATTCTAGCTTGAGCGGTTTCTCGATGGTATCCTGGTCCTACTCGAGTTTTCCGATTCTTTATTCGTTATTATCTTTATTTGTATTTTTTTTTTTTTTTTTATTTCTAATATATATATATATATAAATTAAAAAGTTCTAGCTTTATAAAAATTGTCTGCTAAAGAAAGAGTGCCTTTTTGAAAAGTAAATAAATAATAACCTGTAGAACTCATAAAATTTTCTTCGTTTAATCGATGGAATTTTAATGACATGCAGCATGGAATTTTTAAATTAAATAATAGCCCGTCAATATCATATTGCGTTTGATTTAACCGCCTTTAAATAAGTAAAAGCGAAGTTTAAATTTTTTATATAAAGTTTAAAAATAATATGTTTATCTTAATATTTTATATATTTAAAACATTATTATACTATATTACTATAACAAACTTGTTTTTTGCTGTTTTTATTATTGATAAAAATAGTTACATGAATGCCATAAAAATACCTTTTTATCGCTAAAAGTAGAACTTATGCGCAAAATTGACACTTAGCATATTATATTTTGTTAAGTAAAAAAATTTACATAACTTTTATAAACGGGTAATGCAATTTAATGTAAACTAACAAGGTTTTCAAGAGAAAAAAACTCAATAAAACTTCAAGTCTATTTAAAAAAAAATTCTGAATATAGAATAGAAAAAAAACTACAACTTCACTAGCCTAAAATAAAATAAACTGGGAAAACATAACATATTTCGATTGGATAATTGGGTTCTGTAAAATTCAGATACATATATATATATATATATATATATATATATATATATATATATGTATTTATATATATATACATATAAACATACATATATATATATATATATATATATATATATATATATATATATATATATATATTCTCTGCTCTCGCACTCATTTACTCTCGCCAAGACCTATATATATATTTGTACATATATATATATATATATATATATATATATATATATATATATATATATATATATATATATATATATATATATATATATATATACACACATATATATATACATGTATATGTATGTAAATATATAAATATATATGTGTATATATATATATATATATATTTTTTTTTTTAATTATTGTTATTATTATTATTATTATGTATAATATATAATAGAAAACATAAGAAGTTATACATTATGTATATATAATTCTTTTTAAATGTTGACTGAACTTTGATAACCCTAAAAAATGATGTTGAATATAATTTTATTGTATTAATTTTAGAGATTAGATGATACAGTTGGTTCTGTTCGTGATACAGCAGCTGAATCACTTGGGACAGTTATGAAATTAGTTGGAGAACGTGCAATGGCAGCCTATCTAGATTCTATTGATAAATTAAAGCAGGAAAAAGTAGCTTTTTTTATTTGTTTGTCTATAGAGTTCATTATGGAATATTGACAAAAACATGCTAGATAATTTATGATTAAACATGCCTAATATAATGGCATCGCTCTTTTTGTAGACATTTTTTATTTTGCAAATATAATTTTTTTATCTTAAGCATTTTTTAATAAGTTGGCATAAAGAAATTTTTTTTTGCAATTGCATATTAAATTATTACTATATATATTAAAATATATTATTATTTTGCATGAATTCTGGCCACATAACCGCAATGAACATGCTATGAGGGATCACATTTATTGTATTTAAGCAGCACTTGCATTTTTTCATTACAGGTAAAAGAATATTTTGAAAAAGCAGTTTTAACACCCAGTGCTGGAGGTGGAGCTTCTGGTAATGCTGGAGGTGAAAACACAACAACAACTGCTGCTGCTGCACCAGCTGCATCTGCATCTTCTAAGGCAGGTCCTTCTAAACCTGTGCCTAAAAGTGTACAGCCAAAAGAAGAAGAAAAGAAACCAGTATATATTTTTTCCTTTTTTACATTGTAGATGACTAGTAAGAAATTATGGTTCTATTTTATATAAATTTTTAATAATAAAAATAAATAAAATAAAATAATAGATGTTACTTTTTAAAAGTTTCACTTTTTTTTAAATATGTTATAGGTAAGCAATGCTCCACCTAATAAAGTTGTAAAACCAAAGGTTAGTTCATATTACTGTCTATTATGTAATATTGATTTTTTTTCTTTGATTCTATTGATATATTTTTATTGTTAAATAAATTTAACCTGAATCAAGTATTACTAAATTATGGAATAGTCTGGTGGAGCAGCAACCAAGCCAGGTGGAAAAAAAGTTGTTGATCAGAAAAAGAAAAAGAAAAAAGTAAATGATTTTGAGGAAGATCTTAAAGAACTAACCGAACCAGAATTGCCTGTATGTTTTTTCAATATAATTTAAATATTCATAAATGTAAATATATTTAACAAGTTTGTAAAAAAGCTCCATCTGTTTTGTTGAATATATAATTAATTAGTTTATATATATAAATATAATATATAATTGCTTAAAAAATAGAATTGATTAGTTACATTTTTATCCAGAACAATTTCATATAGAATTTCTTTTTAATTTTTTAATCAATAACAGGAAGGTGTTGTTGAATCACAAGCTGAAGGGCTTTTTGGTGAAGAATGCATTAAACAAATGGCAAGTAATAATTGGAAAGAACGTCTTGCTGCAGTGGAAGAAATGACAAAGGTGGTTTTCTTTTTAGTTATCTTTTTAAGTCTTAACATTAGCATTACATTCTTTTTATTTT
The DNA here is from genome assembly GCF_022113875.1 of Hydra vulgaris. Lineage (NCBI taxonomy): Eukaryota > Metazoa > Cnidaria > Hydrozoa > Anthoathecata > Hydridae > Hydra > Hydra vulgaris. The sequence continues at coordinate 50,773,950 of NC_061161.1, read as the reverse complement.
AGTCTAATCTGTTCGTATTTGATACTTTGTATTCATATATTTATTTTTTTTGAACCAAGTTTCTCTTCATTTATAGTAAGTTGAGCCTTGACCAACATTTTACATGTAAATTGGTAAAAGTAGTTTAATAGCCTACCAGTAAAATAATGGAGTTATCTGAGCTTTAATTTTTCCGATTTTCACTTTAAAATGTTATAATTCATCAGCAATAATGTTTGAGGAAAAAAACTAGATAAGTAAAAAATATTTGAACTGAATGATTGTGTTTTGATTGCTGAAATAAGAGATTATATCTTGCTTGAGCAGCAATTATGGTAAAATTTTTCAAAAAAGAAATGCAACCTTATGATGTTGGGACAGGGGTATCAGATTCATCTACATTTATAATGCATTTTTTGGACCTCATCTAAAATATTATTAGAAAAACCTACCAAAATTTGTTGTTTATTTGCAGAAAAAATAACAAATTAAATAAAATTGCGATAAACTAGTTATTAGTGGTGCGATAAAATTGGGATAAACTAGTTATTAGTGCTGATTCTCATCGAAACACTAGTAATAATAGACACCACTCTGAGTTTATCACTTAATCACTAGTTATGTTTACACATTAGCATTAATGTTTTTTTGCCATTCTGAGGCCTTACATTGTTATATGCGTACTTTTTATTTTGTAGTCAACTTTTTGTTTGGTGATATATTTGTTGTATATCTTTGTTCATTTTAAGTGTTAGTAAAAAATTTACAATTTCATTTTAAGTGTTTGTTAAGCGTAAAAATTTTTATTTTTTTATTATTGTAAAATAATGTCAGAGTCTTATAAAAAATTTTTTATCTTATAAAAATTTTTTTATAAGACTCTTATTATAAAAAAATTTTTTTATAAGAAATTTATTTTTATAAAACAGATATATCTAAGATATATTTAAGTATTCTGGGTAATACAAATATTTTTAGTTATATGCCAAAATTTATTTATAACAAAATAAATAGCTTTGGCCCATTGCAATTCTTGATTTGCAATCACTTTATTCACCCCTTAAAGTTAAAAATTGAATCATAAGTAGGGGTATACCGGATTGGAAATTTTGAATTCCGGTTGGAACCGGTTTTACTGGAACTGTTGAAAAAATTAATAAATATATAATATATATATATATATATAATATATATATATATATTTATTATATGTTATAAATATATATATATATAATATATATATATATATATATATATATATATATATATATATATATATGTATATATATATATATATATATATATATACATATATATATATATATATATATACTTATAACATATAATAAATGTATATATATATTTATTATATGTTATAAATATATATATATATATATATATATATATATATATATATATATATATATATATATATATATATTTATAACATATAATAAATATATATATATATATATATATATATATATATATATATATATATATATATATATATATATATATATATATATATATATATATATATATATATATATATATATATATATACACATTTTGCAGTGGATTCAATATTAAATCCATGAGGGCAATAGTATAAGATAATCCAAGAAGACCTAACTTAGAACACAGTAAACGTATTACTATTTATCAAGAAAAGAATATTACCATTTTTGCCATACTGCCTAACCAGTATTAAACAGCTTAGTTTTGTCATGATCAAAATTCAACAACCTCTGCAAATTTTAAGTTTGATCACACCTTTTCTGAGTGAACAAAAAGGTATGGGTTTTTGATTACTCAAAAGGAAATTGGAATATAGATTGTTGTATCATTATTAAATTGAATTCAAGAAACAAATACCACAAGAAATACCTGTCAAAACCTCTGTTTAAACAGTGGTTTTTACAGGTGTTTCAGGTCTTATTAGACCTATCAATATAGTTATTTTAAAGAGACAATATATATAATAATAATATTTTGATTTAGAATAATGATTCATTTTATTATGCCTAAGCCTCTCTTTCAAGCTTTTCTCTTTTAAACCTCTTTCTCTTTTATGCCTCTTTCTCTCTCATTTTTGTCATAATTATTTTAACTTGCCTTAACTACCCTATCCTCATTTGGGTTCAAATTATTTTCTGCTTGCCAAGCAGCATTTTTTTACATTTTTGTGATGATTAATTTTATCTCTCTCTTATTTCAGCAATTATTTTCATTTTGACTAATAGCATTTCCATTGTTTTGTTGACTTAAAACTGTATCTAATTTTAGCCTTAAGGCTTTAGAACCTTTTTGTTATTATGGTTAACAAGTTAGCTTCAGCAAGAGGCTTGAAATTTGTATTGATTGTCAGTAAGTTGTTGGCCTCAAGATACGATATTGGGAGTTTATTAATTAAAACTTAACAACTTTTCTAATAATAGTAAGAAGACAATAGTTACAGTTGTCAGAGCGATCTCCAAAATTTTTACACGAATCTTGATGAACAAGGTTTCTGCGCGGAAAAACAAGTTGAGCGCGGTACTACCAGGGACGTGGTGGGGATCGAACTTGGAACCTCTCGCTTTTGAAGCGAGCGCTCTACCACTACACCACTACCGCATTTCAATTACTGCATTTCAATTGTATATTTGATATTTGTGTGTTATTTACTCGATAAAACATTCTGCTTCAGAAAACTCTTTACTATTACTACCATTAATGATAAACTATAGGACCAGCATCTTCTAATTTGTGTATGTTGCTTTCATGTAAAAATAACAGTTAGACAAACACAAATCTAAAAGCATTTTCATTTCTGAAAACAGTTATAATTTCTCCTGTCTTTATGTTTTCCCTTCTTTTAATTTATAGTTTTATAGTCTTATTTATAGTTTTATAGTCTTCTGGCAACTGTACTTTTTTAAATATATTTTATTGATAAGTTTTATAAAGTTCACAATGCATTATTGATTTATATTTTCATATTAACATTTTTATTACCATATAGAAAAAATAGACTAAAAAATGAAAGTTATTATTCAAAACTGCTAAAACTGCAAAGTTATTATTCAAAATTATTATTAAAAACTGTTAAAACTAAAAAGTTATTATTCAAATGTTGTTAGTCAAAACTGCTAAAACTACAAAGTTTAAAATAAAGCAGCAAAGCTTTTTCCATAAACATCAATGCTTTTTTCATAAACACAATGAGTTGATTAAATTTTACCATTCCTGAAAGGAATGGTGAATTTTTATCTACCTATTGTGTTTATGATATAGATTTTTACAAAATTTTTGCTTTTTATGCAAATAAAGTTTTTTTATGTTATCAGATTTTTTTTCATTGTTAATTAGAATTATCTTTTATCTTTAATGTTCTGAATTATATTCATTACTTAAAATATATTTTTATTTTTTTATTTTTCACCTTTTTAACAAAGATTTTGACTTTTTCTTTAGAAAATTGAAGGGATGGACGATAAATCTTTTCCAAGTCAAGTAGTTGTTCGAACGCTTGCTAAAAACCCAGGGTGGAAAGATAGTAATTTTCAGGTAAAAGTTGTTTTTATATTTTTATGATTTTTTTAAAAAAATAAATAAAAATGATCTGTTTTTATGGCAGATTTTTTTTGTAGAAATTTTGAATGCTTATATTCTTTTTTTTTTCAATAGAATTTTACATTCATATAAGGGGCAGTGAGGCTCTTTAGCTGTGGTGAAGGCAACTTACCTAGAATAATGAAACTTCTGATGTAAAACCTCTCTGGGGCCGAATTAATGCAAAAAAATCTAATCACAAAAAATTTTTTTTTAACCTAGAGTTGTTTTGACAATATGAAGAGCTTGTGTTAATGTAAAACAACCTCATGACACTGCACCGCACTGTTCGTATTGCTGTTTAATACACTTAAGTTTTTTTAGCACTAATAACATAAAATAAATTAAATAGATAAAATTATTGAATTAATAAATAAACATTAGTCATGAAACTTTAAACTTTATATTTGCGCAAAAACGTGCTTAATCTATAGACCAAACAAAAACGTGCTTAATCTATAGACCAAACAAGTAAGATCAAAGCAAAAAAACATTAAATACCATGTTTTTTATATTTATTGCTTCTTGATCTATTGCTATTAAAAATTTAAGAATAATTAATATTTTATTAAAAATTTAAGTATAAATGATTTTTTAAAGGGTTTTTAAGTTAATGTTTTCATTCAATTTATTTGTTCAAATTGTTTTGTAATAAAAAATGAGAGAAAAATTTGGTTTAATAAATGGAATTACATTTCATTAGGTTCAAATATATGCTTAAATTATATTTTTGGGAATAAGTTTTTTTAAACAGAGGTAAAATTTTAAATTTCTATTACAAAGTTATTTAATTGAGAGAAACTTAGAAGACTTTTTTTTTGTTTAAATAGATTTAAAAAAAATTCCTAAAAATAACTTTATAGAAAAGTATTTATAGAAAATTTTTAATCTTGATATTGCTTTAAATAAAATAAAAAGATAAAAAAATGGTATCGCATTTTTTCATATTCTATTTGAGATTTCTTATTAAAATAGTTTTTAGTTAAAAGCTTATACTATGTGTTAACAACATATAAGATATCAAAAGAAACATTTGTATTGCTAACTTTTGTGAGTCTTGGTGTATATTGAGTAAATTAATATAATTGATAAGTTATATTTGAGTAACTCTACCAGTTAAGTTTAACTTTTCTACCAAAAATACCAGTTAAGTTACTACAGTAACTTAACAGGTATTTTTGATTTAGTTTATAGGTAATTTTGCTGTGATGTGCTTTATCCATTCTGTAAATCAAACTAAATATAACTTTAAAATATTATTGGGTTATACACAGAGATTTAAAGTAATTTAAATTCAAAAGCACTTTATGTAGAGTAAAAACCTCTGTGCTAGAGAGCAAATGATCATACTACTATTCAAAAGATAAGTACTTGTAAGTGTGTAAGTAAGTGTAGCCTACTTTATGAACCCTAAGAAAAATCTTAGACAAAAACATTACTTTAGAGAATGACCAAAGAAATTCACGAAAATATTTTTTTAAGAAAAAACTTGAAAGGTGTGAAAAGCAATACGCCTAATTTGAGCCCTGGTCTCATTTCATTACATGTAAAGGTAGAAGTCTCTATACCTTGCAACCTCTAAAAACATGCTCCAAGTAAATTTGTAAATAAAAAAAAAGATGTATCATCAATTCAAATACAAAAAATAATTGTTACATAATTCAAATTATTAGCTTAAATGTAAAGATGTGAATTGCAGAACATGCAAGGCGTCTTCTGCAAGAATCAGACACAAATACTGTATGTCACCAGTTTCTTTCTTTTTTTCATATTTGCTTTGTATAAAAGACACAATGACAAATGGGAAATGTTTCTTCTAAATTTTTGTTGCTTGTTTGTGGAGGTTCTTCAATAGTTAAAAAAATTTGGCTCAATTTTTGTTTATTTTGCCTAAAATTTTTTAGAAGCAATAACTTGTGCGTATATATATATATATATATATATATATATATATATATATATATATATATATATATATATATATATATATATATATATATATATATATATATATATATATATATATATATATATATATATATATATATATATATCAAGACTTCCCAGGAAAGGCGTGCAGTTTTTCGTCTCCTATGACCACATGCGATTATAATATTTTAGAAAACATGAACACGGCCGTTGCAATAATGCTTTATAATAATGCTGAAAAAGTTTCAAAAATAAAAAAACAAAACTAACAAAATAAAAAGAGATTGAAATAGAAAAAAATAAAAACAAATTAATAATTTAAATAATTTGTGTACTGTTTTTATTTTTGTTTTCTTTAGAGTACCATTCAAAAGCAACAAAAGGCGAAGCAAAAAAAAAGCAGTTTAAAGTCTACAATAAAAAGAATGATTTTCCTTTCTTAATTTTTTTTAAGAGGATAGCAAAAATACAAATTGCAGTGTGTTTGTAAAATTTATTCGTATAATTTTAATGTAACAACAAGGGTTGAATTAAGCGAATGCAAAACGCAAAATCTGGAAAAATATCTAGTATTTAAAATTTTAGTTTATACAAAACTGTGTTCTTTGTTTTTAAGGGGAGAATCAACTTAAATTTGTTAGCAAAAAAATTTTGGTTACAAAAGAAATGATTCTCTAGTCACTAACTGCATTACAAAAGTAATAACACTATAATAGTGTTATTACTTTTATAACACACTTATAACTTTAAAAATTCATTCTTTGTTCAGGCAACATTAGTATTCCCAAATTTTAATTGAAGTAGAAAAATATCTAGAAGAATAAAGTGGATGTTCAAATAATATTAAAACTAAAGTAACTTATAAAAATGTGACAAACAACTTTATGAAAATGCATTGTATTAAAAGGCATTGTATTAAAAGTATTAACCTGAAATTTTTAATAATATTTGAATATCTGCTTTATTTTTTCTAGATGCTTTTTTACTTTAATAAATGTTTCGAATTAATAATGTTGTTTGAACAAAGAATGAAATTTAAAAGTAATAAGCTTTATAAATGTAATAACACTATTATAGTTTTATTACTTTTATAATGCAGTTAGTGACTAAAGTGTTATTACTTTTGTAGTCGTAAGTTTATTGTTTTTGTTTTGTTTTTTGTAACTTTCTCGCTAGCAAACTTTTAATAATTTGCTCCTTATAAACAAAGTACACAGCTTTACATGAATTAAAATTTTAAAGACCTATTATTTTAAAGACCTTTACCATAGTATTATTTTACCAGAGTTTGCTAACGCGATTATAATTTAACTCTTGATATAAACTTGTTACATTATAGTTATACAAATATATTTTATAAACAGATGATGATACATATTTTCTCTTTCCTCCTTAAAAGAAAAAAACATAAAATATGGGAAAGTCATCCTTTTTAATGCCTAAAACCTTTTTTTTTTTTGCTTTGACTTAATGAATTTTGTTGCCGATAATAATAACTACTAAGTAAAAACAAAAATAAAAACAACACACATATTATTGAAACTATTATTATTGTTTTCTATTTAAGTTTACTTTAATTTCTTATGCAGTTATTAAATTTAAAACAATTTTTCAGTAATGCATATAATATAACTTGCGCAAACGGCCGTGATCACGTTCTCTAACTTGAAAAACGTTTTCGTGGTACCCACGAGAAAAAAACCCGCACGCCTATCCTGGGAAGGCTTGATATATATATATATATATCAAGCCTTATATATATATATATATATATATATATATATATATATATATATATATATATATATATATATATATATATATATATATACATAAGTATTGTCTTGTCTTATTTGTTGCTGTTTGCAAAAATAAAAATGTTTATACACTTTTATTAACTTTTAATTCTTTATTTAAGAAACAGAATATTAAAACAAAAGAAAAAGCTTAAACTTATATGCGGATGGAGTTCAATTGATGTTTCTAATGTTTTTACAGATGCTAATAGAGTCATATATTTTTTAATATATTTTTTAGGTGATGAATGTTAAATTCAAGTTGCTAGCAATAGTAGCGAAAAAATCAGATTTTACACGAAGAAGTGCTTGGTATGCAGTTGCAGGTCTAATTTCAAAAATAGGTGATGCAAAGGTATTGTATTTGATTTTATTTGAATATAAGTTATTATCATAATGTATTATATCTATCAGAAGCATTTAAATAAAACTTTCTAGTTTTACATTTAATATATATACATATATATACATATATATATATATATATATATATATATATATATATATATATATATATATATATATATATATATATATATATATATATATATATATATATATACATACATACATACATACATACATGCATACCTATATACACACATTCATGCATGTTTACCTACTTATATACTTACATACATGCCTTCATATATATATACATAAGTAATTCTGACCTTTCTATTTTTTAAGTCCCAAGAGTCCTGGTAATTTATGGGACTCAGTGATTCCAGGCTTATAATAAATACCACAGAACAAAGAGGAGCAAAAACTTTTTAACAATTATTTTGTCAATTTTCAATGAATAATTTCTAAATGTTACTCAAAATTTTTTTGGCAATCATTTGTATATATTTTAGTAATCATTTGAATGTATGCTAGCAAACATAAACCTATTTACTAAATGACAGTACTTATTGTAAACCATTTATGTAGAATTATTTATATATATAATGCAGCAAAATATTAAAAATATATAAAAATTTACATAAATTTTTATATATTTTTGATATTTTGCTGTAGCAATAGTATACATAATTTAAAAGATATATCAATCACAGAATATATAAGTAGCCAATCAAAGAAAATATAACTATCAAAGATTGTTCAAGTAGCCAACCACAGAATGAGACTACAAATGACTTTAGTTTACACTTTGTTATTATGACCAGCAATTTAATATCAGTATGTTTAAAATATAAAATTTGACAATCGGAAAATCAGATTAGCCATTTAAAAATATATATTCATATTGAATAAGTGTTAATTTTATAACATTAATTAAACTAAATTTCAAAAGTATAAAAAGGTTATCAAAATGGAGTTGTATAATAATATTTTGTAATAGTTTTACTATAAAATATCTATTTAAATAAATCTATTTAAGAATCTCTATTTAAATATAGATTTATCTGAATCTCAGCTTCTTATTCATTTATCAGTTTCTATTTAAATCCAACCTTGCACAATTAAGACAGAGTTTCGAGTAGTCCTAAGAATCCTTTTTCAGAAAATGTCAATTTTTAAAAATAACTTGTCCAACCTAAATGAAATTTTAAAAACAATCACTTAACATCTGATTTAATTGATGAAATTTTTGTGCATAAAGAGTTTTTATTTTTACAATTAAACTTATTTTTAATTTTTGATAAAGCTTTGCATCGCTTATTTAGAATTACATTGTATGTAATAAGAAATTTTTTTATTGAAAAAAAAATACACCCGTGAAACAGGTTATTGAACGTTGCGATGGTTACTATGATTTAGTCACAAGACACAAGACAAAAACTTAACTTATGTATTCAAACTTGTAGAAATATTAAATCTAAACTTAAATGCAATGAGAGTGAAAGATTTACTTTTCAAACTTTTTTTAGCTGAAGACCCAAGTAAGCGAAACGTTAAAAATTTTTTCTGAAAATATATCACTAAACTACATTAGTTTAAAGGTAATTTTTATATAACTTTATTTTTAATTTTTTGTATTTTTATCTCCCTAAAGTAAGTTGCTGCAATAAAGGATGGAATTTTTTTACAACCTTAACTTGACCTTATTACTGAAAAGCAAAAATCTTTACAAACAAGATCACTGTGCTAAGAAAAAAGCTGAGTACTACCAGGGATATATTGGGGTTTAAAATTTGTATCTCTCATTTACAAAAGTCAATACCCTCTATACACCTAACAGAGATAAAATTTTTGTTTTTTATTTTGTCATTTAAAAGAATTAAACAACTCTTATTAGTCTGTTTTAACTATTTGATTAGATAGCTGCAGCTGCTGAGGAAGCTAAAAATCCTAAACTGCAATCAGAGGCATTAGTTTGGATGAGTGAAGCTGTTAGAGAGTTTGGTTTTAGGTATATATATATATATATATATATAGTTAATGCATTTTATGATATATAATTACTATTACAGTCTATTTAGAATTATATACACATAAGTAGGTGTTCTCTAGCAGGTTTCTACCTTTCGGCAAATTAATTAATCACTTCTATGGTTGTTTCTAGATTTATTTTCTGATATCAAAGTTATTTACTTATTAAAATCTTAAAGGTTAAATTTAAGTTAAAAGAATCATGATTTAATTTTTCAAATATATGAATTTAAATTATTGTATCAAAGGAAATAGTTTTGAAACATTTTTACATTTAAAATAACACAGTAGCCTTTTTAATGTATAATATTTTTGCCACACTGTTTTCATATTAACAACAAATTCGTTTATTTTAATTCTCAACAAATTGTTTTATAATATTTTAAATGTCCATGCCTAAAAAATGAAAAAAATTCAAATATAAATAACTGTTGTAATATTTATAAAGTTGGCAAAACAACAGAAGTATCAATTCAAATAATTTTTTATATTTAAGTATGTTTGAGGGCCTGTTGTTAAAGTTTTGAAAACATAGTTGTTAACACTAAAATAGCTAAAAAATTTACAGCCAATATCAAAAAGCAAAACTTTTTGATATTTAAATTACTTTTTTTCTATTATTCTTCTTACTTTACTTGACTAAACAGTTTAATTTTTGTAATAAAATTATGAACACTTTTTAGTTTTGCTTTTTTTTTTTGTTACTCTCAGAGTTTTACTTATAGTAGCTATAAAACTTAAATTTCAGCCATTTTGTACTATGTAATAAGTATAATAACTTGCTTAAGATTAGATATTGCATGAAATATTATGAAAACTAGCTTAAGATTAGACATTGTATTTTGTATTTAGTTATATGTCTTTGAAATTAATAAAAGAATAAAACAATATTAATTTTAAAGCTTAATTTATTCAAATAAAAAAACAAACATAAACAAGTTTTTGGTCATGTCAAAATGTCCATTAATTATGATCAAAATCACAATCTACATTAAGGCAAGTGACTTAAAAATGGTAATATTTTATATCAGTGCTTTGTTAGTTGAAAGAAGACATTTTACTGTTAAAGAAGAAATTTTACTGTTAAGACAAGTTATCTTTAACTTAATATTTTATCAAATATATATATATATATATATATATATATATATATATATATATATATATGTGTGTGTGTGTGTGTATATATATATATATATATATATATATATATATATATATATATATATATATATATATATATATATATATATATATATATATATATATATATATATATATATTGAATATATAAGTATATATTTGAATGTATACATACTAACACTTACATTTAGAATTGATTTAAAACCCCATATTGCATTCATCAAAACATCATTGGCTAACACTAATCCAGTATGTATTATATATTTTAATAGTATTTTTAATGTTGTAAGTAATGTGAGCAAAATATTAAAACTATTTCTTTAAAAATTTTGACTTCTTACACATTTTAGCACTAGATTTCTCTTTGGGTTGGCACAGGGATTTCATTTAATTTTTTTGTTTAGGCAGTTCGAAAAGCCGCCATTGAATTTCTAGCAACTCTGCATCTTTATGTTGGGGCTAATATACGAGTATTTTTTGAAGATGAGAAAGCAGCATTGCTGCAGCAAATTGATGAAGAGTTTTCCAAAAATAAGGATCTAAAACCTCCAATACCTATACGCAAATTTATTGATGATGAAGAGGAAGATAAAGAGGTTGGTGAAGATAACCAACAAGAAAATGAAGAACCTGGTGCTGTAGTTGTAAATTTAGAAGATATGGTTGAGCGAGTAAATATAAGGTTAAAAATTGTTATTTAGTCTGCTATAAAGTTGTTCTGAATAAAGTTTAAGATTTATAAGTTCAAAGTAAGTCAGAATAAGTTTTGTCAGAATATGTTTTGTCAGATTAAGTTTAAATACATACATATACACATACATACATACATACATACATACATACATACATACATACATACATACATACATACATACATACATACATACATACATACATACATACATACATACATACATACATACATACATACATACATACATGTATTTATGCATGTATGTATGTTTTTTTATATCTTTATGTTTAAAATTGAACATTTTTTAAATAAAAATATTTATACTTTAATCTTTAGTGGTAAAATAACTGACGAAGTGTTGGCAAAGATTAGTGATAAAAATTGGAAAATTCGAAAAGAAGGATTAGAAGAGGTATTATTTTTATAGTTGTGAAAACAAACAAATATATGTGTTTGCATCTGCCACAGCTTCAGCACATAGTACATCCATCAATTGAGAGTTTGGACAGACAGTATCTAAGAATAAAAGACATTACACCAAAGGAAAAGTTTTTTAAACTTTTCTTCTGTCTAAAAACATTTGGAAATTAAACTCTGCATTTTAAAAATCAAAGTTAGCAGAATATATTATTACTGTTTTGATGTTTTTCTTTAAGGTTCAAGGATTTATAAATGAAGCAAAATTTATTACTCCTGACATTAATGAACTTCCGACTTCAATTAAAGCACGCCTTGCTGATAACAACAAAGTACTAGTTCAACTAACTATTAGTATCTGTAAACAACTTGCTGAATCTGGAGGTAGTGGAATGATTAGGCACAAAGCAATAATCCTACCAGCACTTATAGGAACATTTACTGATGCCAAGGTTAAAATAAAAAAATTTCACTTTTTTTTTATTTTAAAAGTTTTCTGTAATTATGAATTTGATTGTTGAGGATAATTTTTTTTAATTCTTTTTTTAAAAAAGGTGTAATTTTATTACCTTTTCTTAAAAAAATCCTTATTGCCTTGTATGCAAAATTTTACAAAATAAATATTTTTCCCATAGTTTGATTTTTTAATATCTTCCTTGCAAGGAAGATATTTTGTCGAAGATGTATTTGATCTCTAGCACTTGAGCTATATACTGTTTTTCTTAACTTATCAATGTTAAACAATAAAACGATCATTATAAAAATTCTTTTCACTAAGTGTCTATGTTATCCAAAATAATTATTATGAATACAATTTTATAGGCGATGCAAATAATGATTATTTGCTCCATGAAATCTTAATCCTTAAAAAAAAGATTCTTCGATGTATTTATAACATTGTTTACAACATTATTTTTAGCCAGCTTTACGTAATCTTGCAGAAGAAGCCCTTGATGCATGGCACAGTAAAATTGGATTTTTACCATTTTTAGATGGTGAAATACTTTCCACAGCACTTCAAGTGCAAAATCCAAACTTGAGAGCAACAGTAAACATTCATTAGATTAACTTTACTCTTGTTTTTAAAATGTTTATAATTTTTTTATAAATTTTTTTATAAAATAGCTGAAAATATTTTTAGAAGTATTAAAAACTTTATTTAAAATAATTATTGATAATAGTTTAATTTAGCATATATTTAAATTAATATTTTAGCTTCTTAGTTGGCTTGAAAAAAAGTTACCTAATGAAAAAAAGTTACCTGCAGAATTTAAAGATAGCATATTTCCTTTGTATGTCTGTCTTGAGGATAGAAATCCAGATGTTCGAAAAGCAGCTCAAGCTGTTGTTCCCCTTTTCATGGCTCATGTTGGATTTGATGCAATGTGCAAAGCCACAGCTAAGCTTGATGTATTTTAATCTTGCTGGTTGATTTATTTTTATTTGCATTAGGGAAACATTTAATTATTAACTTTAAATTTGAATTTAAGGCTGCATCAAAAACTGTAGTTCAAGCAATTATTGATAAAGCTCGGGAAACTTGTGTTCCAATAGCTGCTCCTGGTAAAAAGGTTCTTGATTCTGGAAATAAACAAACTGCAAGCGCACCACAGCCAATTAAGTCATCTGCTGCCCCTTCTAAAGTTTCTTCTGATAAATCAGATCTAGATTTAGCATCTGTAAAATCATCTAAAGAAGTTCCAAAAAAAACTAAAGAGGAAAAACCTGTCAAAGCAGATCCAAAAAAGGTTTTTCATTTTTCTGTGTTGTATAACATTGAAATATATATATATATATATATATATATATATATATATATAAATTATAAAATATATGGCAAAATTATATACTAAATTTATTCACAGGTTAAGTAATCAATAATATAAATAAACCATATAAATTAAAAACATTTAAAATCGTAATCCATCGTAACTTTACATCGTAACTTTCAGGTTTTTTGTTTCTTGATTTGTATTTCATGGCTGATTATTGCTTTAGGCATGAAACTATTAGCACCATAAGAAGTTGTATTTTCTTTGTATATATATGAATATATATATATATATATATATATATATATATATATATATAATATATATATATATATATACACACACACACAACACACATACATATATGTATGTAAATATGTATGTATGTATATATATATGTATAAATATTGTTTTTAAGAGTGCACCTCCAAAAGCTAGTGGTGGTGTTAGTGGACGGAAGAAGGACTTTGTTGAAGATGATGGACCACCAATAATATTAAAAGTCGGCAAAGCTCAACGTATCAAAGATGAAAAAGCCCTTAAAGTAATGATGTTATTAAATACTATTAAATGTTTTCTAATTTGTTTTAATTTTTTGAAAGCTCAATATTTTTGTTTAGGTTTTAAAATGGAATTTTACTGTACCACGTGATGAGTTTCTTGATCAATTAAAAGAACAAATGCTACCTTGCTTCAGTGCATCTATGCATGCAAAACTTTTTCATAAAGATTTCAAATTTCATCTTGAAGCACTTTCTATACTCACTTCAGTAAGTTCACTTCAGTATGTTCACTTCATATATATGTTTTGTTCAATTTATAAGTTCACTTCATGTTGAATATATGTTGAATATGTTTAGTACATTTACAAATTTTTATGCAACCATATCTTTTTATATAATCATAGAAAACTAACTTTTGTTTTTGTGTGAATTTTATTTTTTGCAGAAATCAAGAATTTTTATACAAATTTTATACAATTTTTCAATACTATTAAATTTCAATATTATTAAATTACAATTGTTATTCAAAGTTTGTATTACTATGTAATTTAGTGTGTTACTGAGTATTCTGAAGCAATGGTGGAATCCTTGGATTTAATTCTAAAATGGGTTTCTTTGCGATTTTTTGATACTAACACTTCTGTTTTGCTAAAAGCATTAGAATTTTTAACTGTGTTATTTAACTTCTTGGATAGCAACAAGCAAAAGTTAAACAATTTTGAGGCATCTGCTTTTATTCCATATTTAGTTGGAAAAGTGAGTCTTATGTTAGTCTTTGTGTGTTTTATTTATTCCATATTTAGTTGGAAAAGTAAGTTTTATTTTAACAATTTTAGTTAAAAAATTTATAGATTTATTTTATTTCAATTTATAATTTTAAACAATGTTCAAACTTTTAATTGAATTAATTGTTCAAATATTAACCTTTGTTGTCTTTATTTATTTATTTTTTTTCCTTGTTATTGATTGTTTTCAAAAAATTTAAATCAAAATGTTTTTAATAAAATTTTATTATTATAGTTTTTTTATAAATATCTAATGATATATTTTGTAATTTTTGAATTTCCTAATAGATTGGTGATCCGAAAGACAATGTTCGAAAATCTGTACATGATCTTTGTAGGCTGGTGACAAACATATATCCTGCAAGTCAGATGTTTGTTTATCTGATGCAAGGTCTTGAGTCAAAAAACTCCAAGTCAAGGATGGGTCAGGAGTTTAATTATCAAAATTTTGATTAATATAATATTTTTTATATCTATATTTTTTTATCTATTATTATTATTATTATTATTATTATTATTATTATTATTATTATTATTATTATTATTACTTATTTGATTATCTTGATAATTTTTCTTTTCTTAGAATGTTGTGAAGAGTTAGGATTTCTGATCAGTAAATTTGGAATAGATGTTTGTCAACCAAATCCAAAAGTTCTTAAAGATATTGCTGTTCAAATTGCTGATAGGGACAATGGTGTTCGATCTGCTGCACTTAATTGTATTGTAGAAGCTTATAACATTGTGGGAGATCAAGTTTATAAGCTTATAGGAAAGGTATGATTAAAATCTGATTTATGTTTAAAAAAATTGATTTTTTTAAACTTAAATTTTACTCTATTTGCACTACTTTGTTATTAAGTTTTCTATACCAAGATATAATTATATAATTTCTCCTAATATATATATATATATATATATATATATATATATATATATATATATATATATATATATATATGTATATGTATATATATATATATATATATATATATATATATATATATATATATATATATATATATATATATATATATATATATATATATATATATATATATATATATATATATATATATATATATATATATATATAACATTTGGCAATGCTAACCCTTATTCCAATGTAGAAATTATTTTCATTATATGTTAATAGTACCTAGATATCATTGAAAATATGTAGAGCTGAAGATATTTTTTAAGTATATCTTCAGCTCTACATAAAGTAGATTTGTAGATTTGTGATTGATGTGTTTATTAAATTTAGACATGTTAAGCCTCTTTATTATAATAAAAAAACAGATTCAGGTTTTAAAAGTTAAAAAGTGACATAAATATTTCAGGTCTCTGGGTATGAATTCACAACACTTTCATAAGTCCAAAATTTGCGTAAAGTTTGCGTAAGTTTTGCTTAAGTTCAAAGTTATGCAATCATATTCACAAACATTGCATAAACAAATACTTACGAAATTCTTAAGTTTTTACATAAGTTATTACTTATGCAAAAAAAGTCATAAAAACGGTATTCATAACATTTTCCTAAAAAGTGGTCAGCAAACTTTACGCAAGTTACGTCTGATATTTTCTGATTCAAGTTTGGCATAACTTTAAATCATCTAATAAAATTAAAAATGGAGTTTTTATTATTGTAAAAGATTTTAGATTTTGTTTGTTATTGCCAATAAAATATAATTTTATGTTAATTTTATACTGCTATACATTAAGTTATTTATTTAAATAATACAACTAAATTTTTTTTATAACAACAACGAAAGCAATATATATTTACCAAAAATATAGATGTACTACATAAACTTGTTTTATAAAACTTGTTTTCACCTTAAATTTATAATAAAAAAAGTATGCATACATTCTATAATCTCTCATAGCGTAGCTAAAACAAGGAGAGCGACCATATTACGGATATATCATATAATTTTGTAGTATGCTAATAACTTATTAAATAAGTAAAGTTAATTTAATAACTACTTATTGTCATACTTCAAAACTATATGATGTATCCATACTATATTAACTTATGGTTGTATTAAGATTATTTTGAATTATACTAAATTAAGATTATTTTAAATAACAATCCTATGTTGTTAATTAATTCGATTATCAAGAGATATTATTAATAGCTATGGGTATTTTAAATCATTAAAAAAAAAGAGCATTGTTTTTCAAAGCCTAATTTTTTGGTAAATAGTTTTGTTATTTGCAAATAATGAACATATTCTGTAACAGTTTTAATTGTTTTGGTAGATTTTTTATTTTGCATTTCTATATGGCCAAGCTAGACGCTCAAGCTTTTGAACCATTCAGACACAATTTTAGCCCTGTGTCAGGGGAAAACAGAACGCTTTGCTCAGGTGCATCAATTGTTGGTAACAAGTTGTTATTTAAAATATCATAATAAATAGAGTTAAGTAGTTTAAACATACCAAGTAATTTTACAAACAATTTAAACATACCAAGACCATAATATGTCATGCAGCACCATAATCCAACCGAGCCGCTACTTTGTTTTGTTCTTTGAACGATACAATCAAGATTATATTTTTCGGAAGGCTGCCTGCAAATCATAATTCGGTTTTTTTCGGTTATCAACCTCAATATTCATCTTATCACTGAACATTACTGTCCTTCTTTTTCTTTAGACCATTCTTTGACACATTGGCAAAATTATTTTTGCTTTTTTATATGTTGTTTGGTAAGTCTCAGTTTTAGAACAGCTTTTTTCCATAGCTTATTGTTAGCTATTAGTTTCCTATGCACAAGTGATGCCGATGCTTGAAATCCATTTGAAAGCTTCCATTCCTTTCTTAATTCATGCGACAACATAGTTCAATTTTTCTTTGCCAACCTGATTAAAAGGCGATCATCATTGGGTGTCATTAAACGCGGTCTTCCAGAACAATGGCGATCAATGTAAGGTTTCGTCTCTTTGAATCTTTTGATGATTGTTAGCACCAAACTATGTGATCCAATTTCACAAGTGGTTTTACCTTCCTGGTGAAAATGCACTACTTTTACACGATCTTTATAGGTAATAGCTTTTCTGCTCCTTTTTTCAAAAGAAAAGAATTTTTTTTGTTTGAAATACTTTTTTTTTAATACTTTAGGTTTTTTGGTAATGACTCAGGTCATAAATAAAATATTCCATTAAAAAAGGTAAAAATCAATTAAAAAAAGTTGTTTCCATCGCATTTAGCACAAAAAATTCCTTGTGGTTCTTAACTTTTTCACAAAAAAATATTGAAAAAAAATAATACATAATATTTATTTATTATTCCTTATTTTTATAGGTTCTATTAATTAATTTTCAAAAAAAAATATATCTTCTTTTTTCTCATGTTCTATTTAATGTGTGTGAAAAAAAGAAGGTTATTTTGTTATCTTTAGAAGAAAAATTAATTTTATTTGAAAATAATTTTTTTTTCTTTAGTGGTTCTTAACTTTTTCACAACACTGTAGTTCTTTCTTGTACTATAATTATATAGTTGTTGATGTGGTCATCTATAAAGATTTTTTTTCTTTCTAATTTTGGTCAAACTTCATCTTTAGTTACATCGAATGTTTTAAGAGTTTCCGATAGTTCTATGAATGTTTATAAAGCGGAATTAAGTTGTTTAGAAATTAAACATTATGTTTTTTTTTCAGCAATCTTATGTTTACTATTTTTGTTTAGCTTGCTGATAAGGAAATGGGATATTTAGAGGAGCGAATCAAAAGAACAGGTAATAAAAAAGAGCAACCTCCTAAACAGTTAGCTAATGTAAAACCCAGACAGCCTTCAAAATCCACTGAAGATACCATAGATTCCAATGAAGCTGGAGTCCAAGTAAAACAAGATTTGGAATTAAATAAGCCTACTATCAAAACCAAGTAAATAACTTCTTTGAATTTTTATTCAGTTAAAAGGTTGTTTCATTTTACCCATAAGCAATTTTTTTTTTATAAATCATTAAAAGTTAAGAAATTCATTAAAAACCAAAAGAAATGTATAGTAAAAAGTAGTTACAAAAAAAAAAAAAAGAGAAACAAATAATTTTTAATCATTCTACTTCAAATCATGTAATGGTCCCCAGGGTACCACTTCAGATTTATTTCAAATTTTGACTACCCACAGGTTTTATGAAGAAGAAAAAAAATGCAGTCCTAAAAATTTAATTTATCAAAAGGTTTTAAAGAAATAGTGAGAAATATTGGAATTTTTAAAGCTTATTCAATTTTAGAGCTTACAGTAAATTGTTTTGATTTATTGACAGGCAATAAGTTTTAAATATGTCATAAATTGAAAATAGCATTTCAGTTAAGTAAAAGAATCAGCTGAAAGAAAAAATGAAATACACATGAAACACTAGTAAAATAATTTGTTTATCTCTGATTTTGATAATTCCTAACTCATTAGCTGTTTTAATCATTATTAACAAGATCGTAGTTACAAGCACTTTTACTAATGGATGGAGCATACAAGCACTTTTACTAATTTTTTTAAATGAGAAGCGACTTTAGCAGATGCTAATTTTGCAACGGGTTTGATATAAGGTTTCCAAGTAAGATCGGAAGTAAGAGTATCATCAGCAAACAATGCCACCTTAGATGTGAGAATATCTGGAAGATCGTTAATGTAAATTAAAAAGAGTATAGGGCCAAGGATTGAACTTTGAGGAACCTCTGAGGTTACAGAATAAGAAGAAGAGTGCTGTCCATCAAGGACAACTTTTATACTACGATTGGAAAGGAAGGATTCAATAATCTTAAAGATGTTTCCTGATACACCATAAGAAGAAAGCTCACGGAGAAGACCAGCATGCCAAACTTTATCAAACACTTTAGAAATGTCAAGAGCGATGGCCTTAACCTCTCCACCTTTATCTAATGCGCGATAAAACCTATCGATTATTACTGTTAGCAAATTAGCCATAGAACGAGAAGATCGAAATCCATATTGATGATCAGAAAGTAGGTTATGAGATTCGAGATGAGAGATTAAGTGTTTGTTAATTAAAGATTCAAAAACCTTGGTTATGATAGGAAAAAGACTAATAGAACGACAGTTAGACGAATCGGATCGCTCTGCAGAATTTTTAAAAATAGGGATAACAGATGCTGCTTTCCAGCAGGCTGGAAAACAAGATTCTGATAAGCACTTGTTAAATAATTTTAAAAGAATAGATGACAGCTCCGGTAAACACTTCTGCAAGACTATAACAGGTACGTTGTTCGGGCCGCAAGCTGTAGAAGAGTCTAAGCAGGAAATCACTTTAGATACAGAAGCTGGAGTGATACAGATGTCGAGCAGTGGATCAACCTGTTTGACGGCTATATCAGGTAGAACGCAACTAGTGGAATCAAGAGATGATATTGATGAAAAGTTCTTGGCAAACAATTCAGCTTTGTCTTTAGGTGAGGTGACGAAGTCTTAACCGTACAAAAGAGGTGGAATTACAGACTTGCGCTTATTATTGATACTATTAAAGATTCTCCAGAAGTCACGAGAGCCTAATTTTTGTGATGAAATACGAGATTTCATGATCTGAGAATAGCGGGCTTTGGCGTTAGACAAAACCTTTTTACGATGGTTCCTAGCAGTAGTAAACAGACGTCTGTTTTCTGGAAAATTGTTTTGCTGATAGATATGGTAGTAATGGTTTCGATTGGCAATTGCAGCAGTACAATGTGAGGAAAACCATGGAGAAGAGTGAGGCTTGACCTGGAATCGTCGAGACGGAATAAAGGATTCCATGCCAGCCTGAATCCACAAAGTTTTGTAAGAAACACATTTGTCAACAGGAAGATGAAAGATTTCTACCCAGGGGCCATCATGAAAAAAATCACGGAAAGAGTCCCAGTCAGCTTTAAGGTAGTTGTAAGATGTGCAATGATAGGGGGATTCTGATGGTAAAGAAGAATGAGATAACAGTTTTAGAGAGACCAAACCATGATCAGACGCACCTAAGGGTGAGTGTGGAGAAACTGAGCACTGACTAGGATTAGAAACAAGACATAAGTCGAGTAGAGAAGGTATATGATTCGGGTTGTCTGGAAAGCGAGTTGAAAAGTTGACTATTTGAGTTAGGGATTGAGAAAGGCAAAAGTTGTGGGCCTTAATGCCTGCGGAGTCACTGACACTAGAGCCAAGCCATTCAGTGTGATGAACATTAAAGTCACTGACAACAACAATAATGGCTGATGGATAAAGAATGAGGGCTTGGTCAATATAATCAGAAATAACATCAAAAAGAGTGCAGTCTTGAGATGAAGGAGAGCGATATAGAACAAAGAGAAAGGTGATAGAGTGAAGTGGTGCTAAATGAAAGCACATAAAAGAGTAGTCTGTGGATTCAAACCTAGTTTCCCGACAAATGGGTGAATTCTTGCGAATGTAAATGCTTAGGCTAAGCATGTGGCTATTGGAGTATTTACAAATTAAAGGAAGATAACCATCAACACTAAGATCACAAGATGAGACAGCTGAACTCAAATTAGTCTCACAAAGAGCAAGTAGGTCTGGTGAACTTTGCAAGAGATAAGACTCAATAGAAGAAAAGTTACTTCGAAGACCACGAATATTGGTGAATGATAGGTTTAGCGAACTTGGTGATGACTGTGGTTTTTTGTGTTTTATAGTTTTTGTTACTTTATTCATTTTTAAATTTGTTAAAGAACTTGACTCAAAACATAGATAGTACTCAGTACACTGTTTTATAGCCCAAGCAATTGCCTCATTTCCACTAATAAACCCTAAGCCGTAACAAAGGGCTCCAATGTGGCCTCGGCAATGCACACCAAAAGTACAAACAGGGACACCATCCATGCGCAACATAGCACTGTTAGTACTCAAATATTTTTCAGCTGTTGATGGAATCAGTGTCTCTGAGAGCTACCCCAGAGAGATCGGGAAACCTGACTACCAGCCGGCCTCAGAACCATAAAACTGAGTTTTAGAGCTGTACCCTCATTTGGAGATAATAGAATGAGTTGCCTAGTCATAAAAACAGAGACACAATCAAAACCCATGCATCGAGTCAAGAAGATCCAGGGTTCATCATCCTAAACTGGAAACAATGTATTAAAAATACATCTGCGCCAGTCTAATAGATGGAGAAGGGGTGCGAGGCTGGTCAACAGATAGAATCTGTTTACCCCTTAAGTTCTTAATTCAAATAGAATTAAGAAACTGGTTATATTGTTTAAGGGAAAACTAATTATATTCATTCAAAAAAAATTAAAAAATATACACCTCATTAAGTCATAGGATTTATCATGCCTTAATATAGAGTTATTCTTTTATTTTTTATTTTTTGATTGTCTATATGAAGAACCTGTGTGGTTAATACAAAGTTAGCTTACTATTAACCTTATATAAGTAGACATGTACAAGTATGCAGCTTTAGTCTAAAGATGAATATAATTAGTATTGAATCAACATCAAGCTGTTTTAAAAGCATTAAATTTAGTTGATTACTTCTTAAACAAATAAAAGTTGAAACAATTTGAAAAGTTGAAACAATTTAAAAAGTTGAAAAAATTCTTAAAATTAAAATTAGGAAAGTATAAATAAATATGAAAATTAAAGTAAGTTTCTTTATTTTAAATAAAAATAAAAATAAAAAAATATAACTGTTGCTCATGTCTCATATTTTTATGTTAAGTGTTCCTCCTCCTCTCCAAATTAAAAGAGAGTTTGAGCTGGATCTTCGATCCATCGAGGGAGATGAAGGAATAATTACAGCTAATATACCGCAATTAAAGAAAGTCAATTTAGATGATATAACCCAAGCTGCAAATATACCTGATAATCTTCTTAAAGCTTATAGTAGTTCTTCCAAAATCTCATCAACGAATGCTTCAACAACAAAAGATGTAGGAGAGTTGCTTGATCTGACTATTGCTAAAATTTCATCTTCTGATACCCAAGCTGCAATGGAATCTTTAGTACAACTTGAAGATGTATTTAGAAAGAAAAAAACTGATAATGAAATAGTAAAAAGAGTTGATCAGGTAGTAACTTTTATTTTCTTACTTTTTTAAATTTATTCAAATTTATATTATTTACTATAGAAATACTGAAAATATGTTCTAAAAAAATATTTTCTATTCTAATTAATTGTGATTCATTCTTAAACGATGCAAATGTCTTTTTAAACAAGCTATATGCAAATGGCTTTTTTCTCGAAATGTTATACGAAAATGTCGTTTTTAAACATGTTATATTCATATGCTATAGATTATATATCTTACTAATGTCAAATCGTATACCTGTTTTGTTTTCGATTTTTTGAATATTTGAATTAATGTTTTGCTGTAACTTAGTTGTGTGTTTGTAGTAAGAGGTAGGAAGCATTTTGTTTTTGTTAGTTGAAGTTTAGTTATGTTTGGATTTATTGGCAATTGTAAGGTTTTCTGCATTCTTTATAATTAAAAAAGTTTATTTTTTAAGTTTCAAATTTTAAAAAATTGCTAATATAAATGAATTAAAAAGTATTTTGTTGGAGTTTAGTTAGAAATCTCTGTAAGATAAATCATAAAGAACAATTATTTTAGGTTTAAACTCCATTTCCTTAGGCGAAAAAAAAAATTTAGCATCACCATCACTTTTTCAGCTATTGCATTTTTCTAAATGAAACAATGGCCACAAATAAACAGACATAAAAACAAGAGCTATATCTAACATTTTATATCTCTGGCAAACGCCTGAGATACAAAATGTTATGGCCAAATATATTTGATAAAAAAAAAAAATACGTACAAATTAACAACACAAAAAAAAAATTTCACTGGATCTTTTTCTAATGAAAATTGTCCAACACATCCCATTTGTTTAAAAATAAACTGTACTGTTCATTAATTCACAAAATTAGCTGCTCTAGAGGGACCAACCAATTAGGAAAGGAAAAAAGAATTTATCAAAAAAAATATTGTTTTTAATCATTAGGTGTAATTTGAAAATTGGATATCCTAAATAAGATGCTTGCTTATTTTGTGACCAAATAAAGCAATAAATGAGACTCAATAAGTTGTCTAATTCTGATGCTGCTAAAAGTAATTACAAAATAATGCTTTGAATGCATCACTCCAGCTCCTTTAGAGAAAACTAAAACAATTTATCAGGGGGAAAAAACTGTGTGTCTTTAAACTTAATCTGCTTGAGTTTTTCAAACAAGTCCTATAATGCCTAATCAATATGCCCACATTACTTTCAACTCAAAGTATATATTTACTATGATGAAGCTGTTGGCAACAAATGGTCTTTATGCTCTATGTTACATGACTTTTAAATTAACAATTTTTTTTTTTTTTTTTTATTTGCATTCAGTCCCAACAAGGCTGCAAGCAACCACTAATAAGTTGGGAGTTACTAGGAGAAAAAAAAAGAACAGTTATAGAGCAAGGAAACGGTTGACAGAAGACTTGAAAAGTTGAAGGTTGTATGAGTCAGGAAAACATGAAGAAGGGAGAGAGTTCCAAAGGATTGAAGTGCGGGGAAAAAAACTAGATGAATAAAAGTTTTTAGAGCATGCAGGGACAGATACAGTAAACGAATGAGACTTAGCTGAATGACGAGTAAAACGAGAATGAATTTTAGTTGATGGAACTAGAGATGATAATTCCTTTGAGCAGTGACCATGATAGTATCTGTAGAAAAGAGAAAGAGATGCAACTTTACGACGATGGGAAAGAGGTTCAAGCTTAGCAGTCCAGGTCCAACAACATTTAATATGCGTTTTTGGACCTTGTCAAGAAGAGAAAGTAAATCGTTAGAAGAACCAGCCCAAATATGACAACAGTATTCCATACAGGGACGAATAAGAGATTTGTAGAGGTAGAGAATGGAATCAGAAGTAAGGAAATGGCAAGCACGATAAAGAGAAGCAACCTTAGCAGAAGCTAATTTAGCAATCGATTGTATATATGGTTTCCATGAAAGGTCAGTAGTAAGCGATAACCCAAGAAGACGTAAAGAGGAGGACTCAGTAAGAGGGTTGCCATTCATTAATATATCAATGTTGACCATATTACGGTAGTTGTTTGCAGTAAGCAATTGGGTTTTTTTAGAGTTGAAATTCACAAGCCACTGTAAACCCCAATCTATTACTGAAGTGAGATCAGATTCAAGATCAGCTGCTTGTTCTAGGCGATCGAAATCGAAAAGAGAAGACTTTTTGTCAAGACAGGAGTATAAAGTTGAGTCATCAGCAAAAAGAGCTACTTTAGATGAAAGGTTGTCAGGAAGATCGTTTATGTAGATAAGAAACAAAACAGGGCCCAGGATGGAACCTTGGGGAACCCCAGAAGTTACTGGAAATAAAGAAGAGTGTTGGCCTTCAAGGATGACTTTAATAAACCGGTTAGAAAGAAATGATTTGATAATCTCAAAAACTTTCCCAGAAACACCATATGAAGCAAGCTTATGGAGAAGACCAGCATGCCAAACTTTGTCGAAAGCTTTAGATATGTCGAGAGTAGGGCTGTACCGGATTTCGGCTCCGGCTCCTGCTCCTGCCGAAATCCGGCCATTTTTACAAATCCGGCCCAAATCCGGCTCCGGCAAAAGTTTAGCAAATCCGGCATAATTTTAGCCGGAGTTTTGAATTTTGTCAAATATTTATTACATTTTTTTTGCCCGTGTTTACATGTATACCTAATATTTTATTTATAAAAATCAATTTTTTTTGTAATTCTATATTTTATGAACCTCATATTTGTTTTGGTATTTGTATTTATATTTCTTTATAATTTAATAAGCTTAGTCTAATTTCAAACAACAACGCAACAAAAAATTCTGAAGGGAAGACACACGATATTCTACAATGATGCAGGTATAAAGACTATGATGTCAACCCTAATCAAGTGATTGGATGAGCGTTTTAAAAGCATTGAAAAAAGAAACCTCTTTATATACTGACGAGGCTGGTTGACTCACAATTTAAAACTAAATTCTCCTCATTACAGGCAACACTGACAGCTAAAAAAACAAGATTGAAGTCAATCTGAGCATGCTGAACAGAAAATTGACAAAACTGAAGAAAATCCACCAAAATAAGCCGGGCTTAATAATTTTTCTACATCATCATCATCATTACTCTGGCAATTTATTGATAAAATTATTCAGTCTACGTCCGCTGGTGGCAGGGCACATAAACAACAATTACTAAAAGGCATTAAAACTCAACTAAGGAAATATCCGAAAGAACCAGAAATAAATAGACACAATGATCCACTACAGTGGCGGAGTGACAAAATTCCGGAAAAAAAGTTCAACAGAATTACTATAAACTTTTAAAACATATGGCCTATAGAATTTCTTTAGAATTTCTATTAATTTATATATAGAAATTGCTATAAAACTTTTTAAATAACAACAATGAAGTTTAACAGAAAACAGCAGTCACTTGGTATTCTGAATAGTCCACATTGTTGACCATGCTCAACACCAAGTAGGGATGTACAGGATTTTAGCTCCTGTAGTTTTGTTTTGAAATCCGGCTCCGGCTCCGATTCCGGCCGGATCTGTCAGTAGAAATCCGGCAAATCCGGCTCCGGCCGGATTTGAAAAAATTAAATCCGGTACAGCCCTAGTCGAGAGCAATAGCCCTAGCCTCACCGCCTCCATCTAATGCACAATAAAATCTTTCAGTTACAGCAGTTAGCAAGTCGGCCGTAGAGCGAGAGGATCGAAAACCGTATTGATTGTCTGACAACAGTTTATTTGACTCAAGATGAGATGTGAGGAATTTGTTGATCAAAGACTCAAAGACCTTGCTAATAACAGAAAGAAGACTGATCGGATGATAATTGGAGGGCTCAGAATTTTCTCCAGAGTTTTTGAATATTGGAACCACAGATGCCATTTTCCAACAAGCAGGAAAACAAGACTTAGTCAAACTCTTGTTAAATAGTTTAGAGAGAATTGAAGAAAGTTCTGGAGAACAATTCTGCAAGACTGTGACAGGAATGTTGTCTGGACCACAAGCTGTAGATGAGTTTAATTGAGATATGACTTTAGCAACAGAAGCCGGAGTGATTTGAATGTCTAACAATGGGTCAACCTGTTTGACTGGAATGGAAGGAAAAGAATGTCCATAAGATTCAAGAGTGGAATTAGAAGAAAAGTTCTTTGCAAATAGTTCTGCCTTATCCTTGGGAGAGGTAATAAGATCAGTCCCATTAATGAGAGATGGAATGTTAGATCTACCCTTGTTAACAATGCTGTTGAAGATTTTCCAAAAGTCTTTAGAGCCTAACTTCTGCGATAAGATGCGAGATTTAGTGAACTGAGAATAATGGAGTTTAGCATCCAATTTCAAATGACCAAAAAAAAAAAAAAAAGAAGCAAAAGCAAACAACAAAGATCAACAGGCTAATAGTCAGTATAAAATAACCAAAACTAAACTGAATAAAGCAAACAATAGATTTTTAAAACAATATTTTTTGTCAATTATTTAACTTTCACAGTTTAACTAAAACAAAAGTTACAAATAAAATCCAAACTCATATTTAAAATGAATTGTTATTATTTTTCTTAAAACATTTTAAAAATCTATTGTTTGCTTTATTCAGTTTAGTTTTGGTTATTTTATACTGACTGTTAGCCTATTGATCTTTGTTGTTTGCTTTTGCTTCTTTATTTTTTTTTTGGTCATTTGAAAATTGGATTGCATTTCTGTGGACAGTACTTTGTAAATGCCGAGAAATGCCATCTTTTTTAATACAACGAGCCTTGTTTATATAACATAATGCGAATGTTCTTATTGCTCCTTTGGTATTGCCCAAGATATTATCTAGATAAAGTGTACACACATTACAGAAGATTTTTACCACATACGTTATTACATTTTCTTCAGCAGTTGCTTTATAAAATTTCTTAAAGATTCCATTTTTCAAAATTTTTTTAAAGTTGCTCTGTTTTTATTCAAAATGTTATCCATTTGATAAATAATAATAATTTGATAAATTTAAAATAAATATATAGAGATTAAATATTTGATTTGTTGAAATCAAAAAACAATAAAACATAAAACCCATTATAAAGAATATGAAAATGTCATTAGGAAATGAAAAATAATTATTATAAGCTAGAAGTTTCGCTTTACTAAAAACATGTTGTCATTATCTTTTTTTTAAAGAAGTTCTAGTCTAGAAACAAAATTAAGGCGCATTAAACGATAGCCAACCTTATTAAGTGTAACAGTTTTTTTACTTTAAAATATAATTATTGCAGCCACATGTGTCTTTAATTTTTTTCCAAATATGGCCGGCATATAATTTTCTTATCTGATAGTTCGATCCCCACCACGTCCCTGGTAGTACCGCGCTCAACTTTTTTCTTCGCGCAGCGGCCTTGTTCGTCAAGGTTTGTGTTTCGGAGTTATAGAGTTGAGAGAGGGTTATAACCACTAGCCTCCTTGTCTGTAGTGGCCTTCTCAGCCTTAAGGAGGTGAATAACAAAAAAAAAAAAAAAAAAAGTTGTTAACTAACATTTTAGTTGTGAGCAATGTAACAGTTCCTGTTACCAAAGAAAGATCCATAAAATCATTGTGATTACAGGGAAAACATTTCTAGAAGCAAGAAAAAATTCATTATGCTAAATTGTATCGTTTTTATCTTAAATATTTTTTATTAATATTTTACTTTTGTATAAATTTTCAGTAATATCACACCATTTTGGTTTAAAATAAAAAGTAATAAAAAGATCTGTTTATTTTGTTTCTTTCTAATAGGTATTACAAATTTCATTTATTTATAATTACAATTTCATACTACTTTACAGCCCTTAAGTAAAGCAAAAAAACAATCAAGTTTTTAAAGAACTTGACTTTGGTAAAATATTCGTCTATTACTTATAAACTTGTTCATCATTTATAATTGATGTTCTTTCTGTGATCCAACTAAAAAAAATTATTGATAATGTAAAATCTTCGAAAATGCGAAAAAGCAACTTCACTAAAAAGTCATTTATTTTATAATTTGAAAAGTCTAATATTGACTCTTCCCTCTTCTTAAAGGAGGAAGATGGGATGATGAGGGGGATGGAGGAAGAGCAACAACTCCTTCTCACCCGTGAATTTGCTCCTGGGTCTTGACAATCGATGATCAGGCAATACTTTAATCAAAACTTATGAATAACTTGAATAAGTTAAGTTAATCATAAGTACTTTTTATGTGTGTTTTTTTATTTAATTAAAAAAACATTATTAAACCAAAATTTTTTTTTTTAACTAAAAATCATTTAGTTCACAATAGTGGTTAAATGCTTTTACGTACAACCAAATATCTTCTGAATTAAACGTCACATAAACGTCATCAAAAGATAATTTTAGTGCAAGCGTAATAATATTAAGCATGATAATGTTTCTTAACAAGGGTTGATATATATATATATATATATATATATATATATATATATATATATATATATATACATACATACATACATACATACATACATAAATATAATATATATATTTATCTATATGTGTATGTATGTATATATTATATATATATATATATATATATATATATATATATATATATATATATATATATATATACATACATAAATATAATATATATATTTATCTATATGTGTATGTATGTATATATATATATATATATATATATATATATATATATATATATATATATATATATATATATATATATATATACACATACATATATATAATATATATATTTATCTATATGTGTATGTATGGTCCAAAAAAGATTAAATTTTAATGAAACTTTTGTTTATTTTGTTAGTACCTTGTTACTTCATTGGTGCAAATGAAAATGTTGTTTTCTCGACATATGCAAAGCACCAAAGAAAATAGTGAAGAGCATGAAAGGCTTTTAAAATTGCTTCTTAGTGGAATGTTATCACTATTTGATGCGCAATGTTATGCTGGTGTGGTATCATATAATGTACTTAAAGATGTCATACTATATTTTATTTCTGTACTTAATGATAAACTTTTAATGAACTTTCAAGAACCAGATCTCTCTATTCAATGTGTAAATAGACTTCTATTGCGAGTGATTACTAATTCCAATAAGACATCTTGCTTATGTAGTTGCATAAAACTATTGCAAGACATGTCAGAAAATGAAAATACATCAACATCGCTTATAAAATTAGTTATGAAATGTATATGGAAACTTACTCACCTTCTTCCTGATTTTATCAATGAAGTTCGTCTTCCTGCAGTTTTACTTAGTATACACACTTTTTACAGTGTGTTGCCTCCATCTCTTTGGCGTATTCGTACAGATCGTGTTCCACAGCAAACAGTTAAAGCATTGCTACAAACTCTGTGTAAGCTTCGTGGGCCTGAGGTAAAAGTTTATGTGTTGATACTCTAAACAGATTTTACTGTTTTTGATAACTGTATCTAGTTAATTTCCAGTTTCATTTTGTTTTTGAATAAGTTTTTTTTAGCTTTATGACAGTATAAATACACTTGATAACAAAAATGCCAGTGAAGTCCCATTATATATAATGAAACACTGTTCTAAAGGAACGTTAGATAGCACAGTAAGTATGATTATATAAAATGTTATTTAATTCTTGTATTTTGTTTATTTTTTATAACTGTTGTTAACAATTTTTATTTCAATTTTATCAAATTTTATTAAAATTTGATTCTAGGACAGCAATGGTCCACCACCAATACGATTTACTCAGCCTTCAAATGAAGTTCTTGTTGAGATATTTAAAAAAATAGGTTCAAAAGAGAATTCTAGAGCAGTACTTTGTTATTTTTTATTTATTTTTTATCTTTATCTAAAGACATATATATATATATATATATATATATATATATATATATATATATATATATATATATATATATATATATATATATATATATATATATATATATATATATATATATATATATATATATATATATATATATATATATATATGTATATATATGTATATATATATATATATATATATATATATATATATATATATATATATATTTAATATATGAACATCAATAAATATGAGTTCTCTCAATATTAATTTTTTTATTTAATGTAAGAAATTTTCGCTAGATTAAATAAAAAAATTAGTATTGAGAGAATTCGTATTTATTGATGTTCATATATTAAATTTATTCAACTCTCATTCAAGATATCATCATTTAAAATTACAAAGAAGTATTAACAGACAAATAGAATTGTTACAAACCAATAAAAATTATAATACAAATTATGATACCATAAATAGCATAAAAAATAATAAGTAAATAAAACAAACTAGATTGACAAATTTGTATTATAATGAACTGTTTGTTTACTTAAAGGTGTGTTTTCCCATTTAATATGGAGTACTTCTTTAATTTTCAATTTGTTTTTGTTAGAAACAGTACCCAAATTTTAAAACAATTACAGTTACTTAAATTTTTATAATTGACAGATAAAATTAAATGCTTATAAACATTAAATTGTTTGTCTCTTGTAAGAAGCTCATGAATTCTTGTTGTTGAGTGTCTGGAGGTTTCTCCAATATAACTGGCATTACATCCAGTGCAAGAAAAATTGTAAATAACATTGGATTGGAGCAGCTTAGGAAGTGGATCTTTTATACATAAACTGATTTGAAATTTGTTGGTTGTGAAATTTAAATTATGGCATCTTTACAATATTATTTAATGATTTTATTAACTTTAGATTTAGTAAAATTTGAGTAAAATCCTATATATAGAAGTTTATAATATCTTATATTAGGGTTATCAATACTATTTATAACAGATGGATTTCGCTTTTTATCAATAGAAGAATATCATTAATGCAATTGCTAACAGAATAATGTTCTGCAATTTCTGGTTATGTGCAATAAAAAATTCTAGAATTTAATGACAAAGATCTGAATGAATAGTTGATATTACTAGTTTAATTTAACTTCATTACTATTATAACTTAACTTTATTAAAATAAAGGATGCATTACAAGTTATTAAAATAAAGGATGCATTACAAAACCAACTAAAGCTTTAACTAGTTATTTAAAAACAATTAGTGAACTTAAAATGTCAAATAGTTATGGTTTTAACATGGTTGTTTATACCAGGTCTAATCCTATTTTTGGACATACTTTTCAAACATGTTTTGATTCAATGATTTTTTATTTATTTTTTATTTTTTACTTATTTTTAAAAATATGATTAAAACTAAAGTTTGAATTGAATAGTTTATCCTAAGTTTATGATATAGAGTAAAAGTACCGCAAAGCGGACACTCTTCACAAAAAGCTGGATTTTTTTTCTGGAATATGGTTTATTATTAAAGCAATTCTGTAGTGTAAAAAAAATAATAATAGTTTCAAGTTTCTATGGAAAATAAGATTTTATTTTTTTAAAAG
The DNA here is from genome assembly GCF_022113875.1 of Hydra vulgaris. Taxonomy (NCBI): domain Eukaryota; kingdom Metazoa; phylum Cnidaria; class Hydrozoa; order Anthoathecata; family Hydridae; genus Hydra; species Hydra vulgaris. Next base: position 50,741,580 of record NC_061161.1, on the reverse strand, counting down.
TGTCCACTTTTCGGAAAATTGTCCCTAAAAGCGGACAGTTCCAAATTATATAAAAAAAACATAGATAAAATGATAAATTCATTATTTTTATTTTTAAAATATACATATAATAATAATACAAGCAGAAACTAGAAAAAAAAACAAATAAAAAAACATATGCAAGCTTGAACATGAAATAAAAATAAAAAATTTGTAAATCTGGTTTTGCAACCTGTCATGCAAAAAAATTCTTCGCCTTTTATATATCTTTTTGGGATACAAGGTTCACAAAGCCACGAACTGCAACTTGATTTTTCACAAGTTTTCCATGAAACTTGCATATCTGGCTTTTCATTTTTTTAAAAACTTTGGACACGTTTTGCAATTTTTGTACTTTTTTTTGGCTTTCTTGGTAGGAGTTTCTACATTTGCTGCTGCAATTTCAACATATGTTTGTTTTAACAGCTTTGCGTCTTCTTCTTCTCTTAACTTATTTAATTATGCTTCTTCTGTAAAAGTTTGACCAGCCACTTACATTTCTGGGTTTTTTTGCAGGATGCTTGTAAGCATTTTGGAATTGAAGTTGCTTTAAGAGAGCTTTTTCAACACTAATTTTTACACGAGTCGCCAATTCTTCTTGAGAAGTTAAATTTCAAGTTAAAATTGAAGTTGGAGTTGCAGGCGGAATTAAGGTCTGTGTTTGATAACCAGTTTAAGGCAAAGAACTTGGGCTGCGTAGTGATTTTATAACTGCTGATGATGTTATTAAGGCATTATTAAAAGTTTAACAAATTTGTAATTTTGATTTGTCAATGTTGTCTTCATTTAAGGGAAAAAGCCCAGTGTTTTCAAAACCAGCAATAATTTAAGTACGAGTGTAAGCTTTGTTGCTTCTATATAACTGTGCAAGGAGACTAAGGGAAATTTTTGTAGACAAAATGCTAAAACCACTTTCAGCATAAATGTTTCTTAAAATATCATGCCAAACATCTTTAACATGGCAAAGTACACCATCATCTAAAGGTTGCAGTATGTGAGATAAATGGGCCGGAATGCAAATTAGTGTTATGTTGCTTTCTTTACACTTTAAGGCTACATTTAATGACGTGTGTGCTGTGGCTATCCAAAAGTAAAATATGTTGACCACCAATTTTTTGCGTGTGAGGAATAAACATTTCATCGAGCCACTGCAAAAATTGTGTAATTTCCATCCGACCAGATGGTGATGTTGTTTAAAGTGTATTTGGTGGAGGGTAATTCCATGTCAATTGAGCCAGGCTATGTCACCATACATCTCAGATTTTACTGATTTTTATACAGTTGAGAGTACTTAGTAAAACAAAAAATCCTTGAAAATTTTAGCTTCTAGCTCCAAGAGGATCATGAAATATGATCATTTTACTTTTAACTGATCTTGGCCAGGCCCCTCTTGTCCCCTCAGAAGTGTGACCTTTGTTTAAAGGTTCCAAGTCACATAGCTTTAAAAATATTTAATCTTTTGATTTAAAAATTTGTACCTAGCTATTTTCAGGGTCGAAGAATCCAATGAAATAATCAGAAATGTAAAAAAATATTTTTAAGTACTTGTAATTTTCAGTTTAAATAAATTTAGGCAATTTTTTATATACCTGATTTTGTTGCTCAAGAAAGCCATGTGGCCTTGATAATATATAAAAAAAAAATTGTACACATTATTCTATGTTTAATGATCTTTCATAAAAAATAAAAATTTTGTTCTGCAAGTATATGGATTTCCATATATGGTTAACGGGGCACAGCCCCCACTATTTTGTAGCGTAATCTTGCCATACATTTTTCACTACCTTTCAGACTAGCTGGAACGATGAAAATTTTGGTATTTATGTAGTGTCAATAAATGTGCATTTTAAAATTAAAAAAGGGCCCAAGACACTAGAGGAGGAGGCTGGAGGGATGTGCCCCACTTTTTTGACCAGAATCTTGAGATGAATTTTTCAGTATGTTCCAGACTAGTTGGAGCTTTGAAACTTTCAGCATTTGTGTAGTCCTGATGAACATGCATTAAAATTGTTTCAGGTCAGATGACCAAAAGGTCCATGGGGCTGGGGCACCGGGGACCATGCCCCGCTTATTTTCTCAAAAAAAATTTTTTTTTTTTTTAAACACATAAATGTGTCCTAAATTTAAAATAACTTTGAAAATATTGTATTCAAAAATTTTATTGCTTTATGCTTGTTCCGTTTTACTTCATTATTTACAAAAGAAAATACAAAAAAAAAGAAATTGTCAAGATAATGCTAAGATTAGCTTAGATGCATTGACGGTCAAAGTATACTAACGTCCATTTGTTGTTACAGGTGCATTAATTATACAAGTTATGTTGGTAATTGGAACCCAACACTCATCTACTCTAGATGGCCAGAAAAGTTTATTAAAAGGACTGTGCGGGTGCATAAACGTTACCATAACATCTTGCTCTATATTATCAATTTCATTGATCATACCAATCCAATCAAACGCATCATATTTACACAAAATGAATTCACCAAATTTCAAGGCATCAATGTTAATTTTCTGATCATTTTGAGAACTTTGAATACCAAAAAAATAAAAAATGCCTGTTATATGAACATCTTCACTTGTTTGTTTAAAGCTAATAGTATCTATAGATTCTGGTTTAAATTGATGATAGCTCCTAGTTCTAGGGATTGTTCTACTTAGCTTAAAACGTGTTTTCAAAGTGGTGTACAATTCTGTGAGTCTTTCTTTTTCAATCTTGAAAAAAATAATCCTTTTAATATTGTTAGTACAGTAGTCAAACATTTTGTTACAATTCAATATCAAGTCATTTATGGGCCTTTGTAGACTTGCATTTGTAGTTAATCGTTTTACAATGCCACCAATACCGTCACATGATGACTTACCATGACTTGTAGCAAAAAATGTCCACTCTGCATCAATGTCAAAATCATTTTTATGGAGACAGATATTGTAAAGGTTTTTGTGGTTTTTATACTGTGCAGCACAACCATCAGAAAAATAAGGAATCTTTGAAATTTTAGGATGATATTCTTTTAAATAGTTAACTATTTGTGTTTGAACTTCATAAACAAAACCAGTGTCATGCTCATTATCTTCTGACATAAAGTAAAACGATTTTCTTCAAGTTGGTCATTTTTGTTTAATAAATAGAGGGCAACGGGGTGCAATGTGCATTGACTTTTGCACCAATGGTAACTTTGAATTTCATTTTGAATCACAAAAGTGAAGTTTTCTGCAAAGTCAGCATCAATTTTCCTTTTGTTGCTTTAGGTATCTTGATTGACATTTTGCAATGTAGGAATGAGCTGTTAACTTGTTTATTGCCTCTGATAACATCAATTTGCATTCTTCAATTGTTGTTGTCTGATAGATCAATGTTGTTCTGTCTGTTTTCTGCCACTGATTGAATGACACCTCCTCGTCATTGTCATTGTCAATTAGTTGTGCATCCAGAAACTTCTTTAAAGAAACTATACCTAGACAGTTCGGACATCGATGAACCATGCACTCGTTACTTGTCACATCACAAACAACTTTTGTCATCATATCTTTGTAAGTACATTTCATTTGTATAGCATTTGTCAAGAGTATTGCATTTTGCTGGAGGGTACATACACAAACAGAATAAGTGCCTGATCCTCCAACAGTTATATGCCATTTTGGTCTTAAACTGCAAAACTTAGAAAGTCTCTATGATGATTGGATTAAAAGAGGTCCAGACCGTTTTTAATTCAATCATAGAGTCGATTCTTTGATTTGTAAAAAATTCAGTCAGTGTGAAAAAATTATAAAATAAATTAACTTTAACATAATAAAAAAAATTCAATTACAGTAAAAAAATAATAAACAGATTAAGTTATGAACTTTTAATTGATTATAGGGTAAAGTTATTGTGTCCGGTTTAAGGTGAAAGCTGAAGAAAATCTTATTTCCATCATAACTTTTTAACTGAGAAAGATTATGAAAATCTAAAACTATTTTTGAAATTAGCAGAAAATTTCCAACAAATTAGCTTCCTTTGTTTTTAAGTTGCCTTTTTATATCTTTCATGCTAAGAACCTAATTTCCAAAAAAAAGTTTGATTTTTAGGGTTAGGTTTTGTTTGAACTTAAATATCTTATTAAAGCAAACATAAAAATAACTTTTTTTAAAAAATTTATAATTTTCCACACAGTAAAAATTAAAAGCTTTTTTAAATTTTTCAAATGTCTTTATTTTTAGGGAAGATATTTAGTTTTTTCGATAAGTGTCCGCTTTTACGCACTGTCCGGTTTGTGGTACTTTTACTCTATTTTCAATATTCTATATATATAAATATATACTTTCAATATTTTATATATATATATATATATATATATATATATATATTATATATATATATATATATATATATATATATATATATATATATATATATATATATATACAACAAAGGCATTTAAGCTATATATCGCTTTAAAGTCGCTTTATCAAGAGACTTTAGCATGGGACTGCAATCTTTTCTTTCATTATTCTTTGTTTGTTTATTCTTTTTCTGAAAAAGCTATATGCTAAAAAGATTAGCAAAACTATTAAACATTTGCTGATCTATATACTTTATAGTAGCAGGGTGATAGCCAGCTTAAATGCCTTTGTTGTATATTTAAATTAATTCTAAAATAGCATATTGCAACGAAAGTTTTTTAAACTAACATTCTATTTGATCAAAATCGGCCAGCCAAGCATATTTCTCATTGAAAAGCTATAAAGAGATATTAAAAACTTACTCATTTAGAAGCTATCAATTTAAATAAGTTTTTATACTTATCGCTGACAACATATTAAAGCTTTAAATATCATATTTTATGCAATTTTAATTCATTATAAATATATTTAAATTTACATGTAAAAGTTTATTTAATAATAAAAATTATAAAATAAAATTAGATGAACAAAAATACAAATATGTAAAAATATTCAAAAAAAATTGTGAAGTATTTAAAATTTTTAGTTTTAAAGTATTTAAAAACTTCAAAAACTATAAAAAAAATATTCAAAAAAATTTCCATGCAATATGTAGTGTTTTGATCGACAGTCGTCAATTAAAAAGTTGTTTCAGTTATTAGGATTGTGGAAACTGTCAAAATAGTTTTGTTAAAAATTTAATACTGTTAGCCATTTTCGCTTACATTTATAAAATGATATATAAATAAATTTAAAAGACAACATATGCAAATAGTCGTTTAAACTTTTTAAAAGTATTTAAAAGCAATGTACGCAATTAAAATAGATCTAAGTATCGAGTTCATTCATTCAAATTTTAATTGCAAACAATGGTCTTTCGTTTTTACTTTCCTTTACTATATCACTCAAAAACAAGAAGTGATTTAAAAATGAAAAAATCTTATTTTACTAATTGTAATTTAACATTTACAAAATATAAAAATATTCCTGCTATGAATATAACTTATCAAAAAAACCTTTCTATTTATGTAATTTATAGTCTAATTTATACAAGCATATTAGAGTATTTTATACTCTAATTTGCTTGTATAAAGTGAGTATAAAATAGAGTTAAAAAAATGTTTTTAACTCTATTTTATATAAATGATTAAAATAGAAATGTCAGAATGCAATGACTTTTTTCTTTCCAATTCTTGCAAAAATGTTGTAAAAAATTTTTTTTCTTGCTAACACACTGAGTTTTTATATATATATATATATATATATATATATATATATATATATATATATATATATATATATATATATATATATATATATATATATATATATATATATATATATATATATATATATACTCAGTGTGTTATCCTGATTGAATTTTTCTAAAATGTTGAAACTATTTTGATTGGATTTTTATATATGAATAACTTTTTTATTGAACAAATTACTTACTTTTGTTAAGAATTTGAGGAAATTTTCTATTGAAACTTGAAGTTTCATGCCTGTCTGATCATTATCATTCAGTGTATATGTTTTTTTAGTTTTGAATAATGTTGTTTAGGGTATACTTGAACTCCATTACTTTAAACAGCAGTATCCAGATTATGATGTCAATCCATATATAAAAAATACTTCACCATTTTTTCAAAATTTTATTGACCGTTCACTAAAAACTATTGCCACAGAAGAAAAATTAAAACTAATTAATAATAGAGGTAATGATTTTTATCATTAGTATTATAGATTGATGCTACATATTATTTTGTGGTTCCATTTTTTTTAATCTTAAAAAAAAATTTATTTAGAAAATTCATCTCAATCTGCATTTAGCTCTTCTCACACAATATCAGGTTCAGGTTGGTTTTATGATTAAATATTTTCATTAAAGTTTAATTATCTCAACTGCATATATTATTTGTTTTTTATATTTGCTCTTTTTTTATATTCTTTTGGTATTTTTAAAGAGAAAGAAGTAACAGAGATTTTTTCATAAACAATTAATGTTCCCTGCTCAAATTATTTCCTATTGCAAAAGCCTTTTTCATCCAGGTTCACCCAGGGTCTTGTTTATTTTTTAGAGTTATAGGGTTTTTAGAGTTTTTTTTTTAGAGTTTTAGATTTTTTTAGAGTTTTAGAGTTTTTTAGAGTTTTAGATTTATTTTTTAGAGTTATAGGGTTGTCTAGGTTCCTAATATAGCAACATTAGAAAACAAAACAGAAGTAGCTTATATAAAACACACATTGTGGCACAATGTGTGTTTTAGGGATAATATGCTTTAAGACATTGATTAACTTGGTTTGTTTAAAATTTAAAGTATAATCAGGTGGGATCATGTCTATTCATATAAAATGTTAACTTACGTCATTAATACCAACAGTTTAACATTTATGTTTAAAATTTGTTTTACTTGCGAAAAAGAAACTTGTATATTTTATTTGAATAAGAATGTTTCCATTATGATTTCTTATGATTTATACAAGTTTATTTAACTTGAAGTTTCATTTTTTTTTTCATAAAAATTAGTTTAGAAAGTATTTTTAAAGTATTAGTTTAGAAAGTATTTAGAAAATATCAAGACAATTAGTTAATACAAGTTACAATTGAAAAATAGAAACCAATTATTTATTTATAAATATCATTTATATAGCTATGTGAAGACTGGTCATAATTGTCTCAGATTCATATTATGGAGTTGTGGCATATGTGTGAACAGTGGCATAGCAAGAGGTGTTAAAAAGCGAGTGGTGGTCAACCCAGGGAGGCACTTTTTATGGGCAGCAAAAAATATTCTTATGACACTAACTCTATCCTTCAATTGCTTGCGCTGGCCATAAGGAAGGTGAAGGAAACTAGGTCTTGCCCTGCAACCTGGTTTGTGCTACATATGCCCTTACTACTTAACTGTGTATATGGCCAAAATTTGTTAGCTGAGTTCAAAAAAAGTTATTTTTGGTAAGCCTTGCCTATGTTTGAAGTTTATTGGACAATATAGAGAATCTGATGAATGTCAACACTGATCTGTTTAGTGTTCTTTATTATAATGATGAACACAAGAATATCTCCATAGTTCTAGTGTTAAAATGAAACTTAAAATCCATAAAAATGTTGATAATGATTTTTATATAAAATATGAAATACTATATAGTATTTCATTTACATTGTGTAGTTTTCTTGCAAGAAACACAGCAATTAGTTAATGTCATTTATCACTGAATTAAACCTTCCTATTTACAAGTTCTAGCAATAGTTTGTATTGAATTGAAATCCTCCAATATTAACATTAAAAGCCAAATATACACATTAACAATAATTAATAATCAAAACTGTTTAACCACATAATTGTCACCAAATGGCTTAGAACTTTTTACAATAAAATTATTCATTTCAGAAGAAGAACAAACATTCTTGATGAACAACTGGGAAAAGTGGAGGTAAACACTAACTTAAAACATATATGTAACTTAAATAATAAAATGACATAATTATTTTTCAGCATATTACTATATCTGCATCGATTGAAAATTTTTCAATTAGTGCAGATATAGTAATATGCTGCCTTTATAAACAAAACTCAATTTGGTATGTTAATGTTATTTAAGAAGACATTAACGTACAAAATTGAATTTTTAAATGAAAAAGATGACTACAATTCAGAAAATAATACACAAAGAAAAAGAAAAAAATGGGATGGTATTTTTTGAAAGTCAAAAATTCGGAAAACAGAACTCTGGTAAAATGTTAACAAACTTGCTGAAATCGAGAATATTAATGTGAAAGAAGTTTGTGATTTCTTAATATCTAGATGTTTATCCTCATGCTGTGTCAAAATTACCTAAATAACAACTGTGACAGCTGTTTTAATCTGCTGTGATTCACTGCTTGGTTGATCAATATACAGAAAACTTAGGAAAATGCTGATAGCTAACAGTATCAATGTTTACCCGAACTGGAAAGAAGTTCAAGACTTGAAAAATTCTATTACTCCTCTGAGAACCATTCCCCTATCGGAACCATATATCGGAGTTTACTATACTTTTGCAGAGTCTATTAAAATCACAGCATCCCAAATTCTTAAGCTGGAAAATGTCAATATCACAAGTGAACTAACAAATTTTGTTCTTGATATCGAATTTGGTTATGATGGCTGTGGAGGACATAAAATGTATAATCAGTTACACAATGTAAATAGCAATATTATAATCATGGCAATGTTTTGCTCTCTGAAACTTTTAAACTCTAATGCTGATGGAAATAACTTAATATGGGAACAAATATCCCCAAACTCAGATTTTTTACTGAGGCCTCTGATGCTCCAAATGGGAAAAGAATCACGTGAGAATGCATAGCCTTTAACCATTTTTAATGCGGAAATCAAAACAATGAAAGAGGAAGATTTCATTATTTTCTTCAATGGACGTTATTTAAATATTAAAGTTAACATTGTTGCAAACAGTTTTGACAGAAAAGCATTAAATAAATATTAGGGCTATGGAGGTGCCTACTTTGATCTTTGTGATTTATCTAAGGAACAATGTGTAGATATATGTACAGTTGAACAGGGATTTATTATAAATAAATATTCATTATAAATAAAGATGTTTGCCATGGACAAACAGCAAGTCCAATAGCTGGATCAACTATAAGATCTCTACAAGTAATCCATGGATTTGACCACTTTATGAAAGTGGTGGTTCATATGGCTGCAGGAGTCCATGCGTGGACAGAGTCTAAGACAGCCAGCACTACCTACTTTTGTGAAATAGAGAAAAAATATATACAGGTGTTAATTGGCAAAAGAACATGAATCAAATGGGATTTTGCAGATTGATCAGGTTAAGGGGGTAGTACTACAACTGGCAATATAGATAGAAGCCTTTTTTACAATGAGAAAATTAAAATACTGATTACTTATTACATTTCATGAAATCAGTAATCAGATTAAATCAACATGACAGACATCAAACAACTGAGAATTTTTAGAGAAAAATTATCAAGAAAAACAAATCAGTTGCAAAACTTGGATGATTGTTTTAAAAGACTGGGTGGGTTCCAATCCTTTAGTTACGGAGGAACAGAACAAAAGACAAATACAATGCAAATCGTATAGTGAGATAGGGCATAGTAAAAAAACACGCTTCAAAGTACATGAAAATGACATTATTAATACTTTGTTTATGTAAAATGGAAAAATAAAATTTAAGCGTTTCCTTGTAATTTGTCTTTTTATAAATTTATATAAAATATCTAGAGCAATATGCTTAAAGAAACAATAAAACATTTTTTATAACCACAAATAATTCAAAAACTGGTAAATATATGTGGCATATCAAATTAAAGGCAATAATATGTAGTTTCCAAAAAATATATGATTTAGATATATCTGGTTTTTGAGATATTTGAGGAAGTATACAAAATTTATATAAAATAAATATATATGTATTTTTTACCCAATTTCTGTGCATGTTAAACACCTTTAATTATTCCAATTGTTATCAGCATGTGTCTTGTTTAAACATAAAATTTTTAAAATAAAAAAAAGTATAAAAAGTACAAAATTATTAATTTAAAATTAGTAAAACATATAAATAAAATGATATTAGTACATTATTAATATTAGTAAAAAGCATTTTATTATGCTGCTAAAGAATGTTCTTTAATGTTTATTATGCTGCTAAAGAATGTTCTGTACCAAAAGAAACATTAAGACAAAATTAAGACAAATGTGAAGGTTAAAAGAAGTAAAAACAATGAAGTTATAATTGTATCTGCTGCTCATTATTGAAAGTGTTATGGTTTTGAGCAAGATGCTCTTAAAATTTGTAGTCTGATAGTGCACATTAATAAAGATGTTTTTTTTTAATTGGAATCAAAATAAAGATAATTTAAAAAAAAAAATTAGAACAGCATGTAGATGAATGGAATATCTTCTGTTTAAAAACCGGGGACTGGTAAATAGAATTTTCTACTTCATTTTTCATTTCTTTTTATTTTTTTATTTATGTATGTAAACTGAATAATCTTTGTTGTTAAATATGATACTTGAAATAAAAAGCATGTAAAAATAAAACCATCTTCATTTAGGTTAGATAAACACTTTATGCTATTTGTTACCTAAATTCAAAAGCAAATAATCTTGATCTATGATGATCATGGTAGTTATTAACCTATGATACTAGAAAAGCAGTCATCAACATCCATGTCCATAAAATTTGCATACGACCAGACTGCACATAGGAATTATAACTCTTAGACAGACATGTGATTGCTATTTCTACAGACATGTGTTTGCTTTCAGACCATTAAAGAGTTAGCAAAGAGATATCTTAAACTGGTGAAAAACACAAAACAAAAATATTTTGCAAGTCTTGAAAACACCAAAATTTCCTATGTAAAAAGTCAATCATATGTCCTAATTTATCTACTGAAACAACAGTAATAATAGAAAAACAAAAATAAAAAATAAAAAAGGTTACAGAAAAGTTGTGGAGAACTTGCTTACAAATAAGTCAGGCAATGGTTTTGCAAAGAACAAACATCTTGAGAGGTTAAAATGGGTTTTTATAGGAAACCAAGGTAAAAAAAAGGTACAAAAGCTAATACCTCTAGAGTTGCTTTGTCCAAAAAAGATCATGTCCATAAAAATGCAGATATTGGCAAGAAAACCCCAGTAGATAACCCCAGTAGATGAGGTAATGTGACTTGGGTCTATATAAAGCTGAATACATAAAAACTTAACATTAAAACATCATTAAAAACTACTTCCTAGAACCCTTCAAAAAATGTTAGTATTTTTTTTCCTCAAATTTACTTGGTAAAAATAAAAAGCTTTTCAAAAAAATATGCTGTAACAATCTCATGGAGAAACTAATCTGTATTACACAAAATTGTTTGTTATGTAATATATAATAACTATATTTAATAAAATGTTTAGTTAACAATTATCAATAATTTTCATGTTTCTAATTAAAAGTCTTTTTCTATTGTTTGTTTATTTTATTAAATTGTTTTTGTATTGATTAACTTTGATGTTTAGAATCAGAAAAATATATGGATAGATTGCGAATTTTAAAAGAGAAATTTCAAAAATCAAGTCAAAGTCAGGTAGTGAAATTAATTATGAAAAAAGGTTGTTAGCTGCAACTATTTATAATGATGGTCATGATCGTGATAATGATGATAATGATGATTGATGATGTTGGTTTTATGGTGTATTGCAGTATAAATAATACTTTTTTTTAAATTAAAATCTAGCCGTCCACCAGTTCTATATCAGATGAAATACTTAACGAACCCCAAGTTGAAGTTAATAAACCTGAAAAAGAAGATCAAATAAAGGTTTTTTTATTTTGTCTTATTAGTAAATAATTATTTTGTGTAGGATATCAGCTATTATTTGTTAATCATAGCAAAATTGTGATCTGGAATTGATATTAGGAGAATTATAGATTCAACTATCAATTTCTCATTAACTTATTTATTTGAATTTAAGTATAATCGGGAAGCAAACGAAATACAAAACAAACAATACTCTTAAATACTGTATGTAGTAACTACATAAAATATAAATAATGATTATATAACATTTCTGTTACATTAGTGTAGTTTTTATATAATTATTGTTTTTGATTTCTTTTCTATTAAATATACTTATTAATAAATATACTTAATTGTATTAAATTATTTCAGATTTTAATGAAAATCACCTTTATTAAGTAGGTTTCAAATAGTAATTTTTGCTTTTAAACATAATTAGTTTTTAAACCTAAAAGAGAAAGTACTAAAATAATTATTACCAACAAGCATCAACATTAGATGAAATTTAATATTTACAATGTAATTTTAATGTACTATAGTTAAAAGGTTTCTTCAATGGCTTTGCAAATGTTGACAATAAAATGCAAATGTTTTAATCTGTAATCAATGTGGAATTCGTTTCTGTATTTTTTTTTATATATCTAAATATTGAATGCACTGTTTTTTTTGCCTGTTCTGAATTTTTGTTGCCTGTTCTGTTCTTCAAAATGAAGAGTCTGCTAGAACTGTTGGATTTTTCAGGTATCTGTTCCAAAACATAAAATTACAACAAAAACATTACAAAGAATATGAATGTTTTTGGCAAAATATATAGTTTTAAATATGTTTTTTGTTCTTTGAAATGTTTCGTTCTTTGTAGTATTTCAACATTCTTAAACACTAGATTGTCCCAAAAATTTTTTTTTTTTTGAAGAAATGAAATATGCTATTACCAAATACACCAGAATATTTTAAGTTTACAAGTTTTAAATGCATAGTGTAAAACTTGGTTTTTTAGGAAAATTTGATTTGTTCCTTCTTTTAAGATAAAACTTGTAAGTATTAAGAATATTTCTTTCTGTTAAACATTTATTAAAATAAAAGTTATTTGCTGTAAAATTTATGTCACATGTTGAAGAATGGTAGACAAAAATGTTAAAAAAATATACAAGTTCTTTAAATATAGTTTAGCCAGGTTTTAGTAGATTTTTTTATATTTTTATTCTGGTTCGGGACAAAAGACATTCTGCTTCATGTCTTCATTTTGTTATGATATAATAAAGTCATATATTTTCTGAACAGTCATTGATGACTTCCATATTATTTACAGATTAAAGTTTTCCAAAAATGAAAAATCTCTTTTTGCTGCCATCTCGATCTGGGCATAGATAGGAAGTGATCGGGGCCTGCCCCGACTAAAAATGAGACTTTTTGCAAACCCAGCCCTGGCAAAATTATAAGATTTAGCAAGGTCAACTCTTGCTAAATCTTATAATTTTTAGCCGGGGCTAGATAAAAAATTATAATTTTTAAATTTATTAAAATTTTTAATTTAACTTTTTTATATTATAATTTTATACTTACATTTACTATTTGTTAAATACTAGCATATATTTATATATTTTTAAATTCTAATTTAATTCCAACAAGATTGCTATTACCACTATTACTTGCTATAACCACTATTAATTTATGAGTTACTTTAAAGTAGAGGATAGGTTAAAATACTAGGAAACGGTTAACTGAAGACTTAAAGTTGTAGGTTGTATAAAAAAGGAAGATGGGTAAGAGTTATAAGGTTTTTTTGATGTGCAAGAAAAAAAACTGGATTAATAAAATTTTTTACAGCACGAAGGGACTAATGCAGTAAAAGGATGTAACTTGTTGAATGAGAAGCCAAGGAAGAATGAGTAGAGAAACAACATAAAAGAGGAAGACTAAAGCCTGATGATGATGATGATGATAATTAAATGATAAGGATGATGATGATGATGATGATTAAGATGATGATTAAGATGATGATGATGATGATGATGATGATGATGATGATGATGATGATGATGATGATGATGATGATGATGATGATGATGATGGTGATGGTGATGATGATGATAATGGCAATGATGATTATGATGATAATGGCAATGATGATTATGATGATCATATTGATCATAATGCTGTTTATATATGCATATATGTACAAAATATAACATGAATTTTGAATAAGAAAAAAATATAATATGATGTATAAATGTTTATGCAGTCCCTGTCACAAACACGGCTTTGGCCCTAGTTATATTTTATCAAACCAAGCCTCAGCTCTGGTCAAATATCAACCCCGGTCGCTTCCTAAGCATGGGTTACCTGGGCTAGGGAAAGCAAGGTCCATCTTTTGTAGATAGTGCAACCAGTGTTGTAGACAAATAATTTATTCTAGGTAATTCTAAGCATTTTAGATTTGTCCTTCATAAATTCCTTAGAAAATGAAAAAGTTTTTGCAGCATCTACTTTTTCTTGTCTTGCACCAACTAAAGCCACTACATTATTTACTATACCAGGCATTTTTGCATGTTTTTTGGTTGTGATTGAGCAAATTTGGGATAATTTTTATTTAAATCAAACACATTCTTAAAAGCTGCCAAATAATTAGCTGGTGCTTTAAAATCTAGACATCATTTAAAGAACCAAAGGCAGTTTGTCAATGATATAAGTAAGGAAGCTGTATGAACCATCTTTATTCTTTATTCATTATGTTTTATATGTTCTTTGTAATTTCTAATGTAACCAAATAAATTGCATCTGCCATAAACCTTGCTTCTTGGCAAGTTTTTGGCTGATGAAGTTTTATACCCGAAACATGTTCACTAAGATAGAAAACATAGAGCTGACAGAGAATCTTGTAGTTTTCTCTCCTGAAAAGCCTTCTGTAAGCACATAAATTTTTTTTCTCCGTGACCTAGTCTTGATTTTAGTCAGTCTGTCATCAAATGTTTATGTACTTCAATAATATCATGGCAACATTTGCGCCATATAAGACTAATATTAAGGATAGTTGATTGATACTCCAGCATTTTGCTGTTAGTTGCATATGTGTCAAAGCAAACACAAATAATATAGTTGACAACATCATAGTATTTCAAGAGATTTAGAATTATTTTGGCCCACTCAGTTTAATTTTATGTCTGCAATATGCCAAGCAAAATATCATCGTTACATTCTAAATTTAGACTGGTTACACCAACTGCAAATCTTTTGCAGGTAACTGTAAGAAACTAATTTCATACAAATCAACACCAGCTTTATTGCAGATAATAGAAATCATAGCAGCCTGGGGTTTTTCACCGATTCTATACACTAACAGCAGAAGTAGGTTCAACTGTTAATTCTAAAAAAAAAAGAAGTTTTATTTAGATACCTTTTATTAAAGTCAGTATTTTCTATGCGTGAAATAATGGAGCTATCACATGTCCTTCCAAGCTCCATCTGAGCTTTTTTTGTTTGTTGGCTTTTTGTTGTTAAGCTTTTCTTGTCTGTGATCTGTCAATTTTTAAGTGCTCTTCTTGATGGGCTTTTTATAGCTATATTGGTGTTTTTATTGTCATTTAACTACTACTTTAATTACTTAGTTTTTTCAAATCTATTTTTTGCGGAGCCTTAAGTTAAAACATTTCATCTCACTGTATAGTCATAGTCATATTCTTAACAGATCTCTGGTCTCACATTTTAAATTGTCAGGCATTGTGTCATTTACATAAATGTCAATTCAAATTGTTATTGATGTAAATTATAAAGAGTATTAGATCCAAAAAAGAGCCTTGTGGGACATTGCTAGTAACATGAGCCTAGTCAGTCACTCGAGCCTAGTTAGTCACAGATACTACTTGAGCATAGTCAGCCCACACGAGCCTATCAGTCACAAGTACTACTCTCTGTTTTCTATTAATGAGAAAGTCTACAATCCAATCAAGAAGGTCTACAAGTATATCATAAGCTTTCAGCTTGAGGATTAATAAGATGTGAGAGATTGTGTTAAATGCTTTTGAAAAGTCCAGATATATCACATATACTGCATTTTTGTTAACTATGCATTTTGTAACATACTTAATAAATTCTAGTAAGTTTGTAACAAATACTTTTTTTCTTTTAAAAACCATCTTGAGATTAAGACAATAAACTTAGTTTTGAGAGGTAATTTAATATGGTATTGATTACTAAGTTTTCTGCTACTTTACATGGAATAGGTGTACTAGAAAAAAAGGTTGAATTTTGCTTTGTTTACAAAGACTTGATCGAACTGTTTCTTACCTTTTGCACAGAAGCCTTTTTTAATAAAAAATTAAATTTTAACAGTTAAATTTTTCAATTTCTGTGGTATGTATTTTAAATTGAAATAATATAAAGTACAATGATATAAAGTACATAAAGATTCAGGAAGTTTGTAAAAAGTTATGTGTTAAAAACTGAAAAAAGGTTGGTGTTTCTAAACCCTTACACGTTACTAAAGAAGCAATTTTAGTTAGCACTCAAAAATTTTATTTGGGATTGGGAAGTTCAGACCATTTTCAAAGTCTTTTGGTTAAAGGTCAGAATCTTTAATATTTCATGAAGTTTTGAATGTAACATTGTATAATTAAATTCAGAAATGCCTTTATGATTTTGTTGGATTCTGGAACTCTTCTTCATTTGCAATAATTAACTCTCAAGCACAATAGGTCTTAACTCAAGTGACTCTTAACTCCAATAAGTCCAATGTGTTCAAACTCATGTGGCTCTTAACTCCATAAAGTCCAATTGGTCTTAACCCATGTGACGCTTAACTCAAATAAGTTCAATTGGTCAACTCCTGTGGCTCTTAAGTCCAATATAATTAAAACTATTTTTAAAAGTGAGTATTTCTTTCCTTTCGCTGCTAATTTTTGTGCTCAGCGAGTTTAAACCTTTTTGAGTTGTGCAACAGTATATATTAAAAGGAGATCCCAATTTCCCTTTATTTGGTATTGAAAATGCTTTTATTGAGCTAGATAATGACTGAGTATGTTTTTGAAAATGAGAGTTTTGCCAAAAAATTTTATGGTACCATAAATCCACATGGTACCATAAAATTTTTTGGTATTACTTTTTTAATACTTTTTTTTATAATTTTACAAACTAAAATTCGCAGTTAAAAATATTGATTCGCAATCTTGAGTTGTTGGCCTAGTATAAACTCTTGTTAGAACCTTTTCGTTATTAGAAACTATTTTTCAAATAAACATTTCGATAATAAATGTTGTATGTTCTCTATTGCATATTTGCAGTTATTATTTGTAGAATTTTGTATTTGATTGTCTTTTTTAAATGATAAAATCAAAAAATATTGATCCAATGTATAACTCGTTATACATTAGTTATACATTAGATGTTGTCTAATGTATAACTCATTAAGAATATTTTATTACTCAACTAAATATTGTTTTCAGATTTTTATTATAATTTATAATTTTACCCCAACTACTTTATTACTTCCTAAATTGTAAAAATCTATAGAACCTTCCTATTCAAACGGTTTACATTATTATATAATAGGGGCCTTCCATAAAATACGAACGCAAGTATGGAGGAGGGGGGTTTCGAAAAAGCTTACGAACGCGTAAAATGGAGGGAGGGGTGTTAAAGACAGTACGTGCGCGGTTTGACTATCTCTCCTGAGCTTTTTTTTTTTTTTAAACATTAAATTTTAAGTGTGTAACAAATCAGTATTGTGTAATTTTTATAAATAATGAGGAAAAAAAAAAGAAATCGAGCGACAATCGTTCCAAATACTATTTTTTATTTTTGAAAACTTTTTTGATTTCGTTTTTTTAAATTACTATACGCAAATTGGTTTTTAACATTTTTCTTAAAATATGTTGTAACATTTTAAGATTTAAATAAATACATTAAGTAACATTTTAAGTTTTAATTTTCAGTATAGAGAAACGTCAAATAAACTAAATGTTTTTTGTTTTTGTTTTTTGTTTTAATGTTTTGAAATATTTATGCGTTGGAAAAGGAGTGGGGAGGGGGGCTTTATTTTAAAAAAATAATGCGGAGATAGGGGGAGGGGTTCTTCGAAAGCGTACAGGCTCGTACAAAATGGGAGGGGGATCCTAAATTAGTGGTTTTACTGCGTTCGTTCTTTATGGATGCCCCCTTGGAACTAATTAAATAAAATTAATTAAAAGGTCTTTATTCTAGTTTTTTGATATAAAAAGTTAGACATGGCATTGCACGCTAATTTTCTAACAAATTTTCTAAAAAAGTAGTAAAAGTGTGATAGTAAAGAAATTAAACTAACATCTATGAGAAATGCATTTTGATGAATATAACAACTATAAGGGTGTTTTCGATGAAAGTTTTAAAAATTGATTAACTCTCTGGAACTAAAGGTTTTAATATTTTGCATACCTGCATAATATTAAAACATTTAGTTTTTAATATTTTGCAGGGTTTTTTTTTGAATTCAGAATACATGAACTCAATTAAATACTGTGACGTGAGAACTGTAAATATGTTTGTGTATTCTTTAATTGTTTTTGTTTTTTTAGGTTGATGTTAAGGTAGAAGAAAAAAAAAGTTTTGACCTTGACGATATAAAAAAACGTCTTGCACTAATTAAAGGTAGCAACCGTTAGCATGTTTCCTAGAAGTTAGCGAAAGTAATTGTTTTTCGTAAGAGGTTTGCTTGATTAGCCAACGCACTGCAGCAGCTGTGGATTTTGCAGATAAGATCTCTTAGTCAAAAAATTCTACTCTGAACTTATTTAAATTGCTTGACAAAGGTTTTTGCATTGTTGTGACTTTCATATGACCGTTTTTAAATATCCCTTAACAAAACGCATTTTTCTACACATGAGTTAACTCAATATAGATGGTATATTTTTTCTAGATGTAAATCTCATAATTTTGAGCTTATTTGATCATCTATTGTATTTATAGCTTTTAGAATAATTTATTTGAAAATACTTCTCTAAAATATTATTTGCTATAGTTTATATATGTATATATATATGTATATATATATATATATATATATATATATATATATATATATATATATATATATATATATATATATATATATATATATATATGTATATATATATATATATATATATATATATATATATATATATATATGTATATATATATATATATATATATATATATATATATATATATATATATGTGTGTGTGTGTGTGTGTATGTATATATATATATATATATATATATATATATATATATATATATATATATATATATATATATATATGGGCAATGTCACGTAAAAGAAGGGGGGGGGAATTTTACGCCAACATATAGTAACCTCAATAAACTTATTTTTCAACTATTTAAGAATATCTTTAACAAAAAAATTATTCAAAAAAATCCTTTTATCATACCTTAACGTAGTTATAAAGTTGTAAGGGTTATATAAACATTTTTTAACGTTTATATACAGCCCTGTTGTGAAGCGTTGAAAAAGGTTTCAGTGCTGTGTTTTTAAATAACTATTACTTTTAAGTTTGAATTAAAGGATAAATTAAACATTCATAATATTTTTTTATAAAAACGCACTCTAACTAGGTCTATAAGAAGAATATATTTATGAAAACAATGCGTTACGACCGTCACGAAAAAAAGCCAAAAGGTTTTTTCTATGCTTCGTATCAAACTTTTTAAAACTACAACTATGATAAAAGTAAAGATAATAATACAAATTTATTATTGTTTCAATTTTTTTTTTTTAAAGTGCTTTAGATCACCTTTTCAAGACGTTATTAAGCATGTGACGACCGTAAGGTTTGTTTTAAAAAGCGCGAACGATTTATTATTTAAACCAGGGTTGTCAGATATTTCACGATATGCAGTAGCCAGAAATATATAATTAAATAGCCAGAAATGGCCAAAAAGTAGCCAAATATTCCGCGATGGCATTGGTTTAATTTTGAAAACGTATATCTTATTGGCTATAATAAGACAATCGGATAAATTTGAACCAATGACAATTTAAATCATGTCAACTTACCGTAAAAACTGTCGTTATATATATTATATATTTCGTTTCATAACCTTAGTTATGAAAATAAAATATAAAAGCAAGTTCAGTTAACTAGTTAAATAAATAAAAACTTCTTTTTATGGATTCTTTAATAGTAAATTCTTAACTATTCAATAGAAACAATTATTATTATATATTTTTTTATCAAAAAGGTTAAATCTTTAAAAAAATATATAAAAAAGTTTTTATTTAATTTAATATATATCCTCTTTATAAAAGTCCTTTAAAAAAATGCCTCATATTACAATAACACATATTTACCATTTAAGACGAAAGAAAACTTTGCATTGAGAGTTTATTATTTTTTGTTCCATTTTAAAAGATTTTTTTATATAACTTAAATAGTCCCTAGAAATATAGTAAAGTGTTTTAGAAAGAGTTTTCCCTAAACAAACCTAAACAAATTATTTAAGTTAACATACTAAATAAAACTTTTGTTTTGATTTTGTTTGACTTAATTATACAAAATTAGAGCAAGCGTTGTTGGCAATAAAAAAAATTTAATGACTATTTCTATATAGATTGCTTCATTATTATATTAATTTGGGGTAAAAATATTCATTAAGAGAAATAAAACCATTAACTATTTTTTTTTTAAGTTTTCTATTACACAATCCGTCAATTGTACACATAATCGTTAATCGTCCTATATATCAACTTCAAAGTCATCAATATTTTCTGAAAATAAAGAGTTTCCAATATCGGATTTGTATACTAAATCCGAACTAAAATTAGTCAGCATTTTTTTTGATATAGTGAAATCTTGACAGCACTTTCCTAATAAAACTAGTTTCGATTTTATTCTTACTACAGCATCTAACATATTTAGTGAAAGTCTATTTCTGGCTTTTGATTTTGTAGCAGATGCAAGAGAGAATATCCTCTCAATAACAGCATTGCTAACAGGTGTTATCAAACAAGTTAAGGCATAGTTTGCAAAGTTTTTAAAAGTGTTGTGCTGGAGTACACCTAGCCAAAACTGCTCAGTATCAGTTGGAAAACTCCTGTTTTAAATGGTTCTTCTTTCCAGTCTACAAATAGAATTTTTCGATACTGTTCTTCTATTAAGCCCAAGTCATCTTTTAATAGGTGTAAAAACGGCAGTTCAGAAACATCAGGTCTTGATTCTTTACTTAAAATAATATCTGGATTCAAGTTTGATAAATTTTTAAATGTTTCCATTGATGATGGTAGTCTAGATGTTACTTGAGTATAAGCTTCATCTAACACGCACAAGCATCTTTCTTTTATATTTTTAATTTTCTTAATAGAGTCAATACTATGATTGCAAATTTGTAAATAAGAGTCACATTCTTTTATAAGTTTAGCACCAAAGTTAACCTTATATATACTTTTCTTATTGCTGTTAAAATCATAAATTCTATGATAAAGGCTGTTTTGAAACAAATTAATTTGTTTGTAAAGTTCACTCGGATCAGCTTTTGTTTGCTGAAAGAGACTATTCATTCTTTCAAATTCCTGAACAACTGGTGTTATAAAGTGAAAAAATAAAAAAATTTCAACGTCTGACAACATTTCTTTTAAAAGTCTTGCTTTGAATCTGGACCAAAAATTAGAAGGTGATAGTTCAGTACAAATAAAACAGGCTTTAAGCTCTTCCCAATTCATTAAAATACTAAACATCACTTTTCCGCGAGCAAGCCACCTTGTAAAGGAAGATTTTTCAAATGGTAAAGGGGCATATCGAGCTGTTTCAGATTCTGTAGCAGCATTTATTACATTAAACAAATCGATGTAATTTTCACGTCTTAATGAGGTATTACAAAATCAATGGGGTATTTCTGACAATAAAAATGTAATATTTGAAGGCAATTTAGACACTGCGTGTTCAATGCACAATACTAATGAATGACAGATGCACTTAAGCTGAACACAGTTAGTAACTCTTAAACAATTTCAGTTGTTTTGCCAGGGTATAAGTTCCCTCATATCCGATGATACAAATTATAATTTTCAACAAGCTGTTGGTTTTTGATGTAAGTATTCTGTTTTGAGACACAAATTTTTTAAATATAATCATTGTCTAGTTCAACTTGAAAAATAAAAATCAACTTGGATTAGTTCATTATCACAAGTCATTAGGTTGAGTCGCAATAAACTCTTTATTGCATAACCATGATCTTCAAAAAAACTGCATGATTTCTAGACATATGTAAAACTTCAATAAATAGCTCATTGTCCCCAATGACTTGATAAACATCAAAACATTTCTTATTAATTATTCAACATTGAGCTGAACATTATCCAACATTGAGTTAAACATCAATATCTGGAATTACTGCATTTATTTCGTTCTCTAGGTTTTCAATAGCTGGAAATTAGTTTTATATATGGCATTTTTTTTTCAACAATGGATATCTGTCAAGATAAAGCGGTCAAGATAAACACCATTTTTAAACTTTGACAATCTTTAAACTATTGTCTTGTTTTTTTCACTATCGTCCAGATAAATTTTAACAAAACGTTTTAAGTCATTAACACCAAATGGTATTTCTTTTATACTTATAAAAAGTAAATGATTTTTAATTAATACTAATAACAATATGGTGCCCCTATGAGTAACAGTGTTTATTTTTTAGTTTATAGAATAGTGATGCTTTGGGTATTTCAAAACATTTAGACGCCTCAACAATCGAAATTTTTTCCAATTTATTTTTCGCTAATTGCTATTTAAAGAGTAAGATTTAAGTAGTTGAATTTAGTACAATATTTTCTTGAGCCAGGATCAGGGCCGTGCCTAGGCATTTGTCCGGATGCGTACTAGTATGTTTGGCCACCCTACGAAACAATAAATATCAAAGAAAAAAAAATCAAATTTTAATTTTTAACTTTTTAATGTTAAAAAAGTTACATGTAATATTAACATTTAAATATTAAAAGGAAATTAAAAATTAACCCGACACGATTTTATGGAAGCAAATTCAAGCAAAACACGATAGCACCTGCTATATCATAAGCCCTCTATATATATTTTTAATACCGGTATTGAGCGAAACCAATACCGGTATTTCGGTACTTAAAAATGTCCGGTAATACCGGTATTCCGGTACCGGTACTACCGGTATTGGAAGCACTAACTGATGGATGCTCTAAAGATTTTAAAAATAACGTGTTTTATAACATCACAAAAGTCTATTATTATATTCACATTAATACCCAGTTATGATATAGCAGGTGCTATCGCCCTTATAATCATCATACCCAGTTGTTTTATTTCTTTTTAATGAACTAAAGGCATTTTCAAATTCATCATAAGTTAGCTCAGTAAAGTGAAAACTTGATGAAGTTGATGTTTGGAATTCAGCTGATTTATCGTCGGTATACGGAATACTGTTTGCTAGTTTAGTTCCAATTGTTGTAAAAAATTTGTTAAATTCAGCTGCAATATAGTTTGAGTCGTTAATTAGTTTGTTGTCAATTTTTATTTCATGTGGCAGAGAATTTGTATTTGTTTTAAGTTTTCCTGTAATTTCTTTCATTATTTTCCAGATTTGTTTCGAATTATTTTTATGTTTATTGATCAAGTAGGAGTAGTATTTTTTTTTTGCATTTTTGCGAAGTTTTTCAAATAAGTTTTTATAGGTGATATAGTTATTTTTATGTTTTACTGATTTTGATTTTAAATATTTAATATATAGCTTTTGTTTTATTTTCGAGGATTTTTTAAGACCTTTTGTAATCCAGGGACATGATATGTCTTTTGTTTTAACAACTGTTTCACACATAGGAAAATTTGTATCATAGACTTTATAAAATGTTTTTAAAAAAGTGTTGTAAATTGTGTTTATATTATTATTAAAGTTTAAATGTTCCCAATTTATTAGCAACAAATGTTCTTTGAAGGAGTTTAAATTAATGTTGTTGAACAACCTCTTTTTTATGGTGACACTTTTTTGCATTTCTTTTTTAAAGTCTAGATTTACTGAAAAAAATATAGGAAAATGATCAGATACATCTGTTTTAATTATTCCTTTTTTAAGCGATATATTAAAAAAGTAAGTGGTTAAGATATTATCAATTAAAGTGGATGAATAATTTGTAATTCTTGTTGGTCGATTTATTATTGGTATTGTTCCTGTTTCAAATAAATTGTTGTAAAATTTTCTAGTATTTTGATTTTCGTAATAATCAAAACAAGTTTAGTTTTTTCTAGTTTTTTCTAGAATTTTCTTTTGTAAAAAGTTGCTAGGGTCTTCAGTTATTCCAGTTGGAGGCCTATAACAACAGCTTATAAGCAGGTTTTTTGTTTTTTTGATAATAATTTCAATAGTTAAAACCTCTTTATTTTCATCAGAAACACTCATATCGAGTCTAACATTATACAAAAGACTAAAAAAGTACTCCTCCTCCACGCTTATTTATATTTCGCTCTATTTTTTGCATATATTTCGCTTATATTTCGCATTAAAACCTGGGAGTTGGAGGTTTGAATTATTCTCAAAATCCTCGTTAGAAGGATTTTAGAAGTTAGAAGGATAACGTTTCAGTTACGCAAATTAAATTAAAAGAATTATCAGTTTCGCAAATGACATTTGAAAAAGTTTCAAAATTCTTTTTTAAATTCCTTATATTAATATGGACAACGTTCAAATAACTATTAATGTTATCAATTTTTAGAAAATATTTAACTTCATTTGGATAAAAATATTTGCATTCAAATTCTGATGTATTAATTTCGTTAAAATAGTTTAAATCAGGATCAGACTTTTCGTTAAAATTTAAAACGTTTGTTATATATTGCTGATACAGTACTAAAAAAAATTCACTTTTGAAACGAAACTTTAGCTGCATCATTAATCGCCAAATTTTATGTATGCGCTTTGAATGGCATAAACAAAGTTCGTGGATATTTGTCCAAAATTCGTTTTTGCAATCCAATATGTTTTCCGAAAATATTAGACCCATTATCATATCCCTGGCCCTTCATGTAGTTAAAATTTAGTTTAATTTTTGAATTAAGATATCATAAAAAGAGTACTTTTTTGAGCTTGATAAAAACTAATAAAATTTTCTCTTACTTCAATTTTATTATTTATAGTATGTACATTTCGGAAAATCATTGCAATTTGCTCGACATGTCCAGCGTCCGGCTTACAATCTAAAATGACTGAAAAATATTTTGCTTGATTTACTGATGTTAATATATATTCTTGAATTTGATTTGCAAGGATAGTGATTACTTCATTTTGAAAGCAATTTCCCAGATAATATGGAATGCGGTTCTTTAAAGCGATTGATTTTTGTACGTGTTTTATGTAGTCTGCCATTATATCATCGAATTTTTCTATCATTTTAATTGCTTTCAAAAAATTTCTATTTTTTTTCCCAACAATTTGCTAGAAGAACCTCTAAAAGCTAACCACTATCTTGCTAGAAATTGTACAAAAGATATCTTGTGTTTGACAATTTGACACCATCCTTTTTTCTCGGCATCATAATACTGTTGAGTACTATTATCACTTGTAGTTTATTTTTTTTTTATTTAATTCCAATTCTTTTCAACGAGTGCAGTTTTAGATTCGATTTTTTTTCGTGACGAGATAAGTTTTCAGATGTGTGTTGTCAATTGTTGAAGCCTTCATTAATTATTTTTATTTCTTGTTTGCCAAATAATTTACAACAGAAACAAAAAATGGCATTATTTTTTAGAGAATAGATTAGCCATTCACGTTTAAATTTTTCACCATTTGACATTTATTGTATTGTATAAGGGTATAAACACCAACAAGAATACATTTATTTTTATTGATATAGATATAGCTTTCTCTCGTTATATATTATTACATTAAGATACGAGCAATGGCTGTAGTTACGAATTACTAGCGTGCAACTATAAACTATTTTACAAATGCATGGTGGTCACGTGACATAAAAAGAGTACGTATAAAACTAATAATACGCGATAGGCCTTGAGCGCTATTGCAACACTCCCCCCGACAAATATCCGTCTACACGAAGTGGAACTAGTCTGTCGTCCACAAATTGTAATTTTAGCTTGTTTATTTGTTCTGTACCAAATTCAATAGGATATAGCTTACTTACAGGTCTGTTAACTCGCTGACAGGTATTATTATGTATATATCTCACTATTGCACTTTGAATATTTGATGTCTTCAATTATTTCAACCTTCAAAAGTATACGAGATGTAGGAGATTCATCAATTAACACTACATCGCCCTTCTTAATTATAGCTGAACCTTTAACTTGGGAAGATTTATGATGTTCGCGCAGATTCTTTAAGTATTCGCCCTTCCATTTTGATTGGAAATGCATTAAAAACATGGAAAAATGTTTATTACGTTGATTTATATCTAGTATCTATTCCGCAGTTCGCCGAGAGTTTCCTTAACACCATTGTGTTTTACGAAGACATAAGCTTTCTGGATAACAAGCTTCAAAAAATAACTTTCGCGAGGTAAGAAAATTGAAAATTTAGCATCAAAGGATAATGGTACATTTTCCATTCTCCCTTGACAACGAGCAATGTCATTTACTTCTTTAAGTCTTAAATCTTTACATAATTGTTTAAATGAAGGTTTTGTTAAAACATCACACTGGATGTGTTTTATCCTTAAAATATTTGCATTGTCTAATTCCTACGCTGATAATATCGGAGAATTCAACGGAATTGATTTATTAATTCTTCTAATTTTTTAATAATTCGTAATATACATGCTGTAACTCGCAACAATTTACTTTACGTATTAAACTTCGAAATATCTATAACAAAATCATCGATATTATAAACAGTATTATCAATAGAATAGCTTAAATCTGATATTTCCAAATGATCCTGAAAATATTTATACACAGACCATTGAATTTCCAAGTTATTAAGAAAGTCCATTGAACCATACCCGACGGGCATTTGTTTTTAAAAGTTACGATCTAAATGTATTTTAAATGTCTTTTAAACGTCTTTTAAACATTAATGTTTAAAAGACGTTTAAAAGACATTTAAAACACATTTAGAAAGTAACTTTTAAAAACAAATGCCCGTCGGGTATAGTCTGTTTTTCTAAATCAGTTAAAAAAACAGCCACGTGAAATGATATCTAATGGGTTTCTATTTGATTCAACATACTTCCATGATATGATATCATATAAACTTCTAATTTTATTAAGCCTGTTCTGAATGAAAATTTCATATTTTTTTATCGTATTATCACCCATAAGCCTTATTACTAGCATCTGCGAATCCGTGAGGTTCTAACTTATAAAGAAGTATATCTAAATGGTTAATATACCATCGTGGTAAATTTATACTACCTGTTAACCGCAAATTATTAATTATTATTTGCCATTCTAGCAAATTTTCTTTTTCAAGATAACTATCCCAACCCATTTTAGAAATGTTCAACTTTTGAAACAATAAATTTAGCTTAACAACAAAGGGATTTATAAGTCCTAAAGGATCATAAATACAAACAATAAAAATAAGAACGTCTCTTTTTCTTGGTATGCTAATAGCAATTTTCATTAAGCTTACAAAAAAAAAATCTAACATAATCTCGACATTTATTTGTAAGGCCTATTTGAAGAAAGGCCTTCTCAATATCTGCAATAAAAGCAAATCTTTTTCAACGAAATCTTAATAAAGTTCCAAAAAGTGATGTAGTCAAACTAGGACCCGAATATAGACATTTGTTAAGTGATGCTCCAAAAGTTTTTGCACTGGCATCAAATACCATTCGCACTTTAGTTGTAATTTTATCATAACGCTAAACCGGTCTGTGAGGCAAATAATGTATATTTTCAGCATTTAAATCATTAAATGAAACTTTTTCAATGATACCTTGAGATAATTGATCTTTAATAATATCATTATATGAACTGAACAAATCTATATCTTTTAAAAATTGTTTTTTTATGCAATTTACTCGATTTATACATAAGGAGTAGTTATCAGGTAATATAAATTCATCACTACTAAATGGTATCAACCATATTACGACCCAAACCTTTATCAAAATAAGTGGAATCTTTAAAATTACATAATACTATATCATTTTCTTTATAACTATCCTTATAACCCAACATTTCTTTTAAAGAAGATTTCAAAACAACATCATCCTCAACAAATTTAGATTGAACCTTTAAAACGTGCACCGTGTTCACACAAAAACTATTTCCTTTCTTTTTACCTGAACAACCACACAAGACATAACCACCAAGGTTAAACTTTAGAGCAGCTGGTCCAGAATTACCACGACTGTATTACCAAAGAATTTCCACTAAAAATCTACTCCAATTAGTATATCAACACTTACTGGACCATCTACAACTATATCAGTTAATGCTAGACCCTTTAAATGATTATTATTTATAACAACAAAATCAATATTTTGGCCATTAATGATGGCACATATGTCTTTGACAAAACAAGAAATTAAAACAAAATTAAAACAAAACAACCATTAGTACCCTTAACAGTAAATTGAACCCTTTCTAGTACTTCTGTTTCACTTTGATTTCCAAATGTATTAATAATGATTCTCTTTGATTCTAACATTTTTAAATTAAGTTTACTTTGTAATGATGGTGAGATGTAACTAAGTTGTGAACAATATACGTGCAGGTTGATTGATATTATTAGCGGTTACAATGACTCTGGCTGTTTGCAATAAGACTGAGTTATTACACTTTAATAATGAAGCTAATTTCTATAAAATAATGAAACTAATTTATATAAAAATAAGCCTTTGGAATAGATCTTCCCAATTTTTTTTTCTGGATATGTAGATTGTTTATTTTGAATAGGACCTTTTCGATTAAAATATCTATCATTTTATTGGTAAGCGTTAAAGGTCAGAAAGCTAGATCATTTAGTTCCGCACACATAACAGAATATGCTTCAATTCGAAAACCTCCACAATTAGAATGGATTTTTAATAAGAATTTTATTTTAAATTTATCTGGAATTTTAGACCCATCAGTAAGATTCTCTCTGTAAATCGAACTTTTTTAACTTCTGACATATAAAAAGCTCGTTAAACCGTCAAAATCTTTTTTCAAATTTGGAGTGTTGTGAGTTTTTGAAAAACGATTAATATAAATTATCTTCTACTCTTAAAAAAAATCATGGCATCAAAGAGACATAAAAAAAAAATTTAAAGAAAGCGGAAATAAGAAACTCTAGTGGAATTCAAGAAACAAAAAACAAATAAAAAGGTTTCAAAAATTTTTGCTATTTCACCAAACACTCTTTCAACCTGGAAAAAGAATAAAGATAAAATCTTTGAAGCTTTTTGTCAAGGAAATTTGACTAAACGGGTGAAAGTTGATTCTTATTACCTAGTAAACAAAGCTGTACTCAAATGATTCAAACGATAATATACCAATTAGTGGATTGCTGGTAAAAAAAAAAGCTTTATATTTTGCGATAGAGTTATGCTTCAAAAATTTTCAAGCTTCGGAAGGATGGCTAGGCTAATTTATGAAAAAGCAAACAAATTCGGAGATAATATGATATTATATTATCTCCGAATTTGTTTGCTTTTTTTTTAAATTAGCCTAGTCATCCTTCCTTAGCATATCCTTTATCACGATAAAGGCTCTTAAAGATATAAATCGTGTCTTTGACATGAATATACTAATTAATAAAAGACAATCTATAATTACTGACTTTTTTTTTCAAATTTAAAAGTTTAAAACACATAATATATATTGGTTTTAGGCCTAAGAATTACTATTTGTTTATTTTTTTGATTTCTATTCGTTAATTTGAAAAGATCATTTGAAAAAAAGTCAACTTTCTATAATTCGAAAATCTCTCAAATTCGAACATTTACTTCATCCGTAAAATTCGAATTAGAGGGTGAAATAAATGTTTGAATTAAAGAAATTAATTTTTTTTAAATATTAAAAAAATAAAATTGTTTTTTCAAAAAATTAGTAACTAGTAAACGATTCACTTATTTTATTAATTTTTTGGTCTTTTTTTTAATTTTTTGGTCTGATTAAATATTAATAAAATGTATATAAAAAGTTATTGTTTTACTAAAATATAAAGAATTCAATAAATAAATATCCTTAATTATTAGTACTTACTTTTTAATGATACACACTACTCACACAAAATATACAGAAATAAGCATGGAAGTAAAATTAAAGGCGCCGGCCCTTATGCTATTAGTAAACTAATTTTTAATAAAAATTAGTTTATTAATAGCATATTGGCAAAAATTGGTAAAAATGTTAAAAGTTAAAATATCAAAGTATGCTGCTTCAGTAAAGAGATTTCTTTTATCTATTATGTATTATTGCAATGTTACCCAGACAACAAGAAAAACCTTTTCGGGTAAAATTAAATATTCTAAGTTACCCTTTTCTTGTTATATTTTGGCTTAGATTTTGGTTATATTTTAGCTGAGTGATGATTTCCCTTTTGGAGCAAAAAAAAAAAATGTAAGATCATCTTATTTTGAGTTAAATCAACATTCAAAATTCGACAAATATATCAATAAAATACAAAAAATCTTACCTGATATTTAAAATATAATACATAATATTCACGATATAAATTATAATATTTATATGATTCATAATATTCACGATGTATTATATTATAAAACACAAAAAAATATTTAACTATGGTAAAACTTCTGTAAAAAAGTAATTTATCATATTCTCGTTAAATGAAGAACAGGCAGAGAAATTTCCGAAGAAAAAAAAACTGAAAACATTTACAGGTTCAATTCAATGTTTTTAATTAATTCGATGTCACCCAGTATGATTGTATGAAAAAAGTTTATTATTTACTGTTCTAATGGTCTTTTACATTATATAATTGAAAAATAATTTTTTCTGCTTTGTCTGATTTTTTGCTGAATGATGAAAAGATATTTTCAAATTGTAAAAATAAAAGTAATTTGAACTTAATTGAAGTTTATTGAAGATTTTTTTTATTGCGTAGACATTTATTTATTTGATATTTTACAGTTTTTAGTAACTTATGCAATTAAGTGATTATAAGCAAATTCAATTCGAATTAAAAGCAAATTTAATTCAAATACATTAAAATAATTTTTTTCTCAAGAAACCTTTTTATCTTTAGATTTTTACATCTTGCTTAAAATTATTTTTATAAGAAAATTTATGGTTGTTGTAATTGTGTTAATTTAAAAAAAAATTTTGATTTGGAGATGCTTTCTCAATTTTTTCTACAAATGGATAAATAAAATGAAAACAGATTTTATGTAGCCAAGTTTGTATTTTGAAAATAGTTTTTACTTTCTTTATTATAAAAAAAAACTAAATACTAAAGATAAATTGTGTACATACTAAACATAAATTGTGTACATTCTATTTAAAAGTACAGAGTTTCATTTTAAAAATTAAAATATTGATGTATAAAAAATCTAAATTTAAATTCGCCAATTATTTTTTTTTTAAAATGAAGACATAGCAAAATATTTATTGCGGCTCTTCGGAACTCGTCAGTATTTATATGCGACTCTCGCATATAAATACTGACGAGTATTTATATGATGAAAATGGTTGGATGTGGATTAGACTTACAACAACCCGTATCGTACGGGTCGCTGTCATGATCCGTATAGTACGAGTCATGACAGCTAGTAATGATAGTAATAATAATAATAGTAATAATAACATAAGATAAAAAATATAATTATACATAATTAAAAAAATAATAATAATAACTAATATTAATATAATAAGTTAATGATTTATTAGGACGTTGCCACTCATACAGAAATTTGATCAAAAGAGTGACACCAATTTTTAATATAATATATGTAATAATAAGCAAAGACACACACTACAACACATGGAACGTAAACACACAAACCAAAGCGCATAAAATATAAATAAAAAAAAACATGTAGAAATCAATATGCAGGTTTTACTAATAAAAAAAAATAAAAAATGCTGATGATAATTGTAATAATTACGAAAAGAAAACTATAACAATATTAAATCATAAGAATAATAATGCCAAAAAGTTAGAATTTTGAATTGATATTGTTTAAGATGGAATAAAGGTATTTTAGGATATTTTTTTTTAGAATCATTCAAAATGCATGCAAGGTTCCTGTTCCATTCACAGACGCACTGATAAACAATAGAACGTTTACGATACTTTTGGGTACATTTAGTTTTCCATTGAGTATATTTCTAGTCGAGTAGGAATGTAATAGTCTACTTTCTGTGAACAAGTTTGTGATAGGAGATGGTATATTTTTATTTAAGGAGTCAAAAACAAAAAGAAGATTAGCATAGTTTACTAGCGCTGGAAATGTTGGAATGAAAAGTTATTTGAAGGACTTTGATGTATCTGATTTAATTGGTTGGAAGTTTATTAATCTGATGGATCGACACCGAGACGATTGCAACTTGTTAATGCGATAGTTTCCAACTTGACCCCAAACTTGACAACAATAGCTAAGATGAGATGAGAATAATGCATAGTAAATACTCCTAAGTGTAACTTTGTTGACATTATTGAAAGCATACCGTTAGCTCGAGTTTCTTGCTTAGTTCATCAATATGAAAGTTCCATAGATTATTTACTATATAAAGACATATTTCAAAACCATCCCTACTAATATTATCTGTACTTTTTTAAATGTCCATTTATATTTGGGATATTTATTTTTACTTTTTTTGGTTTTTTTTATTTCTTTAATAAATACCAGAAAAACTGATTTGTTTTTCTGGTATTTATTGTTTTTCTAAATAAAACATTTTTATCATCAAAATAACTTTGATAAACCGCTCTCTGGGGACTTGAACTTGAAGGTCGTAAAAAATTTTCAAAACTCAAAAAAAGGTTGAAAGATAATCATAAAGTAAGGGTAGACTATAAAATTGAAGAAATAAGCTATAAGTTTCAACGGTTCTTCTTAAAGGGTTATTGTTACAGGATAACAATAATAAGATAAGATTTGTGAAACATATAAGTTTAACTTTTTTTTTCCTTATTCAAATTAATGGTAGCATAAAATTTTGTTTAAATCTTTAAAAATCATTTGTCAACTTAAATTACAAATATTATTTGTTAACTTGGTTGTTTTCCTGTTTTTTTTATTAGAAATATTTTGGTATCTTTTAATCTTTTATTTATAAACCGTCTTTCCAATAATAAACAAATGAACATACTAATGCAGACAGCTTCCCAAAAAAAGAGGCTACATGAAGAACCCATTGTGGTATTTTTAATGACGTAAAAGCTGAGAAACAACCAATTGTTGCGGTGGTGTCCAACAGACTACAAATGATATCATTAGAAATGAAAAAAAAGTCTTTTTTTCTTTCTCTTTATACCGTTATATTATTATTTGTTTCATCATTATTATTACCGTTAGTCACACAAAAATATTTATACTTTGTAGAAATCACGCAAGCTGTAAATAAACAAGATACTATAATTGATATAAGAAGAATAACAAATCCAAATGCTATCAATAAAATTAAATAAAGCTTTTCCACACCTGTTTTGTGATTAAAATTAATTGAACATCGAGCACGCGTGTTTTCTACTGTGTAAAAGGAAAATTCTAGAAAAGACATGACTGCCCAAATGAAACCATAAATCCATGAAGCAGTTCCAATTCTTATAAACAGTTTTTTGTAGTTAATTTGATTACGTTGAAAGCATAGGCTTAGCAACACCATTCTGGAAAGAGACATTGCAGAGAGCATCACAATTGTTGTAAACGAAGGAAAAGCAATAAAAAAAGCAGATAGTTTGCACAATGTTGTAGCTTTTAGCATATTTGCATCAAAAAACAGAGCTGGTATATATCCAGCAATACTTTGTAATAAATCACTAACACATAAATTAATACACAAGATAACATAGCTGTTGTATTTTTTGTATAAAAAATATAAAGAAATACCATTAGTGAGAACAGCAATTGATGTGATTATAAGCAAAGTAATTTTAACTGGTTCCATCGTTTTTTAAACTGTCTTTTTGAACTGTGTTCATTACTATTTAAACTGCATTCACGGTTCTTCTAACTATTAATAATTTTCTTCAAAAGTTTTTTTTTTCAAATATTTTTAGAACTTTAAATTAAAAAAAATAATAATACTTAATTTTTGCATCCGCTATTCTTTAAAAAACTTTCATAATTAATAAAATGGTTTTTAAAGTTCCATGATTGCATACAGTGTTTTGCAATAAATTTATAAACAAAAAACGATACATGGCTATAAATAATTTTTATTACTATTGTTTTTATTTATATTATAAATAAGTTTGTATATTATTGCTTACATATAAAATAATAATATTTTTTGTCTGTTAACCTCATAAATTTAGATTTGCCATTATATTGAGTCGGTAAAAGAATTTGGTTCCCGCCTATTTTATCATTAACTAATTGCAAAAATGAACATTTTTTTCGGAAATGTTTCATGTAGTCTAAAATAAATAAGCTCTTCTTTATGCAAGCAAAACAAAATTTTATAATTCTATTTATTAAATAAAACATGCCTTACTATAAAAGTAAAAACAAACCATATAACATTTTTCGTAAAAACCCTGACAAAGTTTATTGGTTTTCTTAATAAATTAATTTACATCGTCTAATATGACAAGAAAACAAGTAAAGTATGTAAAAAGAAAAAGTTCTTGTAAACATGCCTATTCATTTTTTTTTCCCTTGATATATATATATATATATATATATATATATATATATATATATATATATATATATATATATATATATATATATATATATATATATATATATATATATATATACATATATATATATATATATATATATATATATATATATATATATATATACTCATATAGTGTCGCTTTAAGAGCATTTTAATGTAAAAAAAGTCTCTTACGACTACAATTTTAATTACTTGTCTCTTAAGCTGTTTTTGATTGTCGTCGAAATGTCAAAGCAATTAATTTATGCGGAAGTACATTAAATTTAATTGTTTTTTAACAAATTTTTAAAAAACCGCAATTATAACGACTAGAAAGTTTTTTTTAATTAGTGGTGTTTTTGTTATTGATTTAATAAAAAACATTTTTTAAACATGCGTAAATGTTGCTACATCGACTATCTTATAGCCTGACTCGCAACGGAGTACTGCTACATCGACTGACAAATAGCCTGACTCGCAACGGAGTGCTGCTACATCGACTGACAAATAGCCTGACTCGTAATGGAGTGCTGCTACATCGACTGACAAATAGCCTGACTCGCAAGGGAATGCTGCTACATCGACTGACAAATAGCCTGACTCGCAAGGGAGTGCTGCTACAACGACTGACAAATAGCCTGACTCGCAAGAGAGTGCTGCTACATCGACTGAGGGTTTGGTTTGGCCAGGCAGTCTATCAATTAAAAAAAAAATTTAATTTTTAAAACCTTTTCTGGTCTGGTTTATTAACGCGCTCTTTAAAACTACAGTTTATGGGAAATATTTTTTGATGCTACGCAAGAGACATGCAAGACTATATATATATATATATATATATATATATATATATATATATATATATATATATATATATATATATATATATATATATATATATATATATATATATATATATATATATATATATATATATATATATATATATATATATATATATGTACTTGTGAAATTTCACAGTGAAATTTGACCAATTTCACTGGTTTCTAAATTAGAAATGGAACCTTCAACTTCTTTGTACATTTTTGCTTTCAATAGAACTAATTAGTTGTATTAAAAGCAAAAATTTGCAAAAATTTATTCAGCCAAGAGAATGTTGGCTCTTGTGCGCAGAGATTTTAAGACTAATATAGCGCCTTATGTTCAATGAAAATTTCCGCGGAAGAGAACCAATAAGCTTCTACTTCTGGTTAATAATTAAATTCTGAATGACTTCCTTTACGTACAACCTCTAAGATATATACTTCAAGCTCAGAAAAAGCCAATAGGCTGATGAAAATGTCGTATTAGATGTAACTAAAGAAACTATAGAAAATGGTTGTAACTATAGAAACTATAGAAAGTGGTTGTAACTATAGAAACTATAGAAATTGGTTGTAGAGATAAAAAGTAAAACTAAAACCCAAGTTTTTTATTAAACAACTTTTTAAATTCTAGGGTGATTAATCTATTCAGATCACGTTAAATGAAAAACCCGTAGAGAAAAGTTACAAAATTATTTAATTAAAAAAGTTTGCAAAATAATTAAAAAACTTCCTTTAGATGCATCAGAAACTCTTTGTTGTGCATTGAACAATTCTTGTACAAAAAGTTAAAATGATTGCTCTGGTATACTAGACTACATATAATAATAAAATACATTATAATAGTAAAATGCAGTATACTAGTATACTGTACTCTAGAACTCCTTTTTCAGTAAACCTCTCGAGCACTCCCCAGACAGCACACGACTCCGGACCAGCACTCTGGCGAATCATCACACGCCGTTGCGACTATATTAGTAACGGGCAATAACTGGCGCGAGTCTGGCATGCGATTCAAGCAACTTTTTATGTACGGTAAAAAGTTGCAGCTGCGTGCGACGAAATGCCAGAGCTCTGGCGAATAGTCGTAAGCCACTACGACGGCATTTGATTTCGGGCCAGCACTGGCCCGATTGCGGTGGATACAGAGTTTTGGCCAAATGTCGTTTTGCCATTATTTAAATATTTTTTTCGTTATCGATAAACGTTTACAAGATATAATTTGTTATTACAACTAAATGTTATTATATTTTGGTTTTTATAAAATTTATACCTTATTACCAATCGTGTTTTTTTTTATTAATAAACACTTATACAAACATTTATTATAAATGTTTGTATAAATGTTTGATTATTATACTTTGGTTTGTATAAATGTTATGCTGATATCATATTAGCATAACTTTTATGCAAAAGATATGCAAAAGATGTTTATTAATAAAAAAAACACGATTGGTAATAATGTTATATATATCTAACCTTATAAAAAACATTCATTTTTCACGTAAAAAATAGGTACGCGCATATCGTGATTTACGGAACCGATTTTTGTGCTAAATATTTGTGACTCGTTTTTTTCACTTCCTTTTAGGCAGCGTGGGATAAACGTAGTTTTGTGGAGTTTCTTTTTAGAAACATATATACACATAGATACTTTTTGGAAAGAAGAGAAGCTAATCTTTACTTTTTTAAAACTTTTATGTATGGTTACTAGATTTTTTAACAGATTATTTTGCTCCTGAATATTTGGTTAATGTTTTCACATGAATTTGTAGTCGAAGGCATGTCGTGTCCGCTTTTTTTGTTATTCAGGCAATTTTTTACATGTATTTTCTATTTATGTGCCAAATTTCAATGAAAAATAATTGGGAGCAGATATGTTACAATGTGCTTCGTTTTTTTTTGTTTTCGTTTTATCGGTAAGAGAAATACGCGAGAGGATAGGGGGGGGGGAGCGGATTGTAAACAAAAAAATTATTACTACATTGTATTATTTAATTTTTAATATTAGATTAAAATTCAAGTAAAAATGGTAAAAGTTATGGATAAGAAAACTTCAAAAAGTAAGTTAATATGGTTTTTATGATAATAATAACTTTTTTAAAAAACAAAACAATGATAAGTACTTATCATTGTTTTGTTTTTTAAAAAAGTTTTTTAAAAAAGTTTTTTAAAAAACTTAAGTTTAAAAACCTTTATCTTTGTTTACATGGCATGTAAACAAAGATTAAGGTTTTTTAAACTATATATGCCAATGATGGTATATTAAAAAAGATAACTTGTTTTTTATTATTTTTTCATACCTTTTTTTTGTTAGTAAAATTGCTGTACGTAAAGCAGAACTGATTTAATAACTGTTATTTTTATTGACTGTTGACAATTTCAAGATGTTTTTTTTTGATTATACAATTTTTTTGTTATCTTTAATCCCATATGCACAGACTACAGCTGGTAAGTTATTATAGCATAACCTTTATAAACCATTGAAGAAATATAAATATATATATATGTATTTCCTACTTGTCTTGTATGGATTTCCCATTATTACTTGTCGTGTATGGATTTCCCATTATTTAATTTTAGTATCTAACTTTTGTGCTACACCTGGTAAGTTAAACAACTCATACTTTTTAATGTGCAAACTTTACAATATGTTTAACTTTAGTTTCTTAGTCATGTGCTGCAACTAGTAATTTAAAAAATTATTACATTTTATGTGTAGGGTAAAGTGAGGTTAACTGGGTACAGTTTTTTTTTGGGTGATGTAATTGTAACAAATTACTGCTTTTCAATATTTTTTCTGTTCATAACTATGAGAATATTAATATTCCATCTAATAAATTCAAATGAATTAGTTAATACATGCTGTGGCCTTGTAAATATTGCATTTTTTAGACATGTGTCCCGTGGCCCAGTTAACCACAGTGACGGGTTTAACTGGGCCACCCTATGGGGTTGACTGGGTACATACTAGTGAAACTACAATAATATTAGTTTTTATTTTGATAATATATTTAGTTAAGAAAGATAGAATTAATAAACAAAATAAACGTGATAACAATAAAATTATACAATAAAAAAAAACACAAACTAGTGAAAAAATACACCATCGATGTGATAAAATTGTATGAATATTTCAACTATTAAACATTAATAAAACACTATGTTTACATAACAATGGAATAATCGGAAAAATTGAATTGAAAGGAATATAAATTCGCGAATCGTCCCGTTTCTCCGTGAAATAGAGGAGTTGGCAATTTTCGAACAATATCGGATGCAGGAACGAAGGTCAGCTCCTCATCTGTAATATAAAATTTTGTTGTCATATTTTGATTTTTCAGCCACTTAACGCTGAAACCATCTTGCGTTTTCGAAATTATTTTGGCAATATAGTGCCTGCTAGACTTTTTCCTAGCTCCGTGCACCATAGCAAGCACGAAATCATCGACGGTTATGGGCTGGTTAAAATCATCCGTATCTTCTCCAGAAGATAATTCTGAAATATCCAATGAAGAATCGGCATACTCTACTTCTGATGATCCTTCATCACTGGACTCTATTAATATTTTACGCTTTTCTTTTCTTGGGGCAATGGACTTGGGCTTAGATTTATTTGCACGCATTTGTGCAGCTTCTTCCAATTGCCGTTTGACTGGAGTATCCGTTAAAACAGCAGACTTTCCTTTCTGCCTTGGTTTTCTGTTATTTTTACGCATTACGGCTTTAGGGA
This sequence comes from Hydra vulgaris, assembly GCF_022113875.1. Lineage (NCBI taxonomy): Eukaryota > Metazoa > Cnidaria > Hydrozoa > Anthoathecata > Hydridae > Hydra > Hydra vulgaris. The sequence goes on along the minus strand of NC_061161.1, from coordinate 50,702,543 downwards.
ATGGTCGTATTTGTTCCGGAGAAATAAGTTGACAGTCAGTTAGTGAGGTTGGTATTTCTATGGTAGTTAATACTGATGTTGACGTAAATGGCGTAAATGCTAACGGAAAAGCAGTCCCCAGTAATTCTCCTATGTCATAAATTGTGATTGGAGTCGCAGGATGGTTTGTCATCCAATCATTGCAGGCTCTGTTGTAGTGTTTTTTTAAGGGACCGAATACGCTCACATCCAGAGGCTGCAACTTATGGCTGCAGTGCGGAGGGAAGGTCAGCAACATTATGCCATTAGTCTTTGCATAATTCAACGCAGCAATACTTAAGTGGCTCTCGTGGTTGTCTAATAATATCAACTTTGGACTGTCTGTTGTAGGTCTTACGTGATCGACAAAATGTTTGAGGACATCAATAAAAATATCTGAAATCATCCATCCAGATTTTGTTGCTGCATCTTTTGTTCCAACAGGTGCGCCTTTAATCATGTGATCCTAAAAAAACACTCTGGGAAACAGCAAATATGGAGGTATTGCAGTTCCTGTAGCTCCAACAATACAACATGCTGTAACCAAGACACCTCGTTCAGCTGATGTTGCCTGGCCAACTTGCTTTTGCCCCTTTAAAGCCAAAACTTTTACTGGTTCATGTACACTTGTGAGACCAGTCTCATCTAAGTTAAAAATGTCTTGTGCTTGTAGATTAAATCGGTTAATAACACCTTCTAAATTTGAAACAAATGCTCCAACATTAGTTTTATTGAAACTAGTGCAACGGCTAAGACTAGTTTGTTCGGGGGTTCTTAGCGCTAAACTCTGTCGTCTCATAAATGAATGCAGCCATTCTATTCCAGCCATTTTTTCTTCTGTCCAATTACATTTCACGTTTTTGTTATTTGCTATGGCAAACTCAAAAGCTAAGCGACGAACTTGGGTAAATGAAAGTCCATGATGCATGTTGACTGCATCTTGAATATATTTTTTCAATAGCAATTCTTCACTTGAGTTGAAAACGAGTAAATGTTCATTTGATGGTCGAAAATTAACCTTAACTCCATCAGGTGTATTTTTAACTTTGAGCACATACCTGGCTAATGTATTTTTTGGTATCTGATGACTGGCCGCTGCTTTTCTTATCGATAGTTCTCCTTTTATAATTTTTTCAGTTGCCGTTTTTAAAGCATCAATGGAATACGATCTGTGCGTTGTGGTACGTTGACGTTGACGGGGCATTTTAATTTAATTTATTTATAAACTGGAATAAAAAAAAAACATAATTAGTTGATATAAATGTTAATTAAATGATTATATTAAATTAATTTTTCATTGGTGGGGTTAAGTGGGCCGTCCCATATAACCACATGAATAGCCGGCCCACTTAACCCCACTATATCAAAATTCATATTTTTACAAAAACTTACCAGTATTTTAAATATTTGCGTAATTTGTGATAATTAATCAAATAGGCACTATATTAAAGTTCAGAAATCAGTTATTAAAACTCACAAAACTTGATAAACACAGATTCTATCAACTTTCTAACGCTGCAGTAAAACAATACATGTGACTTCCAAGAACAACAAATGCTTAATAAAATTTTAAAATGGCTGCCATTTGTATTCAAAATCAGCAGCAAGTAGTGCCGTCTAGTGGATCGTTTGGGAAACATCAATAAAAGCGGTGTATTCAAACTGCAGAAGTATGAACAGCCAGTGGCCCAGTTAACACCTGTACCCAGTTAACCTCACTTTAACCAATGCATTTCTTGTTCTTTAAAATATTGATTTTTTGTTACAACTTTGCAGTTTTAGTATCTAACTCTTGTGCTACAACTCTTTTTAATGCGTACAAGTTTCTTATTGATTGCAATATTGATTTTTATAATATATTTTTTACCTTTAGTTCTTTCTATGTGTGCTACGCCTGGTAAGTTTCAAAACTTTTTTTTCTTTTAACATGTGTATGCATTTCTTATCAATTGCATATTCTTTTTTGAAATTACATCTCTTATCAAATGGTTTTTAATTAAAACCTTTTTTATACAGTTACATCTTCAGCTGTCACGTCAAGTAAGTTTAAAAATTATTACTTTTTAGACTATGAATGCATTTATTACCATTTGCAATTTGTATTTTTTATTAAAACAAATTTTACTTTTAGTTCCATCTATACCACCTTCAAACAGTAAATTTATGAATCTGGAATGTCTCTGATTGATTATTGAGTTCCTCTTATTCCTATTTACATAATCTATTTAATACTTTTGTGTTTTGTTATATGAAGCTAATAGGTCATTTTGAACTTAAATTAAAACCATTTACTAAAAGCCAAGACATAGAGTAATTATTATGTTTCAAAACATTTTTTATTTTTTATTTTTTTTATTAGATTAGTGGGTTAAATGTATACTAGTGCAACTTGTAATCTGGTAAGACAATTATGTATTGTGCTTTCTCTTTTTTAATAATTGCATGTGAAAATGTTGAAAATGTAATTTTTATGTGTTTTCTTTTTTATGTTGGTTGAGGGTAAGGGGGAAAACCATCCCTCTCCTCAAATTGTACATCACTAATGTATGTTCTATAGTAAAAAAATATTGCTTTATGTAATACAACAATATTTTCAATACTAATGTATGTTGTATAGTTATAAAAGATTATTTTTTGTCAGGTGGGGGGAGGGGGAGAGGTGGTGCATCATACTTTTTTCATTTCAAGTCAATGTGTACATCAATAATATATGTTGAATAGTAATAAAAGATTATTTTTAATTTTTAACAGTGGATTTAATTATTGTAATAAAGATAAAATTATTTTTATTTTTTATGAGTCAGGGGCAGGGGCGGGGGCGGTGCAACATACACCCTCCCCTAAAGTTAGTGTTGAACATCACTAATAAATGTTTTATAGTTAAGAAAAATATTTTTACTTTTTAACAAAATATTTAATTACTGTAAAAAAGATTAAATTATTTATTATATTAGAAAGTATGATTATTGTATTTAGGGTGTTATAACATCACAACCATATCTATGGCCAACTCTAAGATCACTTTATTTTGTTTGGCAGTGTTTTGTGTATAAAATATAACAATTACATTTAAAAAGTGCTTATTTCTGACAAAAACTTGTATTTTCTTAAGGGTTAGATGGTGTTTCATTACCCCCTCTGGTCCCCAAGATACACCCTACATCCAGGCACCAAAATTAACTTGTAGCCCATTAGTGCACCTATCTTGTGATACCAAGATATAAGTATTTGGATAAAAATTGACAAAGTTATAACTATTTAAGTGAAAAAAAAAAATTATTTTGACCACAGTTTCTTCAACAATTCCATATATCTAAAATTTGCTACTAAAAATGTTATAAATTTTTTTAGAATTGTTCGTTTTTAATAATTTTTTTACCTTTAAAATACTGTATTGAAGGCCTATATAATGATATATAACATTCCACTATATGATCAATATAAAAATTTCAGTGCGCGTACCTATAAAAAATGAAAGTTTTTTTATAAGGTTTGATATATCTAACTTTGACAAAAACTTTTTTATTTATTATAATACTATTATGATATACACTATATATACATGTATATGATATACACTATACATGTATATATATACATGTATATCATATACACTATACTATAGTGTATATCATAATATGATATACACTAAAGTATAGTGTATATCATATACATCTAGATATACATGTATAGTGTATATCATATATATGTATACGATTCATATACATGTGTATGTGTATAGTGTTTATCATGTAATGATGTTTACTTACCAAATCTTTATCTTAAAGCAACATGTGGCGATATTTGTGTTAGACAACAAAATTTGTTTAGTGAAAAGTATTTATATTTTTGACAAGACGATCTATATTGTGTAATAGTAATTTTTGACGAAATCAAATTTTCTTACTTATCCTTATAATTCAAGTCTGTTAGGAATATTTATCATTAAATTTAGAAAAAGTTGAACATGTTGCAATTTTAAATAACAATTTTCTCCATCTTGCTGCACTTGTTATAGTTTGATGAAGTTTGTGCATTGTTTATTTTTGTTCTTGATAACAAAAGTGCTTTATTATTTATTTTATTATTTATTATGTTGTGTCTCAAGTGTATTCTTTTAATAATAAAATTATTATATTAATATTATTTGTAATAATACATTCCATAGATAATAATTTAAAAAAATGACTTTGATCATATAAATGACATCATCAAAATTGCTTTCGATGATTGTCATGTTATGTATTTAAAAAAAAAAAATTTATCATTTATTTGCATTTTATTTTATGAAATACTTTTAGTGTTTTTTATTGCTTTATATTTTAACATTTCTCAATTTATAAATTCGATTATCAAATATAACAAAATTATCAATTGTAATTACACTTAATGCCTATTTTTTATATAATTTATTACTACAATTAGCATATGATTTATTTCTATGAGAACGATAAATAAGGTTTATTATATTGTTAAATTTATTGATGAAAGAAAAATTCAGTGTCTGTTTTTCATGTAAAATGGATATCAATCAATATATTTTTCGATAAAAGATCTTACAATCGAGGTCATTTACAAATAGTTAAAAACTAATCTTAAGTAAATACCATGAATTAGGATTGATAATACAAATAATAATAATGATGATAAATTAAATGTAATAAGAATAATAAGAAAATTATACGATTATAAACCAATATCAATTTTAAAACAATAATTGAATATAATGCACAGACAGGAAAGCTACATACAGTTATGTACTGACAAAACATAAAAACCTACCATGCAACTAAAACAATTACTGCAAAAAAAAGTAACAATAATTTAATAAAAATAATAATCTTAATATCAATAACCATAATAGAAACGATAAAAATAAAATAATTACTTCATTAAAAAATAACAATAAATAAACAAAACAAAAAATATTCAATTAAAACTATAGAGTTTTTATAAAAAATGACAATATTAAAATAAAAAAGTAAATCATATCAAGCAAACACATATCGTCACTCCAAAATAATAAAATTCAAAAAATATTATTTTTTATTTTTTCCCAAAATGGAGCAATTTTTATATTTTATTTTAATTCCTTTTTAATTACTTTTTTTTTTCGAATGTATTTTTTCTTTTAATTTTTTTTTTTATCCTTTTTCTTTTTTTTTTTTTCTTTTTGTTAATTTGTTTTTTAATTTTTCTTAGTTAGATAACAAAATGATATTTGACGATGGTCCTTTAAGACTCGCCACATTTACCATTAAAAAGTGTAAAGATTGATTAGAATGATTAGATTGATTAGATTAATTTTGGTTTTATGTATATTTTTACAAATATATATTTTTTTCTAATATATTTTTTGTTTGCTTTTTTTTTTAAAGTGTTTTTCTAACATTTTTTTTTCTATTTTGATTTTTTTTTTAGTTACATATGACTAAACAAGAGAAAAATTACTATGGCAAAAGTTTATTCAGACTTTTTTTAAATTAACGACATTTTTTCAATTAAGATCTGATAAATTTAGAAGTAAACAGATTTTAGAAAAGCCTTTGTCCGACCAGGTGATAATCATGATGATTGTGATGATGATATGATATACGTGATAATGATGAGCATATGTAATTTAGATGGTGATCATCGTATCATGATGTTGGTTCATTTTCAGTATTTTATAGAAATGTATATTATCACAAAATTGTATATTTAAGTTCAGAAACTAACACTCCAGTTACTGAAAAAAAAAGAAGTTGTAAATAATAAAAAAAGACACTTGCTCCAACCCGTGCTATTCCTCCTTTGACATTTTTATATGTTGAAAATTTGACTTTTTCTGATCATTTAAAAATAAATAACTTTTTTAAACAAGGCTCTGTTTCTGAATTTTTACAAGAGGATATGTTTTTAAAATTTTTTCACTTGAATATTCTTTTTTCTTTTTGTAACTAAATTCCAAAATGTTCTGAAATAATCTTTTAGTTAGTTTATGTAAATAGGACACAAATATACATGAAAATTTATCAAGTTAAATTGATGGATGTACTTTTTCAAAAGGAATGAGTTTGACAAATGATGGGATGGAGAACCATCCACTTCTATGGTATTGTATTTTATTGACTAGAAAGTTTTTTTTAATGAAGAATTTATTTAAAAAAGTGCATTTTTAGGTGACAATTTCTTAATTTATTTTTAGCGCTATAATTCTAAAAAATGTGTTTTGATTGAAGAAAAATGAGAGTGCCTATTAAGATGATATCAACTAAGTTGCGTGCTTATCAGTTACTGGATGAATTAAAGCTCTCATAGCTCCATAAATCAGTATTGCATCATCAGTTACATCTAATGCTAAAATTGAAGCACATAGTAAGCATTAGTAAACTGAATTTAACTGTTTCATTATTGTTAATTTTTTGTTATTTTAGTTTTTGGGGTCTTAAGAGACATCCAATGGATGTTTATCTGTGAGACGATTTCTTGCGAATGTGAGCAAAAAAACACTTCATTGCGTTGGTTAATAGTAATTTCGCAATTTGTTCTTAAAGTTATTTTTATATAATTTTTTTTTTCGATAATAATATGAACTTGTCTTATGTTTAAATATTGTTTTAAATTTTATATCTAGTGTTGTTTTGTTAAATACATTTTTTTAAAATACATGCACAATTGAGGTGCAGAGTATTTTTAAAAAAGTTTTTTTAATTATCCTAACGCTTATATGTGCTTCTTACATAACTTCGTGGATTTAGGCTGGCATGGAATCCTTTATTCCCTCTCGACAATTCCAGGTCAAGCCTCACTCTTCTCTATGGTTTTCCTCACATTGTGCTGCTGCAATTGCTAATCGAAACCATTACTTTCATATCTTTCAGCAAAACATTTCTCCAGAAAACAGACTTCTTTTTATTACTGCTAGGAACCATTGTAAAAAGGTTTTGTCTAACGCCAAAGCCTGATTCCACTAGTTGCATTCTACCTGATATAGCCGTTAAACAGGTTGATCCACTGTTCGACATCCGTATCACTCCAGCTTCTGTATCTAAAGTGATTTCCTGCTTAGACTCTTCTACATCTTGCGGCCCGGACAACATACCTGTTATAGTCTTGCAGAAGTGTTCTCCGGAGCTGTCGTCTATCTTTTCAAAACTATTTAACAAGTGCTTATCAGAGTCTTGTTATCCAGCCTGCTGGAAAGCAGCATCTGTTATCTCTATTATTAAAAATTCTGGAGAGTGATCTGATTCGTCTAACTACCGTCCTATTAGTCTTCTTCCTATCATAAGCAAGGTTTTTGAATCTTTAATTAACAAACACTTAATCTCTCATCTCGAATATCATAACCTACTTTCTGATCATCAATATGGATTTAGATCTTGTTCTACGGCTGATTTGCTAACAGTAATAACCGATAGGTTTTATCGAACATTAGATAAAGGTGGAGAGGTTAAGGCCATCGCTCTTGACATTTCTAAGGCATTTGATAAAGTTTGACATGCTGGTCTTCTCCATATGCTTTTTTCGTACGGTGTATCTGGAAACATCTTTAAGATTATCGAATCCTTCCTTTCTAATCGTAGTATAAAAGTTGTCCTCGATGGGCAGCACTCTTCTTCTTATTCTGTAACCTCAGGGGTTCCCTAAGGTTCAATCCTTGGTCCTATACTCTTTTTAATTTACATTAACCATCTTCCAGATTTTCTCACATCTAAGGTGGCATTGTTCGCTGATGATACTACCATTTATTCTTGTCACGATAAGAAGCCAACTCCCTCTGATTGCTTGCAGGGGGCATCTGAGCTTGAAAAGGATCTCACTTCTGCTACAGCATAGGGCTCACAGTGGCTGGTGAACTTTAATTCAGATAAAACTCAATTTTTTTCAGACAATCGTTATCGCAATAATTTAGAGCTTCCTATATTTATGAACGGTAATGTACTTGTACCCTTCATCTTCTAGGATTAACTCTTACTTCTGATCTTTCTTGGAAACCTTATATCAAATCCGTTGCAAAATTAGCATCTGCTAAAGTCGCTTCTCTTTATCGAACTTGTCACTTTCTTACTCTGGATTCTATTCTCTATCTCTATAAATCTCAAATCCGGCCTTGTATGGAATACTGTTGCCATATCTGGGGTGGATCTTCTAATGATGCCCTTTCTCTTTTAAACAATGTGCAAAAACGCATTGTAAACATAGTTGGACCTGCTCTTGCAGCCAACCTTCAACCTCTGTCAAATCGTCGTAATGTTGCTTCTCTTTCTCTTTTCTACAATTACTATAGTGGGCACTGCTCTAAAGAGCTAGCGTCTCTTGTGCCATCTACTAAAATTCATTCTCGTGTTACTCGTCATTCAATTAAGTGTCATCCTTTTTCTGTTACTGTTCCTAAGTGCTCCAAAAACTCTTATTCGTCTAGTTTTTTTCCTAGAACATCAGTTCTTTGGAATTCGCTTCCTTCATCTTGCTTTCCTGATTCATATAATTTGCAATCTTTTAAGTCGTCTGTCAATCGTTATCTTGCTCTACAATCTTCATCTTTTCTCTTCCAGTAACCTCCAACACTAATTAGTGGTTGCTTGCAGCCTTGTTGGAAGCGAAGATGTTAAAAAAAAAAAAAATATGTGTGAATGTAATGTACATTTTAATCATACATTTTAGTTAGTTACATTTTAATCATACATTTTAGTTAATGTTCATTTTAACCATACATTTTTCACACAGTTTAACTTTGTGTTATTTAGATGCTGTGAAAATAAAAGCTTTACCCTCAGGAGCATCAGGAGAAGAGTTTAAACTGAAGAGATATTTTTTGCTTTTTGGGGATCGAAATGGCGGATCGAAAAGCTCGAGAGGAACGTTCTTTATTTAAAAATTTATTTGCATAAATAACAATTTGAACTTTTAATAACATTTTTTTTTTCATTATTTTTTAACTCACTTTTCGTTGGGAATAAATTTCGAAAATACTTGTTTATTTTTTTTGATATAAGTTGGAATAAATTTCTTTATTAAACATACTTATTTGTTTGATTCATGCGGAGTAATACATTTGTCCTAATGTATTAGTATGAAGTAACGCTTTAGTAATGACACGCGACCACGAACAAACGTTGGAAAATGATCACGGATCAGTACTGGTAATAGTAAATGGGCCAGTGCTGGTAAGCGATCGCAGGCCAGTACTGGCAAACGATCCCGGGTTAGTGTTGGCAAACGATTGCAGGCCAGTACTGGCGAACGATTGCGGGTCAATGCTGGCCCATGGCAGCGGACCAGTGCTGGCCCAATGGCCGTTTCGATTCAGGTCCGTGATCGACAGCCGTCATCGCGCCGTAGTTGCAAGCGGAACTGTGCCAGCATTTATTTTAATTTAATTTAAAAACTTTATTTTTTGTTGATGGTTACAATAGTTTTAACAAAAATAAAACTAATTAAAATCAACACATTTAACAATTATAGACAATACACAATCACATGAAAATCGTTAAATAAAATAAATCAAAAATAAATCAAAAAAATATATATATATATAAATAAAATTTATAAAATTATAATATAAATTACAAATAACATTAAAATATTCAAATTCAAATTACAACCGTTTCATTACAGAAAAATGAGTAAATATTGTATTATAATGTCAGGATAAATAAAAATAGAAATTAAAAACGACAGATTTTACAATAACAATTTTTTGCATACCAATTTTTAATATGTTTTTTGAACACCTCAGAACTTTTAGAGGACATGGTCTTGTTATCTAGAGTGTTCCATAACGAGATGGCTCTAAATATAGTACAACATTGATACTTATATTTGGAGCCATTTGAAGGTAGAATGTTTTTTTTGCTACAACGAAGTTTAAAAGGAAGGTTTTTTGTATTGAATAAATCTTTCATAAATTGTGGATTTAGACAATTAATTGATTTAAAAACTTCTATCATAAGAAAGCGCAAATTTCTTAAGTGGATCCTCGGGCTATTATCAAAACTTAACAATTCATCAAGACATAAGTCAAACAGTTATGGACAATACAAAGAGCTTTTTTATGAATTTTATTTATAAAGTTGTCATAGTATTTAGAACAAAACATCCATATTAGGGAACAATAAGAAAAATTTGACATTATGAAGGCGTTAAACAATAATGTAGCTTTATTACGGGATAAAAAACTTCTTATGCGTGAAAAAGCAAAACATTTACCATTAGCTTTACTGCATAAGTATTTAATGTGTTCTCCAAAATTTAGATTCTTATCAATTGTAACACCAAGTAGTTTCACCCTATCAGAGGCAAAAACAGTTGTATTACCTATTTTTAGGTATTGATTTTTTGTGTTTTTTAAACCAACTAAAAGTAATTGGAATTTATCAGGGTTGGCAACCATCGAGTTAAACTTAAACCAGGCAATGGTATTAGTTGCTTCCTTTTGCAATCGAAAAATAACCTTTTCTAAGCTGTAATCACAGGCATACAGCGTATTTTCATCTGCAAAGTTGCACAACTCAGTATCTTTAATAAAGAAGAATATATCATTTATAAAAATATTAAAGAGGATGGGGCCAAGAATGGAACCTTGAGGCACTCCCGACGAAATATCAACCCAACTAGAAACAGAAGGTCCTATCCTTACCCTTTGTTTAAGACCACTAATATACAATATAAGAAATTTAAGATTTTCTTTAGAGAAACCAAACGCCTCTAATTTAGCAATAAGTAGGTCATGCGGAATAAAATCACACGCTTTAGATAGATCCATTAATAATGTACCAACAATACCTCCATTGTTAATGCATTCATGCCACTTATTAAGTAAAAAAATAAGTGTATGCTGAGTACTATAACCTCTACGAAAACCACACAAAAGTTTGTCAAATTTTGGCTCTATAAATAACAAAATCTGTTTATAAACGATCATTTCAAAAACTTTGGAGAGCGCAGGTAGAATACTTAAAGAGCGATAGTTAGTCTTATCTGTTGGGTCATTTTTTTTAAAACACGGTAAAACATCCGCCATCTTTAGAAATGACGGAAATGTTCCATCTAAGATGCTATTATTGATACAATCTGTAAGACTATCCCTAAAGTATATTAAGCAAGATTTTAACATAAAAGTTGGTATTTCACCACTTGTTTTTTTTTTCATTCATAGACCCTATAATTTTTGTAATATCATCAGGTGTAATACAATGGAACTTGAAATTATGTGCATTCATTTTGAATTTATTTTTAATGTTTCTTATACTAGGATGGTCAACATACTTTTTAATAGCTGACTCAATTGGGCCTGAAGTGCAAGTAGAAAAAGACCATTTAATATGGTCGGTCATACTTGATGGCAATGCAACATTTATGAAATATTTATTAAAAATATTAGTCAACAAAGAACTGTCTGAGATAATGTTGCCATTTTCAGTCAAAGTGATACGCTCGTTAGAATTTGTAGATTTGTCCGAAAAGAAAGGCTTAGTTAGCTTCCAGAGAGATCTATTTGAATTCGAAAGTGATTTGCTCAAAGTACTTCTTCTTATTTTTTCGGTTTAGCTTAACCTCAAAATTCCTTTGTTTTTTGTACATTAGAGCTGAAAAATCTGATTTATCAACTAAAAATATTTTATATAATGAAGAGCGGAGCATAATTGCTTTTCGTAAGTCTTTAGTTATAAAAGATTTATTGTTACCTCTTAGAATTTTTGATTTAAGAGGGGCATGAATATTAAGCAAATTGCTGAATATCTCATTAAAAGTACTAATATCATAACAAGATTTTAAGTTGAAACGGAGTATTTTTGCAAAAATCTCTTTTGAGAAATTTTTGAACGATCTATATATAAGTATTTTAGGTGGTAACTTACAAAAAGTGGATCTTAGCATAGTGTATATTAAATGGTGATGATCACTCACACCCGTACCAAAGGTATTTGAATGTTGGAAGCTCAGCTTTCTGTTAGTAAGGATAAGGTCTATACAGGAAGGGTTATTGACCGATTTAAAACAAGTCGGTTGTTTAATTAAATTAATACATTGATAAAGTTGAAGGAATTCCTTCATTTTTTTTTCCTGAAGGTTTTATATTAAAGTCTCCTATTAGAACAAAATCAAGAAATGATTGCAAATAAAAGTCAAGCACTCCTTTAAGGTGATTGAAGAAATAGTCACAATTCTGATTTAGGGGTTTATAAGTGGCTATTATGAGCTATTTCCGCATTCTTAATTTAATTTCAAAAGTGATAATTTGAATGTCTCTGAGGAAATCCTTTTTAGCTAATCTTTTAGAAATGATATTTTCATTTATGTATACAAGAAGACCTCCACTATGTTGAGAGATATCAAGCCGATAAGGCGTTTTATAACCTGGATATAAAAATTGATTTATTGGAAAGGAGTCATCTAACTTGGTTTCACCTAATATAAGTATATCAACAGTTTTATTTATATAGGTAACAATATCTAAAAAATTATTACAAATTGAATTAATATTTAAGAATGCTAAACTGATATTTTTGGGATATTTGGCCCTTAGATTATTTTTATAAATGAAAATATCATTTCTAAAAGATTAGCTAAAAGGGATTTCCTCAGAGACATTCAAATTATCACTTTTGAAATTAAATTAAGAATGCGGAAATAGCTCATAATAGCCACTTATAAACCCCCAAATAAGAATTTAGACTAATTTCTTCAATAGTACTTGGTAAGGTAGATTGGTGATAAGAATCTATAGGGGAATGTCTATCAAATAGACTTCAGATATGCAATAAAGTTCATGGCAAGTCTACCTGATCCTCGTGTGTTTAGGTGAAGACCACGTAGCCCAAGGTGTTCCTTAGACAAATTAGAGTTATCAATAATATTAAATTTAGTTAGTTTTAATTTTTTGGCTAAGTGTAATTGAGCATTAGCATTATTGAAACGACGAATTGGTGTAGATAAAATTATTGAACATGAAGGGTTAGATTTTGAAATGAAGGAAACAAGATCTTTTAATTTTGTCAAAGCAGATTCAGACGAATCATTTGTACAATTATTTGTTCCAACATGCAGGATAATTTTCGAAGGTTCTTTTTTCAAAAGTGGAACTAGGTTATAATGCATGCCTTTAATACCCTATTAAAGCGCAACTCGGAATTAGAAACTTTTAAGTTTTATAACTGGGAATTGGACTCTTCGAATTTTGTAAAAAACCTAATTCCGAATTTTTTAATAAACCTAATTCCCAATTTTGTAAAAAACTTAATTCCGACTTTTAGGAAAATAAGTAGGAATTAGCAAATGTGAATTAAGTAAGAATTACTCAAATCAATACAGGAATTACTCAAATCAATATAGGAATTAGAAATATTTTTTTAAGTAAATGTGCTTTCACCATATAGGGATTACTTCCAGTCACTTATCTCGGAATTAGTCTGCTGTAACAGCCCAGGGGCACAAGAACGCTTTAAAACGTTTTAAATTTTTTTATGCAGATAAGTTATAGAAAAATTTAGGTGTAGGTGCCTAAATTTGCATAGAGATTTTTAAAGAAATAATTGTCTAAAGGTTTAATAATTTTATATTCATTTTTAATGAAAAATATACAAAAACGATATAAAATATTTTATTTTTTAAGGAGCTCTCTTGATCGCCTATCAACGCATTGACGAACTGACACCGAATCGAATTTTGTTACATGTGACAGCATTGTTTCTAAAAAAGAAATCCAATATAAATATTTTGAGCATTTTTATTAGCACATACAAAAAATGCTACATATGCACACAATTATAGTAAGGGTAAATTAGTGTGATGTATAAACATGTTTAGTTTGTATAACAATGAAATAAAACGTAATTATCATTTGATTATTGAATAAAATAAGATAACAAACATGTCACCATTTAAACATTGCCTATATTATTTATCTCCTAATATGATGTAAATAACAAACATGTCAAAATTTAAAATTTAAAAATTACCTACTTGCTTTGTACAACAATGTTTTTAAAATAATCTTTTGTCATATCTCCCTGCTTTATTAAAAAATGATTGAACACTTTTTGACATAGCTTTATCAAAAACTTTATTAATTGAAGCTGAAATTGAACTATCACCTTTTCAATAAAGTTGACAGCCCTACAAAATATTTTCTATATATATTAATGTAAAGAATAAACAAAACCAACAAATGAAACTTTTCTTTATTATTAATCTTTCATCTAACTCCCTTATATTATTGCATTTATTTGTATAAAACGAATCTTCGGGCTAAGTCCTTTTTCTTAGCTTTTCCACTGCAGGCAAAAAGTTTTGATTTTGAACTTTATGATAACTAATTTCATATATATAACATATTAAAAACGTATTTTAGATAAATTTGACCAAGTTTACGTACACAAATTAAATTTTATCATCCTGTTGATTTATTAAAATAAATGTATAACAGTTACTATAATTTTTGTGTGGAAAAAATTCAACATTTATTAAAAACCCCAACATGATCTTAAGATGCACACCAAACATATGCCTATAAAAATTTCACAATGTTATTGTCGCTTCACAATTGATCGTCATTGAATATACTAAATGAGCTAGAAACTGACAATGTTTATAGTATATAAAAATAATTGGAATCTATTCAAGCAAAAAAATTTAAGTCATAAATTCCTCGGTGTTATTGAATCAAAGTGACTTACTCACTAGCTTTAATTGATTATTTAATTGAGTTTCAAATTTACTAAATTAAAGTTATATTAAACAGTGAGCCAACTAAAACCAAATATCGTGAAAGCAGAACTTTAAAAATATATGTTATAAATCATAAATAGAAATTTTTAAAGTCTAAAAAAAAAGAAAAAAGTTTTAAGTATAAAAAAATAATACTATAAAATTCAAGATAACATTACCAAAAATGATTCTACTCATTTTAAAGATCAGAACATTTATAAAGATAATATCAAAAGTATATACAAACTTAAAATTCGCTTGTGTAACTTTCTTCTCAGCAAATCAGCACCTTAACAAGAAAAGCTAAATAAACACAACCAACAAATCTCAAATTAAACAAAGTATTTACAACAAAAAAAGCAAAAGCTAAATAAAAGCTAAATATCAAAACCCATTCGCTTGTTTAAATGAAATAAAAACTAAATGTAAATACTTTAGTTCATTTATAGATGGCAGTTTGTAAATGTATATACATATATAAGTTTACTTTGGACTTCTCTATTTTCTAAATTATTGTCAACTAACAAATATAAAAATATTTACATACATAAAATAAAAATTATTTTATTATATTCTTTTTATAATATAAGAATGCTGTAATATAAGAAAATGAAAAAAAAAAGCATAACTTCAAAAACTTATATGCATTTTAAACAAGAATTTCGAAAGAAAACAGAGAAATAAATATAACGATTCTGTAAAAAAATTAAAAAAATAACTTACTCTCTAAGAATTCAATAAAAAAACTTTAAAGCTAAACAAATATAAAAAGATGACGCTGTCAGTGACACAAAGGCAAGAAAACTACAAACCTTCATTCATTAACTATTCAGCATCTTTAACTAAATTATTCATCTCCTAATATGAATTAATAAATACAATAGACAGTGAGATAACTTTAAATATAAATATAACTAGAGATAAATATAATTATAATCATCTATATTTTAAAAATTATAAGATCTATAAAAAAACGAAGTTTTAAAATAATAAAATTATATACGAATATTATATATATATATGCAATATATATAATATATATATATAATATATATATAGTATGCAATAGAGTGCTGGAATGCAAAAGAGCAAAGAGGAGTTTTCAAGCAAATTCTGGAAGAAAACGTTTTTAAGCAAAGTCATCCGAAATAACTTTCTTATTTTTTTTCTTTTTACCTTGTTAATTGGGTGTTAAATAAATAAAATAATAATAATATATATATATATATAAAAATTGAAGATATAAGTTAAAATTAAAAAAAGTAGTTTACCATAATAATATAATATTACCATTACTTAAAACATTAAGATACTTATCTGTTATGTTAAACATTTAGAGCTTAAATTGCTAGCTTAAACTTATAGCATGAAAGGTCGTGAGAAAAGGTCTTTAAGCAAGCGCTCGATTTAAGAAAAGTCTAGAAACCACTTAAAAATGAGAAAAGAACTAGTAACTAGCTATCGAACAATGCTTAATAAGTGCATTCAAAGGTAAACGTTAAATAAAATTATTTTAGTTAAATTATATTTAGAAGTAATGGGCGGTCACAAAAAACCTGCTTATATTAGGCCTGATGGGAAGTATGACTTAGTGAAAGCCTTGGGTCGTGAAAATCTTGAATACTTGATAGCTAAGAAATCTATAGGTCCTAGGACAAAATTGAGAGACTTTTGTGTTTCGAAATCGTTATATTATCTTTTGAAGCAGCAACTTCAGAGACTTAAACGCGAAGATGAGTTAGCTGCTGTAGTGAGGAATGCCAAGAAATCTGCAGCTAAAATGCAAAAAATTGCCAAATTGAATCGAAATAAGTTGAAATGTCGTGCTGTTGATCCAATTTACATAAACGGATTATATAAACATTTTTTTTTTTTTTTTTTTTTTTTTTTTAAGTTGATTTAGGTGCCCCAAGAAGTCCTTACGGTCTTATCACAGAGCACCGCGGAAGAGCATTTAATAGGAAGTTCACGCCTCCTTCCCAACCGATGTCGCAAAACTTACTCAGAGGTGGGGTTTGAACCACGGATCTTACGTTTCTGAGGCAAGTGTGTTACCACTGCGCCACGGCTGCACTGATGACGGCCCTATCGCATTAAGCAACATGATAACGGCCCTATCGCATTAAGCACTACTACATCATCGTCGTCGTCTGCTTCATCATCAGGCGACAAAGATACAAAATCTTTATCTTCTGGATCAGCTTCCTCGTTAAATGAGCTTTCGGTTTCTGATAAGTTTGCTTTACCAGCAGCAGCTAAAATGAATTTTTTTTTACCAGCAGCTGCTAAAAAGAGGAAGTTGGTGGTATCTGAGCAGGAGGTAAACACATCTCAAAGTCCTTCGATTCCAAGTACATCTGCAGCAGAAGAAGAGGTTGGAGAAGCAGATAATAATTATTCTCTCCACGCATTAGATGAAGAATACATGAACTTGGGATCAAATAATAACCGAGCAGTCAGTCCCGATCGCCTTAAAGAAACAATTATCCAGTATAAGGCCGAAATAAATCAAAAAGAATTGGACTATAATAAATCAAGTACTGACTGTTCACTTGATGATAATCCACCTGCTTCAAAAAAGAAACAAAATACGATGCTGCATTCATTCAATCAACACGGCCATAATTCGAATGACATTCGCAATAAGCCGCTATTTTTGGACTTAGTTATTGAACGCGCAGTATCTGATAAGCAGGAAGAAAGTGAATCAAAATCAGAATCTGGCAATAGCAGCTCTAGTAGTGATGAAGATGAAGAGCCTTTTAATGATGATGAACTACCTGCAAAAGAAGCTGCTATTATTCAAGATCATGCTGCATTTGTCAACAATTTCTTTAGCAAATATGCAGAAAACGAAATTGCTGATAATGATGCTGCTGTTGACAACGAAGAAAAAGTTATTTTTCCCGATGATCTGCATAATTTGAAATCAGTTATGGATCTGGAAATTAAAGTAAGAATGAAAGATATTGCTGCTAAACATCCAAAGAAAGAAATAACATGGGATAATCTTCTGAAACATGTTTTTTCACATTTGAACTTGCCAGAATCAAAAACAACATTTGTACTTCAAATGCTGTCGAGTTCGAAGCTTGATCCTAAACTGGCAGAATTGCCAAGGTCTGGAAAGGTATTAATGGAGCCATCGCGTTCTCAAATGGAAACTGCCAGATTGGAGTACATGTAAGTTTAAATAAAAACTATATATCTATTTTATACACTTATATTTGTATTACATATTTATACAGGCCAATGCCGTGTGGTGAATTCGGTACATATGCACATTACGGATTGCTTGCTGGATTACTTGGATTTTCGATAGGATCAATTTCTAAAGACATCCGCTTTTATCTTGATGAACTGGTTACTCGATTTCCTGAATACTTTGCCAAAACTGTCATTGATACAAAAACATCCTTTGTGACTAGTAAACGGAACAAATACAATAAAGATTTATTGAAATGGCGCTGGCAAGTCATTCGTAGGAAGGCTGAATCAGTAGCTGCAGCAGCAGGTATGCGTGAATTCTAATATAATTAATGCTTAACACGGAATCAAAATGCTAATATACAGTAATGTATAACTCTTATTTGTCGACCTACTGTAATTCCGATTTACCATCACTTCTAATTCTTACTTATAAAGTGTAGATTAAATATTCTCATTTTTCAGCGCTTAAAAGAAGTTATTTATGTACAGAGGCTGTTTCTGAAAACGTACCAGATTCATTAGCAGTGACGCTAGCAGAAATTCCTGCCTTGAAAGAAATTGCTTGTCCTGATGCTGTTAAAAATACAGAACAGTCTGCTGATGAAGTAGATGAACAAGAGGTACTTGAAGAAGACGAGTTTGAAGACCTGCAGTATCATTTGTCAGACAACGAACATTCACCGCGTAATTTAGATGTAAACCTAGGCGGAAGTGATGACAACAATGAGGATTTTAGTGATGCTGATGATGAGGCTGAGGCTGAAACAGATTCAAATGAACAAAATCGCCCAATGCCATCAAACTTTCCGTCAGTAAAGAAGAAAAAATTAATTACAGTATCATCAGAATCTCGTCCAGCAACTACTGCTGCTACTGCTACTACCGAAAAATACAAAATACCATCAAAGGCAACAAAAAAGAGAGTCTTGGGTTACAATGTCAGCAATTTGTCGAATTCGGACTTGTACTCGACCAACGAAGAAAGACCAGAGCACATGTTCCGCAAATCAACCTCTGAAGACTCAGTTGATGAAGGTGTTGATGCCAATGAGGTCTATAAACGATTTATAGCTATTGGTCAGAAGCAAAATCATTGTCAGAAGTGTAAGGGAAGCAACAAAATCCCCCATCTTGTCTATGAAGTCAGCGCAGATGGAGTGCAAATCCAAAAAAAAGCTGTAAAATCCGCTTGTTGGCCAATAATGGGTCAATTATTGTATATAAGTCCTTGCACTCACCTAGAAAATCGTGTCCGCTTCTACATGCCACGAAATTCCAAACCGGTCATCATTGGTTTTTATCATGGAACTGCCAAGCCGTCCTGTCCTAATCAATTCCTGAAATATATTTTCAAGGAAATGAAGTTAGCATACAAACGTCGATTGTGCACAATGTTTTTGAAATTCTTCATCGGTGACGGCCCAGCCAGGCAGTTTATAAAAGGATTCCCATCTTCAAATGCCTATTGCGGATGTGAAAGGTAAGTCGAAATTAAACATACTGTTCTATTTTTTTTTTTTTCTAATTTCATTAAACTCAATAATACTTAACTCCGACTTTTTATTTCTTCAGATGTGGTGAACGCGGTGTTTCCTTGTGCAAAGGCATTAACAAAAAGACCGGTGGACCTCGAAGAGGCCATTTATTGATTGTTCCAACCCGAAATTTACTGATGCGAACAAAGGAAAATTACCTGGATGCTGACATGTGAATGTGAAAGTGAAAGGTGGAAAATTCTCTAAAGCATTAATGGATTCATTGGAATTGAAGTTGAAGAAAGTGAAAGGATGTTTGCCATATGCCATCCAGGTCAACATTGGTACTAAACCATTCAAGAAATTTGAAATCACCTGGTCGTGTGCTGAAAAGCGAATTTTCCTCCTTTATGTTGCAATCGTTATTCTCAGGCACCCGTTAATGAAAGCCGAAGCATACAAAATTCTGCTTGCTTTTCAGCATGCCGTAATATTGCTTGTTGGCTCTGGGCACAATTCGAAGGTGCCAAAAGAACACCTCAGGAAAGCAAGAGAGAATTTACTGTATTTAGTTGAGAAGTGTCAAAAGTTGTATGGCGCTGACTTCCCACGTTTTACGTTTCATTGCTTGCTGCATATTGTCGATGATTTGATTGCGAATAATTGTCGACTTGAGTATTGCTGCATGTTTCGGTACGAGAACTCGATGAAATTCTTTATCCATGTGCTCGATGGAAGAGGCGGACATCGTATCCATGCACAAATCCGCAACAGCTTGATGCGGAAAAAGATTTCAAACATAGTTCTGCCGCCAATGTGAGTTTTAATTCCAATTTAACTTAGACTTATTTATTTCTGACTTAATTTTGAAAAGGGTAATTCTTACTTACTTATTTTATCATAATTCTGACTTTTTATAAACAGTTGTCAAAGAAGACGTGCTCTACTAAAAGGCGGACAAACAGGAGCAGAAACAAACATTATACACCTTTCGAACTTCAATGAGAATGATTTTGGTGTCATCAACACAATTTCTACTGACCATCCATCAAATAAATTTTATCAAATGGGAGAGGAAGGAAACAAACTGAATGCCTATGAACTCCAAGTAACGCGCTATATGAAACGATTAATTTTTCGGGACTTTACGATCTCCAACAAATACCCGAACAATGTTGTTCTCGTCAACAGTTCTATTGGCAAGCCTAAAGTCTGCGTTGTTTCCGACATGCGATATGATGGCGTTGAAGACAAATTTAAAGTTTCAATTTCTCCTTTCAAAAAACAAGGAGATTTCTTTAAAGGATATCCGTGCAATTCATCAGATTTCAATATTTTTCTCGTTTCTGGAGATTTAAATCATGACAGAAAACGCGAAGTTAATGCAGACTGCATAGAAAATCAGTTCGTCTGCCTCTTATATGAGAAAGAAGTTACTGACATTGATATCAATGCAAAAAAATAAATTCAATTTAACACAAAAAATGCACAGTGGGTATGCACTCCTTTGTTCCATGTTATAAATAGTCAGTAAATCTATTTTTCCATGTATTTAATATAATAAAGATAATAATAAGGTAAAAACATATGTGTATTAAATTAAAAATGCGGAAACGAAATTCTTACTTATTTGGACTTACAAAAATTTTGAATCAACCCAATCTCCATCGGGAGACTTCATGTAAATAGAGAAGAAAACAAAAAGTTCTAGAGTAAAGGTTCTAAATTTAGACTATGCAGGTCCGTAGCCAGAACTTTTTGAAGGTAGGGGAAAGTCTTTTTTAAAAAGGCACCAAATATAAAATTAAAATAAAGGTGCCCAACAGCAATATTTTTTTAGCGCCTAATAATCATTTATTTTCGATAAGATTCAAAAATTCAATTAAATTACATCATTCTTTTTTTAAAGATGCGCTCTTTTTATGGTGTGTACTAAAATGTTTTTTGAATATATGCTAAAATAATTTTTTACTTCGTTGAAATATTATATTTAAATCTTTGAGGCGCTAAATAGAATAGGCGCGGGGGAGCATGTGCTCCCCCTTTCACCCCCTCCTCTACCTGCTATATATGTTCCAATAATTATTTCAATAGTTGTTTGTACTATTCTACACTTGATTTAGATTAATATATTACAAAAAGAATTTTATTACACAAGATTCCTACTCTTATGTTATTGGCTGTAAAACAAAACTTACATGACTTAGAAGTCTGCAACAATTAGTGTAAATACCATTCAAGCTGATAATATAATAAACTGAAAGAAAAAAACATTTTTAACCAAAACCACTTAAACTTCAAAATAGAAAATATGTTCAAGAACTAAAATGTCTGTCTTTCTCCATGGAACGTTTATACGCTTTTTTGCCAACTTTCATGGCAGCTTTTTTGGCAGCTTTTTCGAACACTTTCTCGTTGTGTTCAGACCTCTTCTTCGACTTCTTCTTCTGTTTAAAAAAAATGTCAATAGCTCTAATTTTTTTCTTAGTGTATTGATTTAAAATCAAAATTTACCTTTGGTTTTGGTATTACCTGAACTTCCTCAACTACGTCCTCTTCACTAGTTTCGCTAACTTCGCTATCTGAGAATTGCACCGGACTAACTGAGAATAGTACCGAATCTTTATCACTTTCTGTCCCTTCGTCACTCTTTTCTTCTTCGTCATTGCTGCTATTGCTCGCATCACTGTTATCACCTTCGGTTTCACTCTCGTCAGTATCATCACATGCTCGTGGACGCTTTTTCTTGGAAATAGTTGAACTTTGACCAGATTGTTTATTGCCACAACCTGGAGGTGAACCGTCTTCTGGCGCACCAATCATCCGCGTCATCATCCGCGTGGTAGGCTCGAATTTGTAGGTACTCTTGGTACATAGAACGTGCCTGCATGTGTGTCAAATTTTGTAATCAGTTAGTAGGAATTACAAATTTGAGTTTTATCAAAATTAGGATTTTGCCCACAAAAAAAAAAGGAAAGGTTTAAGAAATAGAGGATTTTTAGAAATATAACATTTATAATCACTTCGATCTTGCCTGCTGCATATTAAATAGAATAACAAAGTATTAAAAATGACGTACCTCAATCAATTGGTTTGTCATCGCCGGATAATCCAAGAATGAAACTCCTTCAGACATATTATTCATCGCTCTTTCTTCAATACGTTGAAAGCGATGAGCAAACGAACAATAATTCAAAAACTCCCTCCTCGGTTTCTCATTGACTCTTCGATTTGGTCGTCTACAACTTCCACCAGCAGTTTTTTCTACTGTATTATTTTTCTTCACGAATTTCTTCGCCTTTTTCTTAGCAGCTGCAGAATATTTCTTCGACTTATTTCGACTTGTTCGGCCCAATTTGTCACCAGCAGATCCTTCAGCTTCGTTTTGACAAATAGCACTTCTATTGGAGCAAATGAAGCACGTATTTCTTCGGACTTTCTGATCTTCTTTGAAATCTGCTTGATTAAATTCCGGTCCCTGGTCTATATCTTCAGAAAACATTGCCAAACACAATCTGCCGGGATACGCTGAAGAGGAGTCTTAAAAGTCCGTAATATACATTCCAGTAGTATATCTTCTGACGCTGACAGCCCTAGCTTTCTTAATTTCTTCATTCATTTTGAATGTTGACGGTGGTTTCTCTTCACTCAGCATTGCACGTCGCCGAATGATGTGGTAAATCATTTGGGTCAATCTCGGAAAACGTGATTTAAACAACAGCAATTTCTTCTTCTCCCGATCTTTCCTACCAAATTCTTTGAAGCCATCTTCCCTGCATTCATCAATGCTGGCCCAGGCAATGAGGCTGGATAAGCTTGGAGTAAAAAACTTATCCCACACAAACCCAGCCACCATTCCCACTGGGCCACCAGCAACCGAATTCGTAACGAAAATCATTAACAAGAAGCTGACATAATCAGCATTCTTGAACATTTCTTCGGCAACGCACAAATCGCCAATTTTTGACAAAGGTAATTGGCAAATTTTTTGAATTTCGCTTGCCATGGAGAAGTAAAAATCACTGTTCCCATCGATTGTTAAAAACCTCCTATCGCGATTGAGAGTTGAAACCAAAAGCTGAAATTGATTTTTCAATAGTTTTTGGTCAACCTGAATGTCTTTGACGGTTGTTAGCAGATTTAACAAAATTCCACTTCCAGACGGATTTTCATTCATATACTTGATGACCGAAGCGCATGTGTTATTGAGATCAAAATTGCTGACTTGACTGCTGGTCACCATATTTTGAGTGCTCATAGTTGAAAATAGATCTTGCATTTCTTTGTCCCGGGGTATGGCAACAACAGGAACAGAGGTATAACCTCGGGTTGGAACAATTAATCTAGTTGGAGATGGAGTTTTGGGGACAGCAGTCACTATGCTTTTATTATGTACAATAGGTTTCAGAATTGCTGGTTGTTGTGGAGGAATTGAAAAATCGAATAAAGTTGGTTGAGCGAAATCAGATCCACTGTCACTTTTCGTTTCTGCATAATTAATTACAGCAGAACTAACATTGCGTCTCCTGGCCCTGGTTTCTTGTTGAATAATTGGTGAAGCAACTGCGGATGGTGGTGGTAGGAGATTTCGTTCAACAACAACATCAAGAACTTCTTGCCCTTGATTAGTCAATTCTATATCTGAGCTGCTTGGAATACTGCCAGGTTGAGGACTGTCAAAGTCAGAGTCACACAACCTTTGACTGCCATGTGTTCCTGAATTTGAATCCACAAGAGCTTGCAATTTTGGACCAGCTTCGTCATCTTCTGTAAAATTTAAAATATCAAAATGAGTATATTTCGGAACACAAAATTAGGAGAAAAAAATTGTTTCATGAAACTCAGAATTAGAAGAAAAATTAAATTTATATAACCCAGAATTAGGAAGTAAATTATAATTTCAAATTAGAATTGAGGAAAAATACTAACCTTTCGGAAATAAGTTAGTTTGTTTCATCGCTTTGTCTGATTTGTAAGATATATCAGAAGCCAATTTTTGTTTCGCTGATACTGGTGAAGTTTTCATTTTTATGGTTTGCTGCTTTCTCAATTCTGTTTTCTCAAGCAATTTTTTCGAATCCTTGGGATCTTTTTCTGCCAATTTATTACCCTTCGCCAGCTTCTTATACTTCGGTTCTAATTTGTCAGCAGAGGACATCACCTCATCAAAAAACTTGCGCTTCAAAGATCGAGATTGACTGGTAGGAGCATCTTGGTCAAAAATGTTGATTGCAGATGGTAATTTTCTGTCAACAGCTTTTATTCCACTTTTCACTAGAAGCTTTTTGAATGTGTTAGTTGCTTGTTTCTCCGACGGTTTAGATTTATTGCTCGGCGCCTCGGAATCACTCAAAACTCGACGCATTAGTATTTTCTTACAATCTCCCATAAATTGCTTCCAATTCGTTGCTGAAAACAAAAAGGAAAGAAGAAAAATGAAATGTAATACAATCATTACTCATGGTTCACCAATAAAGGAGTAAAACTCATTATGTAATTAAATCTGTTCAGCTGAACAGATTTACTTATTATTTGAAATGTTCAGACACAAAATGGCATTCCATTTGTGACTACCATTTTTTGTTGATTATAATACATTTTTAAAGTGCACATTTTGTTCAATAATACAATCATCAAATCTACAGAAAATATTAGCACCAAACAGATTTCGAATTTGTGCCTTGCAAAAAATGAATATTTGTAATGAAAATACATGGATTTCTAAGAAGTTTTATGGCTTCAAAGATAGATACACATAACAAGCAATGCATTTTATTTTTATTTGAAAGAGTCTT
>NC_061161.1:50667351-50674851 GCF_022113875.1 Hydra vulgaris | reverse complement strand
AAATCGTCAAAAAATTGCCCTAATTCCGACTTAAAATAGGTTTTTCGCACTTTTTTGAGTCTAATTCCGAGTTGCGTTCTATTAGGGTAGTAGCACCACTAAATACTCTTACTTTTACTTTTCCAAGCTTATGCATTTTTTTTTCGTTAATCCTCATCAAAATGGAGTCTCCACATATTAACGTTTTTCCTACTGGCCATTTATATTCATCTGTTTGGTTATTACGAGGATTAGCATTGGGCCGTTAGCGGAAGGCTGTCTGAGAAGACTCATTTTTTTGCTCTGGAATTTTTAACATTTGGTTAGAAAACGATATATATTGACAATAAGATGTTCACTTAATAGAAAAATAATAGCTAGTTATTTAACATTAATTAATTTAATAACTTTGAGACTTTAAATTAAATGGAATGAAAGCATAATAGATTTACTTTTATTTCAACAAAATAGTTCACTTATTTACGTTATTGTTTTTTTACGTTTTTTTGTTTTCTTTGTTTTAAAAAAAAACGGTAACTTTAGTATAGCTAAAAACAACGCATGCAAAATCCTTTCAGTTTTTATGGACTCCGGATTTTGGTGTCATAAAATAGAGACTCCATGGATTCCGCAATCTAAATTTTTTTTTTAAATAACTTTTTTGATTCAATTATCCTTTTTTTTTTTTTTTAATTTTCTGTTTTTGTTACAATTTAAAATCCGTAATATAATACCAGATATTCTTATTCTTTCAAAAATAAACCAGTTATAAATATAAAAAATCAAAGACAAAATAATAAGAGTTAGTTATACAAAAATAATTAAAAACGCGGGAAACTTGCAGAAGACCATTAAGTCTTATCATCAAGAACCGTTGTAATAATTATGTTTTTACAATATTAAGTTCCTATAATAGTGTTAAAAGCATAACTTAATTAACTAAGGTAAATAATGTTAAAACCAAAAACTTTTCAATGTAAAAAGACAAAAACAAAAAAACAAAAAAACAAAGCAGATTAAAAGAAATTATTAATAAGATTTGTATACTTTGAAATATTCTTTTTTATTAGTTTTCGAAAGTAATTTATATTGTTTACACCTGGTAAATTACTATATTTTGCTAAGATTTTATTCCAGATATGCGGAGCACGATACGTAATTTTAAATTATTCTTGTTTAGTTTTGCACAATGGTTCAATTAAGCCTGTTGTGCGTAAAGTATATTTAATGTTAGGTTTTATTCATAAAGATCACTAAAAATTGAGGGACATTGTTAAAATTTACTTTTGTACATGAGACATAAAATTTTATAAACATTTATCTCGTTTAACGTAAAAATTTCGAACAGTGGTTTTGCATGTTCGTTTTTATTTTGAGAATTTATTATTCTTAAGGCATGTTTTTGTTTTCGATAGAGTGTTTCAAGTTTGCTTTTAGATGTACTACACCACGCAATATTCGCGCAATTCAAGTAACTTTGTATAAAACTGAAATAGATTTGTTTTAGATGATGCTTATTAAGTAAATCCCGTGACTGATATAGAACGCCAATACTTTTTGATATTTTGCTGCCAAGGTGTAAACAATATAAATTGCCGCAAGTTTAGGTCCTATATTCACAAAAAAATTGTTAAATTCATTTGCTATATTGTTTTTATTGGCAATAGTTTTATTTTTAATATGTAAGATTTTTGGAAAGAAAGATTTATTGATTTTCGGTTTTCCAATTATTTCATTTAGTACTTGCCAAGTTTTCCTAGAATTTAATTGACACTTTTCAATTTGCTTTTTATAATAGTTTGATTTTGCAGTTCGTTTGATTTTCTCAAATAAAGTCCTGTAGTTTTTATATTCTGCCTTGGTCTTTATGCACTTATTTTTTAAATATCTATCGTGCAGTCGATGTTTTTATTTCGAATCTTTTTTTAAACCTTTACTAAACCATGGCGAATTTAAGTTTTTAATTTTAATTGTTACTTCTTTCTCTGGGAAGTGTTTTTCATACAAGTTTAAAAAATTGTGATGGAAGTTATTAAACATGGAACTAGCATCATTGAATGATTCTAATGGAGACCAGTCTATATTACCCAGAGATTTCAAGGATGAAATAGTCCGTAAAATGCTAGAGTAGGCGATTTAAATTTTCAATTATACTGTAAAAATACCAAGATCGATCTCAAGATTCCGAGTCATCTCAAGATCGTTGTTTTTTTTTCAATAATAAAAATATAACAAAAATTTTCAAATTTAATTCAATAATCTCATGATTAGGGGATGAGGGGTGTAAATTTTGCACCGTCATAATTTCAGAACACTAAGAGAATAATAAATAAAATTTAAAATCTGTTGATAAATATGATTTTGGTTTATGAATGCCTTAAAAAAAAACAATTTTAACCCATTGCCCTCATATTTGGGGCTGAAGGAGAGGGCTAACGTTTTAGGGTTTATGTCGTTCCCAGTCTCTAATCACCGCAATTTTTTTTATAACTTCCTTATTCCCTATATATATAAACATACTCAATAATGCTTAGCTCAAAGAACTAAAAATTTTGTCTACGGTCTTTCACCACGCTTAATATAATTTAATATACTTTTACTGATATGCTTTAGAAAACAAATTTTTAACTTCAAGTTTCCATGCGATAGTGGTAGAGCGCTAGCCTAGTAAACAAAAGGTTCCGAGGTCGGTTACTGTGCTCAACTTGCTTTTTGCGCATTACCTTCTCTTAATTAATACCCCTCTAAAAATTACATATTATATTAAACAGCCCAGAAAAAATTAGTTGCTAACCTTTTTGTGACAAGTGACCTACATTGTGGTTTGTTAAATCAGTTCCTAAATGACGAATCAACTGCATATTGATTCATTCACACTTTTGAATATTTCCGAAACTTCTATTGCGATTGGGGAAAAATTTAAATATGTTTTTGAAATGAAAATGATTCTTTAAGTTGATGCTTCGTTTAAGCATTGATTTAAGAATGCATTAAGAAAAGATTTTACGCAGCTTTAAACGGTTTGTTAATTGCACTTATTGATCACTTAAATGTCAATTATAAAAAAAAACTAAAAAAAATAGATTATGATGATATAAATGAGATAATTTTAATTTTCCTTATAATAGTGATAGAGATAACGGTATTAATCATGGTGCCTCTTGAAAACCTGAAAGATTTACAAGAAGCACTAATTTTAGAATGCAATAACCAAGAATTGCTACCCTTTTTTGAAGACTTACTAGCTCAAATGGATCTTCAATAAAAATGTATCTAAAAATTAAAGTTTTTCCAATGATACATTTGCATGAGTAGCAAGCAGATACGGACTTGAATATAAAATCTTCGACTGAAAAGAAAATTTATAAGAAATTATCAAGAGACACGATTACGGAATCTGATAGTGAAATTTAAAATTAAATTCATCTACTACTTTTTGTTTTGGGGAAGTTTCCGGTTTTTTGGGGGCTACACAAAAACCTAAATATCTTTTGACCAGATTATCATTTTTATTTCATCTTTCGTTTCATCTGCACTCTTAATGCCTTATTCAATGTTATATGCTTATAATGCTGCACTTAATATGCTGCACTCTTAATATGCACTTAATATGTACTTAATATGCACTTAATATGCTGCATTCTTAATGCCTTATTCAATTATGTGTATATGTATATGTATATATATATATATATATACACATGCATGTATATATGTGTGTATGTATATATGTATATGTGTGTATGGGTATGTGTGTATGTATATATGTATATGTGTATATGTATATGTGTGTATGTGTATATGTCTATGTGTATATGTATGTGTGTATGTGTATATATATACATATATCCTTCTTATATATATTCTTCTTGTTTCTTTTTGTTTGTCTGTTTTAATTTTGTTTAAAAAAAATAAATATGAGTAGATGAACTTAAATCTATAAAATGTTCTGAATCTTTTTTAATTCAAAATATCTTTTGTATATTTAAATATATATTATGAAGTTTATTGGATATGTATACGCATATGTACGGATTTGTAAATTATTTTTTCAAAATTTTTTCTTTTTTATTATTTTCAAACTTTTTAGTTTTGTCCAACTTAAAAATTATTTTTTTAATTTTTTGATTTTTTCAAACTTTTTAATTTTTTTTTTTTTAACTTTTTTTAATTTCACTCTTTTATATATTAGTGGAAATTGTAAAATTTTTTTAATTTTTTTTATTTTCACGAAGGGGCTTGATGATAAGACATTTTGTCTTCTACTTGCCCCAGTCAGCTTGCATTTGTATAAATTTATTTGAATGTAAGGTTAACATTGTAAAATGTGTCAAATGACGATAAATATAAATTAATAAAAAAAATATATATCATAAACGATATTTTTTGATAAATTTCTCCTTTATTTATTTGAGGTTAATTAAAGAAATTATTACCTTTCAACATGGTATATTCTTAATTAAGTAACCAAGATAATAAAGTATTTTCTTAAATTTTCAATATTTTGAAATCCAGTTTTCTGACAAATAGACAATTACTTATTTGTAAAATTCTGAGCGTTAGTTTTTTACCCTTTAAATGTATCGTGATTTAAATTCATTAATTTACGCGTTGTTTCCAACTCAGTTTTGTTTTTAAATCACTATGTCGTAGTGTGGTTTTATTTAATATAAATGATAAATTATAGAAAAATTTTACAAATTTTATTCCATTGAGGTGCTCAGACACACTTGATAGACATCAATTTCTGCACTTGTAAAATGATACTTCCTAACTGTGATTAAAAAAACTTAAGGTGGCACACCCCATTAAAAAAAAAAAAAAAAAAAAAATGTTTTTTCAAACATTGAAGTAAAAACTCAATAATAAACACAGTTATTGTAATTAAGGCCGTGCGGTCAACCGAACCGAACCCTTCTTTTGGTGAAAACTGAACAAAAAAACCGAATTTAACCGAACCGATCTAAGTATTTAAAATAAAATAAAAACCAAACCGTAACCGAAAAAACTTAGAAAAATCGATCTAAAATTTTGAAATGTCAAAAAAATTGTTTAATATAAAATATTATCAAAAGTTAATGAATAATATATAATTGATATTTAACTTTAGAAATTTCAAACTACAGAAAAACAGAATTAAAAAGGGAACAATCTAAACGTTATAAAATAGTCCGCTAACAGCTTGCCGTAAAATTAGAAAAAATGCTGCGAACCATGATGGAATAAGATTTTTTGAGAGTTTGGATATCAAAGTCTTGTAAAATGTAAATATAGTATATGCTTTTTCTAAAATGCTTTAATTTTTTTATTTATTTAAATTTCAGATATTATTTATAATGCTTACCTTATAATATTGTTATTTTGAAAACCTTGTTTTCTAAACTGTTTTCATTGTATAAATAATTAAAATGATACAATCAAAATATTTTGCTGTTTAAATATAGTTAATGCCTTTAGGAGCATGCAAGACATAAAATACTTTAATAAAATACTTTGTTTTTATCCGAAACCGAACCAAACCGATCAAAAAAAAGTTTAAACCGAACCGAAAAAACCGAATTGTTTGTTTTGTTATTAAAACCGAATCGAAAGAAACTATTAAACGGAAAAACTTAACTATTTCAATTTTAAGCCAAAAATTAGCGCTTTAGCAAGAAGTTTGATATTAATAGAAAATAAATATTTAAAAAAGCATATAAAGATAATAAAGCTTGAAAAGAAAGAAAAAAAAATTCTTGGAGTTTTTTTTTATGCTATGATACATTTTTCAAATAGAACTATACAAAAGTACTTGATGAAAACTATTTTTTTAGCATTTCAATGAAAGAAATGAAATAATTGCTAAACCAATACAGATATAAACTGTTTTGATTAAAAATAATCAGATAAAAGTCTAGAACTTGAAAATAAGAACTTGCTATAGAAATTGGATAAGGTTAATGAACATTTCTGTGGTTCTGCTAATGAACATTTGTCATTCAAAAAAAATAAAAAAGCAATTACATGGCAGCTATGATTAATGATATATGATGCTATTGTTAACCAGGTACCAAAAAAATGTGTTCCAATTTCTTCCCAAAAAGTTGTTAAAATTTATTAAACATATGACAGTTGAAAATATGGTTCATTAGTATAATTAACGACTTTCATGCTGCTAAAGTTTCAAAATCTACAGCCAATCTAACTCTTGGGTTTGATGCAACCAAAGAAGGAATACTTATAAACTCTTTTCATTTTACAACCAAAACACAGAGTCATGTTATAGCAATAGATCAGTTTTCAGGTGGGACTGCACATAATTATCAAACTCATGTTGTATCGTCAATTAATCAATTTGCCTTTTTGTATTCTGATTTCCATAATTACGACTATCAAAAGAGCCGCACAAAAATTATTCAAAACATTACCAACTCTAGGACTGACCGTGTCGTCATTAATCATGCATTTGTTCAGCTAAAAAATTCTTCACGGGGAAAAGTTTTAAATGAACTAAATTGTCACTTACACCCTCTTGAAACAATATCCAGCTCTTGCAGGTTTGCATTAAAAATGATTGAAGTTCATAAAGGAGTAGAAAAGATTGGAAAAGATTTTATCGCTGGTAATTTAGTTTTACAAATGAACAATATGCGATGCAAAGAAGGTAAAGGAGATCCTAAAGATTTAAAATCTTTTTATATGAGATGGAACTTCCCAAAGGACTCATTCCGCGTTAAAGAGGGAACAGATTGCATATCTTGTTTCATATATGTGTTATACTTATCCAGCACTACAATTTTAAACTACAATATTAAATTTTTAAGTACCAGTACAGTTTCTTTTGAGAGCTACAGAGTACTTTAAGAACAAACTTTATTTACGAAACAGCTAAAAAAAAAGTGCGTCTTAGAGTTAAAGGAGTAGTACAAGACAATCCTATGTTGTTGATTACTACAAAAGATTTGTTCTGAAATATAATTGAAAACGATAAGATCTTTGGAGCAATAGCTTTAGTGTGCCCAAAAGACAAAAAGTTGAACAAATAATTGCATTCTGTTTATCAGCTATTACTGCTGTTTTAGAAAGACAGTATAGGAGATATTTTAGTTTACAGCTTACACAATTTATAAAGAGACGCAGATAGCCAGTCTTCATAATAATAATGCAGAAGAAGTTATTGTTATGCTCAGTGCTGCTAAACACTGTGCTCTTAACTCTACTTTATGCTTTTTTTCATCAAAATTAAGAGCAATAAAAAACAGTGTAAATGCTGACATTGACCTAGTAGATAAAGATGAAAAAATGAAAGTTGTCTACTGGGCAATATAAAAATGAAAACTGTCTACGGGGCAGAAAAGCAAAGTCAGAAAAAGAAGTGTTAAATTAAAAAATTATTTATCAAATAAAGCCTAAAGTAGTTGGTCGTAACATGTTGAAGAAGTAAAAAAAATAAGGATAAAAGCAGAAAAACATTGGCTTTTTAAATTCAAAACCTTAGTTTGTTAGATATTTCAACAGAACTTCAAAAACTAGAGTCTAAGC
>NC_061161.1:50577351-50662351 GCF_022113875.1 Hydra vulgaris | reverse complement strand
ACTTTCATATTAATAAAAATTCATAGAAAAGATTTTTTTATGATTTTTATTAGCCCACAACACAACAATTATTTTGATAATAACTTGCTTGCATATTAGTTCACAATTCATAGAAAAAAATAAAGAGAAAAAAATAAAGAGAAAAAAATTGGTGCGTCTAAACGAATATGCCTCAGTGTATATATATATATATATATATATATATATATATATATATATATATATATATATATATATATATATATATATATATATATATATACATGTGTATATATGTATATATATGTGTATATATATATATATATGTGTATATATATATATATATATATATATATATATATATATATATATATATGTATATATATGTGTATATATATATATATATATGTGTATATATATATATATATATATATATATATATATACATGTGTATATATGTATATATATGTGTATATATATATATATATATATATGTTTATATGTGTGCGGCCGTGGCGCAGTGGTTACAGCGCTTGTTTCATAAGCAGGAGATCCAGGTTCGAAACTAGCTCTGGAAATATTTTTGCGTCACGGTAAGGAAGGAAGCGTGAACTTTCTGGTTAAATGCACTTCCGCGGTATTCTGTGACAAGACCGTTAGGTCTTCCTTGACCCTTAAGGGTTTCCCAATAGGATCCCAGCGGGAGTTGTCCACGGCCCACATATAGAAACCGTAATGGTTGCCTGCTGGGCTATCTATATGGGTCCCAGACATTTACTATTTGTTTGCCCGTACGGTTCCCATATAGACTTTGTCCGCCATTTTGCTGGGTTTGCCATAAAGATTCCATAAGTTTTTCGATTTATCTTTCCTAAACTATTTATGCGGTTATTGCAGTTCTAATATATAAGTTTCAATATATATTTATGCACAATTCAATTGTACAATATCTGTACGTAAAAAATAAAAAATATATAGAACTATATTCTTTACTTGTTTATGAGTATTTACAATTTACACAAGATTGTAGGTATAAATGTGTATATTAGAATTAATGATTACGCAAATCAGCTGGATATTTGAAGACTTTATAAGAAAAAGTAACTCATACATAAAATACTACTAATTTTGATGAATTTTTTCTTCATGTACAAAAAAAAAGGTAAACAAAGTGCAAATCATATTGTACGAGATTGAAAAATTTGCCCATAAATCTTAACTGGGGCTGTCATTGCTGTTTTCGTGATTGCAAATAGACAACCGTCAGTGTCACTATCTGTAGTGTTGGAAAACCATTTTGATAATTTAATATCAATATCTTTAATAGTGCATTGTTTTGTGTTTGGTTTTAGTTTAAAAACACCTATGATTGCAATAAAATTACTTTTCATTAAAATAATCAATTAAAGTAATCAATAATAACTGGGAATATGCATAAATGTATATTACTAAAAAAAAAAGGCAACTGTGCTTTAAACGAATTCTTTCCTTTCTGTCCGGTCAAATTGAATTGGCGAACAAGCTGGCTATTAAGTAGAACAGGCTTTGCTCCTATGACAAAATTTTGAAGGTCTTCACCACGAATATCCGATAAATGCTTTGCCTCAAAGAATTGACAATCATTCTGTCTCCTCAAAAGCATTTTTCCAAATTGATGATTTGAAAAATGCATTTGAGGAGACAGAAGAAATTAATGACTTTTTTGTTTATTTATAAATAAATCAAAACATTTTATTTTAAATGAGTACAATTATTTTACTTTAAAAAAATTTACTTTATTGTTTAAGTTTTTTGTCATTGTGCTGAAGTTATTTATATAATAAAGCAATCATACAGTTTTTTTATGAAATATGCTCGACCTGTTTTTTTTGTATGGTAAATCAGATTAGACTATGTTGGATTCTGAAAATGATCTATTGAACAGTGTAGAACCAATGTATTTTCTTTTTTGCAAATTTGGTTTATTTTTTTTTTGTTGTTCAGAAATATATTTATATTTATTTCCTGTAGACACTATCATTATTTGAGATTATTTTTGTATTTTAAAACAAGATGTTAGTAAATTCAGCTCTTGTCATTAAAAGCTCCAGCAACGCTTTTTCAAACTCTCATTAAACAGAAAACTTAGAGTTGATCATCAGTTGCAACAGTGAGTTTCATTGTTTGTGTGTATACCAAGATTTATTTATATGTAATCTAGTATAATGTTTTAAATAAATTATATAGAAACTCATGTTGTAAAAATTTGGCTCACACTTTTTATAATGTAAGTTTTATTAAAAAAATAATGTTATTAAAAATTGTCCAAAACACACATTTATGGAACCGTGGATGTTACAAAAACATTTGAAAGTATTTGTATTAATTCTTCAAAATGATTATCTTTTTGAAGATTGAATGCAACTAGAAAAAATGTTAGTTTTTGTTATTTTATAATTTGATAAGTGATGAACATTCTAATGATTAGAATATATAGAATAGCGAACAATTTTCACCGCTTTAATTCCTGAAAGTGAAACATCAGTTACAATGTTGAGTTCTACTATTGCAGATTGTTCCCTAAAGTAACAACATAGTTTATACATTTTTAAACTTGAAAAAACTGCTAAAGTTCAAATGGTTAAATATGAACCATTCCTTGAATGGGCTAAATACAAAAAAATTCAAATTTAAAAATTACTAAAAATAAAAGGTTTGTTTTAAGTGCAACATTATTGAACCTCACGGTCACGGTTAAAGATAATTGTCTGTAATAATTTTTTTAGAGGCTCAGTTTTAAGTCAAATTGCTAACCTACAAGCAATTACAAACCTATATATAACTTGATAACAACGTTGATTAGCAATGTTGAGGAAATAAGAAAAACTCTAAAAGTGCATACATCACTATTGCATTCTATTAAAACACAAAGTGCGAGTGAGTGAAAAAGAAATGTTTAGTTTTCCAGAAGGTATAAATTTGCTACTGACATCTATAGCAGAAGTTGACACATTCGAGGAAATGTTATTTTGGGTAGAGAAAGAAAAAATTTAATTTTAAAAATAAGTTTAAAACATTTTACAAATTTAAAAAACTCCAATTTACTATAGATTAATTGCATAAAATAAATCGGATTTAAGTTTGGATGTTATGATATCAATCTAAAAAGTAAAACTGTTGGGTTGAACTTTGATGGTGGGTGATTAAATTATTACCCAATCAGGGGTAGGTATATAACTACCCCTAATTGGGGTGATGATTTCTAGCTGATAAGAGTTTTAAGCTTATTTTAGCCGCATCATTTACTTGAAGTGCTTAAGATTAAATCTTTTAATTCTAAATAAACTTAACTTGTGTCTTAAAACTTGTTTTTTAACATTTTATTTAAAAAATGTTTCAGTTAAAAAAGCTACCGCGTTAAAGTGCAACTTTTTATAAAAGAAATGTGATCAAACGTGACTTAACATGATTGAGATAAAAAAGACATAATTATTAATTATGTCTTTTTTATTTAATGTCAATTCTTAAAGACAAAACATTTATCGAACATTCGTGGTAAAGATCTTTGAAATTTTGTCATAGGATTTGCGCCACGGCCACACATATATATATAAAACAAAAAAATCAAAAAAACAGCATAATAACAATAGTTGTCGAAATAATTATGAATGCTCCAGTATAATAATCACGTATTACTAGAAACCAACTTAAAAACTTCTATCCCTGAACCACATCCAGCTAACCCAGCCATACTTCAAATTGCCTATGATGGATTTTACATCCATAATCAGGATTTATATTATCTTCTGGTTCTAAAAACTAGTTCAGACATATTCCAGAAACAAATATATTTCTCCTTGGAAACAGCAACTATCTATGTAACCGTAAGTACAAACGAAAATTAGAAGAAAAAATAAATAAAAAAAAATAAGCATGAATAAAATAATAAATAAAAATTAGCAAATAGAAAATATAAAAGATATTTTCATTTTATTATTTATTTTTATTTATTTTTTGATTTATTTAAATCTAAAAATAAGAAATACAAAAAGAAAGGTAATATCAAAATTACTCTTATGTAAGACCGAAAAAAAACAACAACTTGAAAAAAAAGCAACTTGCTAAAATAGTGTGCAACGTTGATTAACATTAAATCTTTTTAAAATTTGATTTCTTCACCACACCGCACTAAATGAAAGACAAATTCGAGGTGATTTAATCTACAACTTTAAATTTGTTAATAACTTAGAAAATGTTTATTGGTTTAATCTATAAATTGGCAATCCATCTGTCCTAATAACTCGAGGACACTCTCAAAGTCTGATCAAAGAGTTCGTTAGTGCTTCAGACCTCAACAAAAACATGCGAGCTACCTCTACTAGGCTTAATTTCTTTCCTAACAGAGTAGTCAACCGATGGAATTTACTCCCATAAATTGCAATTGACTCTTGTAACCAAAATGAATTTAAACATTTTATCGATAAACAATCTAGTTTTAGAATTTATTAACAAATTACTGCTACAGTTCATCGTCTACCGACAAGGAACTAAAAGGTTGCTACCCCTTTAAAGCGAGATTAAAAAAAAAACTAATTTACTTAGTGTTACTTGTTTAATCCTTCTTTTAATATTTTCTTGCCACAGTTTATCATTATTATTATTAACAAAGACAAAGTAGACGAGTAAACAATATAAACAGGTAGAGAGTTACATATCTTGATAATTTTTTCACAGTAGAAAAATCTTCGTGTATCATTTTTACATTTAATGCGTGAATTAAGTTCTTGGGCATGACGCCTTGTTGGATAGTAAGAAGGAACGAGCTCAAAAAAAAAAGGTAGATCGACAAAGCTGTGTATAATTTTATAGGTCATTAAAAGATGAAATTTTGTTCTAAGGTATTCAAAAGATTTAGATTGAAGATATTTAGTCTTAAAGAATAATCTTTATAAGGAATACAACATCTTTTACAGACACTTCTAGTAAAAGATTTCTGAACCTTTTCTAACCGACGTATATCTTTTAAAAGATATACGTAAAGAATATATAATAGGTGGAACAAAAACTTTATAGGCTTTGATTTGAAGCTTGAAATCGTTACTGATAAATAATTTTAAAAGTAAGTAGGAATGAGAATGTGCCTTGCTTGCAATGAAAGAACAGTGATTAGAAAATTTATAACTGAAGATACAACTATACCAATATCTAATTAAAAGAGTTCAGAAAAAAAATTTTTTCATAAGATGTTTAAGGCTATTTATATATTATGCTATTTAATGTTATCCGTATGTTTGTGCCGTTTTAAAATGATTATTGCTGTTTAATAAGATAGTTGTTGCTCATTTAATATTTTTGTTATATTTGATACAGGTAATCTGCGATGCTTGAACTAGCCCACAGAGACATATGAAGCCCACATGAATATAAAGCCCATGAATATGCCACATGAATATAAAGCCACATATATGCCACATGAATGATATATATGCCATATGAATATATGCCACATATATGCCACATATATGCCACATATATGCCATATATGCCACATATATGCCACATATATGCCACATATATGCCACATATATGCCATGCCACATATATGCCACATATATGCCACATATATGCCACATATATGCCACATATATGCCACATATATGCCACATATATGCCACATGAATATGAGCCACAATATGCCACATGAATATAAAGCCACATGAATATAAAGCCCCCATGAATATAAAGCCCACAGAGACATATGAAACATTTCTATTGAAAATACTTATTATACAAAGGAGGATAAGTAACAAAAACAAAGAAAAACGACTAGATGTTCAGAATAATAACAGATTTATTTTAGAAAGAAAAAAGTTATACACAAATGATAATCAACAGTAATTTTATCGTTAAAGTATACATAAAACATAGCAGGACACATAAGTAACTATAAATTTTCATTAAATACAAAAGTTTAACATACTTTACAAGAAATATGCACATGCATAGATATATCAATATTTAAAAAAAATTAATTATAAAATGATAAGAGTTTAAGATAAAGAAAAAACATTACTGCTTTTGTGTATTCATAATTTATGTAGTGGTGGTAACAAACATCTCCTCAGAGCCGCGTTTATTAATACCGACTTTTCGACGAGACTCAACACCAAACAATTTAAAACAAATTAACAGCTTTGAAATATCTATGTACTAACAGTGTTATGTTGCGAATAGATAATGTTCTTATGGGTGCTTTTGATGTGTAACATCGAGGCTGCACAAGGAGCCTTGTGTAACTGTAGGTTGATTAGCAGGATAGAGACAACCGCATACTTTATTGCTGAGGTTATTGTATTAGGTTGCTATGCATTAGGTTGCTATGCATAAGGTTGCTATGCATTAGGTTGGTATGCATTAGGTTGCTATGCATTAGGTTGCTATGCATTAGGTTGCTATGCATTAGGTTGCTATGCATTAGGTTGCTATGCATTAGGTTGCTATGCATTAGGTTGGTATGCATTAGGTTGCTATGCATTAGGTTGCTACGCATTAGGTTGCTATGCATTATCTATGATTGAGTCAGATTCTTTAATAATTTAAACATTACTATAACTTCTAAAAATATAAAATATAAAAATTGTTCTTTGTTGATTTCTTTCTATCAAAGAGTGCACTCATTTTTTTTCTTTTTCTGTTTAGCATAGCATAAATATTATTGTAAAACACACGTTTAAAAATATATAAAATAAAATACAAAAGTATATACTGAAACTACAACAATAAAAAAGTTAAAGCATATAGGTGCTCAGAGAAGATAAGGTTAAGGAGTCGGAGTCGGAATCCAACTCTGAAAATTTTAACGATTGGAATCCGAATCGGATTTAGTTTTTATTTTTTACAAGTCCACACCCCTGATTATTACTTTTTATATTATTTTTATATTATATTTTTATATTATAAAATTTTGTTAAAAGTCTTTTAAGAATCTTAAGCAATTTTTTACATTATTTTTGAATTTAAGTAAATTTTTTTTTAGAATTTTAAGTAAAACTATTTTTGTTTCCTAAATTTTCTATGAAAATACGCTTCTTTTTAGAGCCAGGTTAAAGTACTTTTGAAAACTTTTTTTTTTTGACAATATTAGGGACTTTATCCCAATTGCTCAAGATTTGAACCCAAATATCTTTACAACTTGACATGCTGGTGAAGAATGAGTTGTATATTTTTTTGTTGCCTGTGTTTTATGTTATTATATATTATATAAATTGTCAAGTGCAACAAGAAATGTCGTATAATTTAGTTGAAATACATTTTTTGGCAGTAGATCAAAAAAGAAGCTGATAATCAATATCGGTCAGTATCAGCTGTACGCCATAAAAGACAACTTACACGCAAGCAAACACGCGAGCATAACTTCTAAAAATATAAAATTTTAAAAATGTTCTTTGTTGATTTCTTTCTATCAAAGAGTGCACTCATTTTTAATGTTACTTTCAACCAAATTGTTCTTTGTTGATTTTTTTCTATCAAAGAGTGCACTCATTTTTAATGTTACTTTCAACCAAATTGTTCTTTGTTGATTTTTTTCTATCAAAGAGTGCACTCATTTTTAATGTTACTTTCAACCAAATTGTTCTTTGTTGATTTTTTTCTATCAAAGAGTGCACTCATTTTTAATGTTACTTTAAACCAAATTGTTCTTTGTTGATTTTTTTCTATCAAAGAGTGCACTCATTTTTAATGATACTTTTAACCAAATTGTTCTTTGTTGATTTTTTTCTATCAAAGAGTGCACTCATTTTTAATGTTACTTTAAACCAAATTGTTCTTTGTTGATTTTTTTCTATCAAAGAGTGCACTCGTTTTTAATGTTACTTTCAACCAAATTGTTCTTTGTTGATTTAAACCAAAGAAGATTCTAACCAAAGAAGTTATTGTTGAAAAAATGTTATTTTTAGTTTTTTTTTACTTTATTTAGATATTCTAATATGTTTCTGTGATAAGTCCTTACGGTCTTATCACAGACCACCTTGGATGAACATTTAGTTGGAATTTCACTCCTCCTTTTTAATCAATGTCGCAAAACTTGCCCAGAGGTGGAGTTTTAAGCACGGATCCTTTGTTTGTGAGACAAGTGCGCTACCACTCCAACTGCACAAAGTAATTACTTATATTGAAGAACGTGTAGCAGTTTTTATAGGCGGATTATTTTTTTTTGTTGCTGCATAAATTTAAACATAGTATAAATACGAATAGCAGGAGCAAGAAAAAGACTCTGTCTTATCACCAAGCCGCTTAATCTATACCATATTAATCTTAATCATATTACAAAATAACCAATGTTGCTGAAAAAATTAGTTTAACTTTTAATTCGCAGACCGAAACCTATTTATCTATTTTTAACTAAAGATTTAAAAAAGTCAGTACGTAACAGAAAAACTTGCACATATGTTAATGTTTTGGTACAAAGTCCGATGAAAATCATAGTTGGTTATTACTTCAATACAACAGCTAGCAAATTAGTTACAAAAAAATGAGCAGTAACTTTATTATAAATTTCGTTTAAAAGGTAGCATTTTACCATAATCGTAACGATATACACATGAAACATGTATTACCGCATTACGAGGACAATTGTCCAGAAAAACATCTTTTTAAATCTTTTTAATTTTAAAAAGATTTTAGCCGAAGTTGTTCGTTCTTTATTTTAGTTGTTCGTTCTTTATTTTAGTTGTTCGTTCATTATTTTAGTTGTTCGTTCATTATTTTAGTTGTTCGTTCATTATTTTAGTTGTTCGTTCATTATTTTAGTTGTTCGTTCATTATTTTAGTTGTTCGTTCTTTATTTTAGTTGTTCGTTCATTATTTTAGTTGTTCGCTCATTATTTTAGTTGTTCGTTCATTATTTTAGTTGTTCGTTCATTATTTTAGTTGTTCGTTCTTTATTTTAGTTGTTCGTTCATTATTTTAGTTGTTTGTTCATTATTTTAGTTGTTCGTTCATTATTTTAGTTGTTTGTTCCTTATTTTAGTTGTTCGTTCTTTTTTTTTTTTTTTTAATAGCTCACTGACACCAAATCGAAGTTGATGGGTAAGACTATAATATAATAATCAAAATATCATTAATCGAATAGAGACAAGCAAAAGCATGACTGAATCAGGATATCAAATCGCGACAACAAGTTTGTTAAGAAAAGCTATCAAATAGCCAGTAAAAGCAAAAGCTACTAAATAATGAAATCGCTCACATAATTTTTCTATGCAAAATAATAAAAAAAACATTTTCAAAGTAAATAAATTTTTACGGCTTGTTTGACTTGTATAAGTTAAGCGTAAAAGTATTTTTTTCGGTTTTGCTTATCTTTTAAGCTCGTTGTACAAAAAAGTTTTAAAGGAATGAGTGAGTCTGAAAAAATGCTAATCAATTTTGATACAAACAAATGCAGAATGATTGTTTTTATTTTACATAATAGTTTTATATTTATTTTACAAAGCATACAAACTTAAAAACTTTAATTATGAATAAATTCTTTAAAATATTCTTTTTATTAGGCCGAAAAACAAAATATTTTCTTCCTAGGATCATTTTTAAAATACTCATGCATAGTATTTTCGTTTAACTTTTGCTGTCGACCCAGTTCATCGTTATAGCTAAAAGAAAATTTAAATTTAACGTATAAATAAAAAAATTAAAGTTTTAAAAATAAGATTTTTTTAATAATGCTTTACCATAGTTCAATTTTCTGCGGGATAGTCCTGGATTTTATCAAGTTTTCTATTTCGCCATATGAAGAATTTTCATTAATAAAAACTTTCTGCACAAATGCATATTGAACTTCAATTTCAAACGAATTTGTCTGAGCGTTACTCTAAAGAAAATTACGTTTAAAAAAAAACTAATACAAAAAAACAAATGAGAATTTTTAGGCTTTAATAATGCAATTGTTTTGACCAATAATATTTCAAATTATTCAGGGTTTTATTTTAACAATCAGATAAAAAAAAAATTTTGGACATTTTTTTTTTTAGGTTTTTTATTTTTTATTCAACTTTTTTTTATTTTGTTAACATTCTTAAATTATCATAATCATTCCATTAAAAATAAATAATTAAAGTTTTTAAATATACTAAATACACAATTAATAGATAATATTTGAAGGAAAATAATTTATTAAAATAAAAACTGTAAATTAACAAATAGCAAAACTAATGTGAAATAGCAAATTTCAAATTCATCAAAAACAATTAACAGTTGCGGCATCAATGTTGACACAACCGATCTTGACATGGTCTAGATTGACCACTTACTAATAATGAATATAACTATAATTAAATGAAAACATAATAAACTTATGTTATGCTTAATATAAACATAATAAACTTATGTTATGTTATACTTAATTGATTATATTTATTATAGCTTTTGTAATTATGTATAATTATCTAGATATTATTGGATGAATTAAAACCATTCACACAATTATTCATCCATTTAACCAATTAATTCTTTATCTATCCATAAAAAACTCTAATGATAAGTTTTATTAAAATTTGATTACTTTTAACAAAATTTTAGATTAAATATAAAGAATTTTAGCTACAAAATTAAAAAAAAGATTTCGTACAAAAATTTATTAGATATTATTCGAATTCAAACCACTTTTGTTTTTTAAAATATTATTTTAACAAACCAGCAAATACCGGTCAAGTATTTAACAGGTAATTGCTGTTATTTTTCTCTTCCACTTCAAGTTTTGAAATTTTAACGCTTTTCAAAATTTTAAAATAAAATATTTTACAGAATAATAAGCTTTTATAAAATGTACTTTTTGATATTAAACCTGACTCTTAACCCCAACCCTAAACCTGATCCTAAACCCTGAACCAAACTCTGACCCTTAACCCTGGCCCTAAAATTTAAATAAAACATTAAATAAAGAAACATTAAATCAAATAAAACATAATATATAAAATAAAAAACTAATATCGATAACCTATCAGTATAGTAATAATAAAAACAAATCAGTATACAGTAATTTATATAAAATTAGCATTTATTAATAGGATACAGATTCTACGAACACTCTTTAGAATTCTTCAGAAATCTGTACAACCTTTAACTATAATACCTTGTTAATTGCGTATAGTATAGCAAATTCTATTTTTGTTTAAGTTTTTACCTTTTGTTCCTAACTGCTACTAAATACAAAAACAAGAACAAAAATATAAAAATCTTTACTTCTTGCTTTGAGTTTTTTGAATCATATTTTAAAACTTCTTTTATGTTTGCTTTGGTATGCAGTAATTTATTTTTCAATTTTTTACTCTTTTTTTCAGAAGAAACTTCAGAGATGCTATTGCTCCTTATATTTAATGTGTTAGTGTTGTTTATAAATGGAAGCGATTTGTAAA
Organism: Hydra vulgaris; assembly: GCF_022113875.1. Classification (NCBI taxonomy): domain Eukaryota; kingdom Metazoa; phylum Cnidaria; class Hydrozoa; order Anthoathecata; family Hydridae; genus Hydra; species Hydra vulgaris. Next base: position 50,650,982 of record NC_061161.1, on the reverse strand, counting down.
TAGCAGAAGGTTCTGAAATTGTGTTGCTTCGAATATTTGTTGGTCGAGTATTATTATTGGATAGTTCTTGTGATTCTGCATTAACCAACGTAGTGTTGTTGTTGTGTTTAAAAATATTATTATTCATTAGACTTGTACTTTTATCAAGTTCTACAGAAGCATCATGTTCTATGATATGGTCATTGTTATTTGTATCGTTAGTTAACTTTGGTAATGGCTTCTGCGGGCGAATATTAGAAGGTTTGTAATATTCTTTAGGCGTTGCTGCGTTTTCTGAAGAGATTGAATGTTCTTCGAAATTTAGTTCTGGAGACAAAGGTTTAGCTGTTGTTTCACATGGAGGTTTGCAACCGTTTTCAGTGAATTTGTTTTCAGAAGATTTATCTTCAGTATGCATTTTTTCGGTGGACGCGTTTTCGAACAATGGCTTACTTAAAATTGTTTGGAGGTTTGATTGTATTTCTAATTCTTGGTCAACTGGAACTGGTAGTTGCTTAACTGGTTTTGGTTTTCTTAAAGTTGCTTTACGCTCTGGCTGCCTAATTTGTTCTAACATGGCTTTGCGTTCACTTTTGAAGTTCTCTTTAGCTTGGACTTCCTCATGAGCATTCTTAGGCAGCGTGGCCTGCAACTAAAAAAATCGTAAACGCATTTTATCAAAATGTTTATAATTCAAGTCCTTTTGAAAAGAAAGTAAAATAAAAAACAATGTAGCAAATAATTATCAAAATTAGAATTTTAAATGAAACTAGATGTCACCTCCTTTCCAGAAAAACACGTGTAAAGACTTTCTTCGTTTTCGGCGGCTATCACCTGATTCGTTCAAAATAAATTAAAAAACTACATTATTAATTAATCATTACTAATATTTAAATTTTTATATTTTTGACTTAATAGTTTATTTTTCGACTTTGTTTTGTTGCATAATAAATATTTTCATTTATATAAGTTTTATGTATCAAAATATAAGTTTTCTTATCCTTTAATCTAAATTTTTAATCCTCATTTTACCTTTGCTTTTCCTAAGTAATCTTTTTTTTTGTAGTTATTAATAGATAATTTTGATGGTCTATAAATTGCGCTTGAAGGAGGCGTGAATAATGTAATAGATTTACCAGCCTAAAAAAGAAGTTATTGATTTTGAGAATTATTTATGATTTAAATTTTAATTATTATTGACATAAAAAGGTTATTAGGAACCATGTACATAATTTTATATACTTTTATAATATACTTAATATCTATCAAATAATTAAAAAAATAATTTTTCATTTAGTTTTCTTTTATTTATTTTTAATTATTTTTTTTGCTTAAAAGTCCTTAAAATGTACTGCTAAATGAACTATTTAACGGAAATAAAACATTACATCATTAACAACCAATAAGACGATGGTTCGCAAAAAAGTTCGCATTTTACCAGTTCGCAGTTCGCGGTTTGCAGTTCGTATTTTACCTAGTACCACAATAATCAATTAAATTATTATATACTTTTCAAAATATAATTTTAAAAATTAACAAGGTGGCCACACAAAGTTTATACTTAAATGTTAGAATTTTTTTGAGAAGGTTTTGCATCTAATTTAAAGGATTTTTTACGTAAAACTATAAAAGGATTTTTTTTAAGGTTTAACGACGATGTTTCCGCACTTGTGTGGCTTGGATAAGTTTAAATAATGCTATTTGTTAAGTTAAATAACAGGAATTTGCTGAAGTGATTTTTAGAATCCAAAGCAATTTCACGCGTTAACTAATTTTGCAGACCATAAATTTGTGATTAATGAATTTGTTTCTTAAGGTCTAAAAACTTTACTTTCTTGCATTTCAATTTACTGAGAGTTGTTAATTCTTAATTGCAGCACTTTTGGATAAGGTTGTTATATCGTTCTTTTTATCACCATCTTTTTTAAACTTGATAATAGTTTTTTTCCGCACAGACAACTTTATTATTTAATTTTTGTCCTTTTGTTATATTAAAATAAGAAAAAAAGTAGATTTTTATTGTTATCTTTTTGTTTGTTGTATTTCTTATAAATATAAAAAGTCTATAAAACAATATTTTATATGCTGTAGTGCTGTAGTTTTACGATTTTTATACTTTATTATTGTGTATTACGGTATAGATTAAGGGGCTTGGCGATAAGACAAATGTCTTCTTCTTGCCCCTGCTCTTTGTATTTACATATTTTATGTTATGAATAAATTTATATGGCAAAAAAAAAAAAAAAAAAAAATAAATAAAAAAATTATTTATTTATTTAATTTCAAAAACATCTTAATTTGTATTTCATTTTCTTGCTCGATTTTATTTTAGATTTATGAACAAGTGGTTGTTGATATTTTTGTCGAGAAGGTAATTGATTCTTTAACATCGAAAAGTTGTGAGGTTTAATGTTTTTTCCTTTTTAATTTAGTCGCAAATTGATCGCTGAGAAATGAGACTTTCAATGTTAAGATTTTTAACAAGAAACAATTTTTTTTTAGTAAATTCTCTCTTAACTTAAGACTGACCGTGAGGTAAAAGTAGAACTCTTTTGGCAACAGACCAATTAGATTTATAGTTGGAATTTGAACCAATGTGTTTCCAAAGAAGTGATTTCAATTGATTTTTAAATTCATTAAATTCTATGAGTAGTTCTGCATTATTGTTTGACAAAACAACATTTGAAAAAAAAATTTAAATAATTTTATTTGTCATTCTATAAAGTTTCAGAAGTCAGTTTTTGCAAACCAACAAGAAATTCAAGTATTTTTTTCTAAATTAGAAATATTGAAAACTCAGTCTGAGACAAACAAGAAGTGCTTCAAACAAGGTTTTTTCAATATACTTTTTTTCTGTAAAATGTGTAATAATTTAAAAGTAAATTGTAAAGCGTTAGACTAAAAATTGCGTAAGTGATTATCTTTCAACTTTTCTCTTTTTTTCAAAATTTTGATACCGTGTTTTTTAGCAAAATCAAGATCAAAAGACTCCAATAACACTTGATTAACTTTATCAATAAAGTTAACTTTTAGCGGCCTATATACAGAGTTTGCTTTTTCTAAACCATTCTTCCTCTAAAAGCGACTGCATAAATTACAAAAACGTAGACAAGTGGCTCGATTAGAAACAAATCATTGATTAAAAGGTGATTAAGATATTATTATGATGCTACAATTTATTGTGGCATCTTCAGTAGCTTTAGCAAAACAATTAAAACTCGTGATTTGTCCAGCCTTTCCGTTTCTAGGTTGCTACAATTTTGGTGAGCTTTTCAATACTTTACAACTGCAGTTATTTCGGGCCAAATCATTTGGGTACGTTTGGTAACATTAATATTTTCAATTTATTGGTAGGTGCAGATTTTATTTATATAAGAAATTATATAAAAATATTTTTATTTTGCCACTTATTAAGATGTTTTTTTGACAGCATTACTTATAACAATTTCAAAAATAAGTTTACGTAAGACAAAAGAAAAATTTCAAAAAAGTTACTATATAACAACAAATAAAATAGCTTCTGTGTAGACATTACTTTTTCTTAAAGATTTTCGACAAAGTTACGTCAATAATACATCAAAATTACATCATGTAAACACATTTTGGGTTATTTAATTTGTTTTAATATGGTAACAGTGTTTTTTTGCAGTTTTTTTCAGTGTATTTTTATATTTTAAAAACGTTTTACAATAACATTTTTTTTTAAGAGGATGGCCAGATTTACTCTAAAATCCTCTCAAGTCCTCTTTTTTTAAAAATCTCCTCTAAAATCCTCTATTATCATTTAAAATGTAAAAACTGTGATAAAATCTCTTTTTTAACTCTTCTTTAAAAATTTTGTTATTGTTTTGATTTTAATTATAATGACAGTAGTTATCTTTTTGACAACCTTTACTTATTCTTATAACAATATTTTTTATTGACAATCTTTACTTATTTTCTAACAATATTTTTTGGCAATCTTTACTTATTCTTACAACGATACCAGGAGTTTATTAAATTTTCAGAGTAGAAGTTAGTTTAAATAAAATTATTTTTCGTTATGTCTACCGTAAAGAATTTAATTGTTTTGTTTAGACAAGTAAAAATAATTGTAAAGTATCTCAGCCGTCATTTGGTGCTAAAAAAACGTCTTTTGAACGTTCAAAAGATGTTCAGAACGTTTTTTGAACGATCATAAGACATCTTTTTAGGACCAAATGCCGGCTGGGATAAAAGTTAGTTTAAAGACTTCTGGTTTATTGAAGGAGAATTTAAATGGTGGCTGTAAGCCGATAAAAAGAATGAAAAAAATGCACTTTATTAAAGTTTTTAGAAGTTATTTACAAGTTTTTTGAAGGATTGCAAACGGTTGAATAGAAAATATTAGGAAGCATAGTTCTGGGAATAAACATGTGGCGATTGTCCATAATGGTAGCAGTAAGTAAATTTAAAAATCCTCAGGAGTAAAAAATCTACCAAAACAGAAAACAAATTAAAAAAAAAAAAAGAATTTAATTGGTATGATGTCAAGAGATAAAACATTCAATGCAGTTAATTTGGTCACTAAAAGTTTTAAAATGATAATATTTGTACTGTTGTTCAGAACAAATAGTATGCTGCACTGTTCCATGTTTCCAGAAAATCAAATTTCTCAATTTTACTTGAGGAATGAAAAATGCAATTACATTTTATGTAACGGTGTTGCTTCTGTTTTTAAAAAAGCAATGCTAAATGAATCGCACAAAGTCTCTTATCAAACCACCTTATTTGATGAATAGATTTACATGTTTGCTTTTGGGATGATATAGACAATGAAGTAAAAACAACTTATTGGATTTCTAAGTTCTTACGTAATGCGTCAGCTGGTGACGTTTTTTCTAAATATAATAATTGTTTAAACTTTTTGGATAGCGATAAATATATTGCAAAGATATATTGTTGCCGACTGGAAGCAAGGCTTATTAAAGAATATAACACTGTATAGAGTCGGGAAAAAATACCCAGAAATATGTTTTTTATTAAATGGTGGCGCTTAAATAAATTTTTCAAGTATTTTGGCGGACCTCATATTTTGGGGTATATTCAAGGTACGTATGCCTCATAGGGTTGTAAGATACTCCAAAAAATGTTTGCCCCCTATCGACGGGCCTGGTTATGTTCATCATTGTTTCAAGGTAAAATAGAAGTCCTAGAAACCAATATACTTTTGTAATTATTCAAATATAATGGTTGAAAATATTTTTGCTGATAAAACACGTTTTTATGAGTTTATTTTACTAATCTGTTTATTATTTTGTAATATCTTTTTTATTAGTGGTAATTGCGAATGAGAATTTTCAATAATACTTCTAAAATCATTTAAGTATAAATTTTTTTTTCCTTTTCAAAATTAATTATAGTATAAAAAAGTTTTTTTGTCTTAAAAGGAATAGTAGTCAATAAATCGCGACGTTAGTATTATTTTGTATTATTTCAACTTTTTTGAAAAATTGATTCATTGTCATTGCTATGTACAACAGAATTTTTGTTTTTTTGTCAGAAATTTTGCACAACTTAAAAAATATTTTTCTACTTTATTAAAACCTTATAAATAAAAAAGTTGCGAAGAAAACAAAAATTTAAAAAACATTTTTCCATGACTTCTCCTAAAGTATTTATAATTTAAACAGTTTTATCTCAAAATTCAAAAGTGTGGAGGTAAAATGAGATATTTCTAAGGGGTTGTCCATTAAGTACGCAGCTTTTATTTTGACCCACAATTTGCAAAACGCTTTTTTGAGTACTCTCCTCCTCCCAAAAAGTATCTACGCTTTTAACCTATATACCCAACATTTTATGATTTTTTTTGAATTTATGTCATATTATTTTTATAATTAACCCCCTCTCCCACATCCAAGCACCTACATTAGGAAAATCCCTAACGTCACGAAATAGTAAAGTTAATCCGTTAAAAAAGAAAAAAATTTAAAAAAGAATTAATAAAGATATTTACTTGAATGTTTGCGAGAAAATCGTCAATGCAATCATGTTTTTTTTCCATTTTGCAAACAACTGCTAAAAGAAGCTTTTGTTTAGCTTCTTGATAATTATCTTGGTAATAATATGTTGCAGCTTGATTGCTCAGTATCTATAAATCGTAAAATGTAGTCAAGAAATTGTGATTCATTAAAATTAGTTCTAAAATTATACTTAACATAAAATATTTATGCCATTGAAAAATTATAACTTTTATATAAACGAGTATGCTATATATAAGTAAAAACTATAATTAAGTTTTTTTCAAACTTATTTGTAGTTATATCTTTGCGTTAAATGGTGCAATATAAGCTTAATAAACTTTTTTATTTATTATGAATACAAACCTCGCATAAATAAAGCTGAATATTTAATCCAAGTTGGCGATAGTCTATCATTCGGTTACCTCTTAATAACTCAATTGCTTTTTGAAAATACTCAAATGCACTAACGTATCTACATAAGATATAAAAAAGGTAATTTTTTTAATAATCCGCATAATCTTTATGTTTATATAAACGTCTTACTCTTTTTCCTGACAGCTAATTAATCCTATCATATAGTAAGCTATTGCCATTAGGGGATCAAAAGAAATTGCTTCTTTAAAGCTCTAAAAGATAAAGAAAGTTTCTAAACAAGAAACAAACAAATATTTTTAAAATATAGTTTAAAAATTACTTTTTTTTGAACAGTTGTGTTATTTTGCAAACTTGTCATAAGAAACATGTAAAAAAAAAACCTACGCTTAAGGGATTCTTAAAAAGTCATAAAACGCAACCAGGATTCAATACAAAAGAATAGAATCCTGGTCATAGTCGTCATATGTTATGACATAAATAAAATATTATGACTTAGTAGAATCTTTAACTAAAGCTGCTATTTTTTCTGCAATTACTTCCGTGCAGTAAATATGGCGTCTTTCAAAAGTTGGTGTTCTTCCAAAACGTGTGCGCTAACCGATCGTTTTTTGAGCATGGTATTTAATTTTTTTTGGCGTCATTAAATGTTGCGTGCTGAAATATAATGTATAGCATAACCAATTATAATAACAACAACGCATGTTTATAGTAATGTGAAACAAAAAGGATTCTTTAAAAGTATGGTTTTTGAAGTCTAAGAGCAAAGAAAACCGTATATTTTAGACCTCATTAGCATGTTTTTTTAAAATTATTTAAATGTTTATGATTTATAATTATGCCAAGTTATCAGTCACATTGCTTTAGGGAGGTTGTAAATTTGAAATTAAGCTAATTTAGAATTCAAAACGGGAACGTTAAAATTGCTCGGGAAATTTCAAAATAAGATTGGTACCGAATAATTTTTCAAGTCTTATTTTTTTATACCACGCTCTCATCCTCAAAAGAGCCATTTCTGCTCATATATTTATATATTAGGATGTAGTGAATTTTTTTTATCTTAGTAAAAATATATAATAGTGAGGAAAAGTTGTCGTGACATATTGCAAGTAAAGTGTAAAAGTTTCTGTGGGATTGTGATAGATCTTGAGGATCCTCAGTCATCTTTGAGCCGGGGGCTCGGCACGTAAAATTCGCATGTTTTCATTTTGTACGATGTTTAAGCGGATGTACTGTTAGATGTACATGAGACATTCAAATAATAATTTAGAATATGGTAGAATTGATCCTTGAGATTCTACAATTACTAAAAGCAATTGCAACAAAAAATACTCGAGACACAATTCATCAAAGTAGGCATTAAATTCAATAAAAGTAAACCAATTTTGGTAAATTCGCATTTAGTAATACAAAGTCATTGTTCAAATGCTTTGTTGTTTAATCTTATTTGTTTCTCAAATATACGAAGCTAAATCTGTTTAGTATCAACTCTTTATTTACATTATTATTTGGAAAAAAATTAATGAAATAAAATATAATTTTTAGTCCTAGCCAGAAAAGTGTTTTGGATGTTCTGAATACTATTTAGAATACTAATTTGGATATTCTAAATAATATTCAGAATACTATTCTGAATAGTATTCTGAATACTGTAAACTATTTTTACTGACCTATTTATCATTCACAAATAGTTTTTTTTAAATTGTTTATTTAAAATAGAGCTTGTATCAATGTGACTAATGTTTTATTTGGTTTTGTATTTGAATTACATGTAAGTGAAATAAAAGTTTGACCTGCACTACAGTGTAATTTTTGTGCATTGTAGACTGTAGTGTGAAAAAGAGTATCAGAATATCGCCAGTTATAAACAGTACAGAATGATGACAGTGCAGAATTCTAGAAAAATGGTGGTATTTGTGTATTTGGTATGCCAAACGATATGTCTGACATTGTTCTTCCGAACAATGTCAGACATATTATGAACATGTTATGCTATATTACACTCTGATCAAACATCAGATGAAACCAACAGCAGCTACAAAAAAGCCGAATGTCACGGATATGTCGGAGAAGGTTACAAAAAATATTGAACAAAATTGGTTTAAGCCTCAATATCGGTTGTCTCGCATACTCGGATTTTACAGGTGATTCGCTCGTATCACGACAAACTCATGAGGCTCATGAAAAACATACGCAAAATACGCCAAGAACGTAAAAGGAGGCGTATCAAAATGAAACCATTTCAAGAATCAAAAATAATTAGTGGCATTTACTTTATTGGTAGAAAGGACAAAACTATGAACAACAATAAAAGAGGTTCAAAGTTTACCGTCGCATAGTTACCGAGGAACTTTAATTCAAGAAGCGGGATCATTGTATCTTGGCCATTTTACAGCAAATCTACAGCCAAAAATAATAAAAATTATATTGCTAGCTTCATCGCAGATAATAAGATTGACGTTAAACACTTCGTTGCTATGTTGCAATGGGTCTTGTATTGTTACATAAAAAAGATTACAGAAAGACGCTGCAGTGGCTAATTTCTCTACAAGTTCTTAAAGCACGACTGAAAAAATTTTCTACTCTCTGCCAGTTCAGGGTTCCAAAGCTGAAATTTGATGCTGTTGAATATTTCAATCTCATTGACTGGAAAGATACAGCAGTAACAGAACCACCCCTGACTATAAACGTAACAGAAGTTGATATTCGACTATTTGTAGCAACTCATGGACACTCCACTGTTGATTTTAAAAGATATCCTTAAAGATTGTTACGAAGGCATCAATGGTTCTTTGAAGATAATTGGGTTGCAATGGCTTTATAAAATCCCGTTTATAGGCTCGCAGCATAATGCCGGTTTTTAACACAATGTTAGGCTATCGCGTCTTTTGATGGACCTAACTACTAGTAGGTGACTTGACCAGGTGTGATTTACACGAGTCAACACAATTCTAGTTTTAAATTAAGTAAATATTTAGACTATTTGTTGAAATCACTTGCATTCATTTCTGCTACAATATTGTTCCAAATGTTCATTTTGACTGGTATGCGATAGAACCTAAACAAATAAGATTAAGCAATTAACATTAAGAAAATATGGTGCTGTACTAAACTTATGCCTAGTTTGATGAATTATGCATTAGACAGTTTTCAGTGCAACGGCTTTTTATATGTATTTGTAGACTCTTCAGGATCAATTCTACCGTATCCTCGATTATTATTTGGACGTCTCATGTATTTTCAACAGTACCTCCACTCCAACATAGTACAAAATGTAAACATGCAAATTTTTTGCGCCGGCCCCCCTCCTTCTTCAACAACTTTTTTCAACGGGAGGGGGTTTTCAATCTGTAAAGCCCTCTTGTTCACAGCATCAAATAATCTCGATATTTTCAAAACATCTTTTTTTTCTTAAATTAGTATGAACATAGAAAAGATTGGCCTTTGTATCACTTCTGCAACTTACCTATTACAACTAACAAAAAAACCATGAATCTGGGACAAATAGGCGCTCCGAACAACTACTAGATATTGGATTACAGTGTTAATTGGTTTATTATAGTAATTAAACTAGCAAACAGAGACATAGGTAGATATTTTTAGCGTTTAAAATTTATATAGCCTTAAGATAATCGTCTTTTTATTTAACATGGTGATTATTTGCATGAATCTGGCGCTTTTTTCCACTTTATTTAGAGCTTTATCTTTATAGAGCTTTATCTTTATTATACTTAATTTAACTTCCTCATATACAATTTAAACCCGTTTTTTCTCTAATTAAAACTCTAGCTCTCATCGGAAATAACAGTTTGCTAGAACGTATGAGGAACGGTTGTGAGAATATTACTGAACACGATCTTTCAAACTACGTGAGACATTGCAAATATTTTCTTACGCTATGTAATGATGGAGATTACGCTATGTAATGATGGAGATTACGCTATGTAATGATGGAGATGACTATAATAGAGAATAAAAGTCGTAATCGTTAAAAATGTATATATTATCATTATTATTATTATTATTATTATTATTATAATTATTATTATTATTGTTATTATTATTACTCAATGCTATTTAATTTTAAATCTGCGATTTTTTGAATAACAAATTATTTCAGCAATTCATAGCATGCTTCATATAAATTTTAAACATCAGATTAAATGCAAACAAAACGCCGGATTAAATGCAAAAAACCACCAGGTTAAATGCAAAAAACAAGCAGGTTAAATGCAAAAGATCACCAGATTAAATGAAAAAAACTAACCAGGTTCGTGGAAAAAACCACTGCATTAAATGCCACTACCGATATCTTACAAGGTTATGCAAAAATATAAACGAATTTGAGCGGAAACATAAACTTTTTTATGCAGAAATATAAATTAAAATAATAAAATACAAATAAGAAAATATGAAATTAAAATAAGTAAATATATAAATAAATAAATTTTGACTTAAACGCAAACAATATCTAAAAATATTTTTTATTTACAATAAAAAATGTATATGGTCGTATAAAATTATTTATATTAAAAAGTTTATATTTTTGCATAATATAATTAATATTTTTACATGAACTCTCATATATCTCCCAGTAATTTATTATTTTTAAATTAATTTTTTTATTTATTCTTAAATTTATTTTCATTTTATTTAGTAGTCAACACATTAAAATTACCTTTTCTTAATTTTTTTAATATTTAACTTGAATTGTCTAAAACTGTTTAACGTTTTGATCATTTATAAAAAAACAATAGAACCAACACCATCAATTTTTACCAAATATTTAATACAATATTGCTAACACAAAATCAACCAAACACCAAATCAATATTACGAATAGAAAATTAACATAGGGCAGGTACTACTGATACAACAAACAGACAATTAACAGACAAATATCACTCTTTGCAAAGTTATGGAACGTTTTGTTTGAGACCAGTTACCCAGTAGACATGCATCGTCCGGGGAACGTACGTCGGACGTTTTTTGAGACGTCTTACGGACGTCTAACGGACGTCCTTGAGACGTCTTACGGACGTCTAACGGACGTCCTGTAGACGTCATGTTGGCAAGTTATTAAACTTTAAACGGTCATATATATAAATAAACATGGCTTCGTCTCTAACAAGTTGTGCTTGAGAAACGTTTTAAAACATTTGTCGTACCCTTGGTGGATATCTTCTGTCATAAAATCAAAAGTCTCAAAATTTTGAGATTTTCGATCTTATTACAGAAGCTATGTACCAGGGGTACGCCAAAGACATCATCTTCACGAACCTAGCAAAAGTCTTAAATACAGTCCCCCCAAAAAAAGACTCTTCCAAAAACCTCAAAGCTATGGAATAAAAAAAAGAATTCCATGCATAAATCAAAGCATGGTTTTCAGGAAGGCAGCAGAGAGTTGTAAATGGAGAACACAAATTAAGTTGCAATAAGGTTTACCAGCGGCGTGTCGCTAGGTTGGTATTTAGGTTTTACCTTTATTTTTTGTTTTGTATATTGATAAACATCCAGACAACTTTGAACTGTTGTGTGTAAGATAATAGGCGTTTATAAAATAAGACTTCCTGCAAGCAGGCATAAACAAAGCTGTTAAATGGTCACACCAATCAGTGATGAGTTTCAATATTGAGAAGTGCAAAGTGATGCGTTTACTTATTCGCGTTTACAATAATATCAACGCGAAGTTACTTTATAAAAGACCAGATGACCTGCCACTTGCACTCAAAGTTACTGATTTAGAGAGTGGTCTGGAAGTTTTTATTTCTAAAAAAAACTTCACGCCTGAGTTTTAGCAACAGCAACAACGCTAACTGCTCCCTAGGGAGGCTGAAAAACACCTTTTGTAGTCATACTTTTTTACTATAGTAAGAAATTACCGCAATTAGGTTAGACCTTGAATATGCTATCCAAGCATGTTCACAATACCCTAACAGGGAGACATAATTTTGAATATTCTCTTGAATTAAGTTCTATTTATAACATGCCATTTTATAAACTTATTAGTCAACCAAGCAAAAATGGAAGAAAAAAAAAAGGTAAGGGCTTTATGTTTGAAAAAAGCATAATTTTATAATAAATATACTATTCTCAAACGATAATTATGAAAGTTTGTTTATTGAAACTATAAATATAAAATTTCGAAATATTTTAATTGAATGGGTTTATCGTCCACCAAGAGATAAAATGAAACCATTTAAAACTTTTACCTAAAATAAATTGAAAAAATAAATAAAGAAAATAAAACTTTATATGTCGTTGGTGACATAAAGTTCGATGTTCTAAGTTATTCAAAAGTTCCGAAAATAAAATCTTTTTTTGATATGCTTTTGAAATTTAATGTGTTGTCAGCAATTAATAAGACAACGCGAGTGTAAAAAACTTCGGTGACGGCAATAGAGAATATTCTTATTAGTATTTAATTAGAAATGGAATTTGAAAGATAAAATGCTCAAAGAAGAAGCAAAACTGACCTTATCTTAAATAATAAATTAGTTAAAAACAAGCCAGTATAAGTTTCTTAAAAGTTTTCGTTGATGAGAATTTATCTTGGCTTCCTCAAATAAAATATATTAAAATCTAAAGTCACCAATATAATTCGTATGACGTATCGAGTTTGTTAATATATCAATAAACTAAGTCACAAACAAATATATTTTGGATTAATTCATTGTTTCATTAGTTATAAAAAATATCATGGCAAGTACTCAACCATCAAATTTAAAAAAATCTATAGTTTGCAAAAACATGCGTGCAAAATCATTTGCTCTAAAAATAAGCGTGAACCTATAATGAATGATATGAAAATGATGGATATTTTTGAAATAAATATCTATCAGCATTTAACTTTTATGTATCGATTCAACAATTATCTCTCTCCTGAAAAACTTAACAAAGTGTTTGAAATAAATAGAAAGAAAAACTATTATCTAAGAGCAAAATATAAGTAACATATATAAACTGTCTAAGAAACCTTAACAAATTTACTGAACATAGCAATGCATATCGATATCCAAATATATAGAATATCTTTCAAAAAAGATTTAAATGTATAGCAAAATCATAAAGTTCAATTAAGTTTCAAATCAAAATGAAAGTTTTAAAGTTTGAGATTTATTTGTGGTTGAGTAACTCTGAAGCTATTTGATTCTATTATTTCAGTTGTTTTTTTAATCTTTATTTGATTTACTGATCAGCGCAGCAGTTTTTTGCCCATTAGGGTTAATAATATAATATCTATATTCTATTGAAAGTATATATAGAGGGTCTATGAAAATTTTTGTTAAACAGCGATATAAATGAAATACAAAAAAAAAAATAATAATAAAATAAAATAAAATAGCAAAACATAAAAAGTAAAAGGTATGCAACACATCTTTTTTGATAATTTTTTATCAAAAAAACTTTACTTTTCGAAATTTGAAAATTTTTAACCTATTATTCTATACTTTATAAAACTATTGACCACTAAAAAAAACCAAACTATATATTATATAGTAATGAAACAAACTAAAACATTTTGGTAAAAAAAACAACTCAAGAACAAAACTGGGCACTCCTTGGTTAAAATACAAAGTTTAAATTGTTGTTTAGTTTTATTTCGTAAATTGATATTTGTACATTTGAAACAAACAATAGTATTAAACATTACGTACGAGTTCGTACGCAATAAAAGAAAAATTTTGTCTTCAACTCAAAATTTTGACGCATTTTTAATTAAATATTGACGTAATTTTTAGATTTTAAAAGATTTCTATCATTTTGTTTTATATGGCATTAACTTAAAATTTTTTTGTAATAAATATGATTGTTTTCTTTGAAAAAAGTATAAATTTCACAACAACAAAAGTTTTCTACATTTAACGTTTCTCTCTTATTTGTAAATTAAAAATGCGGGGGTTGTAAAACCTACGGGGATTTTTGTTTTTAAATTAAGAATGCGGGGGTTGTATATCCTACGGGGGTTTTTGTTTGTAAATTTAAAATGCGGGGGTTATAAATCCTGCAGGAGCTCATGACAATGTTAATAAACAATTGGCAGTAATTAAATAAAGTTTATCACATTTAATCACATTCGTTCCAAAAATATGTTCTTTCTGTGAACGTTTTTACGTAACAGTTTTATATCGGAACAATGGTCTATAAATAAATCTAGTTTTTATCTAAATTTTTTAGAATATAAAGCTTTGATTTTTAACATACAATTTTTCAACATATTGAGATTTCGATGACTAAAATTTTAACCTACTATACTTTAAATGACTTAATAACTTAGTTGATTCCGTTATGTATTTTGTATTTTTTTTTAAATTTAGAACAAATACAATTTACAACAATAAAATTTGAGAAATAGTTTTTTTTTTAATCATAAAAGTGCTTGTCTTTTATAATTAAAAAAAACCTTTAGTTGCAGTATGTACACTCTGCGGCGCCTATGGTCATTATATTTGATGCAAGCAAACTCGCTGCGTCTATGTATAACTGGTCAATTTATGCACATTCTGCTGCACCTATTGCATAATAATTAAAAAAAACATTTAATATTATCTAATATTATCTGTATATAAAAAAAAATTTAAATCAGCTAAAATAAAATTCTGTTAAAAATGAAAACTTAATAAATTGGTTGAAATGGAGATATGCCGGGTACTTAGCTTGGTCCCGGTTTTTCAGCATTTTTTCCGGATCCAAGCGGAATACTCACCACATCTATATATTCTGAGTAACCGGTACAAATGCCAGAATCATCCATACAACTTTGATTCATTTTTTTAAAAACTAAGATGTCGTTGTTACAGAGATAGAAGTAGTAAAACAGAGTAAATTTTCGTTTAATGGCACTTTTGTCAATTTTAAGGAATAAATGATCTGAGTTGAGTAAAATTTAGAAAATTAAAATTAAGTGAAAACATCATTCATGCTCATTTCATAAGCTGATGTTACTTGTTAATAGATTAGATAAATAATAATGTTGACTACGATTGGGCTTTGTCTTTTTTGAGTAAAGTTGACACAAAAAATATCAATGGAACATTAATGATGCTTTCATTACATATATGTATCAATGAAAATACATATATAAACAAGAAAAATATCATAAAGGATTCATTGGTGTTAATTCCTCATAGAATATACCTTAGCTGCTGATTGTACATCTCTTAGTTTTAAGTAAGAACAGCCAATGTTGAATTTTATTCTTCCATTTTGCTCAAGTGCTTCAAAGCTTTTTATGGCATTTTCTACCTTTCCTTCATCGTAAAGAGATACTGCATTAAACCAATCTTCAATTTCACTTGCTGAAGTCATTCTAAAAAAGATATTTAGCAAATATTGCAAGTATTTGCTTTAAAAAGATCTACTTATCAAATTATTGAGCGCTATTTAAGACAGTCTTTTGCAAGATTAAGTTTTAACTTTAATTTCAAAACTGAAATAAACAAAAGTAATATAAACACATCAGTATTAAAACAAAAATACAAACTCTGCTTTTCCAATTCATTTGAACCCAACTAGTATTAATATATAAATTATGTCAACAATAAGCTTTTGTTACAAAAGACTTATCTTATTATCTATCAATATATACTAAAAATACTTTGAGTGCAGATTAGATATTATATAAAGTAACATGTTAATAGATTTATAACTTTAGTACCGTTTTGAGGGATTTCCAACGGAATCTATGTTACTAATAAAAACCTTTTAACTCTTTTGTTGAATAAAATAAAAAAAACATATAATGCTCTTTAAGACATTTTATTGCGCAGTAATATAATATTGTCAATCTTATAAACATGAAAAAAAAAGAAAAAGCTATTTAAATATTTCTTTAAACGATTAAATGAATATAAAAGTTTAAGAGATCATACAATCATTTCTTTATTAATAGCCTTTCGTTTAACGTGCAAGTGACCGTGAACCTAATCACAGCCTACTGCTGATTATATTAATAAGTTGTTAAACCCATTGTGTTTGAAATAAAACATTTTGAACTTTATATGTACAAGCAACAAAAAGGAACAAAATAATTCTTCATAAAAGGATTTACAACAAAATTTATCCTTATTTAGATAAAACAATGTAAAAGTTATATAAGATATAACATAATATAAAAAAATAAATATATTAAAAAAGCCAATATGCATTGTTTTGTGAAAGGTCACGGATGTAATAGAGGAATCAGAAGCCTTAAAATTCAGCAGGATTTCACAACACCTATATGTTTATAAATTCCGAAGAAAATAACAATGAAATAACTATAAAAGCATTTCTCAAATAGTTGTTATGATTTTTTTTACCTTTTATTGTTTTAGAAAAATTGGAGTAAATATAGCAGTCGTATAAGTGATGTAAGTCGTATATTAGATTTTTTATTTGATTAAACGAGATTTTAAACAAAGATTAAACGGTTGCTTTTATTTATAAGCGATATCATATAGACCAGATAGTCAAATTTACTCTGAAATAAAAAAATGGTCAGTAGCATTTGGTTACATAAAATTTAATCAAATGTTACCGACAAAACTAGATACCAAACTTAACACATTTTGAGTTGCGGATGGTTTTTTACGTCCTTTTCTTTTACTTAAACAAACTTATATGAAAAATTAAATGACTTTTCTACTTTTTTACATTCATAAGGCATTTACAGATGAGTTGCCAGATGTCCGGCTTTTACGTAGAAGAATATTGTGCCGAACTTTTAAGAGTTAATATTCTTACTGTGTTCTCCTTCGTAAAAGCCGGACATCTGGAAACCCTATTTACAGGTATAATTATTTACATTTATAAAGTAACATTATTTTATAAATCAAAGTTTAAAAGAAAATTAAATGAAAAATTTCTACATGTAAAGTATAATTGCTTTTATAAAATTACATTACGTGATATAGTTTTACCTTTAAATGCAAATTGCTTTCGCATTAAAAAAAAATGAGTTAAAAATTTATCTGTTAAAAAAATCTTACATACAAAGTGATATAAAAGCAATTTACTATTAAATGTAAATGAAATTGAACAAGATTTTTCTCAGCGTCGATATTTTATTATACCGAGTGTCTATTCGCACGTGATAAACGTGCGAATAGACTATATTTAATTGTAGTCTATTCGCACGTTTAATTAAAAAAAGATATAGATCATCGAACTTAAAGGGAATTTAAAAAAATTAGGTTTATTATTATTGATTTTAAACTTTAAAATTAAACTTGCGCAGTGGAGTACTAACGCAGAACTTACGTTGACTGGCTTTTGAAAAATAGGCGCACTGTATTATATATACAAACGGACTGCTTATCAAGGGATAGGTATAATTACAATGACGAGGGTTTTGGCGTGGGCAGGCAATCTTTTAATTTAAAAAGAGAAGTATTTCTTAATGTTTTTTTATCTATTAGCACATTTTTGTTTGTTTTTTGAATAAAAATATAACTATGTTTAAGTAATTTTATTATTTTTATTAAAGTTGATTAAAAAAATTAAATTGCTTTTAAAATATATGACTTACGTTATAAACATTTTTTGTTTGTGAGAGATTTAATATTAAAAATATAACTTGTTATTTTTTTTAAACGTATGAATAGACTATAATAAGATATAGTCTCACACGTGCGTGCGAATAGACCCTTATCTTACATATGAAATTAAATGCTTAATAAAGTAAACTATGCAATATTTAATTACATTTTGTAAAGAAATATTGCATATTTTTAAATATTGCAAATTTTCTTCTTAAAATCGCAATAATCTTAATTTATAATAAAAAAAATTTAGTATGGTGTACCATTTCTTTAAAAAATTATTTTATTACAGAGAAAATTGTATAACAGTGAGAATTTTTAACGAAAAAGATTGCATAACTGAATTAAATTGTATAACAAAGAAGATAGTATAACAGAGTAAAATGCAGTTAAACAAAACTTTCAGTAATGGTTTAACTTTACAAATTTGCAGTAATGGTGCAATTAAACAAAAATACAGTAATTTAGTTTAGTGCAGCAATTTGGAATGGGCGCTAATGGGTATTTCATTTCTGACCATCGCAAAAATATCTATATTAGACTCCTGTCTATCACAGGCTCAAATTATTACTTAAAAATATTTTTAGCGTCAGATAATCACCATATTGGCTATAAAATCCTTTTTTAGAAACAACCCGGATTAAAAGAAATTAATCCCAGACCGATTTTACTAGAATTAGGTTGACAAAATAACATTCTTAAAAACATGAATCTTTAAAAAAATGAATTCTTAAAAACTAAGTTATTTATAAAAGACTTTTTATCATTGATTATATTATTTAAAAAGAAAGGCGACACTGTTTATGTAACATTAACTAAGGGGATAAAATGATGGTGTACAAAGTGCCATTACATAACTGAGGAATTTTTAAGTAAAGATTTATTTTCTCTGGTTATATCTACATATAACCTTAGACAAGAACTTATAACAAATTTTCTTAATTTTTTTTACAATTGCTCTGTAAACGAAAGTTCAGAAAAGTAAAAAACTATAGGGTAGATTAGGGTAATATAGGACCTTGGTAATATGAGCATACTTAAAGATTTATTAGATGTAAGCAGTGAAGTTAAAGTTGCATTTATGTTTTTCGAATCGACTTTATGTGGTGATAACAGGAATCAGTACAATTAGCGTAAATTTATACGCAGTAATTAGCGGATATCATCTAATTAAAACGCTTTAAAATTTTTTGCTTTGTTAAAAAAAATCATCACGCGTGAATAATTCTGTGGCGCGATATTTTGGTGCTAAAATAATGAAATTAATTTTTTCATAAGGAAAAATATAATAGCTAAAAATCCAATTTTTGGCACAACTAAATGCACACACTTCGACTGACAAATAGGGATTGACGCGATTAAACGTACATGATTTAGGAAAGGGTCAGGGTTTGGACAAGGGATAAATCAGAAAATGATGCGCTTTGCATTATTAACTGTTTTGCATTAAATTGTTGATAGAAACCAGGTTTTAAAAAATCATCTTCGGAAAGGGTTTCAATATAACCGAGAACAAAAAAAATTGGCAAATATTAGCGTTTTTTAGTGTAATTTTTTAAACTTCAACATCGAGTTAGAGCACTTGCTGTTGATTTTCAGACTAATGTTTTTATACAATTCTTAATCAACATAAAATTCTCAATCATAATAAACAATAAAAAAAAGGGTAGGGGTAGAAAAACTGCAGTAGCGCCAACATATAAAGTATTTATAGGACCCCAAAGTCCTTTTTTTAGCGGCAAAGGCTTCCAATTTAAAAAATATTATCAAATATATACTAATATAAGTTCAAATAAAATTAAATCATGTAATATCGAAGAGCTTGCTTGGTTGTTCGAGTGGATAATATTTTGGCCAATGACAGCGGAGACCCGAGTTCGATTCCCAGTAAAGTCCTAATTTACTTTTTTTGTTTAATGAGACGCATCAAACAAAAATAAACTATTCTTAAGGCAGAGGTTTTTTTTAAGCACCTCTCTTTAGTAAGTCCGTAAAGAGCGAGTCACGCAAGAAGAGTAATATTGAAAACAAAGCTAAAAACCCAGCGCCGAATGTAGGCTACCCATACCCCGTAATTAGAGGGGGTGGGGTGTAATGGGGGAGCAGCAAATTTTATGCTCTTTTGCGATTTTATAACAAAACCTAGCGGTACAATTTAGAAGATTTTGAGACCCTAATGGTACGTTTTTTTTTGAGGGGTAGGGGCGTCTCTGATCTATTAGGCATTGCACTGCTAAAACCTGTTTTTTGTCGACTCAAAAAATACGCAGCCTATTTATTGTACATGTATGCACACATGCCCCCCCCTTATATACTGGCCCTGAGTACACTCAGAGCCAGTATTCCAGATACTTACTTACCAGATAGGACACTTTCACAATGCGTGAAAGTGTCCTATCTGAAACACCAAAAAATCCAGCAGGTGGCATGAGCGCCTGCAGGATTTTTTGATGTTTCTTTTATGCATTGTGCAAACTTTAAACTTTAGTATGTTTATACCTATGCCAAATAAGGAGATCTTGTAAAAAATTGGGATGGCACAGACCTGTCAACAAATAGCCCTGAAATGCTTGCCCCTCTGCTCAAACGTGAGGGCAATTATGTAGTAAAATTTTTAACTTACCGAACTAAAACTAAATTCAAATTTATCGACAGAATTTAAATTTCGTTGAAAAATATTGTAAATTTCAGAAGTTTTAAATGTCAATGCAAAATGTACAGCCCCTAATTTATTTATTTGTTTGGGGAAAAAGGATCTGAAAATTTTATTACATAAGTGCCCTCACGTTTGGGCAGGGAAGAGGGGATGGAAGCATTTGAGGGATTTTTTGTTCCCAGACTACCGCGATAACAATTTTTTGCAAGGCCTCTTCATGGCATAGGTATAAACATAATTAGGTTTTCACAGTATGTTGAATGGAAATGGTTTATCTGGAACATCAAAAAATCCTACGGGCTCCCACGCATGTGTGTACATAACTAAAAGAGAAACTATACCTTCTACTCCCTATGCAATTCATCTTTTTATGTTGGCAAACTAGGATCATTAGTCAGAGTTTTAACTTTTCCATTGACTAGCTGGTTAATTATGTAAAAATAGAAAATCGAAGTACGTACTTTTAAATTGAGCGTACGTACTTTATGGACGACCCCTAATACAAAATAGGTGAAATTAGAGAAAGTGTTATAGTTGTTGAAGAAAAAGTAAACAACCATCTTACTAAGGTAAAAAAAAAAAGGTAGTATTTATTGTTTATTTCTAAATTATAAGTATTAAATCTTTTAATCAAATTAAGCCGCTTTTTTTATATCTAATCTAATAACCGTGGTGTCTAATAACCGGGAGGGGATTTTCATATTTAATCTAATAACCGTGGTGTCTAATAACCGGGAGGGGATTTTCATTAATTTTTGTAAACTTTTCCCATCTATACAAACTTATTAAGACCACTCCTACCCCGATTATTAGTATTTATTTTCTATTAACAAAAATAACGATGGAGGTGTCGTTAATTTACATTCGATTGAAACAATGATTTATTTTAGCCGTCGTTTAATTGATTTACTAGTTTATTTCTCTTTTATAGAATAAGACCCAGAAGATGAGGAAGATACTATATGCAATTGTCTTGGAATTTCTGCCCATGTTTAACTTATTCATTGTACAGCATTTTTTTTTATCAAAATTTTTAATAAAAAAACGACATTTTTCAGTATAGTGTTTTGTTTGTTGCAATATTTTTTTATACTTTATACAAAAACAAACAAAAGACTTTCTTTTTTTTTATAACTTTTTAAAATATATTTTGTGCTCAAAAAAAAAATTTGTTCGTAAAAGTTACTTCAGTGATACAAATAAAGTATGCGCATAGGAAAAAATCAAATTTAATAGAATTATGAAATAAACCTGATTAAATTATTGACTTAGCTTATTTTAATAATGTTAGATTATTTTGAAATAGGTTAGTTGACGAAAAACTATATTTGTATATATAAATATAAGCTTCATTGAATTCATAGAAGAATTGTTTTATTTTAATAAAGTATTAATATAATTTGAAAAAAAAAGCTTAGATTTGCATGAATTTTTGAAAAAAGTAAGGGTATAAAAAAATGGGAACAAACAAAACACTATGCTGAAAATTGTCGTTTTTTTATTAAAAATTTTGATTAAAAAATACGAGCAAATTGATTTTGATATATTGAAAGAAAAGTGATCCACACGTATACGTGTGGATCACTTTTCTATCGATATCTTTTTTACACAGATTTTTTTTGGGAAACGACGTCGAAATAAAAAAGACATATTAGATGAACTAACATATTATTAGTACTAAACTCTTTGGTTTTAATTCACGCAGATTTAATGTTATTTTAATTTTAAAATATTATATATAATTTCATTCCTAACAAAATTTTAACATCTTCGTTAGAAGTTAAATTGCTTGTGGCAAGAAGACAAATTGGAGTATTTAGTTACAATAAGTTGTAATTATTCAATAATTTTTCATAACTTCCGGAATTTTTCATTTTAATAACTAAGTACGTACACACTATTATAATTTTTGTTTCTCATAAAAGTTACTCATACTATCTAAAAAGCAATTATTTTATTCATCAATTTTTTGTTACAAGTCTTTTATTCGAATATTCATACGACGTTAAATCTTAAAAGTAAACATGTTTTTTTTATTTTTTATCAGAACGCGTATTTTTGCAGTAAGTTTTGGTGTACTGTTAAACACTTGATTTAAAAATAGGTTTAAGTATCATTCTAAAAAATGCGAGCTTAGCTTCTCTTAAAAATTTAAATGCTTTTATACTACATAAATATATTTAAAAAATGTAAACATGTTGAATAAATGTAAATAAATATAAAAAAACTATATGCTTTCTAACAAGTAAGTTAATTATATTCGCTGTACCTAACTAAATTAAATTTGCAGTACCTAATGATGCGTTTTTGATAAATATAACTTTATTATATGCCTCTTGAGGTTCCTCTGACCGTGAGACCATGAGAAAAATGCTTTTTTAACAACAATTTGAATGTCATTCATTTCTGATGGTTACATCCACACACTTAACATGACTAACTAGAGTCAGTTGCGTTTGATAAGGCAATATACACCTTTCCATCAATCCTGTTGATTTTAATATCTATATAATAAATTTGGTTTCTTCATCAATCAATACAAATTTAACTTTTTTTTTAAACTTAAAACTCAGAGGTAAACAATAAATGGTTGAAAATGGCTTAATAGTTTTCTCTATAAAACAACTTTAGTTTCATCTTTTCTTGTAAATAGCTCGAAAGGAATAATATAAGTCGAAAATATTGAATTTTCATTTAATAAATTACGAGAACTAAAGTTCTCGTATTAGCTGATATCTGGCAATTTTAGTTTATAAATGCTTTGAATTGTTTAGTCATCAAATCCAGCTTTGTAATACAGACAAAATAACTTCTCTCTGTAACTTTAATAATCTTTTACAAGTATGGTTTACCAGACCTTGTAATGAAATATCAGCTGAATAATCACTAACGAACATATTCGCTGATTTTTTTGGACTTACACGAATGGTATCTCCAAAACGACCGAGTCCAAAATAGTACCTCCTCGGAAGGCTATTGGACGTCTGCACCCAAAGGAGATTTATTCTCTTCTCCGTGTGTTACTTTTCCGCTTGCGTGATTCGACTTTTTTTTTCGCTGCTGCGAAACGCTTTATTAGCATTCTTGCCAAAAATGTTTTGTCTGCGCATGCTTATCAATGAAAAAATTCGTTTCGCGAGAATATTTCGTCCTATGAAAAAACGGCCTTAAGTGTGAAATATTTTTAACTATTTGCGGTCCAGGGTTACGCGTAACGGGTCATCATGTCGTTGCGGTCCAATGTTCCAAGCCACGAGACATCTACTTTTTTTTTTTTTTTTTTTTTCTTTTTAGTTTACAATTATTAATCGTAATATAACAATATAACAATATATAAACTTGGTACCTGAAAGAAGATCCAAATAATCTTGTCGCCAGGACCATATAAAAGATATAATACGTGTATATTAGGGTGGTCCTTATAGGAGGTTGAAAATTTATTTTGGAAAAAATTTGGCGGGCGCCCCTCAAAATGTTTCCATTCGGTGTAAAAACACTTGCTTTTAATTATTGTTGAATTTTATTAACATTTAGGGTATGCTCAATTCAAACAAACTTTCGCATATAGCAGTCACTCAGTCTCAGTGTTCAACGCAGTAAAGTGACATGAATGTTTTTCAAATGTAAGATATTTGTATAACATAATGTTCTGAAAGCAACTCACTTAGTCATCTTCCAAACTAAATTATGTCTTCAGGCTTTCCACAACTGCTACTTTGCTTATTTCTGGTAACTTCTTTCTATGCTCAGCCACTACTTGAAGGATGAATTGCGTCTGCTCTTCAGATTTTGTCCGGAGTCCGCTATACTCCTGAATGAGGGCGACACCTCGCTCTGCAGTGTCGTCAGTAACTCGAAGTTTACCAACAAATGTCTGTGCTTCAGTAAAGGCAGGCAGATCACGCCAGATGGCAGGATCTTCATCGAAGAAGCTGGTTGAAATGTTCAGAGCACTAAAGAACTTCTTTGTATTTGTTGTCACGAAGTCAGGTATCTCCTTTTCTCTTATATCTTGGTCTAATAGAGAGATGCGTTTGGCTGGTTCTTGTACTCCAGGGTTGTCCAACGCCTTGACCATCTTTCTCTTGTCTTCAACAGAAATGGAATCGTCAAAAAAAGAAAAGCCTACGAGTACTTCCGACAAGTACCAAAGGTGTCCTTTTAACTTCTTCAAGGCAGCAAGCGATGTACAGTTTCCAGAAGCCAACAATTCCTTACAGAGCAGAAGGTCGTTCTTTGGAGCTGAGATTCCAAGACGAGAAGAAAACCAGCCTCTTATGTAGAACTTCACTGCAAACACACAGAGATCCTTGAGTCCATTGAGCTCACAGTCAGTAAGATGAAATCCACTGTTTCTGAAGATAAATATCTTCATGCTGTAAATGAGACGTGACACGAATCTGGTTCTGTGCATCGCTCCTGGTTTCATGAATCTGACACCTCTCGGAGGAACGCCTCCCAAGAAAATAATTGTTATTTCAAGAAGCTCTCTGTAATCGTCTCTGGGGTGTTCCGTGTGTAGCTGCTCAGTGGCATAGGAAAGAGTCCTCTGCCTGGTTTCCGAATCAAGTTGAGCCATTACAGCGTCATCCTGGATCCCTGCATGAAAGTCAGCAGTTTGAATGTTTGGCCAGAACTGTTTAAACCTCTTGAATAATTGTATCTCGGGTGATGATGAAGGGCTAATGCATAAGGAAAACACTTCCTCGAGCATAATCTCATGGATGTGGTGGCGGCATGCTAAGTACAGTACATCATGGCCGAGTTTTCCTTCCAGAAGAACACACGCTCCATTACGTCGCCCAGTGTTAGCCGCTGTTGTGTCAAAACTAAAGGCCTTAATATCGTCTTTGATCTTCCAATCATCAATTATCTGGACAATGGCGTTGCATATGGCATGTCCTGTTCCCGATGAAAGCTTAGGAACAGCTAGAAGCTGGTCAACACCATCAGAAGAAACAACAATCGGCAATCTGTCTACTTTTTCATCTCCTGTCAAATCCTTCATCAGCTTTCCATCCCAGTGGATAGTTAGAGGCTTTCCGTGACTTTGAAACTCTACTTTCAGTTCCTTTGATCTCAGTTCTCGATGCTTCAGCCGGTACCTGCGAACGGAAGATCGGTTCACAGCAAATTCTGCCGCGTTCTGGCCTGTTGCAGAAATAACGGATGCCACAGTGTGAACAGCATGCCTGTCACTGATCCCAGCTCTGTCAAGGGAACCAAGAACTTCCGGTGTAAGGATGTTTTTTCTCCCGCGTTTTCGAAGGTATGGATTTGGACTGGTAAGGCTTGATGTCGAAGGTCCTGAGAAATCTGCATCCTGTGATTCGTCGGAGGAGGTGTCTTCCAGCACAGCCGTGTCAAACATTTTCCTTTTTGCTTCCTCACTAGCATCTTTTCTCTTCTTCATTTGTTTATCTCGTTTTTCTTTCTCCTTTTCCTTATTCTCCAAGTTCTTGTCCAATCCTGCCATAGATCCTCGCCTACCAGGTTCCCGTTGAGCAAGCAAAAATTGCTTATCTTCTTCAATGTTTATCATTTGCAGAGCATCGCCATGAGAAATATCAAACAGATTCGGAAACTCAGCAATAAAAGCTTCTTCATTCCTCTTCTGTGTTTCAGTTTTTCTGTTTTTGTTTTTCTTAAGGTTATCCCAAGTCAGAACCAAATCTTCCAACTTCTTTATTGCTCTTCGTTCATCCCGGACTGGTATTCTTGCACGGCTCCAGTACGTGAAGAGTTGTCGAATTGTTTCTTTGGCAGCTGAATGCTTCGTTTCTTCAACGACCTTCAGATGGTAAAAAAACACACCAAGGACGTCCTGTATTGATGGCAATTTAGCGCCTGTAAACTCTTCTTTCACTGTCCCAAGTAAATATATCTAAGACTGCTTCCTTGTCGATACTGCCATGGCAACTTTATTAATTAATTTCTATAACACAAATAAAAAACACATGTTCACAAGCAACTAGTGTAGACAAAAGCACGTTAAAGTAAGCAACAAAGGAGATTAGGCTAAAACAAACCCTGCCACAGTCCTTATTTGGTGGTCCTTATTTCATACTTTTGGCATTATGGCGTGGCTGGACAGCTCGGGCACATACACCAAAATTCCGGGTCATTGAGCATACCCTAAATATTATTTAATTGTAAAAATCTTTCAGGGTATTTTGTTTTTGAACAATTGGATCCCTCCTAGGGGGCGCCCGTATTAAAATTCAAAAGTTGTAAAATAAGGACCACCCTAGTGTATATATAATAAAATAAAATACAATTGATCAAATAACTAATAACAATGTAGAAGAAACAAAAACTAAAAATAATTTTACAAATTATCCAGAGTAAAAAAAAAGAATTTTACATTTCAAAAATATTTATATATATTGCCAGTAGAAAGAATATAGTTTTTTAATTTAGTTTTAAAAACGGAAAACGAAATTGTCAAATCAAAATTTGGAACAACAATTTTGTTCCATAAATACGGTGCTCTATAGTTTATGCAAAATTGATTAAACTTTGTTTGACAAAAGGGTTCAATTAATAAATTATTATTTCGTAAAGCATATTTGTTTATAGCTTTATAAGTAAAAAGATCTTTGAAATTGGACAATGGTCGTTCACTTTTACAACGAAACATAAAACATAAAATATTATACACATTGAGTTCGTAAACGTTAAGTGCTTTAACGTTTTTAAATAAAATATTTGAATGAGAAAAACGATTTTCGAAACATATTAAACGCAATGCGTGTATGGAAAAGATTTCGTAACTTACTTTTAGAGGTACTTCCCCAAACAATATTTGCATAATTTATATAGCTATGAATAAACGAGTAGTAGAGTTGAATTAAATTTTGTTTACTTAGATAGTATCTGACCTTATATAGAATTCCAATACTTTTAGCCAATTTAGTAGAAATATAGTCGATATGATACTTCCATGTAATATTTTCATCAATGTAAATGCCTAAAAATCTTGTGACCGACTCCTTTTTTATTTCAATTTTATCAATAAAAAGTTTAGGCAATTTATTTGGTAAAAAACGCTTTTTAGCAAGAGAGTGGAAAAGGATCCACTTTGTTTTGTCAATGTTTAAAGTTAACTTGTTGCACTTAAACCAGTTGGAGATCTGATTGAGTTCTTTATTCATATTTGAAAAAAGCTCATAAATGCTACTGTTTGACAGAAATGTTTTTGTTTGTACAGAAAAAATTATTTATTTAAGCTAACTTGGACAATTTAATAGGTTCAATTGGTAGTATTATAGTGCGTTTTTAACTTACTTATTTTCAGTAACATTTTTAATCATCTAACCTTACTTATACTCTAAGAAAGTTTTAATTAAAATTTATTTACAAATGGAATAGTTTCTACGATATGATTGAAAAAATGACAGACAGATTGAAAAAACAAATCAAACAGTTACTTTAGCAACGTATACAGCTGATCAGTTTTACCCAATCAACATTAAGTTCATTCCAATGAGGTTTTATTAGATAACATTTTTCATATTTTAGGGTCATTCAAAACTTTAACTGTTAATTTCACTAAACGTGAAGCAAATATTTTTAATGTTATTTTTTCGATTATGGCTCTGAAAGAATTTTTTAATCAAGCATTAGTGTGTGAGGATCTTTTAAATATAATTACCTTAGTTAAACAATTAAAAGACAAAAGACTGGCTACATTTTTGCATAACAAGTATTCATGTCTATCCACTTTTTGTAACCCTTGATATAAATAAAAATATCATAATAAAGATGAGAATAGAATAAAAAATTGGATAAATGAGCAGATACAAGAAATGAAATAACTTAATTTAGAACTTGAATCCTCTGATTGTGATGAACCCTCAAAAAGTAACACAAATGAAGTAATTGTAAAACCAGCTAATTATTTATTCAAAATCTAAAGAATGTGTTCTGCTAATTCCTAAACCGGATACTAAAGATGATAACAATTTTGTGAATACTGAAAATAGCAAATAATCAAACTCAAAACAAAAGATCGAAATGTTAAACAAGGAAATTGAAGAATGCTTAAAACTCCCTCGGGAAAAATTAATGTTTAAAACTTAAGAGTAACAAGTGATAATTGAAATTCACTTATGTTTTTGATATTTTATTACTTTACTAAACGATTATTTGGTTATTTGATAGACAAAAATTATTCATTTATTTTATATAATTTCTAATGCATAGTATGATTATATAATAAAAACCCCATAATAAGTAAAAGCAATATTATGAAACTCCATGATAAGTTATCATAGAGTTCCGCTTGAAGATATTGTATATCATAAACATAATTGGAGAAACTGTAAAGATATTTATTTGTTTTACCACAGCAACAATTGACATCTCTTTAAACAGACTTAAGATCAAAAAATATTTTTTTTATTTCAATTTTTATTTGATATTTTATGTTTAAGAAATGGTGATATATTTATTATTTAACTCAGTTTATTATTAACCTTTTCTCTTTTATGGTTTATATTAATTAATACTATTAATCTTTATTAATCTTTTGACACTATGTTGTCTAACTCTAGGATCAACTTAAGGACAGTTGGTTAACAAATTAGTAGGAGTGTCCGAATGATGGGTTGATGTAGATGGCTGTATATATTTATTTTTATTTACTTTTTATTTAATTTTATCTATTGATCTTGTGTTTATTTAAATGTACATGATGTTTGCAGGGCCATATTAAGGCGGAGGCTAAGGAGGCTATAGCCTCAGGTCCACCACAAAAAATAGGCCTACTGAAAAATAATAAAACAAATATAAAAGATAGGCCCACTACTAGAAAAAATATAAGCAAATAAAAAAGCTCATCTTAAAAACGTCTAATAGGCAAAAACACTAAATTAGCAACAATCAATTAATTAAACTCGTGGCTTCATTAAACTAAACGTATATAATTGAACATCAGACAAAGTTTATCTATCAGAAGTTTAGCAATTGGAAACCTTGACACTGGAACAATATACTTTCCTTCGTCGCACAAGTTGTCTTTTTCTTGTTTTCATTTTGTTTAAATACGATTTAATAATAATAATAAAAAAATTTAGTACAGACAATATTTAGTACAGTGTTCGCTCGTTATACGATTTGTAGTGATGTTTTCTTTTTCATAAAATAAAAATCAATAATCATGAAAAAGTATAAAAGCGGAGGGAGAAAGCAAAACTTAAGAAAGATAAAGAAAAACGTTACAAAAAAGTTCTGACAGCAAACTAAAATGATTGCTGAACTCTATATTATATATATTTTTAATACTATTTTATTATCAAGGTATTTAATTCAAACATCATGTTTGAATTAAATATATTAATAATAAAATAATAAAAAAAAAGAATTATATTTTATATCAAAATTTAATTCATTTTACCGTAGCTATCAGATGCGGTACAAAAAAGTTAAATTTGAAGTCTAATCGAAGAAAAACTATGTTTTTAAAATTTTGCATTTTTTGCCAAACTTTTGCCAAAGTCAGTGACGGATCCAGGGGGATGGGGGGGGCATCCTTTTCCCCACCAGAAAACAAATTTATTTTCATGTTTTCTTTTGGTGGTACGGTAAGTGTTTTATTTAGTTATTTTTATTTTTGTTCAGTAAATCTATACTTTTTATATCATATCATCAAAAGAAATATTGGTGCTTTACAAATTTGGGGTTGGTTGGGTTTTGGCCATATCTAAATCGAAATTTCCGAAAAATAAAGTTTTCTCTACGGTCCGAATTAAATGTAACTTTGAGACCATAACAAAATAACAAGGAAAAACATACTTCATAAAAACAAGTCGAAAGACGCTAGTTTATAAGAATCGCTCTTATGCTTATATGTATATGCATATGAATCCTTTAATGAAAAACTCAATCACATATGATAAACACATATAGATAACATACAAATCTGTATCTACATTTCAACAACAAATCTTTTAAAAGAAAATATTATCTAAATAATTAAAGTAAAAAAAAAAGATTTTTTTTTCACTTTGATTTAACCGTACAAAAAAGAAACCATTGCGCCGCACAATTTTACTCTCTGGTACTTTTTTTTTTTCTTTTTTCACACTCAAAAACTTTAGAAAACATTTCAATTTTAAGGGAAGTTTAATATTATATATATATATATATATATATATATATATATATATATATATATATATATATATATATATTATATATATATATATATATATATATATATATATATATATATATATATATATATATATATATATATTAGGGCTGTACCGAATTTCGGCTCCGGCTCCTGCTCCGGCCGAAATCCGGCCATTTTTACAAATCCGGCCCAAATCCGGCTCCGGCAAAATGTTAGCAAATCCGGCATAATTTTGGCCGGATTTCTGGATGTTTATTACATCTTTCTTACCCGTGATAACATGTATACATAATACTTAATTTTTGAACTTCATGTTTGTTTTGGTATCTGTATTTACATTTTTTTACAATTTAATTAGCTAAGCCTAATTTCAAACAAGAACGCAACAAAAAATTCTGAAGAGAAGACACACGATATTCTGCAATAATGCAGGTGTAAAGACTATGAAGTCAATCCTAATCAACTCATTAGATGAGCGTTTCAAAGGCATTGAGGAGAAACCTTTTTAGATTGAAAAAAATAAAGAATATCCAGCAAAACAATCCCTGCTGGATAATTCTTATACATTATCATCATTACAATGGCAATATATATAGATGAAATTATTCATTCTACGCCCGCTTGTGGCACAGCACATGAACAACAATTACCAACAGGCATTGACACTCAGCTAAGCCAATATCTGGAAGAATCAGAAATATATAGACACGCTGATTCACTGCAGTGGCGGAGTGACAACATCCCGGGAAAAAAAGTTCTGTAGAATTTCTCTAAATTTTTGAAACATATGGCCTATAGAAACTCTATAAAATTTATATAAAATGTCTATTAATTTCTATAGAAATTGCTATAAAACTTTTAAACAACAAAAATGATGTTTAATAGAAAACAACCCGACGGGCATTTGTTTTTAAAAGTTACGTTCTGAATGTGTTTTAAATGTCTTTTAAACGTCTTTTAAACATTAATGTTTAAAAGACGTTTAAAAGACATTTAAAATACATTTAGATCGTAACTTTTAAAAAGAAATGCCCGTCGGGAACTGTCACTTGGTGATCTAAATAGTCAACATTGTTGACCATTTTCAACACCAAGTAGGGATATACAAGAATTTGGTTCCTGTGGTTTTGCTTCAAAATCCGGCTCCGGCTCCGATTCCGGCCGGATCTGTTAGTAAAAATCCGGCGAATCCGGCTCCGGCCGGATTTGGAAAAATTAAATCCGGTACAGCCCTAATATATATATATATATATATATATATATATATATATATATATATATATATATATATATATATATATATATATATATATATATATATATATATATATATATATATATATATATATATATATGTATATATATATATATATATATATATATATATATATATATATATATATATATATATATATATATATATATATATATATATATATATATATATACAGGGGCGGGTTTAGCTTTTTCAAGAGGTTAGTCAAAAAAGTTGGTTGCAAATTTCACCACCCCCTCCCCACGGAAGAATGGGGGAAGGATGAAGGTAAAATACAAAAAAAAAGCACCTACCCTATTTGTTTAATTAATAAATTATTTGCAAAAGCCTTCAAAAAAGCGGCTCAAAATGGTATTGCATATTTAAAAAGTAGACTCAACAAATTAAGTAAAAACAAATTACTATCATAGCTACATATTATTAAATTACAAATTTAATACACAGTATGATTAATTTATAATAAAATATTAAAACATTTTTTTCTTGGTATGTAGTTTTTTAATTTAAAAAGTACCAAGTGAAAAGTGCTCTCTGCTTTTCACAAGTTATTAAACGATCAAATAATGCTTTGCACTTGAAGATATAGTTGATATAGCGATAATAAAATAAATTTTAATTAGTATGACTATCATACTATAAGAAATGCAATAACACAATAGCAATAATATGATAACTTATCATAACCCATTTTGTTATTTTATTCCATTGATAGATATGTTATATAATGTTAAACAATTGTAATAATGTTAGTAAACAAAGTTATGCTTACAGTTAATGTGTTACATGTGTTTATTTTCTATAAACTGTTGACTAATGATCAATAAAGTAAACTTCAAATAATAAAAGCTTACTTAATTAAAACCATATTTCAACTCAAATAACCACACAAGGTAGAATCTCAAGGTAGAACTGAAAAAAAAGGGGAAAAGGTATATAATAAACAATGTATATAATGCTCCTAATTAAAATATCAAAGATACAGTACATAACGGTACCAGTTTCGATTAACAATTGACAGGTAAATCTAAGGTAAATAGAGAAAAAAAGAATACAATAAAAATTAGACATGTTTGAATTTATAAAGATAATAAAACTTCATAAAAAAAATAAAATAACAAACAAAATAAAATAAATAGTCCTTTTAAATAAATAAAACTATAAAAAATAATTATATTTTTTAATTTAAAAATTGTTCAATTACACAAACTTTCTATTTGAAGAAGATCTTAAGGATACTGAATAAAGGTTTGTATATACAGTGCATATACAAACCTTAATACAGTATTAAATTCACAATGTAAAAAACCCATAAATTCTTTCCTAGCATCATAAGAATAATTCTTCCCTAACATCATAGGAATAAGTCTATAAATCTAATAACTAAAGACAATTGTTCCTGATTGGAGCAGTCAAATGCTTCATCAGCAATAAGTGAAAAAAATTGATTTTCTTTTATTTCAGAAACCAAAATATTCTGGATGTACTTTCCACAACAACTTATTAATTCATTCTGTGACGAATAAGAAATATAATAGATGCACTCTTTGCACAGCTGTTAAGATGAAGTTCAAGAAATTTATCCCCACCTCTGATTGTGTAGTTTAAATATTCAATAAAATGACCTATTCCACCCACTAAAGCGATTTAAAGCAATCTCCTTTTCATATTCTTTATTAAAATATCTATATTTTGAATATTTCCATTCACAATATTTAAAACTACGGAAAATATGATCCAGGTAGAATTTGTACTGCGTGATGATGTTCATAAATATTTCTGCTGAGTGATGTTCATAAATATTTCTTTTTTTCCCATGATAATGTCTATAAAAAGTGCTCACAGCTTCTGGCCAGTATTTGAATGGCTGAGAATACAAATGTTTAAATCTAGAAGCTTTTGAAGGGTATTTATATCCAAACAAAATGCAACACAAACATAATAAATAGTCCTTTTAAATAAATAAAACTATAAAAAATAATTATATTTTTTAATTTAAAAATTGTTCAATTACACAAACTTTCTATTTGAAGAAGATCTTAAGGATACTGAATAAAGGTTTGTATATACAGTGCATATACAAACCTTAATACAGTATTAAATTCACAATGTAAAAAACCCATAAATTCTTTCCTAGCATCATAAGAATAATTCTTCCCTAACATCATAGGAATAAGTCTATAAATCTAATAACTAAAGACAATTGTTCCTGATTGGAGCAGTCAAATGCTTCATCAGCAATAAGTGAAAAAAATTGATTTTCTTTTATTTCAGAAACCAAAATATTCTGGATGTACTTTCCACAACAACTTATTAATTCATTCTGTGACGAATAAGAAATATAATAGATGCACTCTTTGCACAGCTGTTAAGATGAAGTTCAAGAAATTTATCCCCACCTCTGATTGTGTAGTTTAAATATTCAATAAAATGACCTATTCCACCCACTAAAGCGATTTAAAGCAATCTCCTTTTCATATTCTTTATTAAAATATCTATATTTTGAATATTTCCATTCACAATATTTAAAACTACGGAAAATATGATCCAGGTAGAATTTGTACTGCGTGATGATGTTCATAAATATTTCTGCTGAGTGATGTTCATAAATATTTCTTTTTTTCCCATGATAATGTCTATAAAAAGTGCTCACAGCTTCTGGCCAGTATTTGAATGGCTGAGAATACAAATGTTTAAATCTAGAAGCTTTTGAAGGGTATTTATATCCAAACAAAATGCAACACAAACATAATGCTCTATCTTCAGAAGGTGAATATCTAAGCCATAAAATTTTTTTAACCATAAAAGTTTGAAAGTTTGCCAATTTGTTTTTGGAAAAGAATAAGTTTCGTCAGGAAAAAAAACATTTCGAATCAAATTTTATATTTGTAAATCTTTCAAAGTAGAAGCCTGCGAACGAAAACATGCAATATCATATTTACTACAGGGTTCACTTGACAATTTCTTTTAAGCGAGACTCTGCTCACAAATTTTCAGTGGATAAGATGCTTTTGTCTTTAGTTTTAGAACTATTTTCATTTGAAGATAATGTATTTGGATAAAATGATTTTGAATTAATAAAAGAATGCCAACCAATATTTTTATGAGAGGAAGAAATACACTTTTTGTTGACAAGAGTACATGAAACAGTTTTATCATTAATGGTAGATATAGATGACACCTCATATTATATTTTTCTGCAAAAATATGAATTGTTGATTGATTGGTAAAATTTAACTTTTTTACAGATTTTACATTTTAAACATTTCTTATCTTGAATGAAAACAAGAGACACATAATGATTGTGTTTATAGAATGTGTGGATACAAACACTGTTAACCAATTATCAATTGATGAAAACTCATTTGGATACTTGGAGCACAAGCTTACAAACAATGGATGATTACTGAAAAAAAGGCATTTAAATATAAATCAATTGTT
Source organism: Hydra vulgaris (assembly GCF_022113875.1). Taxonomy (NCBI): domain Eukaryota; kingdom Metazoa; phylum Cnidaria; class Hydrozoa; order Anthoathecata; family Hydridae; genus Hydra; species Hydra vulgaris. Next base: position 50,615,620 of record NC_061161.1, on the reverse strand, counting down.
GTCAGTATTCTTAAATCCATTGCCAGACTATTATCACCACACAGATAAATCAAAAATAAACTAAATAAGTAATTTCCAGTAGATTGAGATTACTTCACCACCATAGTTGTTCTTGAATGGCATTTCTAAGCGCAATTCTTGAACTCAACAAAAAGACTCAAAAGAAACTCAAGCTCAACAGAAATATTTCTCTTTATTGACTTATTAACAGTCAACAACTGATAAAAAATCTGACTTATGAAGAAAATTAACCTTTACTGACAATTCTGAATAAAGAGTTTGTAAATTTTTGATAAATCCATTTTCAAGCAAATACCTTACAGATTGTAGAGAAATGCACGTCATATCAAAAACTATTTAAAAATCATTTTAAACATTCAAAGAATTAATTTTAGAAAAAGTTTCTTTTAAGTTAGTCAGGGGGCAATCATATATTTAATTCGACTAACTTAGCCTGAAGTTACGCTACCGAACGATGAAAATAAAACAATTTTAAGTACTTTAACAACTTTTTAAAATCTCGTCAGCCGAATAAAAAGGCCAGATAAGTCGCAAGATTTTTTTGACTAACTTGGCCTTAAGTTACGTTACCGAACAGCAAAAATAAAAAAATTTCAAGGACTTAAATAATTTTTTAAAACCTTGTCAGCCGAATAAACGGGCCAGATAAGTCGCAAGGTTTCTTGACTAACTTGGTCCGAAGTTACGCTAATGAAAAAAAAATTACAAGCCGCGCTCGACACGTAATAGCCCGTACGGGCTATTACGTGCGCATATACTTATCATAGTTTATTAGGTATTGCTGTTTAGACAAAAAAAGTAGAGATTTTATTTAATTTCAAAAATATCAAAAATATATAACATATTTCATAAGCCTGATCGTTGTTAAGTTTAGTAAAAAAGATGTTAGTCAATGCGCTTAACAAGACTAACCCGCCCCTGTATATATATATATATATATATATATATATAGAAATCTCGTCAGCCGAATAAAAAGGCCAGATTATATTATATATATATATATATATATATATATATATATATATATATATATATATATATATATATATGTATATATATATATATATATATATATATATACATATATATATATATATATATACATATATATATATATTATATATATATATATATATATATATATATATATATATATATATATGTATATATATATATATATACATATATATATATACATATATATATATATATATATATATATATATATATATATATACATATATATACATATATATATATATATATACATATATATATATATATATATATATATATATATATATATACATATATATATATATATATATATATATATATATATATATATATATATATATATATATATATATATATACATATATATATATATATATATATATATATATATATATATATATATATATATATATATATATATATATATATATATATATATATATATATATATATATATATATATATATATATATATGCGATTCTAGATTGAACAAAGAACGACCGCTGAAGAAACGTAGGTTTTTCATTACGATTTTTTGATTAAAAAACCTCCTATTTGTTTCGATGATACACTTTATACTTCTGTAGCTTTGCCCGTATTTGATTGTAGTATTAATAAACCTTTTGAACCAACCGACTTCCTCTCGCAATCTCTTATTTGTACACCTAAATACTGAATGAAGAGACGCTTAGATTTTGCATTGTAGTTAATATATAAAGCGTATATATATATATATATATATATATATATATATATATATATATATATATATATATATTATATATATATATATATATATATATATATATATATATATTTACTTTTTGAAACTTATTGAGTATAAATCAAGAACTGATTATAGTCTTGCACAAAACATAATCTCTTCAGTTCATGATATTTGTCTTTAATATAGTAATCTTAGTTGAGATGGTTAAAATGCAATGTCTAGAATATTAGTAGTTGTGTTATCTAGAACTAAACTTATAAATTCAAACAAAGTGTTAAAAATATGCAAGCTATCTTAATAAGTTTTTTTTTCTGATCAAGCAAAATTTGTGTCAACCTAAATGGGTTTAGAAACATAAATGCCTAGATGTTTTTTTTTTTTTTTTTTTTATACTTTATTTTAGGTGCTCCAAGAAGTCCTTACAGTCTTATCACAGAGCACCGGGGTTATGAATTTAATAGGAAATTCACGCCTTTCTCCCAACCGATGTCGCTAAACTTGCCCAGAGGTAGGGATTGAAACCACGGATCCTTTTTCTCTGAGGCAAGTGCGCTACCACTGCGCTACGGCTGTTTTTTATTTATTAGAAGAAACTGAGAAATTTCTGATTTTCAATTAACTACCCCTTGAAATGTGGAACAATGGTGTTAAAACTAACTTTGGGAAAAAATAAGCCTGATTGGACCACTATTGTACCTCCCCCAGACCCCTTTTAATTAAAAATAAAGGTCTATAAATGACTATATTTGTAAGGCTTGGGGGAGGTAATAATATCAAAATTTTGAACTAATTTTTTTTCATAAGATAGGTGTTGATGTATATTTTCAAATAAAAACGGCCAATTTTTGCTGTTTTATTGTGTTAAATAGTGTTAAAAATCGCAAAAAATGAATTATTATACCGCATATATATATATATATATATATATATATATATATATATATATATATATATATATATATATATATATATATATATATATATATATATATATATATATATATATATATATATATATGTATATATATATATATATATATATATATATATATATATATATATATATATATATATATATACATATATATATATATATAACATTATATATATATATATATATATATATATATATATATATATATATATATATATTATATATATATATATATATATATATATACATATATATATATAACATTTTTAATTGTATAGATTATAATAAATAAAATAAAATACTTATTGCCATATTGAAGTTTTGTTACATATAGAGAGAGTTTTATCAATATAGAGAGGTTTATGAATTTGAAATTTTCTTGAATTTACAGGTATGTTTGAGCTCTTTATTTTTCTTTCAAATTTTATTTTTGAAAGCACAGTAGTATTAATGTTTGAAAGGAATATTTTTTATACATTTATGCAGGTTTATGACTGTAATATAGGTTTTATGATGAACATTAAAGAAAATTAAAACATAAATAAAAAAAGAGAGCTTAGGTTAAGAAAAAAAGTTTTTTTTTCTTATTGGAGAAGCTTTTCCAGCTATATCAGGTGATATAATATCGATTGGAGATTATATATTCTCTTTATTTTGCACTCAAATTATACTTTTTATGCATAATTTAATACATACACGTGCACTTTATATAAAGAATGATAATTCTATTGTTTATAGTATTACTTTTTCGAAAAAAAAATTAATTTTATAATAAGTAATCAAGTATTGAAGTATCAATATTATACACATCAATAAATAATTTTTTATACTATTAAGGTATTCAACTTCCAACTGGAATGGAAATACTAAAAAACTTTTACTACATAAAATCTACACTGAAAACAAATGAGAAAAAGTGATCAATACTAAATTTTATGCCTAAAAAGATGAAAGAGAGTCAGTGCAAAAATGGTAAATGCAAGTGTATATTATCTTCGATAAAAGCTCCTTGAAATTAAGCTGGATTTCCAACAGTTGTGAAAAATCTATGTAATTTAGAAATATAATATGAAAAAGCATGAAAAGAGAGGATCAACTACAGATTTAAAAAAACAAAATGATTTTATACAAAAGATTACCAAAGTATTTTGGATTGATACACCAAATCTTAGACATAACATTATGATCGACAAGAAAAGATTAGATAACGATAAATCCGAAGATTTGAAGTTTTTAGGTGATCAAGAAATCTATAGAAAGTTTGTTCTTGGAACCGAAGATAAAAAAATTAGTAAAATGTCTAGAGAAAGTATTCAAGAAAAAAGTTTAAAAGAAAACACAATACTCTAGAAGCTATAGCAAATTTAGGAAAAGAACTAATTTCAGATGAAAATGATGCAGAAACGTTGAATGATTCAGACTTCAAATTGGAGACTGAAAAAAAAGTAAATGAAAAACCAGTTACGTGCACAATTCCTGAGAAGATATTTACAGTAGTAGTGTTGCTCTTGCAGCATCAATCAATGATATATCTCCTGCAGTTCTCCAGAAAGTTGTCACTTCTGTTGTTCATAAAGCTGGTGTGGATGTAAGCAAATTACATTGAAGCATCTCAGCAGCCTCGTCACATATGAAAAAAAGAACTTTATAATAAGTAAACAAGAAATGACATTAAAGCTGCTTTAAAAGCCTCGAAATATCCACCTATCATTCATTTCGATGGTAAAATCTTATTTGAATTAAAAAAAGGCGAGCGATTCAATTATGACAGATTAGCATTTCGAGGGGAGGATCAGTATAAAGGTGTGATGAATCTCCTTAAGGAATATGAAACCAACGAAAACATCAGGAGGGCTATGCTTTGATACAACTTCCAGTAATACTAGAACTAAAAAAGGTTCCCTTTCTAGAATCGCAAACAATCTAGAAATCTATCCATTAGTTCTTGCATGTAGACACCACATACCAGAGTTAAATGTTCATTTTTGAAATTTTTTGACTCCAAGAAAGACATCTGGACCAGAAAATGTTTTATTTAAAAAACTCAACGACATTTTTGAAACTCCTGTTTTTCATTATGATACAATCGTTACAAGATTTCTTTGGGATAAGACAAAAGGAACTGTTATCAAATGTGCTGCAAATAAATTTTTAAATTTTCACAAAGAATATATTAAAAGTAAAAAAGTTTCAAGAAACAATAGAAAAGAACTAGCTAAGCTAGTTTTTGCTTATTTGTCTTCTGAAGGTGTAAAAATTAAGAAACCAGGAGCTGTCCACCATACAAGGTTCCTCGGAAAAGCCAAATATTATCTAAAATTGCAACTTCTTTTGAATCAAATTAAATTTGTTCAGGAAACATAAACTACTATTAGAAAAAATAAATATCAAATTCATAGCATGTTTTTATGCAAAATGGTATTTACAATCTGATAAGGCTATAAAAGATATATCTAAATAATTTATCAATGCATATAATGCATCTATACAAAGAGGTTTGTGCAAAACCAGACGCAGTTGAAGCAGTATTGAAATCATTTTACAAACATTCCTGGTATCTAGATTCTACAACTGTTCCTCTTTCTTTGTTGGATAAAGACATTTCTAACGAAAAAAAAAGTAAGATTGCCTCTGCTATGCTTCAATATGACATGCCAAACTCTGATTATTTTAAAACTGACAACAGATCGCTCATTGAAGTTGAAAACAAAATTAGGATAGATAAAGAGAATTAAAAATGATCTCCCTAGTTTATCATTACTAGTTGATCAATTCTCTTATTTGATGTTTGATAGAATTGGGTTCGATAAAAAAAGGATTAGAGACTGGTTTACACTCCACCTCAGTATTGGTACACACAATCAAGTTTTAGAATCTTCAAAGATTTTGCTAAATCTCTAGTTGTTGTAAACGATCCTGCTGAAAGAGCAGTAGGAATGATGAAACAGTTTGTTCACAGATATAATAAAGAAGAAGAAATTCAGAACCAACTACTTACTGTTGATAAAGCTAGATTTGCTACAAAAAGGCCGGGGAAAAAGTCATCAAATTAGTCTAAGAAAACGTTAATTGACTCATTTTCTACAATGAAAAAAATGATTTAAAAATGATGATAATTAAATTTACTTTAACAATCTTTAATATTTTTTTAAATAATGAATAATCAATTAAAGATAATTCTTCAATCTTAAAAAAATTAACTGTAATTATACTTAAAATTCGCGGTAAAATAGCTCTTTTTTTTGTGTGCAAGTGTTAACACTTTTTAACTCAATAAAACAGCAAAAGTTGGCCTTAACTACCCTTTTTATTTGAAAATATACATCATTACCTATCTTATGAAAAAAAATCAGTTCAAAATTTTGATATTATTACCTCTCCCAAGCCTTACGAATAAAGTCATTTTTGGACCATTTTTTTTAATTAAAAGGAGTCTGGGGGAAGTACAATAGTGGTCCAATTAGACTGATATTTTTCCAAACTTAGTTTTAGCACCAATGTTGCACATTTCAAGGGGAAGTTAATTGAAATTTAAAAAGTTTCTCAAATACAAGTACCCTAATGTCCATAAACCTGGCATAATGTATGGTCATCACCAGATCATTCAATTATCAGGCGCAGACGCAGCATTTTTCGATGTTTATGGTAACTGAGACATGACGCAAACTCCAAACATTTATATGTTTATACTTATGTCAAATAAGGATGCTTAGCAAAAAGTTACGATAACTGGAGCCTGGGGACAAAAAGTTTAGTTACACTTACCTCAAACGTGAGAGCAACAAGTTGATCAAATATTTATTTTTCTAACCTCCAAATTAAATCTATATTCATTTAAAAATTTTAAAATTATTACAATAATCTCTTGGTGTTTAAAAAGTATATTTATATAAAATTGAAAGCCCTCACTTCGACAGGCTACAAATTTTTTTGAGCCATAATTCGTTAACGCTAAGAGATTATTTTACAAAAACCATCCAAAATAATATAATTTCTGAAAATAAAATTATATAGATCAATTTAGTCAAAAAAAGTGAAAAAATATTTTATTGTTTTTCATATATTTTATATTTTATTGTTTTTTATATATTTTATATTTTATTGTTTTTTATATATTTTATATTCTATTATTTTTTACATATTTTATATTTTATTATTTTTTTGATAAGGTAATAAATGCAGGTGATTTTAACTATGCTGACATCAAATGGGACGTAGAATGTAACCCATTTAATTCGAATTTAATGCTATAAAAATATCGAAGATCTGTCTTCAATCAATCTAATATTTACTGAAATAAAAGAACGAATATCAGACATATCTATGAGACCAACGCTTGGCAACATTACGCATTGACACAGTAGTATAATATTTGAATATAGTAGTATAATAGAGAATATACTTAAAATAATCAATCTTTTCATTGTTTCTCTAATCACCGTTACAACTACGCTAAAGGTGATTACGACAATCTAAGACTATAAATAAATAACATAAATTAGTCATAACTATTCGAACCCTGCGATTGTATTTAACTTAGTTACGAATCATTTAATTCACTCATTAAAACACTTATCAATATGCAAAGAAGCATGTCGATTATATATTCCTATTAAAACACTAAATAAGCAAAAAATAGAGCAAACAGTTATTTTTTTATATGAATCAAACAGTGGTTTGATTCTTATACAAAAAAACTTGTTCAGGACAAACATCGTGCATGGTGCAAATTTCGAATAGTATCGAAGAAAAAAACAATATATATTTTTTTTCAAATACAACAATAAACAGCCTGTTAGAAAAAAAAAGAATATCACAAAATTTGTAAAAAATTACCTCACCATATTAAGAATAAGAAATTGCAATTCAAATTGTCATTAACGAGTAAGATAAAAACGAACCTAAAAAGTTCTTTTCATATGTTAAATCGAAACTAAAATTAAACTCGAGTGTCAATTCAATACAAGACAAACACAGCAATTTAATCACCAACAAAACGACAATAGCTAATACATTTAACATACACTTTCAATTAGTCTTCACAAACAGGGCCGGCGCGAGTAGGTGTCACGTGGGTGGGGGGGGGGGGGGATTCCAAAACATTAAAAAAAAAAAAAAGGTCCTCCTTTTCCAATATTTGCCGACTGCCTTAACGACATTTGCCGACTGTCTAAATTACCGACTAACCTATAGCGATAGGGTCGACATTTGCCGACTAATTAGTCTAAAAGGGTCCAATTTGCCGACTAAGGGTCCGATTTGCCGACAAAAAATCATTGATGGGGGGTGTATCATCCCCCCCTACCCCTATCGCGCCGGCCTTGTTCACAAATAATATAAATAATAAGCTTTCTGAATTTGAGAACCGATCTTAACTCAAGCAAAAGATAACGCAGATCTTCTTTTTTTGAGAAACCACAATATTACAGAAGCTAAAAAATTTAAATATTTACAAATTGATTGGAATTAATGGCGTAAGTCTATACGTCCTGAAAAACTGCGCAACATTAATTTCTATTCGAATAAAAATAATTTTCGTCAAAAGTTTCAATTTAAGTTTTTAACCGAGGCAATGGAGTAATTACAGGCCAATATCGCTCACGTCAGTCATAAGTAAATTAATAGAAAGTTTAATTCGTGACTCCATGATGAAACATCTAATAAAAAACAATCTTATTAAATCGCAACAAAATGGTTTTGTGCCTAAAAAGAGCTGTTTTACAAATTTGCTACAGTGTCAAGACTTTGTTAATACAGCATTACATAACAAACATCCAGTCGAAGTTCTATTTACTGATTTTGCGAAAAAATGTGACACTGTACCACATGAATGCATTATACATAAAGTTAAATCGTATGGTTTTAATAAAAAATTTGTTGTATGGATTAAATCTTTCTTAAGTAACAGACAACAACGAGTTGCACTTGGTGAAAACCTTTCATTCACAATTTTCATAAACAACCTTCCTTTTAAACTTTTTCACCTAATAACAATATACGACGGCGATAATAAAACTCTTGCTGAGCTAAATATCTAAATGGTGTCAGGAATGGAAGATGAAACTTAATATAAGTAAAAGTAAAATAAGGTATTTTGATAAGTATAATCAAAAAATAAATTATACTATTTTTGACTATAAAACGATAAAAAAATACGAATTCGAACTAAAGGCTTCGATTCAGAAAAAGATCTAGGCGTTATGACATCTACTGATGGAAAATACAGCCAACATATCAATGACTGTGTCAACAGAGCTAACAGAATGCTTGGTTTAATTAAACACACATTCGAATTCTACACCACCTCAATTGCTGAAATATCGTATAAAGCTTTTGTTCAACCGCTTCTTGAATATGCAGCACCATCATGGAATCCATCAAAGAAATACGATATAGTTGCTCTTGAAAAAGTTCAAAAAAGAGCTACTCGAACAAGAAGCCTCTCACATCTAAGTTATGAATCACAATTAAAAAGGTTTAATATTAAAACGCAAGAAACTAAAGGTTAAGAGGAGATTAAATAGAGTGCTTCAAAATTGTTTTATACAAGTTAAATGGTGTATATCTTTATTAAAAATGATAGTAAAACCTGATGAGTTAATGGAACAATCTGCATACAGAAGAAATCTCATTCGATTCAAAAAAGAACTAATAAAGGAATGTTGTCCATTAAAAGAGAATTTTGTTCTTAATAGAATAGCCACTGTATGGAATCGTCTTCCTCCGTCTATCGTGTTATCTACATCAGTGAAAACATTTAAAAACGATTAGACTAATGTATTGAAAGCGAAAATAAAGTCACTAGCTGATATAGAGCGTGCTTTTTACACGCTCTTGTTTAACATTATGAACATTTAAATCATTTTAATTGTTATTTTGTTAAATTTCAGCAATAAATAGTTATTATTATTGTTATTACTAATTTGCTGCTCTCACTTTGGGGCAGATGTAAATAAAATGTTAAAGTTTTTTTAGTTTCCAGGCTCCAGTCACCTAAAGTTTTTGCAAAGCATACTTATTTGATATAATCATAAACATAAAAATTATGTTTGGAGTTTGCTTTATGTCTGGAAGTTAGCTTTTTCAGTTATCAAAAATATTGCATCTGCCCCTGGTTGTTGTATATTTTGCTAACTCCTTAATAAATTTCAACTCATTTTAAACAATTCTATTTATTTATATACAAAACAAAGCATTACCTATTTTCTTTAGATTATTCAAAAAACTTCGAGTTCTTCATTGTTCTTGTCTTTATAATATTTTGATAAAAATAAAAGGCTTTTTTAAATTAATCCTGCAGTCAGCAATCAAAAATATCTTCAATTTTTACTTTTGATAGTATAGAGTTTTAACTAATAAAGTTTTATAATAACAGCGAAACATTTTGTTAGCCCCCAATCCCTAAAGAGTTTCTCCATATATTCTCAACTTTGCATGTAAAAAAAAGAAACCTAATTTTAAACAGCTTTAGAGAAGATATATTAAGGCAATATTTTAAAAATCCGATTATTATGCATAATACTACTTCCTATTTTGTTTAGTTATAATATATAGTATATATTCAAAGTATATAGTATATATTAGTTATAATATATAATATGTATTAGTTATAATTTATAGTATATATACACAATGAATAGCACTAAAAAAACCAAGAACAAAGTGAAATGTAACAAAAAAATCTTCTCGTAAAAGAAAAAGAATATGGAATGACATAGTTCTAGACCAAGATGCTGCTGTTTATGATGTTTAATTTTTTTTTTTATAATTTGAGTGATCAATATAGCACTGCAAAAAAGCTTTCATTTGTTCCTGATGTAGGCAAAAATAATAACTCTTTTGTGTAATATGAGAGTGATGCCAATAACTTTTTTATTATTACTCATTTCAATATCGTAGCAATTGAATCAAGTAAAGTTACTAAACAAGGTCATCAAGGATTTGATGTAAATGCTATCATTGTGCTATCATTTGCTTTTGAGAAAAAGATGTAAGGTTTTTTGCCATGAAGAGTTTTTCTTCTAAAAAGAACTTGAAATGTATATTTTCTTTTTTAACAACTTAAGTAAAAAGCAAAATTAACTTAAGTAAAAAGCAATGGTTGCAAAACTAAAAATATATTTTGCACTTGTGTTTTAATTGATAGTTCATGGCAGAAGAGGTAACACTCCTCATTAAATGGAATCATAACCTCATCTTCTGGAGATAAGTCTATAGTCACTGAAATAATTAAGGCATTGTTTTGGGTTTAAAATGTAAGTAAAAAAGAAAGGTACTTTGATTTACCAGGTATGGAAGCTGGACCACAACTGCCAGATAAAACACAAAAAATCTTTTGGAGCAATGATGTCTGTTGGTGTTTAAAAGCACAATATTATATACAAAGAGTATTTGGGAGATGGTATCACTTCTTCTTTCAATGATGTTGTCAAATCATAATATAGCTTATAAGCTGCGAAACATAACACCAATATTACCTGATGCAATGGATACGTGCAAAAACGTCCTAAAACTAGTTTGAAAGACCTTGTGTTGTTTTAAAAAGGTACCGAACCCCAAATTCAGAAAAAAGAATATTAATTAATAAATGTATTGAGTTAATTCAGAATAATATTTATGCGATAAAGAAAGCCAATTTACGCCATCTTTTTTTGTTTTATTGATTTGCATGATTCTATAAGCGTCATCGATTTTGCCCCCGAGTAGCAAATAGTTTGTGTAAGTACTGGTCTAGAGAACAAAAAGCCATCAAAGAAAATACCTTTCTTGGATAAAAGCACCTCTCCAACCTATTTTCTTTTTTATGAGCCGCAACTAAAGACATTTAGTTGCGGCGGATAAAAAACTAACGCGTTTTTTTTTTAAAAAAGCACATTTTTTTTAAAAAAAAAAAAAAAATAGAGCACTCCTAAAAGTATGTTTTTTATGTGTTTTTTTGTTAATATTCTTTAAATTATAGATATTAATGAATCCATCTCAAATAAACTTTGAAATATACATGGTTTTTATTTGATATAATGTATATTATTCTACGTATTAACAACAACCATTTACACATCGATGTTTAAAAAAAAACACTGCAAAATATAAGAAAAATTACGTTTTTTATTGTTACTTTTTTATAATACTACTGAACTAAATTTTAAACATAATTAAGATATGTGCATTTGTTACTTCAATAAAATAGGGGGGAGAAGTAAAAATTTTTTTTACAACTGTTGACAAATGAAAGCGGAAAGTCAAGAAAAGTTGACGCTAACAATGTTACTTTTTAAAATAAATTAAATTAAAAGATAAAAAAGATGTTTTTCTATATTTAATTTTATTGATGAGATTGGGAGAGGGGGTTGGGAGGGGAGAAAGAAGAGTAGTCAAATATTGACGTAATTTTATCGGAGAAGGAGGGGGAAGGGCAGGAGAGCGGGCCATGGAAGTTTGACAAATTATTGACCAGGGAAAGGGAAGGTAAAAACTGCCAAAAAATTGACTTGTTTGTAATTTGTTTTATGATGTAAACTGGTTGCAGCAACACCAAAAAATCGACTGCAACTTATACAATGAATAACTTAACAGACCAACTGCATCAGCTGTCATGTACAACATCTGAACAACACCTATACGTTGTTATGACTAACAACCTGTTTTATAAAAAACAATTTTTCACGCCTGTATTAGTTGCCAGCCGAATGCTTGACATGCTCAAGAAATCTTTTTAAGGTCGAAGATCAGCATTGCGGCACGCACTGAGTACTTCATATGTTCGCCCACATTTAGAGTTTGCAGTATAAGCAATCATTATTTCTAGCTTTTTAACATCAAGCTATAAAATATATAGCCAACTTAAAACACTTGCCCTATATTTAGAGACTATCAAGACTTAACTTGACAACGGTTACTGAACGAAGCGAAAAAAGAGACCTTATAAGCAATGCAAAATCATCATCAAAATTAACAAAATTAACTTCTCATTCTCTCAGATTCAACCAAACACTGAGTCTTTAAAGTTCAGTCTTTGAACGCATGTACACACAAACAACTGAAAGCACAACTTGTACAAAACTGAGCAGAAAGAAACAACTTCCTCATTAACGATGTTATAAAAAATAGAATGCTTTCACCCAAAAGGTGGTGTACTCAAAAAACTGACCAAGTTCAAATGCGAACTTTCTTTGCTTTGGCGTCTTAACTTTAGCTGAAATATAAAAACTATATTTTCATCACAGAGTGATTGACATGGTATTGAACCTGGCGGTTTCTCTGGCCCACAGTGTTTAAATAAAACTTTACAAATTGCCAATAACTGCCTGAAGGATATTGTTGCGCAGCAACCAATGCATAAGATATTATTCGTTTATATATTATTTTTTCATTTTCTTTTTTCTTTTTTAAATTAAAAAACAAATAAAAAACAAAAAACACACACGCAAAAAATACGTTTAAAAAGTTGTCCGCCTTTAGAGATGCCACTTCATTTGTAAATTTAAGTTAGCCACAAAGTTAAAGCCTAAAAACTCTAGAACTAAAAGTTATAGAATCAGCTATGACATTAAATTCTTTCTTTATCACAAATAACGCAAATAATCGAACTTCTCATAATGATCAAACTTAGAATTGCATGTGAGAAAGTGTTCAAACCTCTAAATTTTACTAAACTAACACTAAACTTGTTACGCTTTTGTGACAGAAATTTTTTTTTACGACAGCAATATTTTTTTTATGACAGTAATTTATTTTGTATAACATTTTGATAGGTACGTAGCATAGAAGTCCTAAAATGAAATTCAAACTGAAAATATATTTTTTATGCTAAATATATCAATTTATAATAACAAACATGATGTTTGTTTACAGAAACAGACATATACAATAACAAACATATTGTTATCAGACAGCGAGAAAATCTAGATTGTCTGTAAAATTTACTTACAAACTGAAAGTTCAATTGTTTTGATAATCAAAAACTTTCAATTTCTAGGTGATGAATTAATCTATTTATAGATGATAAGTTAATATATTTATAGATGATAAATTAATATATTTATAGGTGATGAATTAATATATTACTTACGATAATTGCAGTTTAAGCATTTTTATATTTGTTTTGTTTATGATAATTATTTAACGCTTTGTTTCTTTAATTAAACTTTGCCTTTTTTGACATTATTTGTTCATATATGAAAAAGCCTCGCTGTTTCAATTTCATTTTGCAATACAAATTCCAGACTCATTTTCCTGCAAAAATTTACAATTATATGTAAAATAAAAAGAACTATTTAGAATGTTTTAGACAGTACACTTTTAGGAGTTGTGTAAACTGCAAACATAAGTATATTCATACCTATGTCAAATGAGAACGTTTAGCAAAAACTTACGGTGGTTAAAGCCTAAGAACAAAAATATCTTAAAAAGTACGCTCTCCCTACCTCAAACATAAGGAATTAATAAAACATAAATTTTAGCATATTTTACTAACCTTAAATTTGTTGCAAGGTTTTGAGCAAAAGCCATAGAAAAAACAAAGATTTAAAAAATATATATTCTCAAGTCTATTTTCAATTACATTCATTTCAATGAATCAAAGATGGAAAGCTCAAAAACCATGCCTATCTCTGGGTGGTTTAACAATGCGCATCCGAAGGGGTATTTTCTAGATGGTATTTAAAATGTTGGGAGAAAATAAAACATTATTATGTATAGTTGTTGTTTAAAACAAGTTTTTTAATTTAACTTTTTAAAATCATATTTTAATGTTTCTTAAGTCCTTACAAAAAGTAACCAAAAATAGGACTTTCAACATGTTAGTAATCAGAAAAGTGTTTTTGTGGAAAGAAAAATTTTCTACAATATACATTCTATATAAAGCTATATCTTAAGACCATCCCTAATAATTTCATATGTAGCCTTTTCTATATCCATTCATATTTGGATATTTTCTTTCTTTATATGTTTTGATATGTTTACTTTTTTTGAAAATAGCAGAAGAACAAATTTGATGAATCTCATTAAACTTATAGCGATATCTTTTTCTTAAAGCTAACCTAATGACAAATTTTATATATTTATATGGGGAAATTTAAATGTATTTGAAAAATGAAAAATACATTTTCTGAGAAAATCTGGGGACTTGAATTTAAAGTCCATAAAAAATTCAATATAAGATTGTAAGATAATTATAAAAAATTATTAAAAATAGGTACCTCATGTCCAGACTTTAAAATTGAAAAAATAGATTCACAAGTTTTAGTAGTTTTCCTTAAAGGTTTATTGTTTACGGGAAAACAATAATAAAGAAAGATTTTTGAAACATTAAATTTAACTTTTTTTTTCCTTATTTAAGTTAAATATAGCACATAGTTTTGTTTAAAATAATTAAGTCTTTTAAAATTTTTCTCAATTTTAATTACAAGTATTATTTGTCAACTTGGTTAGTTTCTTGATTTTTTATTAAGAATGTTTTAGTAGCTTTTAATCTTTTGTTCAAAAAACACTTTTTAAATAAACCGTCCTTCCAATAATAAATAAATGGATTTATCAATGCCGACAGCTTCCCAAAAAAAGCGGCTACATGAAGAAGCCATTGTGGTATTTTAAATGACGTAAATGCTGAGAAACAACCAATTGTAGCGTACGGTGTCCAACAGACTGCAAATGATAACACCATTATTAAAAATGAAAAAAATGTCTTTTTTTCTTTCTCTTTATACCGTATTGTTTCATCGTTATCTTTACCGTAAGTCACACAAAAATATTTATACTTTGTAGTAATCACGCGAGCTGTAAATAAACAAGACGCTATAATTGATATTAGTGGAATAACAAATCCAAAAGCCATCAATAAAATTAAATAAAGCTTTTCTACATTTTTTTTGGGAGAAAAATTAATAGAACATCTAGCACGTGTGTTTTCTAAGGTGTACGAAGAAAATCCCAGAAAAGGCAAGACCGCCCAAATGAAACCATAAATCCATGAAGCAGTTGCAATTCTTATAAACAGTTTTTTGTAGTTAATTTGATTACTTTGAAAGCATAGGCTTAGCAACACCATTCTGGAAAGAGCCATTGCAGAGAGCATCGCAATTGTTGTAAACGAAGGAAAAGCAATAAAAAAGGCAGATAATTTGCACAATGTTGTTGCTTTTTGCATATTTATATCAAAAAACAGAGCTGGTATATATCCAGCAACGCTCTGTAATATATCACTAACACATAAATTAATACACAAGATAACATAGTTGTTTTTTTTTTGCTTTTTGTATAAGAAATAAAAAGAAATACCATTAGTGAGAACAGCAATTGAGGTAATTATCAGCAAAATAATTTTAACTGCATCCATCGTTTTCTAAACTGGATCTATCGTTTTTTAAACTGCGTCCACGTTTTCTAAACGGCAATTTTCTTTAAACTGTTTTCATTACTATTTAAACTGCATTTTATTTATTTATTAAATTTATTAAATATTTTTCTTCCAAAAATATTTACCAAATATATTTACAGGGCCGACAACACCGAGGATGGGCCAAGTGCCCCACTTTTTTTCTAAAGAAACTTTTTTTTTTTAAAAAAAAAAAAATCTTGATATAGAGGACTTTTTTCACAAATTATTAATTGTGCCCCCCCCCCCCCCCCACTTCAAAAACCATGTCGTCGGCCCTGATTCAGGACTTTAAATAAAAAAAAAAACTAATTCAAAATTATTTTGCACCGTTATTCTTTAAAAAAGTTTATTAATTAAAGATCATGTCTGCAATCATAGAGTTTTAAAAAATTTAAAATTTTATGATTGTAGACAGAGTTTTGTAATGAATTTATACGTAAAGAATGATACTTTGCTATAAATAGTTTTTAATACTTATTGTTTTTATTTATTGCTATAAATAGTTTTTATTGTTTTTACATTTTATTGTTGCTTACATTTAAAATAATAGTAATTTTGTCTGTAATGCTAATAAATTTAGAACTGCATTTATATTGAGCGAGTAAAAAATTTGACTCCCGCCTATTTACCATTAACTAATTACAAAAATCAATTTTATGCGCTTTAAAACAAATAAATTCTTTATTTATGCAAGCAAAACAGTAATTTATTATTCAATTTTTTAAATTAAACATGTCTTTTTTATTTAAACAAACGACGTAACGTTTGTCGTAAAAACCGTGACAAATATTTTGGTTTTCTTATTAAACTATTTAACAACTTCAATATAAATATCGTTTATAATGACAAATTTTTTTGGCGTTCGTACTTCCAAAAAGCAAGTTTGTTGTAACAATTTTTTAATAGCGCGGTGTAGAAAGCAAAGCTTATTGCGTTCACATCTATTTTTTCTTTTTTTTTCTTGTTGTTAATACGCTCCAAAAAAACCTAACAGGTTTACAACAGAGCACCATGGAAGAGTTTTTAACGAGGTTTACTTTGTCTTTCCCGACCAATTTCAATCGTATGGCAAAAAAAGAAACCGAAACTTCAACCTCTTGATTCTGATTCTAAAGCTGTAACCACTGCGTAACGGCTGCACATCTATACCTATAATATGTATTTAATGACTTATTTGAATACTTTGTATGTCAAATTCTTGAAAAGCTTCTTCGTATTATCAAAACAGTTTATTAAAATTTAAAAATTTGTTGTTATCTGATAAACACATAAACGTCTATAAAGCAAAACTTTTAGTTGTGGTCAATTATCCGTTGAGAATAAAATCTTGGTTTGTAATGGACGCTTTAATTAAACATGTACGTTTATTAAACGCTTACTAAACGTTTAGAATGGTAATTTATGCTGACCAATACTCTAAACGTTTAATCAACGTTTAATCAACGTATACATTTGTATACGTTTGAAATATTAATCCAAATCAACCGGCAATTTTTGTTCAATAATTGATTGCTAAACGTTTTACTGATATTTTGACCAAAAGCAAGTGAATATTGACTTATTCAAGTTACTTTTTATGATGTATATTATTTATTAAAAATTAAACAGTTTCTATTTTGTAAAAATAACGTCAATAAATCAGAAAATCATATTAAATTATCAGTGTAAACTTAAATCAAATTATTTTATTTGAGATATTTTTTTTTATCTCGACTTCTCAAGTTGTATAATTTTTATCATTTTCCTTGCATCATTTCTATAAATAGCGATTATCTATTAAGCAAAGAATTGTACTTAATAACACAAAAAAATGATTTAGTTTTCTTATTTAGGACAGTGATATGTATTAAGTTGCACTTAATATTGCATTCAATATTGTATTCAAAGAATAATAGAACTAAAATGGATTAAGTTTTAATCCTTTTTAATAAACATTAAAATTTTTTATAATACTTGGATCAGAAAAGAAGATTATAAAAATGTCAGAATTACATTGAGGCACTTCAAGATAAACTAAAAATACTTTATACTTAAATAAACTAAGGGGCTTGTTTAGGCGTACTTTGGCACTTTAGTGGAAGAATTTGCTTTTATGTTTACCCATTTGCTTTATACATTCGAGTTTACTTAATGTTAACTTTATACTTATTTAGATAATAAGATACAGCTATTCAGTTTTATATTTATTGTTTATTTACTTGTATATTTATTTCTATGTTTAATATACAGTTATTGTATGGTTGTTTGTAAATTGTTTTTAAATTTATTTTATATATTTATTGTATATTTGGTTGTATATTTATTCTATATTTGTTTCTATATTTATTGTATATTTATTTTTATACTTATTGCATATTTATTTCTGCATTTATTGTTTATTCACTGTATACTTGTTTGTATATTTATTGTATATTTATTGTATATTTATTTATATACTTATTGTATTTTTTTTGTATAATTATTATTGTATAATTGTATATTTATATTTAGTATACAAATAAATATACAACTATTTAAACTTATAGAAAAAAAAATCTCGCAAAAATTCATTCGGTCATGTTATTAAAAACTACTGCCAATATAAATCTCAAAAATACTAACAACAAAAACATAAATCTCATATCAAACATCAAGTTTAAGTGCATAAATATTTCATATTTTAAGTACATATTCAAATTTGTTCAAGCACATGTTCTATTTTCAAATAAAATTCAAGTTTTTATTTAAATATACATTCAAGTGAATTAATATTTACACAAAATTACATATTCCATTTCTCAACTAAAAACTCAAGTGCATATTTTAATAATCAAGTGGTTAAAAACTACTGTTTATTTTATCAGGTACAAAGATCTTATCAGCCATTTTCTAATTCTGAAAAGAGACAAATACTAAAACGTAGTATCAGAGAGGAGTTCTAAAGAAAACTACTAGAGAAGAATAATAGTGAGGAACATTTTAGAGGTGTACTAAGAAGAAGTACTTGAGTGAAGAAGTAGAAAGCAGTTCTAGAAAGATGTATAAAAGAAAAGTTTCTTTTAAAATATTATTCCTTTCTAATGCTCAACTCAATTACTTTTCCTTAATACTCTTCTGCAGTGTTCCTTTTTAGTATTCTTCTCTAGTAGTTTTCTCAAAAACATTTCTATAGTACTCCTCTCTAATACTCTGCTCTAGTATTTATCTCTTGCGTTTCTCCTCAGTACTTCACCCAAGTATTTCTATAGACTTCTCTTCACTAATTTTCTCTTGTACTTTGCTAAAAAAACTCCCCTCTAGTATTTCTTCCCAGTACTGCACTCTATAGCTACTCTCTTGCACTCTCTCTTCATAGCTCTTCTCTTCAACTTTTTCTAACAATTCTTTCAAGCATTTATTTTTAGTAATTATTTTTAGTACTTCTTTTTGGTACTACTTTCTTACTACTTTCTAGTACACTTTTCTTATACTTCCTATTTGAATCTCTAATACTTTATATAAGAGATTCAAGATTATGAAGATTTTTTTTTACTTCAAATTTATTTAGCCACACTTTAAATTTTATTATTAGACTCATGCAAAATGTATGTAGAGATTACTATTATATGTCATCAATCTTAGTTATAGTTTCCATCTATGTATAAAAATAACCTTGAAAGTATTACAAACTTCAATATCTAGACAAGCCTGTCTACAAGACTATTAAAAAAAATGCAATTATTGATTTTGTCAATACTCTAGAGTGTATAACATTTCTTTCATAAGTTTTAGGTTTTCAAACTTTTGCTTTTTTAACGGATCTTAAAACGTAACTATTTGATTGATAAACCAATCTTGGTCGTACCTTTGATATAAAACGCATTTTGGTTATGGTTGCGATAATAGGAGTATGTGCATTTCTTGAAATTACCAATTACGAATCTTTAAAATGCTCTTCTAAAAGCATGATCGAAGTTAAGGTTGCTGTTCCATTTGAACATACAGTTTTTTTAAACAATTTCAATGTTTTTATTTATAGACATACAATTATTATTATTAACGCGAAAAAAGAAAATTTTGCGAACACTTAGTACAACGCAGCTAGTGAAAACATTTAATACAAAGTTTTCAAGTCCGTTTTCGTTTACGAATTGACTGCGAGAGAGCGAGATATTCATTACTAAACTTTAAAACTTAAGTGTTAAATTAAAACGGTACTATACCATGAACAATATCCCTGTGATCGGCTATCACGATATTGTACTGTTGTTATTGCGGTATCTTAGTCGTGAACAACAACTTACGGGTTAGTTTATCAAAATAACGGTATACTACCGTGAAATTTGAGAAAGAGTATTAAATTTAGTAAATCAGGTTTCTGTCAATATTTTTTCCTAACATTGCTCTAAACATAACTTTATTTAAATTGTTTCTTTGTCTTAACAATTTTATAAAATAATATTATGTGTTTCAATGGCATTTCTTGTTTCTCTTGAGTTGATAATGGAAAAGGTTTTACAATACATATAAGCCAGGATGACTTAAAACTCAGGCAATTGTTTTTAATTTGTTTTCTTAATAACTTTTATAATTTTTTTTATTATCAAAGTTAAGTTAAATTATTAAAAATTATTTTTTTTAGGTCCCCTAAGAAGTCCTTATCACAGAGCGCCGCTCTGTGATAAGGACTTCTTAGGTGTGATTTGAACCACGGATCCTCTTTTGGTTATTTAAAATAAATGGTGCCCTTTAGGTGTAACTTTTTAAAATTTTTTTTTTTGTGACACGTATTTATTTGTGTTGCTTTAGTGAGATTACTTAGTAGTTTTTTACTTTGTAGTTTTTAAAACTTTTATAAAATTGAAGATAGAAATCGCATAATAAGTCATCATGCCCAGGTCACGTGACCAGATGACAAATTAATGAGCTTTCAAATTCATTTTTATTTCAAATTTTTTGACTTGGAAACTAAAAATTCATGCAGGTAATAAACAATTATGATAACATAAACATAATGAGAAAGTATTATTGCATTATGACTGATAGTTTTATCCGTCTTCCGCCTCATATAACATTATCACAAAATTACAGATACCCCCAATCCTTCGTGTGGGTTTACAGTATTTTAAACAAAATTTTTTCAAAAACTTTAAATATGATTCAAATTAATTTACAGAACTCAAATTTCATAAAAAAGTTTCTTGGCGTTTAGAGGTAATGACCACGTAAAGTTTACGACGCCCACATAATAAGGTAAGGAGATGGGTGACGTAAACTTTACATTGTCATTACTTCTGAACTACAAAAGATTATTTTTTGAAATTTGAACTCTGTCAACAAATTTTAATCTTATTTAAAAATTTTTAATAAATTATGTTTAAAATACTGGTGTAAGGCAAAAATTACTATTTTACAAGAATAGGAGCTTCTAGAAAGTATTAAATGATAAGTTTGATAAAATCAAAAACAAGCTTGTTAGTATGCCAATGGAAAATGCAAACTTAAAAAATGAAATTGACGAACTGCAGCAATCTGTTGAGTTCATAAATAAAAAATACGAAAACGTGTGATCAGAACTAATTGAACCTAAACAACAACAACATCATCTTCAAATAATTTTTGCATTGACCTCGAGCAGAGCAAGGATTAAAGACAAACTAGCAAAACTAGAGGATCGCAGTCGGCGAAATTTTTAAGCTTTAATGTTATCAAAGAAAGTAATAATGAAAATTGGCAAGAGAATGAGATAAAAATACAAGAGTTGTTAATTTCAAAACTTGGTATTAAAAAGAGTATTGTATTCAAAAGAGCACATCAAATTGGAAAAAAAGAAATTAGAAAACAGAACTATAGTTATGAAATTCTTAAATTATAAAGATAAACATTTAATAATAGAAAATTACTCGAAGTTAAAACTCTGGACCAGAGCCGTCCAGAGGATTTGAAGAGGACAAGAACTGATTTTTAGGTGAGGCAGGGCAATAAGGGCAACCAACTGAAAGAGCCCCGCAGGGATAAGCCCAGGGGTAGGGTTCTTGTGGAGTAGTTGGAAGCTCTCCCTCCCCAATTGCTAGGGGCTCTTGGGTAGCGCTGTAAGCTTCCCCAGTGGGGTCTTTGGTGAAGCCCCATCCACCAACAATTTCTAACCACTTGAAAACCCAAATTGACTATTTCCAATAGACCTACATTATTTTATTAAAAATAGTTAATCCTTGATGATCTTTGCATCATTCATTTATTTATCTAATGAAAGCAAATTGAAAAGATCAGAATAATACGTTATACACATTTGTAGTATATTGTAAAACTTGTAGTATATTGTAAAATAATATAAATCTGTAAAATAGATACAATAAATAGATTATACAACAACTATATTCCAGAAAATGTACATTTTACTAGCAACAGGCCATTACAACTATAACAGCCTGTTTTAATGGCCCCCAATCCCCTAAACATACAATTATGCAAAACTAAATGTATTGCAATTGGGTCGTCCTTTGCATGAGTCATTAAACCTATTTGAAACCTAGGTGACACACCTCGGTGATAAAAACTGAAATAATAAAAATGATAATAATTGCAACAATAAGCAATTACTATTATAGTAATTGTACTACTGGTGTGCATTGGAAAAGGATATTCCAATGCACACCGATGGCATTATAGATATATTATTACTAAATAATTAACTGTTTAAATAATTGTTATTAACTATTACAATAGAAATTGCCTGTTGCACATTTTCTTGAATATATCTATAATTTCATCGGTGTGCATTGGAATATCCTTTTCTATGAAAACCGGTCGTGTGTACATGGTGACCTAAGACGTGATTTAATCAGTTTTAATTTTAAAAATGATCTTTTAACTGTTGCTGTGGATGCTGGCAGAGTGCCATATATTTTAAGAAAGTCACAGAGAGTAGGGAAAACATGTTCAAGTTAGTTGTCTTTCACGGTGGGATTATTTCTAGGAATGGTGTAAGATGAATAGAAAACGCGTAGTTCTGCTTGGAGCTTTCTTTCTTCTGCATTCTCATAGAAGTTGCAAATAGTTTCAAGGGACTTGTAAGATTCATCACAACCTTTATCTTTCCAAATTGATGAATCTGTCAAAGTTCTAAGAGCATTAAGTATTTTACCAGTTTGGGTTGTTGCGTCTTTGAACCTATTTTGGAGCTCTTGTAACATTATATCAAGAAAAGGATAGAACACATTAACCCTGTAGTATTCTTCAAGATTATGAAATGAATACTCACTGGATGTTGAACTGTCGTATCTGGTAGGCGTTTTGCGCTTTCTTCCCTAACCGGGTATGTTTTCAGAAATATTTATTCCAGCCTGAATATATAAAGCTCTTTTATTTACTTCCAGTATTCTGGCTTGTAAACTTTTATATTGACCGCTCATATTGGCTGCTCCATCATATCCTTGACCAAAACTATTCTAAACATTAAGGTTATTTTCCTGAAGTAAAACCATAACAACCTTTGTCAGATTTTCACCAGCTGCGCAATCAATATTGCATATGTGTATGAAGCGTTCTTTGATTTCCAGCTCACTAATGTATCAAACCACAAATTATGCTTGTTCAGTATGGGATACATCAGTGGTTTCATCCAGCAATATTGAGAAAATTTGCGCTTTTTCTATTTTTTCATGAATTTTTTTTAACATACATTGCCATGGAACGACTAATATCATTCTGAATTTTATTAGACAACATGAACACCCTAGGCCTCTTCATGACTTCTTTTTTTGAGCTAACATCTGCCATGTGCAAGTTTAAGACTGAATCATATCTTGAAACTAAATCTATCAGTTCAAGGAAATTTCCTTTATTAGAACTCTGTGTACTTTTCATCATCACCCCTGATTGTCAAGCCCTGTCTAGAGAAATATAAAGTAATATGTATCAGTCTTGCCAAAAGTTCTCTATTTTTTAGTTTTTCCTTTTCTTCAGTAAGTGTTTGATCGGCTATTTGAAAGGCCTGTGCTAATGAGTTATGTTGATACGCGTTCCAGCACATCATGCTGAATATATGACACTCAGTGGCTGAGTTTTCAATAATTTTTACAAGAGCATTTTTCCAATTTGATAAACCTTTAGTTTTCCAGAAAGGTGTGTTCTGTTTCTGATACTTGCCTTCTTAGTTGAATATACGGCAACTAAAGCAGTACATAGCATCAGAGTCAGGTGAGTATTCAAGCCATGGGTTCATCTCATACCACTGAATTTGGAATGACCGACTAGTGTCATTTTTGGAGAATGTCATGTTTTGTTGATAGGGCCCAGCAAATACAAATACTTGAATGAATTTGTCACAATTTGTAGTTGTCCTAACTAGTTTTGTAATATATATTAGATAACCAGTTTGTAATATTATATGAACCATCCCGACGGGCATTTGTTTTTAAAAGTTACATTCTAAATGTGTTTTAAACGTCTTTTAAACATTAATGTTTAAAAAACGTTTAAAAGACATTTAAAATACATTTAGATCGTAACTTTTAAAAACAAATGCCCGTCGGGATGAAGCTGGAGCTTCTTGCAACTGTTTATTATTATTTTTTTTCAGTAGTCGGTCTTTCCTTGGCATGTTGTTGGAAAGACCTGAACAATTATATAAATAAACGGTGGTATATTATATATTTACAAAGGCGCCGGATTTTATGCAATGCTTATGTATATTGTATATGATATATTAAACAGTACTCTGTCCTGTACAATTTAGGTAAAAAGTTTTTGTTAATATTTCTTTTTTAAGTAATTTGGTTTATTTTCAGAAATTAGCAAGATTGAAAAAAATTGTTTTTGTAGTCTGGTTGCTGCACAGTGGCCAGCTATAGACAAAAGTCAAAATTTTGACATGATCCAAGCTGTCTGAAAATCATATACAATATTCTATATAAATATATATATCTAATAAAAGTTCTGGAATTATTTTATTAAATTTGTTGCTAAAAAATTCTTAATCATCTTTTCAAAACGGCTTTATAATAATTTGGCAAAAAGTTGAAAAGTTGTTTATAATTTTGTTTACATTGTTACACAGTTTTATTTAATTATTTTTTCATTACAACAGTATTGATTGCTATTTTATTAAAATTTAACATTTAAAAGGTAATACTTAGCCAGAGTTATGGATGCTAATGTCATTTTAAGGTTTAAGAAATGATTATTAAAATTAGTATAACAAAGAAGTTTAATTTTATTACTTAAATGTGCAAAATTAAATGCATCTTTTTTGGGGAAGGTTAGGACAGCAAATGAATGGTCATAAACTGTTATTTAATATGTAAGGAAGTCAAAACACTTGGTTTAATGGACGTAGATAGATGTATCTAAGCTGCACATTAAGTCCAATTTGATTGCTATGGTACCAAATTTTACATAGCAACAACTTATTTTTACATTAACGGTTTTTTAACAGTTTTTTATTTATGCTATGTACACTATATTAAATACTTATGTTAAAATGAGATTCACACTTCTTATGGAAGTTATAATTTTAATTGATTGTTACGGAAATCTAATATTTTACTAATTTTTGCAAAACAATAGTATTGATTGCTATTTCATTACATTTTAACATTTAAAAGTTAATACTTAGCCACAGATATGGATGCTAATAATATTTTAGAATGTAATAAATGAATAATAGAATTGACATAACATAAAAGTTTTGTTTCATTATTTAAATGTGCCAAACATCATTAAAATAGCCATGGTTGGTAGAAAAGTGGCATTAGTCTTATCAGTCGAGACCAATACATCACAATCCTGCTCGGTGTGTCTTTTTACACCAAATGAGATAAACAGTATTGAAAAAATGGTAGCAAAAATTGAAAATGCAAACTACTCTGGTCTACATTATGGCTAGTCATTATTACATGCATGGATAAGAACAATGGAATGCAGCCTTCACTATGCTTACAAATTGGATACCCAAAAGTGGGTGGCGCGTAGCACAAAAGAAAAGTTATCTGTGGCAACAAACAATAAAAGAATCCAAGATGCCTTTAAAAATTGTCTTAGATTAATTATTGATGCGCTCAGAGCTGCTAGTTCTGGGACATGCAATAATGGAAATACAGCTCGTTGTTTTTTCCAATCTGAAAGTATTGTGGCTGAAATTTTAAAGTTGGATGTACTACTGCTGAAAAAGCTGTCATCTTGACCACATTGTCATCAGCTTTGCTAATTAATGCAGAAGCATATCAAAGATACTGCCTTTAGTTAAGTTTTTTTGTTAAGATTATTTCTAAACTGAGTCGACGTTAACTTAGCTTTGTAATTGCATGATTAATTACCTCTTGAAGGTGGCTCATTTCTTTGCATAGAGCTACCCATGGTCTTACATACCACAAAGTTGCACAAGATATTATGACACGGACATGAGGTTGTGAAAAGAATGGTCTTGCTTATTGGAATGCTCTCTGAAGAGGTACAGGAAGCACGAAGCAAGAATTTCAAACGTTTCCGTGAAAACTTCACACGCAAATGCCGTCGTTCGAAAACTAACTATATATTTACCTATGTACTATGCCATCTTTTGTGCTCATAAGACCCTATAATTAGCAGCATCAGGAGGTTAAACTTTAAAAATTCAAAATTTCAACGTCCAGAAGGAGTCAGTTATTTGCTTTAGGCTCCGATTTTCATCCAAAATATGATTTTTTATTTTTTGCATATATGCATGTTTTATAAATTAATAATGTGCTTTAAATTGTCACTGTTTTTTTTTCAATAATTTTTGTTTTTATTAATAATAATCTAAATATTTACCTAAATTTAATTACCTAAATATTTGTATTTAGTTGTTATTTAAAATAGGACTGTGAAATTCCAATGAAAATTTATTCAAAAATCAATTTGTCTTTGTGTAATTAAGGAAAGTATCTGGTTGTTAAGCAATATAGGTATCCATACCAACTAAAGTAAAAAATGTATGACTTCTCATGTCAAATTTAGTAAATATAGCACTGGTAAAAAATCTGCAACTATCAAATAGGTTGTTGCGATGTAAATTAGATATCCATAAAACTAGGTAACTATAGCAACCAAATGATAAATATCCTTCTCATAAGAAGAGCAAATCTCATATTGATGCACAAACTGATTATAATGCACGCATAAAACATCTACAACTACTAAAAATAGGTTGTTGCTAAGCAAAGTTACATATCTATAGCAATTAAATGTAAAAATATCACTTTCATAAGAAGCGCAGACTTCATATTATTACTCATGCCAAATTTAGTAAATAAACATCAAATATTTAATTACTTATTAATTTTGTCCATTAAAAGTGAGTTCTGGCCCACTGTGCACTACATGTAAAAAAGTAATGAAAACTTAACATTTTGAGTGGACATTTTTCGTGCAGACTTTTTGTACAGAATTTCTCTCAAAAGGGCACTTTAGGCACACTTGGAAAAAGAGCTTGGCTGAGCCCCTGCAGCCCTTTCTGTATGCACGAGCCTGTTCTGGACAGATCTTATATATGCAAACAAAGATTATAATGAGAGAACAACGGAAATAAAAAAGAAATTGTTTAAAGAAACTAAAGAAATACTAACAAAAGGTATATATGCAAAATTTGTTTAAAACAAATTGACAACGCGTAAATTTTCAGAATAAGAATTCTTTTATTTGTAACATTTTTAGAATTTTAAAATTCTTTTATTACTAAAATGTATTCCGTTCTAGTAAATGATTTTGAATTAATATTATTTAATTTTTTTCGAACAAATCATTATTTTATTGATGAAAGATCTGACCCAAATCTAAATTATTTTAGCTGCGCACGTCCATTACAAAGTGATTGCGCTTGTTTTTATCCAAATGAAATAAAAGAATTCTTAGAGTGTGACCGCGTAAATGTATTGCATATTAATAAAGGAAGTCTAAAGAAAAATTTTGAAAGTTTTTTTTATAAGTATGAAATGTACCCTAAAAGTTTTTAATTTAATTTGTATAAACAAAATATGGTGCAATTCTCATAAAATAAACTCTAACTCAAATATTGACTTGCCTGGTTTTAAAATAATATTAATAGCGCGTAAAGCGAAAAAGCGAGGTGGTGGTGTGTTTATTTATATAAAAGAAAGTTTTTATTTTGTTACGAGGTTTGCCGTGCAAACCTCTTAACAAACCATTTCTGACGACGATAAAGAGATTTTAACAATCAAAATTTTAACTAAAAATACTAAAAATATACTTTTTAGTTGTTGCTATCGCCCACCATCTGGCGTAATTAAATGTTTTAACAATTATTTAATTACAACAATTTTTTTTTTTTTTTGCCATAAAAATTTATACATAACATAAAACATATGTAAATACAAATAGCAGGGGCAAGAAGAAGACATTTGTCTTATCGCCAAAGCAGTGGCACAAGTGCGAACTGACGTCAGTGCGAATTGACATAAGTATGCCGAACAAAATTGTAAACATTGGCATAAGTGCGAATTGAAATAATTACGAACTGGCATAAGTGCGCCAAATAAATTGGCAAATATTGGCATAAGTGCAAATTAGTATTTTACACTTATCCTATTTTGCACTTATGCCAGTTCGCACTTATGCCAATGTTTGCAAATTTATTTGGCGCACT
Source organism: Hydra vulgaris (assembly GCF_022113875.1). Classification (NCBI taxonomy): domain Eukaryota; kingdom Metazoa; phylum Cnidaria; class Hydrozoa; order Anthoathecata; family Hydridae; genus Hydra; species Hydra vulgaris. The sequence continues at coordinate 50,586,965 of NC_061161.1, read as the reverse complement.
TATGCCAGTTCGCATTGATGCCGATTTGCACTTATGCCAGTTTCTGTAACTGCTTTGGATTTATGCTAGTTAGCACTTATGCCTATTCGCACGTGTGCCAGTTCGCACTTACGCCATTCGCACTTATGCCAGTTTGCACTTATGAAATTTGCGCTTATTCAGTCGTCTATATGATGCTAATTTTCCGAAACGAAAAATAAATCTAAAACCGAAAAATGTAAAATCGACATGGATTACAAACATTCTAAGAAAACCCTCCTAAGTCAAACAAAAGTTATACTTAGGTCGTTAGGAATGTTCGTAGAACTCCCCTATAAAAAAAATAAAAGAGTTTTTTTAATTTTATTTCATTAAATGTTCAAAATAATATCCATCATTATCTATACAAAGTTGCATCCTTTCAAGCCATCTGTGAAACGTTTTTTTATACTCTTCTTTGGGTATACTTCACGGCCTTCTATAATAACAGGCCTTGACATCGCGCAACTAAGTTGTTTAACTGAAGGCCGATATCTAATACTGTGTTTACATTTCATTCTTTTAACGTTTGACGTGAGTTTTGCGTTCGCGCATTTTTAATAAATTTTTTAAATTTGATTGGTTTATAAATTAGATAGCGCAACTTCAAGACGTTGTTAGGTTCAAGACGTTAATATTGGCCTTATTACAGATATTTTAATAATTATTATAGATGTTTTAATAATTGAAATGCCTTTAAAATGCTGTGTACCTCTTTGCAAGTCGAACAATTACTCAACTACAACAAAAATATCAATTTACAAATTCCCGAAGAATCCAGAGAAGAGAAAAAGATGGAGTGATGCTATCCCAAGAACTGGTTTTACTGTTTCAGACTATACAGCAGTATGTCGACTCCATTGGCCAGATGATGCACCTTTTAAAAGCAAATATGGGAAGCAACGGCCTTTAAATCCACCATCTGTTTTTAAAAACATACCAACTAGTTGTTTACCCACACCAGCAAGTAAAGTTATAAAAACTGTAACTTCAAGCGGTTTTCAAAACAATCTACCAGATGAGTTAAGTGATTTCTAAAAAAGGATGAACTTATATTTGACGATATTCAATCTTTGTTAAGTGATAATAACGATGTTATTGTTTTCCAGCTTAATAAAAAAAGTTTACACATACAATCAAAAATGTCCAAACTTGGTGTTCCATTATTTATTTTAGAAATTTTCGATGATTATTCATTTGTACTTACTATAATGGCACAACTTGTAATATTTTATCTTTAACTGTAAACAAATTAAAGTTAATAAAAACAAAATCAGCTTTATTTGAAGCAGTTAGATTTTTAAAAAATAAAGAAAGTTCGTATCGGTCAAATATTTTATTTGAGCACCTTAATGCTATGAGAAAAGTTAATGTTGGTGAAGTTTATATACTCCAGAATTTATATGTAGAGCATATGAGCATATGAGCATATGAGTATTTTGCTATGCAACGAAGTTTATATGATCGTTTATGTATTGACTGCAAGTTGCCGAGTATACGGACTTTAACACAATTGACTTCAAAAATAAGCTCGATGGAGGACCTAAATTTTGTAAATAGTATTTTTATGAATTTAGATCCATTGAAAAGAACTTCCATACTACTAATTGATGAGGTTTATGTTAAAGCTTTATTACTTTACCAAAGAGGTGCTTTGTTTGGTCAAGCAGTAAACTACCCTGAAAAGTTAGCTAAAACAATTTTATCATTTATGATTAAATGTCTTTTTGGTGGTCCAGAATTTATATGTAGAGCTCAACCTGTTGCAAATCTTTCTTCTGAAATTCAATTTACTCAAAGTCAACAAATTGTTGATACAATAAATAATATTGAAAATAGTAAAACACTGGCAATAATTACTGATGGTAACCGTGTAAATCAAAGGTTTTTTGAAATGTTTGAAACAGTTGATAATAAACCATGGTTAACAACATCAGGTATATATTTATTGTATGATTATGTGCATCTCTTGAAATCTATACGAAACAATTGGTTAACAGAAAAGACTGGCCAACTTCAATTTTTGAACAATGGAGAACTAGCTTTGGCTAAATGGAGTGATTTAGAAACTTTATATAAAACTGAGTGCAATATTTTTTTTTAAACTCTCTAAACTTACAGCTAAATTAGTTTATCCAAAACCAATAGAGAGACAATCTGTAAAGTTTTGTTTGTCTGTTTTTTGCAAAGAAACAGTAGCTGCATTAAGAACACATCTAGAGATTGAAAATAAAGCATTTGAAGATACTGCTGTATTTATTGAAAAAATTATTTCTTTTTGGAATGTTGTAAATCTCAAAGCACCTGGCGCTGGCATTCGGTTTAAAAATGAATTATGTGGAGAAATGCACTCTGTTGGTGATCAACAGTTACAACTGCTACGAAGTATTGCTGAACTGTCTAGTTACATGAAACCTACAGGTAAGCGTGTAAAACAGCTTACTCTAGATACTAGCAATGCAATAGCGCATACATGTTATGGTCTAATTGATCTTGTAGAAACTTTGTTGAGTAATGGAGCGAAGTATGTTTTATTAGGTTGGTTTACAACAGATCCACTTGAAAAAAGTTTTTCTAAACTTCGACAGGGATCTGAAGGTACTTACTTTATAAACGCTAAGTCTGTAAAAATTAATATTCAACATACTAAATTGATACTACAACTTGACATTCCTGTTGATGGTATTGATGGTCATACTTGTTACACATGTTTTAGAGATATTTCTACTGATGAAAAAGAACTGCTTGATAATATACACGATCTTGAAAGCTCAATTAACAAATCTACATTAGTGGCTATAGTTTACATAGCTGGCTGTGTGCAAAAAAGCGAAATAAAGATTAATGATGACACTAACAATTATTATTATATATGGAAGTTGTCTGAATAACAGAAGCGGACTTGAAATTCCTTCAGATACTCTAGTCCAATGGTCAATATTTTGCTTTTTGTTTTTTCAAAGTGCTACTGGCCCTTTATGCAGAACATTTTGTGTTACTCAGTTTCAGTTCATTGCAGCTAAATATAAATTTAAAATCACAAAAAAACAATGCAGAGTATATTTTAATATTTTGCTAAAGAATTATGCAATAATTACCACTCCCAGCAGAAGCAAAGAATCTAAAACGAAAGTACTAAAGCTGTCATAATTTATGTGAAAATTAGTTTTGTAATTTATGCTATTTATATAATTATCTTTCTAATATATATTATTATAATTCTTTTTGTTATTGATACTATTACTGATATTATTATTACTATTATTGATACTATTTAATATTACATTAATACTCTTAATGAGATTTGAAATATAATTCTTTTAACAATTTTTTGGTTTTCTTTTTATATTTCCGTCTTTATTAGAGATTTTTTATTAGAAAACACAGACTGCCATTACGCCCTACCAAATATAAAACCATCAATATTTTTGTAAGTGAAAGTTTAATCGGCCTTCAGTTTTTACGGCGTTTTGCGCGACGTCAAGGCCTGTTATTATAGAAGGCCGTGGTATACTTTCAAGTAGCTTAGTTATGCGGGTTTTTTGTCTTTCGACGTCAGTATCGTCATCAAGATTTTTTTTTATCAAGTCGAATAGCCTTTAATCGGATGAAGGTAAGTCTGGTGAGTATGGTGGGTGGCGAGTTATTGTAATTCCAGCTTGGTTTAGGTATTTTGTGACAGCTTGAGTTACATGGGGTCGAGAGTTATCATGGAGAAATTTGATATTGTGAGTGCCTGTTTTAGGTCTTTGCTTATTTATTTCGCATATAAGAGTTTTCAAATAATTTTTATATAATATTCTCTAATAATGTTGTCTCCCTTTTCAACATGACCTAAATGAACAACACCTGTTGTTTTGAAGATAATGTAGAAAATGCTTTCCGGCTGAAACCTGACGCATCTTACTATAATTGTTGGACTTTCACCTTCATCGACTCAACTAGCTTTAGCTGACTTTTGTCCAACTTGTCTCAAATAAAACCACAACTTATCCCCTGTAACAATATCACATAGCCTCCATGGACCGTTTCTGAAAAGAGCTAAATTTTCCTTACATGCCTCAACTCTATTCTTTCCATTTTGATCAATTAACTCGTGGGCTACCCAACGTGATGCTAATTTTCTTTTTTTAAGTGCATTGTGAATAATTTTGTTGATTTTAAAACGATTAATGGATGTCAGGACTTTAACTTTTATCATGTGTTGCATGCGGATTCTCTTCAATAATGGCTCGCACATGTTCAATATTCTCAGCTGTATACGTGGTTTGAAGGTGCGATAAGCGAGGATCATCTTCAAGACTCTCTCTACCATCTTTAAATAAAGTAATTTACTTGGCAACTGTACTATGTTTTGGAGCTTGGTCACCATGAACTAAAACAAATTCATCGGTTATAAATTGTGCTGAAACTCAAGTAGAACACGGGTTTTAATATATGCTCGATATTCAAGCTTTTCCATTTTTTTCCATTTTTTTTTTCAAACGTATATAATAAAATTTAAATAACTTTTTTAATAAACATTCAAAAAATTTCAACAAGTACTAAAAATATTCATAGTTAAACAGTTAGTTTAAGATGATATATAAATATTTAATTATTTCCTGTCTTATTGTAAGTTTATAGATGAAGTTCTAGGAACTTTTTTAACGACCTAAGTACGTTAAATATTTAAAAGCTTAGACAATTAAAAGTTAAACCATCAACAAGAATTATGCGAAAGTTTTTGAAAGATTTAAAAAGAATCTAAAAATAAATACTATTCTAATACACGGGTTTATAGTCTCAGTTCCGTTCCGTAAATTATCACAAATTCGTTTAGCATTTCGAACGTATGTTAGTGATAAATTTGGTTAGGATATTTAGTGTTAAAAATTTTTTATATCAAAGATTTTATATGAGAGTAAGATCAATAAGTCATATTCTGCTTCTCAAACTTTTTCTCAAATCTTCTCAAATTCTAGAGCACCCCCAGCCAGAATTCACGATAACTGTATATAGCTGACCCAGAGAAATGGCTGGGTGCATATAAAAGCCCTTGATGTCTGGATTTCAAAATCATAAAATTTGAAATCCAACAATATCGTCTCGGAAAATAAAATGAGTTTTTATTTTTATTATATTACAGCAACTAGACAAATGGCAGGATAACTATTTTTTGCATTTTTACAGTATACAAAAAAATTTAAGTGAGTGGTAGTTTTATTATTACATGACTAAAACATTGTTATTTTGCTTTTATGACTTTGCAAAAAGAGCATACCTTTATTTTTTACATAAAATGATTTTTTGTTAGTATTGGTGTTAAAATTATGGGAAAGGGCTATTCTTAGTACATCAAAACGAAGAGCCACTCATTTTTACGCTTTTGAAATCATTTGGTCTTTCAAAATGCCCAATCAAACTAAAACTCACAAAGATTGCCGGAAAACTGTGTGTTTCTTGTGCTTAAAAAAAAGCACAAGGACTATTTCACCATCAATGGCACCTTAAATTTCAAGCTTGTTTGAACAAAAGATCAACTTTGAAGATGAACGAACGCCAATTGGGATTTGTGAAGGATATCGTTCAACACCGCGCAGAAAACTTGATGGAAACGAGGTTGTAATGCCAAGACTCTAATGATTTGAAACCATCAATGTCAGGCGACCTGCAAGCGGACTGATCTGTAATGGCATTATATGTCAAGTTAGAAATCTAAAACTAAATGAATCCCATCCTCTTGAAAAAGTCAGAAAAATGACAACATGTGAAGAGAAAGCTGTGAATAAAAATTTAACCTCCGACCACAGATGTTCCAAATGCCTCTCGGTTCTGGCAAAAGGAATTTCTCGTGTATGCACTGAAGCTAAGTTTCGTAAAAATATGAGACTTTTGGTATCAAATGACAGCACAGTTGCTCAACAAATTGCAGCTTCTGCAATAGCTGGCACAGATGCTTCCTCTCAAGGAACAATTTTTCTGGCTCAAGCAAAAGGTAGACGACATTCACCTGTCACCCCAGGCAAAAATGAATTTATTGTAGTATAATTAAATGTGTTCAATTTTATTAGTTCTCAATGCCAAAAATGTGGTCAATTCTTGAGAAAAGTCAATTAATTAAACTGTGACAACTTGTAAAATTTAAATAAAATTGCCAAATTATTTACTTTTAGGTCCTTTAAGTGCAAGAAGACCCTTTGGATCAACATCATTAGTTACTGCAGGAGATCTCATTCAAGTGCAAATCAATACTAGATTGTCAAACACAAACGTGAAAAGTTAGCGACAACTGTGAACCAAGTTTTAGCAGTCCGAATTACTGAGCCAAACATTCGTTCCAAATTTTCTGCATTAGGAAACTCACTTGCCGGATTTTTTGATCAAACAGATACTCTCCCTTTTTTTTTTTTTCTTCGTAATTCACCTTTCCAAGGCCAAGAAGGCCACTACAGATGGGGAGGCTACTTGTAGTTGTAACCCTCTCTTAACCCGAAACACGAACTTTGATGAATAATGCCGCAGCGCGGTGAAACAAGTTGAGCGCAGTACTGCGAGGGACGTGGTGGGAATCTGAACAAGGCGATGGAGTTATTGGCAAGAAACTTGTAGTTCACTGTAAAGATCTGCAAGAACTGATAAATAAAGTTGATTTGTTGCAAAAAATCTTCACCAAGCCATTAATCAAACTTGGCATTGATGGTGGTGGTGGGTTTCTAAAAGTCACACTGGGAGCTATTGAGAAAATGCCTTGTGAAGATGATCCTCCTCCATGCAAAAAAACTTAACTACAAACTTGGGTCTCTAAATCATCCTGTCAAGCTTTTGATGCTGCAGGACGTGACATCAAAAAGGCAAAAGAATTCGAAAATGTGGTTCATCCTCCATTACTTGCTTTGGATGATGAGCTATTGGTTTTGGATCTAATTCTACCTATGGAATTGCATCTGCTGCTTGGAATTGTCAATCACCTCTTCAAAATCTTGAAGTCAATGTGGCCGCATGCTGAAAAGTGGCTAGATGCTTTTCACATAAAACAACCTTTCCTCGGAGGACAATTTGCTGAAAATGATTGTCACAAGCTTCTGAAGAACCTGGATTTGTTGCAAAATCTTGCAGAGAAAACGTACTCAACTTATATTTGTCCCTTTATCCACACTTTCCGGAAAATTGAAGCAGTGGTCAGTGCTTGCTTTGGGTCTACATTATCATCTGATTTCTCTAGAAAAATTGACTTATTCAAAAAAGCATATATGGCAATGCCATCTGGAAGCGTGACTCCATAAGTGCATGCAATATTTTTTCATGTGAAAGACTTCATTTAAAAAAAATAATGCTTTGGGAATTTTCAGTGAACAAACAACAAAAGCAATGCACCATCACTGTTTTTTTTTTTAAATTTTTTATTTTCAATTGTAATTATAATTTTAAAAATTATATGTGATAAATTGTGTGTGTAAGTTTATATATATATATATATATATATATATACATACATATATATATATATATATATATATATATATGTATATATATATATACATATATATATATATATATATATATATATATATATATATATATATATATATTTATATATATATATATATATATATATATATATATATATATATATATATATATATATATATATATATATATATATATATATATATGTATATACATATATATATATATATATATATATATATATATATATATATATATATATATATATATATATATATATATATATATATATATAAATACATATACATATATATATATATATATATATATATATATATGTATATATATATATATATATATATATATGTATATATATATACAGGGGAGAGCGAGGTCGGTTGTCACGCGGGTTGGTTGTCACAAAGTTTATTACAGAAAATGTAGATAGCATTTAGAACTTTAAAATCATACAATGGAAATGTTATATAAAAAAAACATTTTCACAGTAATTTTCATCTTTTTCTAGTGTGTAGAAGAAAAGTTATTCGTTTTTATAGGTTTTTGACATGAAAAAGTAATATTTCGCCCACTTAGAAATTTTCTTTTACAAATCGAAATGTATTTTATTGTGTTTTGAATGTTTGTCTTTTAAGTTTTTTATTGATTTGAGTAACTTAATCTACAAAAAATTCTCATGAAATTTGCACGTGTTTAGCTAAATTTACAGGTGTCTAGCTACTTACATAGAAAGGGGTGGCTTGCCACAAAATATATGGGGTTGGTTGTCACAATTGCCTCAATTCCGTGTACTGTAAACTATACGCCACTTGAGGATTATTTAAATTTTTAAGATTTTAATTTGAAAATTCAAAGTGTTATATTTGTTTAATTTCAAACTTTATTACGTAAAACTGTGATCCAAATAAATTTTTAATACAAATATAGAATACTAGCAGTAAGCAACCCGTAATACGGGTTGTTAGAAAATAAATTATTAATAATACGGGTTATTAATATCAATTTATTATTCTCTCTAATGAAGTATAAACTTATTTTATATATTTTTAGTTCTGCTCACTTTTATTGTTGTCGGCTTCTTAGCATAACTCAATTCCTAGCATAGCTTTATTTTTATTTAAAGATACAAATAACCATTTATTTCGAAATGCTCGAACATTTTGCGCTAATCACAACAAACTAAATATATTATAACTTTAATTATATGCATAGAAAATGATCCATGTCTTATTTTAAAATTCCGGAAAAATGTTTAGGTAACTAAGTTGTTTATAATTCCTTTTTACAAAAGAGAATTTTTTTTAAATTTTATAAAAGTGATGAGTGAAAAGCTTAAAAAACAAATATCACAAAATTATACCTACAATTTAACGTATAAAAATTGTTTTGGATATCCGGAAAGATTATAACTTAAAAAGTATATCAGAAAACGGAAAAAACTAATCACTGTATACGGCTCCCGTAATATTAATACTTATTACTTTAGCTTTCAAAATACGGTAATCGAATATATCTATTTACTTCATAGTTAACGTATATCAACATATATTTATTTCAGCATTCATATTATCCAAATTTATACTAACGCAGTAAATATTTAGCGAAAGTTGGAAATATATTTCGCTTTGAGTTTGTCTTACCTTTTTATTATATTTTGTATAGGTCAAGTGAAATATATCTTAATGATTGATGAAAAAACAATTGCTTTTAATCGACATTTTTGAAGTAATTGTTACGCTTTACGCAAATACAAATTTTTAACTTAGCTGAATTAACTTAGGTGACTTACTTAACTTACGTGAATACAAACTTTTAACCTAACTACCCAAAATTTTATGATTTTTTTTTTAATTTAGTGTCTCCTTTTTTTATATAATTTACCCACAGCCCTTCCATCCCATAATCGCCATTTGCAGACCCCCTCTACCCCAGAGTATTTTATGGACGATCCCTAATGAGCTAAAAAGGTTTTAAAACAGATTTTAAAACCATATAAAACAGTTGTAAAAATATTTATATGTATATTTAAACTTGTGTTCACTTTTTGAAAAATTGGTAAAAAAAGCAAGTTATACGTTTACATATCTTTAAAACAAATTTATTTACATGATATATAGTTAAATATGTAA
>NC_061161.1:50564851-50572351 GCF_022113875.1 Hydra vulgaris | reverse complement strand
AAAAAATAATAGGGAGAGTATGCAGGGTAATTTTTAAAGTTAAAAATTATTTAGTTATTTTATTTTTTCATTGCTTTATGTTAATGAAAATAAAAAATGTAATGGACGTGTTTAACAAGTTTTATGTTTGTACAAAGTTTTATATTTTTGATAAGAATTGTAATAATTGTATATATTGTTTTTTTTTTTTTTGTTTTTTTTTTTTAGAATCTCTTCAGTCAATCAATGAAGAAACTACTTTAAGAATGAAGTTATGCCCGGGTCAAAAACTCTGTAGAACTTGTTGTAAGAATAATAAAACTATTAAAAACATAAATATTGAATCAATGATAAAAGCAATACATCATATATTGAACTTCAGAACCGACTAGTTCTGAAATTGCAAATAAAACTTTCAGGATGTTGGGTTGTTCTCCGTTAAAATCAGTGTCTATTCGAGACAGACCCATTCATAGAAAAAAAAATTAAAGGATTTCAAATTATTTGGGAATTTCTAATAAAGAAATTTCTATTAGTTGCTCAATAGACAATTAATATTTGAAAAAAATCAACCTTTCACTGAAAAAAAAAAAAAGAAAAGAATAATTTTATCTACATACTGTAGACAAAATTATTGAATTTTATTTTAATGATGAAAATAGCAGGCAAATATCTGGTAAAAAAGATATTGTGAGTTTAGCTCAAAGATCTCATATGCAAAAGCGTTTGATTCTCTCAAATCTAAAAGAACTGTATGCTAAGTTTAAAACTAGTTATCCTGGTATAAAGACTTGTTTTTCTAACTTTTGCTCATATTGTCCAAAATAGTGTTTTACAATAGGAGCATCTGGTACCCATACAGTATGTGTGGGCACATACCATCAAAGTGTGAAGATTTTGTTAACAAGAACCTGTTGTAGTTTTCAAAGAAAAGTTTCAATTTTGTTGTACTCTATATATTATTTAGTTATTAAAAAAGTAAATCCTTTTTTTTTTTCATTTCACTAGTTCTAATTTTGTTATTATTTTATCTTAGTTTGCCTACTGTTGAAATATGGTTTTAAAATAGTAAACTTTCATGAATTTAAGTTTACTTTATTAATAATTAGCCAACAGTTAGGGAAATGTTGAATTCAACTGAATTAAGGTAGGAATAGTTTTATTTACAGTTAAAATTACAGAACAAGATTCAACTATTAGGTAATATCTTATTTTGTGCTATTATTTTATTGCATTTTCTTAATAGCATTAATAGCTTTTGTTAAATCAAAATAATAATATAATAATTTATTTCTCGGTTTTAGCTTTGAACTACTTTCAACAAAGTGCTATCAAAAATAGTGTATAATTTTTCCATAGTAAGGCTTTTGTACCATTTATTTGAAACCACACAAATTAAAACTTACCTTTAAAACAAAAATACAAATGCTGTATATGCAGTTGTGTGGTGGGGACATGGTGTCATAAAGTAGACAATATTGCTATACTTTCATTTATTTCTTGATGCCCTTATAAATAATGAATCATTTTACAAGTCATTAGGTGCAAGTAAATATTAAGTTGTTGTTTAAAAATGAATACTGATTTGTCATTATTATAAAATTATCTTATTGTTATAAAATTGTTGCTGTTGGTTATTTCATTTTCATCATTGTTATGCATCATTAATATTATGTATATTAATATTACCATTTAAATAACTTATTCAATATTATATATAATTATTATATATAATTATACTAAATATTAATTACCAGATAATGAAGATGTTAAAAGTTTTTAACATCATTTTAAGCATAAACAATGAAAAGTAAAACTATTGTTAACGTTGTCACTAGAGTCATCTTTAAGTAAAGTTAAATAAAAGAAATAGAACATTTCAAAAAAAAATTTAAACTTTTTTTAGTTTCTTAAAATAGAATGGATGTAGGAAATGATGAAAAAGGAGAACAAGAGTTTCTTGATGTTAGTAATTACATAAATAAAGGGGTTTATCCCAATAATTGCACTGCTAATGCTAAGAGAATTATTCGAAGAAAAGCTAACAGGTATAGTCATATTTTATAGTGTATATACTTTTTAAATGTATCAATACTAGTTTAACAATTAAATGTTTTTTAAGAAATAACTTTTGTGCTTTTTTTTTCTAATTTTATTTTTATTAAAATGTATTGGAAGTTGTAAAACTTATATTTTAAGTTTTTTTTAGGTTTAGAATGGAAGGTAATAAATTGAAATACTTGACTAAGAAGGGTTTATGGGTAGAGATAATTTTTAGCAAAGAGCAGAGAAAGCAAATTATTAGTTCTTGTCATAGTGAACCTATTTCTGGTCACCTTGGAAGAACAAGTACTTTCTACAAGGTTTCAGAACGCTTTTACTGGCCTGGAATTTTTCAAGATATAAAAAACTTTGTATGAATAATTATTTTTTATTTTATTTACATTTAGTTTATGTGTAAAAACTTCAAGCTCTGTTAAAAAACATACTTTTTATAGACAAATTTCGTTCATTTTTTTAGTAAATCTGGTGTCTTGAGACCATGATCTTTTTTTGTTAAAAATAGACATTTCAGAAGTAAATTTTTTATGTATGATTTTGTATCATAAACAGTATATCGCAGCTTAGTCATATTCTTTTTAGCGTTTTAAGTCTGAAGAAGTCTAGTAAAAAAAATATTTTTATTTTTTTCGAAATCACAACAAACATTATATTTTAAATCCAGAAGATAATTTTTACTTTATATTTGTTTAATATGTTTATTATTGCATACCACATATTGGAAAGCATGTGTTAAATTTATGTTAAGTGTTATGTAGCATTTAAATTTTCTTAGGTTTTGTTTTGTGAAAAGTGCCAACATACAAATACACAAAGGTTTGATAAAACACACCCTGAGCTACATCCTATCAAAGTTCAATCACCATGGTTTCACATTGGCATTGACTTGATTGGACCGCTACCCGAAACATCTGTTGGAAATAATTATATTTTAACTATCTCAGATTATTGCACTAAGTGGGTAGCAGCACTTCCACTAAAGTCTAAACATGGGAGTAGTGTTGCAACAGCCTTGGTTAAAGTAAATTTCTATATTATTAATCTAATGATATTGAATTTATTTTTGCTTGATGTTAAAAATTTTATATTTTTTAGGTTTTTATGCAAATGGGTATACCAAGAGTTCTTACTTCTGATCAGGGTGCAGAGTTTTCCAACCAGGTGAACGAGGAATTAATGACATTGCTTAATGTCAAGCATCATTTTACCACAGCATATCATCCACAGGTTGAAAATTTTTAAAGGAATTCTAAAGCAACAGTTGTTAGGTTTTTAATTTGTGCATCTTATACTTTAGGCAAACGGTTTAGATGAGCGATTTAACCAAACCATTCAATTAATGCTGGTAAAGTTTTGCAGTGACAAACACACAACATGGGATTCCAACTTATATGCTTGTACTTTTGCGTATAACACTTCACGGCAAGAGTCAACAAAATACACTCTCTTTGAGCTAATGTTTGGTAGGAAGCCTATACTTCCCATAGAACTTGAAGTTGCTAATGAATCACCTCAATCTTTACTAAGTGATTTTAGCTCAAGACCTGAGTGCAACCAAACTTTTATGAACAAAATAATTGAATCAAGGTGAAGATGGTTAAAGCAAAAACATTTGCTGGTTTCACAAAATATGATTTCTGAAATGTTTTTTAAATGAATTATGAAGTTTTAAATTAATATTTTGTATTTTAGATCAAGTATACTAGAAAAGGCCAAGCAAAATATTGAAAAAGCGCAAGAAAAGCAGAAAAAAGATTATGATAAGAGGCATGCCAATCCATCTGTTTTTGCAATCGATGCTGAAGTTCTTGTTAAAGACTTTACACGAAAAAAAAGGAAAGAAGGCAAGTTGGATTTCCGATGGCTCGGACCCTTTCGTATTTTGAAGAATTTAGGTAAAGGGTCTTACCTCTTGCAAGAGTTAGCCACCATGAAAGAGAAAAGGGTAAATGGCTCTCACATCAAACCATACAATAGAAGTTTTATTAAAGAAGTTGTTTCAGACCAGAGTTCTCTTCTAAATTCCACAATGAGCCTTTATACTAGTAACTATAAAAATGAATTTTTCTGATATAACTTCCAGCCCTGTCATTAAACATGTTTCCGTGATAATGTCAAGTAAGGCTTTTGAACATCTGGAGAAAGAGATATTCTCATAAGTAAGACAGAGTGGTTAACAGATACCATCATTTTTGCATCTCAGAAAATTTTGCATAAACAGTCGTTAATTTCTGGATTTCAAGATCCAATCTTGGGAATAAATATGAAGTTTTTTGCTATAGGTAAGAACTTTATACAAGTGCTTCATGATGGCTACGGACACTGGTTTACCGTTAGCAATATTGGGGCGCAAAAAGCAAACGAAGTTTTTATTTATAATAGTATGTTGCACTCTTTGAGTAATCATAGCAAAAAACAGATGGCTGCTATTTTGGCAACTCGCGAAAAAAATATTACAATTAAAATTATGAGTGTTCAACAGCAGAAAGGAGGCAATGATTGTGGCTTATTTGCTGTTGCGTTTGCTACAGCTCTAACTTATCAGATACAGCCAGATCATTGTGTCTTTCAACAAAACGAAATGAGGGTTCACTTATTTAACAGCCTTGAAGAACAAGATCTCCCCATGTTTCCTACAGAAATTATATGCATAGAAAATGGTGGTGTTAGCCGCATTGAGGTTACAGAAATTTTCTGTACTTGTCGAATGCCTGCTGAAGGAAAAATGGTTCAATGTTTGAAATGCGGTGAGCGGTATCACTCGATATGTTTGATCGATATTACGGAAAGCATATCTGATGACTCCAATTATTTTTGTGCTTCTTGCAATTTATTACTGGATGATAATAAGATGAATAAAAAATAAATATATATTAAAAATTTTCTTTTGATACATATTTATAAAATATGAAAGAACATTAAATCCACTACCCTATTAAATTAGTTTTTATTAGTAAAAAGTAAAACAATAACCAGGAAAAAATAACTGAAAAGCATAACTTGACTTAACTGAAAATTGATTTGTAGACCAAATATTATTTTAAAAATTTATTTATTTGTAAATTTTATTTGTAAACCATGAATTTACTTTAAATAGTAATTAAGTAGTGATTAAAATCACTATGGGAATAAAATAAACTTGTCGTCAGCATATAAAGTTTAGTTTAAAATATTAGTTGTTCTCGAAGTACAAAAACAAATTCCAGGGGCGCACAGAGGGTGGGAGATCTGGGTCCATCATTATTTAACGATAAATTCTAGAATTGCTTTATTATTTTTATTTTTTATTTGGTGAAGGTAGGGTGGGTGTATCCAGTAAAGTTTTAATTATCTATTTCGGACATTATGAAGTTTCTGTGCGCCCCTGACAAAAGCGGTTCTAAAATGAACTCTAAGAAATAATCAATAAAAAAAATTGTTAGTTTAAAATCATTTCTGTAATAAGACTTTCATTTAATTTCCATAACAATTTTAAAAACTTTTAAAGAAAGCATTTGAGTGAAATGACGTATGACAAAAAGAGTAAAAATAACATTCAATATAAATATATATATATATATATATATATATATATATATATATATATATATATATATATATATATATATATATATATATATATATATATATATATATATATATATATATATTGTTAATTCACCTCCTCAAGGCCGAGAAGGCTACTAGACGACGAGGCTTTTGTTGTTGTTATAACCCTCTCTCAACTCTATAACTCCGAAACACGAACCTTGACGAACAAGGCCGCTGCGGAGAGCAACAAGTTGAGCGCGGTACTACCGCGCTCAACTTGTTTGATCGAACCTCTCGCTTATGAAGCGAGCGCTCTACCACTACACCACTACCGCATCATCAGCATATCAGGAAGCATAACTCTACTAATTAAATGTCTTAGGATCCTAAGAAATGCGATTAGCCGGTTAAAAGTGATTAAAACAGAAAGTTATCTTACGATTATAGCGAGCGCTAATCTAATATCAACATCAGTAAACCCCATTTGATAGTGGTTCCACAGAAATTTTTCAAATTATTGCATTGCTTTATTGAGCTATATGAGAAATAAAACTTCCTATTAAAGGTATAGCTGTTTAGGGAACCAAAATGGGAAATGGCCTCAACCATCCATTTATTTGCAGGCCCCAATCGTGAAACCTTTTAGGATGGGAGAGTCATTTTTGAAATAAATAAGCCAGTTCGGAATAGCAAATATATAGATGGCTCGCTTTTTATAATAAAACTTGCGTAAAATAAAAAAGGTTTGGTTACAAAAGAGAGGTCGATCGCACCCAGCGACCCCCACGTTGCAATCATGATTTGCATCTGCTGCCTGAATAGAAATTTAAAAATCAGCTAAAAAAAAGGGTAGAAATCAGAGAAGATAAGAAATCAGAGAAGAAAAAAGGTAGAAATCAGAGAAGATAAGAAATCAGAGAAGATAAGAAATCAGAGAAGATAAGAGATCAGAGACAATCAAACTCAATAATTTATTTCAAACTGATGCTAATTTTTACAATATACTTTAGAAATTTAAATAAACATTTCGCCTCGCACACAACCCCCTCCTCATTTCTTAATAAAATTACTCTCTGTGGCTTAAAACACTCCGTTTTGAATTTTGTAAGACACAAACTTTACATTCCTAGCCTCCCTTTGTCTGTCAAAATTTTTGATAAAAACAACACAAAAATACTTTAAATTAAAAATACAACAATAAATATAGGATTTATTTTTTTCCTAACAATAGGATTGACTGGGTGCTAAATTGTTAAACACAATAAAACACAAATTTTTGTTTCAATTGTTTCCTAAACATGAATAAATAACACCAGAATGGATTACTAAATGCAATTAAAATTAATTCTACATCAACTCCATACCCATTAGATTTTAAGTTTAGTAGTTTGTGGCAAAGCATTGGAATTAAGATTACGAATGCCATACAACTATGGTAAGAAACTTGTGGCTTTACTACTAAAAAAATCCATTTTTGAAGAGAAATATGAGATTAGTAAGGTGCTCAGCAATATGTTTAACTCTGTCATTGATATTCTATTGTCGGGCTTAATGTAAAGTAAATACAACTGTTGGTTTAAACAATGAGTTATGTAATGTAATCTTTTTTGTCTGTGACTTTTTTTCTACAAGCATTATACTTTTATTTATACTGTTTCTCCCATCAGTTTTTATTGCTCTCTGTTTATTAATGTTTAAGATTTGAGTTGTTCTTTTTTTGGAAGGCATTGAAACACTATCTTCAAACTGTAAAACTGATGACTAATATATAATAATTTTTACACACTTGAACTCAGTTTTAAGTTTACATTTAATTTAATGCTCCAATCATCTTTTTGAAATATTTTATACTTTAAAGCTTTCTTGATAACTTTTTCTAGCCATCTGGGTACTGATTTGGTTTAATCAAAGCTGAAGAGAGATTTCATA
>NC_061161.1:50554851-50559851 GCF_022113875.1 Hydra vulgaris | reverse complement strand
TAAAGTCAAATCTTGCTACAAAGAGACAGTTAAGTATTGGCAATTCCAATACCTAACTGCCAACCTTGAAGTGTTTTAATGTTGGCAAAAAGTTGCGTACATCGTTTCATCGTTTCTTTGTTTTATAGTAAGCCTTTGTATCAAATTTTATTTTTTTGCCATCCTGATGCCGACCTTTAAAATCTCAAGGATAGCAACTTATTGCTAACCACATTTGATATATATATATATATATATATATATATATATTATATATAAACGCACACAAATATTTTTTGTTTTTGAAAGCTTATCCTTTAATACTAGTGGTTTGTTAATTGAACAAGTACTTTCTTCATGGTTGTCACTCCTCAATGCTGTTATAAATGTGCAAGACTTTATCCAGGAACGCGTGTTTAGAAATGTTAAGATGTAAGTGCTACAGTTTTTAGGGAAAAACTTTAAATGAATATATTCATCAAGCATTAATATATGCATCATAAAATCACATGAAGCATCGGATTAGTTCTTACAATAATTTTTTTTATTTAGTTAAGCAAATTAGTTTTAAAAATGAACTATTAGAAAATATCTACATGAAACTTCGGAGCTAAAACAAGAGAAATTAGCATTATGTTGTAGTGCAAGTTTTGTTGTTTTTGGAGTTTTGAAGTTTGTACAGGGCATTTGGATATAATTTAGATAAACAGTTTGAATTTTAACTTTTATAAAAGTTGAATTCAGATTCTGGTTAACTTTTTGAATTTATTCTGGTTAACTAAAATTCAGAAAATATATATATACAGCAGTGTTGTGATTAGTTTTTTTTTTTTTAGATTTGGTTTAGTTTTGTTTTCATAACTTTTCGCATAGTGATAAATAAAAAAAAAAAGCTTCATGTTTTCAAAGGGTTGATATATATAGTTCTTATATAGTGTATATAAGAAATGCTTAAAAATGGTTGTACTAGTATACACACTTATAAAGAAAAAAAGCTAAATTTACTCTTTTAAACAGCATCCTTGTTGCTAAGTGGCTAATAAAATGTCTTTGTTACTAAGTGGCTGATAAAATGTCAAAACCGAGACGAATAGGCCTTGTATTTTTGATCATATATAGGTCTATACGGCATGTAGCTTATATTGACACATCTCAAATAACCTAATATTTTATAAACTGTTATTTAATATTATTCTTGACTATTACTCGTCATTCTAAGTGAATTCAATTACTAGTCAGATTATATGTATTTCATTTCTCAAGGTCAATTCCACCATTACAAAACTTTAAAAACATTTAAAACGATAGACCATTTGCAATGCATAATTGTATAATGCATTATATATATTTAGTTATCTTAATCTATATATTAATACTGCAGTAAATAGTGTCGTTTCATTTTCATTTTTAAGGTAGTTTTTAGACTTTTCTATACGCGGTTTTATATTCCACGCCGTCTTTCGAGCAAGGTCTTCAAGCAAGTTAGAGCTGATATATTTTTAGTTTCAAGAAGAATTGATGTTATCCATGGTTTAAAAACTAAAATTTTAAAAACTAAAAATTTAAATAATCGTTTGTTTGTTATTGGTTGTTTTTCAATTTTCTAATTTTTATACCCTGTTTTCATTTTTTAGAAGACGTTAGAACTAAAATGACTGGTAAAATAGTGTTTTTAGTGCAATGTTTCTTTTTTAGTAAACTGTTTCAGTTTGGTCGTTAGTCTTTTTAGAATATTTTAAGCAAGTCTTGTTTTATTTTTTAGAGCAATTAAGAGGAGCTGATGTCTTTAAGTAAGTTCAATTCGTTTTATTATTTATAGATTAAGATTTTTTTTTGCAAAAAGAATAATAAGAATAAAATTTTATTTATATATTTAATAATTAAAATTATTAAATATATAAATAAAATTTTATTCTTATTATTCTTTTTGCAAAAAAATAATAATAAGAATAAAATATTTATATATTTAAAAAATAAAATAAGACTGTTATTTGTGGTCATGTAAGTTTATAAACATAAGTTTGCGTTTACTTCAGTCTATTTTTTATTTCTCCATATCTATATGTATATTTTCTCTTAGAAAAAATAATTAGGAAATAGAATAATTTAAAATTTTTTTACTGGAATTTGTCAAAGGAACGTTGTGTTAAGCTTCATTTTAAGCAGGGGCGGGTATAGGGTTAGTCTTGTTAGGCGTATTAACTAATATTTTTTTTACTAAACTATACAACGATCAGGCTAATGAAATATGTTATATATTTTTGAGATTTTTGAAATTAAATAAAATGAAATTAAATTAAATAAAATCTCTATTTTTTTGGTCTAAACAGCAATAGCAATTAAACTATGAAAAGTATATGCGCACGCAATAGCCCCGTCTTGTAATTTTTTTTTTCGGTAGCGTAACTTCGGACCAAGTTAGTCAAGAAATCTTGCGACTTATCTGGCCCGTTTAATTGGCTGACGAGATTTCAAAAAATTATTGAAGGCCTTTAAATTTTTTTTATTTTTACTTTTTGGTAACATAACTTAAGGCCAAGTTAGTCAAAAAAATCTTGCGACTTATCTGGCCCTTTTATTCGGCTGACGAGATTTTAAAAACTTGTTAAAGTACTTTAAATTGTTTTATTTTTGTCGTTCGGTAGCGTAACCTCAGGCCAAGTTAGTTAAATATATGATGATTGCCCCCTGACTAATTTAAAAGAAGCCTTTTCTAACAAAAATTCTTTGAATGTTTTAAATAACTTTTAAATAATTTTTGATATGGCATGCATTTACAATCTGTAAGGTATTTGCTTAAAAATGGATTTATTGAAAATTTACAAACTCTTTATTCAGAATTGTCAGTAAAGACTTGTCTCCTTCATAAGTCAGATTTTTATCAGTTGTTGACTGTTCATAAGTCAATAGAGTAGAGCACGACATTCCTCAGGAGTAAAGAACAACTAGGCGGTGAAGTAAGATTTACTTTATTCATCCTAACAAGTGAAATAAAAAATTACATTTAAAATTTGTAAACATATTATCCCTGCGTTCGTTCATTTGGGGATGTAAACTTATATAGTGGTAATATTATGAAATACGTTTATTGCCTTGATCTAATTGGTTCAACTTTTTACCAAACTGATTTATTGTAAATAAATGATTAAATCGAATTTTATTTTCCATTGAGCTTATTGTAGAATTTTTTTTCCTTTAAAAATTTTTAATTGCCTTTTTTACAGATCTGATCAGATCTGTTTCAGCTGATCAGTTACAGTGATCAGTTACAGTGATCAGTTACAGCTCTGATCAGCTACAGTTCTGCTACAGATCTGATCAGATCTGATTCAGCTGAATCAACTGACAATTGGTTATTTAGCTCATTTCGGATTTACCTGTGTGGTGATTATAGTCTGGCAATGGATTTAAGAATACTGACAGCAATTGGTTTATATTTAAATGCCTCTTTTTACAGTAATCATCCATTGTTTGTAAGCTTGTACTCAATGTGTTCAAATGAGTTTTCATCAATTGATAATATGTTAGCAGTGTCTGTATCCACACATTGTATGGACTCAGGAAAATTAATGACCTTGTTAAGGAAGAAACATTTTATATGTGTAAAGAATTTTTATGGTCTGTGTTTCTTTGTGTTCTTGCTCTTTCAACTGTGTGTTCTACAAGAGTTTAATGTTACTATAGAACAGTTCTCTCCTAAAATATAAATTTATGTTTAATCTTAATATTGAACCTTGTATTCTATGTTCATCATCAGATATCGAAACAACAAAATAACCATTTGTTGTTTCGTTCGAAGGCTTCTACTTTGAAAGATTTACAAATATAAAATTTGGTTCAATATGTTTTTTTATCATTAAAACAATATTCATGGCTTAGATATTTACCTTCTGAAGATGGAGCACTTTATTTGTGTTGTGTTTTGTTAAGATATAAATACCCTTCAAAATCTTCTAGATTTAAAAATTTGTATTCTCAGTCATTTAAATATAGTCCAGATGCTGTAAGCACGTTTAATAGACATTACCATGGGAAAAACGGGAATAATTGTGAATATCACTCAGCTGAAATATTTATGAACATCATCACGCAGTACAAATTCTACATTATAATGCCTGGACCATATTTTCCGCAATTTTAAATACTTTGAATGGAAATATTTAAAATATAGATATTTTAATAAAGAATATGAAGAGAAGATTGCTTAAAATTGTAAGAAGTTGTTTTGTGAGAAAATCATTTTCTTAGGTCAACTTAATATAGCTTTCAGAGGTCATTGTGATAGTCATTGGCAAATATTCTTTAGTGGGTAGAGTAGGTAATTTTATTGAACTTTTAAAATTCTTGAACTTTATCTTAACAGCTGTGCAAAGAATGCATCTTATATTTCTAATTCCTCACAGAATGAATTAATAAGTTGTTGTGGAAAGTACATCCAGAATATTTTGATTTCTGAAATAAAAGAAAATCAATTTTTTTCAGTTATTGCTGATCAAGCTTCTGACTGGAATAATTGTTTTTAGTAATTAGATTTATAGACAACTCCTATGATGTTAGGGAAGAATTAATGTGTTTTTTACATTGTAAATTAGATACTGAGTAAAGGTTTGTATATACACTGTATATACAAATCTTTATTCAGTATCTTTAAGATCTTCTTTAAATAGAAAGTTTGTATAATTTTTAAATTAAAAAATATAATTATTTTATTTTTTATAGTTTTATTTATTTAAAAGTATTATTTATTTTATTTTAGTTGTTATTTAATTTATTTCATGAGATTTTATTATCTTTATAAATTTAAACATGTCTAATTATTTTTGTATTCTTTTTTTCTCTAATTATCTTTAGTTTTACCTGTCAATTGTTAATCAAAACTGGTACCGTTATGTACTGCATCTTTGATATTTTAATTAAGAGCATTATATGCATTGTCTTTTATATGCTTTTTCTCTTTTTTTTCAGCTCTACCTTGAGATTCTACCATGTGTGGTTATTTGAGTTGAAATATAGTTTTAATT
>NC_061161.1:50239851-50549851 GCF_022113875.1 Hydra vulgaris | reverse complement strand
TTACAATGGTTATCAACAATATAGACGTCGTGATGATGGGTTGGTTATCAATATTAAAAGCAACAATGAAGATAACCGTTGGGTGGTATCTTACAATCCTTAGTTATCTAAGAAATATCAAGCCCACATTAATAATGAAGCTAGCATGTCTGTAAAGTTTGTTAAATATTTGTACAAATACATAAACAATGGACATGATTGTTAATCACGATGAAGTAAATATTTTTTTGGATTGTCGTTATGTTAGTGCACCTAAGGCACTGTGGCGAATATTTGAGTATCCCATAAGTCATATGTCACACACTATTATCCGTTTTAAGGCTCATCTTCCTGAGAATTAGATTGTGTAATTTAGAGAAGGAGAAGAAGTGGCTTTAGATAATGCTGCTTAACGCGATACACACCTTACTGCATGGTTTAAATTGAATTAAAATGAAGGAGCGCATCGCTATTCATATGTAGACATTCCATATCACTATGTATTTAATGATAAACATTGTAAATGGAAGGTTAGACAAAGAGGTGGAAATAAGGTGATAGTAAAAATGTATAAAGTTAGTCCAACAGGAGAATTATTTTTTCTTAGGTTACTTATGCAGACATAAGCAAGATCTTGGGAGGATTTGCGTACTGTTAATGGAATAGTTCTTAAAACCTTTCGTGAAGCATGTGTTTTAAAAGGTTTGTTGCAAGATGACACTGAATGGCAGAGTACTCTTTCTGAGGCAGTTTTAACGGGAATGCCTAAGCAAATTAGACAGCTGTTTCCAATTATTTTAACCTTTTGTGAACTTGACAACCCTTTGCATCTTTGGAAAACTTTTATGATGGAGGATTTCATTCATCGCCTAATCCCGTTTATATTAGCTGAACAAGCTACTCTTAGTCAAATCGAAAAGATTATTAATCAAATTGTAAAACGCTATCTGATTATAATTTGCCTATTGTTGATGAATTCATAGAATTTAATCTAGAAATTTAAATGATAATGTTCAGCAATCAATTGTCGAAGCTAATAAAATGAGACCGCTTTTCAATGTCAATCAATTAAATGAAAGTAAAGCTGTCCTTGCTGCATTGAACGAGCAACCAAGTGTAGAAAATCAACATTCCAGATTATTTCATATGGATGGACAAGCCGGTAGTGGCAAAACTTATACATATAATTGTTTGATTGCTGGAACGAGCCCTAGGGGTGTTAAATCTGCTACAGCTGCATGGACTTACATAGCAGCAACTCTTCTTACAAATGGATCTACGCTGCACGGCTTATTTAAACTTCCTGTCCCACTACTGGATAACAGCACATGAAATGTGACTTCTAACTCTATTCAGGGACAACATTTAAGGCAAGTTAGTTTGTTTATGCTTGACGATACATCCATGATTTCCAAACACGCATAAAATGCAATCAATCGGTTGTTAAAAGATGTTTGCAACAACAACTTTCCGTTTGGTGGAAAAGTCATTCTTTTTAGTGGTAACTTTAGGCAAATATTGCCAGTTGTGTAAAGAGGACGACCAGCTGAAGTTGTAGAATCATGTATAAAATTTTCTATACAGTGGCAATGGGTGCAGAAGTGTACATTAACTGAAAATATGAAAGTACGTGATGGAGAAGGAGAATTTTCCGAATGGCTGTTAAAACTTGGTAGTGGAACAATGTCTGTCAAGAAGGAAGATCTTTTTAAAGGATGTATTGAAATAACGCAATTACTTTCTCCAGTAATTACATTACTGGAGAAAATAAATCAATTGTTGAAAAAATATTTGGAGATGCTCAACAAGATGAGTATGCTAAACGTGTCATTTTAACACCCACTAATGTGGATTCATTGTCAATCAATGAAGAAGTGCTTGAACGTCTTCTTGGAGAGGTCAAAACTTATTTAAGTGCTGATCAAATAGAGACTGATGACCTTAATGAAAGAAGTAATTTCCCTGTTGAGTTTTACAGCTTAACTCCTTCAGGTATGCCTACTCATTGTTTAAAATTGAAAATTGGTTGTGTAATTATGCAATTTAGAATTTTAGATCTTAAAGCTGGGCTATGTAATGGCACTCAATTGAAGTTTGCGCTCTTCTAAACAATTATATTGATGCAGAGATTTTGACAGGTGTTTCTGAAGGTAAACGGGTATTTGTTCCTCGAATTCAGTTGGCTCCGTCGGATTCTAACTTACCTTTTGTTCTAAAACGTCGCCAGTTTCCGGTCCGATTGGCATATTCTATGACAATAATTAAAAGTCAAGGTCAAACGTTTGATAGAGTTGGTGTTTATTTAAAAAAAACATGTTTCTCTCATGGTCAATTACATGTAGCGTGTTCAAGAACAAGGGCGTTTAATAGTTTATTTTTTAAAGTTGATAAACATCCTATTCAAGGTATGGTAGGTGGAAAATGTTACACAGATAATGTTATATTTTCTTTAGAATCTCATTTGACAAAAGGTTGAGAGCACATTTTGTATGTATAACTTTATTTATTATTTTAATTTTTTTTTTAATAGATTTTGATAAATAACTTTATCATTTAATATTGTTATAAAATGTTTTTATATTTGTTATATAAAGTCATATTTGTTTATAGTTGTATATATGTTTGAATTATGTTGTTTCCATGTTTTCAAAGTAGTGTGACTTGGCAAGTGTGTTGAGCAAGTTTGATAAACTTGCCAGCCAAGCTGCGTATTTAAATACGATATATTGTATTTATACAATTTTAAAAAAATAAAACTGATTTCCTTTTATTGTAAACTTTTGTTAGTTAAAAAAATATCAATATATGCAATTAGTTCAATTTTTTTATATTCTCTCTATTTTATTCCTAATAATTTATTGTACGTATCTTGGGGATCTTTGTAAACGGGGGTGTGGGTTGTAACTAAAAACAAATTAAAAAGCTTTAAAAACATGGAGAATATTTTCGTTTTGCGCATTTGTCAAATAATGAATTACTTAAATATATTTAACGTGTTTAACTAACTAATTAGCTTAGTCTGGATTTGCAACACTTTTGAAGAAATAAAGAAAAAATTCTTATATATAGAAATCATTGTTTTACATTTTATTATTTTGGTTAATTATCTTCATCAAAAACTTGATTACTCTTAATAAAAATAACTCTACTCACCTTGCCAACATTAAAGCAAAATTAAATTTCGACTAACAAAAGGAATTTTTAGTAAATGGTAGCAAATTACCGTTGACAAAAAATTATTGAAATAAAGAGCCCATACAACTAATATAGAAATGGTCTGTGTTGAGCAGACCCAGGTTTACAAACATGAAATTATGTCATGTCAAAAACTATGAATCCTTAAAAGCCACTTTAAAACATTTTTGGTAGCAAAATGTGATAGTGTAGTAGAAAACCTATTTTAGGATTTTTTGGCTCATAAAATGGATTTAAGACATAATTGATTGTGATTTCTTGTTAAGCCGCAATATATAACAATTAGAAGGCTATATGGTCCAGATAGAATATCCAACAAATATTTAATTTGTATTAAACTCATTCACAAAAAATATATTAAGTTTTAGACATTGATTAAAATTGCTAATCATAATATGTGACCCTCGCGATAGAAAAGGGACCGGTAGATAGGGGGAAATGAGTTGTTCATACCACAGAAACAAGCTAATTAAACTGAACAAAATAACATCAAGATCTTTAAAATAACTCGACTGGATCCAAAGTTATGATTTTTTATATTCTAAAGTTAAAATCAAATTAAAGTTTTAAAGTTATGATAAAATGTTATTTGCAATAATTTTGGAAAATGTTGATATGTTAACGTTAATATGACCAAAATAATCAATTCATTAATAGTCTGATATCTATCCATCTATCAAATTCAAATAAAAACAGAAAACTTAAAAACCATAGGTCACTGTGTTTAAACGTGATGTTCTCAGAAACTAGATCCCGCCATGTGGTTTCTTTTACCACGAGGCCAAATATTGTTAATTGAATATACTAATCGTTTTGTAATTTGTTATAATGTAATGCCAAAGTTAAATGCGCTTTTACTTTTGTTACTATCGGCTGTTTTGTTAGGCTTAGTGATGCGCAGTTTTGTTTGTGCGCTGTTTTGTGATTTGTTAGTTTTTCTTCTGTTCTGGAGTTTTAAGATTAAAATTTCCAGACCTATAAAAAAGCACGTTTAGAATTTATTCGATCTATTGCATCTCATCATATCTTTAAATTAGGTTGTATTCTGTTTAAGCATTTTAATCGTTTACATTTTTTATGTCTTAACGTGTCTATTACCGTTATTTAGTTTGTTTTTAAGCATATTTTTTTTTATTTTTTATACCGAATCAATAGAATGTCCCAAATGTTGAGGATGAAGGTTTGTATTTATTTAGATGTGTTGTTATGTTACGGATTTGTATCATGTTACGGAGTTAGTTCTTAAATATATGTTTATTTTTTAGTCGCTGAATTACTAAGAAGTAAGTTTTGTTCCATTTCGTTATAACTAAATGTTTTAAATTGCAATTTGTATATGTTGGTTGATTTAAATTTAAATTTTAAGTTGAATTAAACTTTGAAATAATAAAACGGTTTAAATGATTTTTAAATTTTTGTGAATTAATTTAATTGAGAAAGATTAAATAACTATTTTATTATTGAAATAATTTAAGTAGATTTAGGAAGAATCGACTTTTGCTTTTCTTTTTATTATATAACTGCTTTTTTTGAAGGAGGTTTAAAATTTCAGGTTTTTAAAATCTTCTTAATATAGTATCATAAATAGATCAAAGATTCATTTAATCTTTTTAATCTACTACCAAAGTGTAAATTTACTATCAACTGTTTGTTTTTCTGTTTAGTTAACAACAATGAAAATAGAGGTAGTAAGTTTGAAAAGATTTTTTATTTCTTATAAAGTAACTAAAATAACTAAAATGTTTTTAAAAATGATGTTGTTGATTTAAAAACTGTAAAACAGTAGGTTTTTATAATCTTATGCAATAAGCCCAAAAATTCACATCCTACTTAAAATTATATTTAATTAAGAAAAGATATTTAAAATTCTTATTGAGACAGATTTTTGTCATTTTATATTAAATTAGTTTAACTATGATTTATTTTTTATAATTAATAAAGAGAGAGCTTATGAAGGTATTATTTACATTAGTTAGGTGAATTTATTTTTAAAAAATTCGATAGATATTTTAACGTCTATACATTTAAGTGCTTTTAATGTTTAGACACAGAGTTGAAGAGTAAGATAAGTCAGTGTTTTTGCTATTAGATATTTCTTATTAGGAATTTGTTTATTTGTACTGTATCTGGAGTTTTAAAACTTCAAGTACATTAGCTTTTATTTTCCTTCTAGGAGAGTTGGAACAAAAACTGAGTATGAATTATATGATTAGAATAGTTAAATACCCAGCAAACCACGGTGCTCGGGCCCCGCGCCGTATTTATCTGGGCTAGTCTGGGTAACCCAGCTTGGGTTCAGCGAGGTTTTTGTGTCGGTTTTAGTGTGGTTCCCGTGTTGATATCCCGAACCATCGTGAAACAAATTAAATACACACCTACCAATATTACAAAATACATCAAAATTTATTTATATCAGCAAATTAAAAATTTGGGAATTTAATTTATGGATTTATCTATGACATAGATAAAAATGGACTATGTATTTATTTATAAGAAATGTTTATATATTTTATATGAACATTTAAATGTTTTATATGAAAGGTTTATATAAACTATTTTGCATAATCTATAGATTATGTAAGTACATATATGTACTTACTATAATGTAATTATATTATACTTACTATAATGTAATTATAATAAGATCATTATTTAATAATTTAATCTGATGGAACTTGGTAATAAACAAAATAATGATTAACATATGAATCATATGTTAATCATTATTTTGTATTACACGAACATTCGTATTTCATCAGGTAATCTATTGCATGTTTCGTCAGATAACCAAGTCCCATCAGATAACCATAATATTTTATTAAAACTTATATTTGTATTATCTTAACATATTTAATATTTAAGCAATAGCTGTTATCAGAAAGCATTAAATAAATTTTAGAATTATAATGGCAGCATTTAATGGGAACGTTAATTCCAAGACGTGTTCAGATAGAACAAAAAGAAGAAGAATTAGATCAAGAGTTTCAAACGTACTTACTGAGTTAATTCAGAAAGTTAAGTTCAAAAGTATTTCCATGCTAGATAATCCTGTTATTACTTCGAAGACTGTGGATGACTTAAGCTTTAGTAATTGTAAAAAAAAATTGATCATAATGCAAACGAACACAAAAATCCAAATGAACCTTTTACTATTTTCGATAGATCTCAAAGAGAGTTTTCAGAAATGTTCTCTAATATTATTAAGTCTAGTGTTGGTTTAGATTATAGTAGCTGTGATTTAGAAGCTGATGAAGTTAGCAGCACCCTAAGTGATGATAATGATAATAATAATGAAAATGATGACTGTACACTAGTAAATAAAATTCGAGATTGGGCAATAACATATCGTATATCTCAT
Source organism: Hydra vulgaris (assembly GCF_022113875.1). Lineage (NCBI taxonomy): Eukaryota > Metazoa > Cnidaria > Hydrozoa > Anthoathecata > Hydridae > Hydra > Hydra vulgaris. The sequence continues at coordinate 50,543,319 of NC_061161.1, read as the reverse complement.
TCAGAGGTTTATTACACATACTATATTATATTCAGAGGTTTATTACACATATTGACTCCATTAAACACTGATCTTCCTACTGATTCAAGAACCCTTTTAAATACTCGTCGAAATATTGATATCAAGCATCTTGCAGATGGAGATTATTGTTATTTGGGGTGCAGTATTGAATACAAAACATTTAAAAATTCAATCTGCCTATTACTCAAATTAATCTTTTAGATATTCATACTAACATTGACGGTATACCACTTTTTAACAGCAATTCTATTTCTTTTTAGCCGATTCTTGGTTCACTAAAAGAGTGCCCATCAGGTGGAACTTTTCCTATTGCTATATATAGAAGGACTAAAAAACCTACTTCTTTTAATGAATATCTGAATGACCTTGTTTCAGAAATGAAGAGCTTAAATCAACATGGCTTTTTATTTAATAATAAAACTTACATAGTGAAAATTGATGCTATAATTTGTGATACACCAGCAAGGGCTTTTATTAAATGTATTAGGCCTCACTCTGCTTATAATTCATGTAAGAGATGTATGCAACGTAGCAAATGTGTAAGAAAATCACACTTGCTAATATAGCGGCAACACTAATTGCCGACTTGATCTTTACTGAGCGTCATTATTCTGAGCATCATGTAGGTACTTCACCATTGAAGGAGTTGGGTTGTGGTATGGTTACAGAATTTCCGTTAGATTATATGCACATTGTGTGTTTAGGTGTTATGGGTAGGATTCTGTTTCAATGGATTCATGGGCCGCGTGGAGATTGGAAGCTATATCAGTTACAGTTATCCATGATATCTGACAACTTAGCTGTGATTCGTAAACACATCCCCAGAGAGTTTTCACGAAAACCACGATCTCTTTCAGAATATAAAAAATGAAAAGCGGTTGAATTGAGACAACTTTTATTGTACACTGGACCTGTTGTCTTGAAAAATGTTCTATAAGACACAGTTTATTCTAATTTCTATGATTTGTTTTTAGCCATACGAATATTGCTTAGCCCAAATTTGTTGCAAAAAATCTTGACTATGCCGAACAACTATTAAAATACTTTCACATTTGGTCACATTTTCAAAGTTGATTGAAAATCAACTTGTTTATAATACTCATTCTTTAATACATTTACCAAGTGATGCTAAACGTTACGGTGTTTTCGATAACGTATCAGCATTTAGGTATGAAAGTTACCTTGGGAGATTAAAAAAATTAGTTCGCAAACCTCAGAACCCAACTGGCCAAGTGGTACGTCGAATTATTGAAGGGCACTACAACATCAATAAAGACACTTTTAATAAAAAAGATCCTATTTTGAAGAAATTTCATTTAGCTGGTCCTATACCGGTTGAATACTAAAAATATATCCAGTTCAAACAATTCTATGGAACTGATTATTTTGTTTCTACATCCATTGGAGATAATTGTTTTAACATTGAAAGTAAGTTAGGAATTGTAAAAAATATTCCGCATAATTCTACTTTCGCTGAACCTAATAAAGCTTCGTTGTGTTTGAAGAATTCGAAGATGTAGAACTATTTTTTTCAGGTCCAGTTAGTTCGATTTCGCTTTCAACTTTTTTTGTAACCAAACTTACTGGTATAAGGCAAACTTTTCCTGTTGCTAGTTTAGTTAGGAAGTATCTTCTACTTCCATATAAAGAAGGATTTGTTGCTTTACCTCAAATGCATTTTTCATAATTTTCAATAAAATTATTTTTAAGTTATTTTAATGTTTTACAGTATAGTTTACAATGTGAATGTTTCACAAACATTTTATTAATCCGTAAATAATTAAATACAAAAAAGTTTCTACTTTGACATGTTTAGATGTGATATTATTTTAAATTATTTGCTTTTGATTTAAAAAAATTATTATAAAAAAAAAATGAGTTATTAGCTTTATGATTACATGATTATTGTTTATTTAATTTCGGCATTTAGTTTGCTATTTAAATATGTATGCTATTCTCAAGTATAATGAGACTAAAGAGATTGATTTTCTGCCAATCAAGTGGATGGTTGAACGACTCAACTGGGATGTTAAAAATTTAATCAAAAATAAAACTGTATTAAGTTTTACTATCCACCAGTAAAAGCAGCAAACAAAGTGTTGAATGCAAAAAAAATATGCAGTAATCCACACTGGCATTTATATAAAGTAAGAATTCTAGGAACTGCAAATAAGTATTGTTTAATTTTTAGAGATTCATGTCTCTCTTTTAATATGAAATTGAAAGTTCCTATTGGGACTCTAAATTAGTCATATACAAAATGCTTTCGTAATTGTAGAAAGGAGATATCTTCTTTCTCTCGTTCCCAAAATATTTTGTCTGTGTATATTTTCTACAGCTAAAAGTGTACATAGATGCAAGAAATTAAAAGAAAAATTATTTAAAGCACAATACCAATGTTTAAAAATATTTAAATATACGTTTCAGTGTACACAAAATATGAGTAATTTGTTCTCGACACTCTTAAAAGCGCGAAAGAAAAAACAAAGCAGGCTGAAGATACATCAAATGTTGATTATGATACGGATGATTCTAGTAATTGCAGAGATTTGGAAACACGAAAAATTAGGTTTGTGAATTCAAGTAAAGTTTATTTTACTTTTCAAAATATATTTGCTGGTTTCATTTTTAGCTTGATTTTTCTATATATGAGTATATATGAATATGAAAAGTATATATTAAATTAATTGATATGAAATTATATATGAATAATAAAATTATATATGAATAATAAAATCAATTAATAAAATATTTTAATTTTCTATATATGAGTACATATGAATATGAATAGTATATATTAAATTAATTGATATGAAATTATATATGAATAATAATATTATATATGAATAATAAAATCAATTAATAAAATTTTTTAAATTTATTTTTATTTTATAATTCAAAACATTATTGTTTTTCAGAAAAAGAAAACATTCTTTTATCTATGAAAGTGAAGTTGCTGATGATGAAGTCGAAGACAATTTTCAAGAAAGCAAAACAGGGTAAGATAAATTATTTTTTTTTTTGCATAAACTATATAATCTATTTGCATAATCTATATAATTTTATGAAAAAAATTCTAAATAAAATAGTTTTTAAATAAAAAAAAAAAATTATTTTTTGATTTTTATTACTTTAAATTATCTGATTTTTTCAGGTTTTTTATAGAAGAGAGGTGTGAATATTCTTAAATAGATAGATAGGTAGAATAGTTAAGTGTCTTGTAAAATCTGAAAAACTAATTGTAAGGGTATTAATTAGATGATTGCTAAATTAAATTGGAAAGTTTAATACCCAGAGGTTATTAAAGTTTATATTCATACTATTATAGGAGGTATACATTGGTTTTAAAGTTTAATTTTTGAGTCAGGTGGACCTGCGAGTAATAGTTTGAAAATATAATATAGCCTATTATATTTTTATCGATTTTGTTTTCAAATTGTTGTTTCAGAAATACAAACATCTGTAGTATTACTAAACCAACACCACCTGATCACTTGATGGCAATACAGTCAAGCTCAGGGTTGCATATGTCAAAATATCTAAACAATCCACATTCCAATACATCTGAAAGCCAGCCTGGTATATTACACCCTGGTGTGTTGTCCAATCAATCAAAAACTATCATGGAAACACAAGTTTACGTGTTAAGTTCAATCAAATCATGTAAGTTAGTTTTCTAAAATTGCAAATTTCTCTAACTAATAATTTTTTAAAGATTACATTAAAATTAGTTTATTGAACCTTTGACTGTATAACTCTTGAATATTAAAATATTATGACTTTTGAATATTAAAAAAATATTTAAAAAATATTTATAATAACAAAATTAATAAGACTTAGTAATATAATAATTGGTTGCACAGCAAGTGTTTTGCTAACTTAACCTTTATTCTGGCAGGACACAGTAGCTGTGGCTAAACCTATGTATTTATTAATTTGATAATTTGTATTATTGTATTTACATTTAACAATTAAAAAAAAATGATTTAGCTGTTCTTTTGGAGAGGTTAATAACAACCCTTGAAGAAATTAAAGAAACTCAATAGACTCATTCTGCAATGTTGAAGTCTATTATGCGACAAATCAATACACCTCAGGTGGAAAAAGATAAAGAATTGCCTTAAGGCATTGACCTTCCTATTTCCAGTATCAAAGATATTAATGATTTGGAGGAGCAGCTAAAAGATCGACCAATAAAGAGAATATTGGTGAGGGGTAACTTTGTCTAAGAACAATTATTTTTTTCATTTATTGGTTTATTTTAATGTATTTTTGTCTTCCAAACCTCTTCAGACTGCCTTTATTATATTATATCTTGACCAAAATCCATCCTCGTCATTTTGTTCAGTTGACTCAGAGTACAGTGTTAAACTAGCATTTGGTCATAAAACTATTACAATCATTTTTTAATTTAATTCAATTTATTTGTTTTTTACTATAAAAATCCAATGATACTTTTTTTAGACTTCAATTGTGTCCAATATTGGTGGGAGCTAATTGGATGATGCCATTAAAAGAATGATGAAATTCATTCTATCTAATAATCTTGGAAGACTGTGTAATCTTTCTGGGCAGGCTGTAAAAGTATGCTTTTCGAAACTGGAAATATTTGATGTAGGCTGTGGTATGTTATGCTTTTCACATTACGATCATTATATGTATAGTTTATAAATTATTTTTATTTGAATATATTTAAAAATAGATATTTTTACATAAACATAAATTATAATAATTTTTACAATTACTTTCATTTTTGTTTAGGAGCAGCTGAAAGAAATGCATTGACAGCTAATGCAACACAAAAAGAGATTGAGGTTGAGTTACGTAAATGGTTTGCTAACGCCCGAGATTGAGGCCAAGACAGCCGAAAAAAAAAATCTATATCAGATCATGCTGATTTGATATTATCAGAAATATAGTTAGAACTTAAAAAATATTTGTCAATTAAATCAAATATATAAGATTTACTATCTTCTAAGATATTCGAGAATTGCCGTACGGTGATACTCGTACGTGTAGTCGTGCAAGTCGTAAACAGGTCTCTATAGACGCGAATTAACTTAACAAATAGTTTTATTACCAAAGCGGTTCCCGGTCGGAACCCTTCTAAAAACGTTCCTATGCGGTTCCCGTGCGGGTCCCCTGGACAAAACCTTGCGGGTCCCGACTGGGATTCCCGTACGGAACCCAAACTTAAAACAATGCGGGTCCCGTGTGGGTCCCGAGTCGTTTGGCTGGCTAGGTAAATAAGACATTTATATTAAGATTTATAAAGTTTATTTTAGTTTATAGTTTCGGTTTAGTTTATAGTTAATTTTGTTAGTTTTAGCTTCAGTATCTTTTTTCTTACCTTAGATAACTTTATGGAGGAAATGAGGGAAATAGGTAAAAAATTATAATTATAAATATATTTATGTTAACGTTATTTATATGTAAATATTATTCTATCAATTATTATGAAATATGTTTTTTTTGTCTCTAGTTTCTGGAAGAAGCATAACTAATGGGGCTGTTTTTTGTATTTTATATTTTTTGTACGGAGAAATATGTGCAATATGTGAAAAAATTAATTAATTAATATCATATTTTTTAACTGTTACTATTTTACTTATTATTTATATTATTTATTAAAATAAAACTTTTCACATTTAACCTTTTTTAATTAACTCTTTTTTTTAAATGTTTAAACATTGTCTTCTGTCAGCAATGAAACAGGTGAGGTTGTGGATTATAGTTATATTAAATAAAATCGCAAGTTTTTATAATTTTTCATAAATATGACATTTTTAACTGTTTCTGTTTTACTTATATTTTTATTAAAATAAAATTTTTTACATGTTTAACTTTTTGAATTTACTCATTTTTTTTTGTTTTTTTGTTTTAAGCTTCGTCTTTTATTACCATTGAAAATGGTGAGGTTATGCTTTATATTTTGATTAAATAAAATTCCAAACATTTATAACTTTAATTATATTCTTTTATTTGTTATTTTAGATCAATTAACATTCGAAATGTATAGGAAATATTGCTCCCAACACCCAGGGTCTCTCTCAGAGAGGTCCTTCAATAAGTAGTGTTCAAATGACGGTATGGACGAGTCCTCCTTCAAATGGAGAGCTCATCCATACCGGGGTGTTGGGAGAAACCGAAAATCTAACAGCAACAAAAGACTTATAAATAACTTCTATTAATTATGATGTTTATATCTTTTTTGTTGCTGCTTTTTCTTCGGTGATTTTTTATTTTTTTATTTTTGTAACTTTTTTTTTTTTTTTTTTTTGTATTATATTTTTTAATTGTAATTTTTTTGTTTTTAATTTGTATTTTTTTTTTTTTAAATATTCTGATTTAGTTTTAAATATATTTGATTTGCTTTCTGTTTTTTTAATTAAAATGAAAACTAAATTAAACTCAAAATACAGTTAAATTGATTCATCCAATTATCATAGTATAATGACGCTACATTCAATTGTTAAAAATAAAATATTGCACTTGCTGCTTTTAAAATTTACTATAAACCAAGAAATTATATTTAGCTAAATAAATGCAGTTAATTTATATCTCAATTTGATTTGTTATCTTAAATGTTTATAGTTTAGCTCCTTAAAGCATTTTATTTTGCTTTTTAATTTAAATATTTTAAACATATTGTGATGTCTTCTAAATTAAACTAAAGTTTACTGAAAGCCAACATTAAATAACGTCATTAAACAACATCGGCAAGAGCCGCTGCATCATAACAGCATCTGAAGAATGATAACAGAAAATGGAAAACAATTTACCAAAAGCAGGTAAATTGTTTTCCAGCCTTTTTTTCTTTTTTATGTCTACTTTTTTTTATTCTTTTTTTATGCCTACTTTTCTATTACAATTTTAATTTAGGTTTGTCGTATGACGCAATATAAAAGATTAAAATTAACACTTTTTTAAAAATTCGTTATACACATGTTTGATTGTAATTTATTATATATATTTTTTTTGAAACGTATTTGCACTCAATTGCTTAGTTATTTATAATAAACTTTAGATAAGTGCATTTAACGTTGTTAAGATAATAAATTTTTTTTTCTAAATAAAAATTTAACCTGAGAGGGGATACCGAAAGTTATTAACTCCTGTATAATATAATAAAAGTTAACTTTATGTTAATCTTAATAATTAAGGTTTATGTTACAAAAAATATTACAAGAATTTAGTTGATATTTTAAAGAATGACGATAAAAATTAAAATAAAATTTAGTTGATATTTTAAAGAATGACGGTAAAAATGACGATAAAAATAATAAAGTTCAACACTTTATTATTTATTTGAACTTAGGATTGTCGATAAAAATGAACTATTTTTAACTATGTTTAACACAAAATAATAGAATGTTATTATTTTGTGATGAACTTAGGAATGTCGATAAAAATGGTTCTGCCTTAAACTGATATGACCTATGTCAGTTGTCAATTACTTATGTAACAGGCCGACCATAACCCGTATTACGGGTTACTTTTTGCTCGTATGGTCATATAATACATTATATATTGTATTAATATTTTACTTAGTTAATATATAGAATATATGAAAAAAAGGACACAACTTCCGAAATTGAACAATCTTGTAAGTTTAGTATTTATCATTATTTTTGATTTTGTCTCCGTTAAATGCAAATACTACTTTTGTTTTTTATAATTGTTCACTTTCGAAATTATTATATTTATTTTATTTACCTAAAGGTGCAGCAAGTTATTTGGACGATTATTCTTGTGGTATGCAACTGCGCTGTTCTTTAAGAACACTGAGCACTTTATTTGTACAATAGACTTGGTCAATTCCACACTTAAATGAGTTATTTCGATAAAATAATTAAATAAATTTAAACAAAAGCAATGTAATCACTGGGTTGCCATATGTTTAAAAGTTTTAAATTTTGATTAATAATGTTAATTGTGTGTTTTGTTTTCGTTTTAAATTTCAAATTAAAGTCATGCCTTATACTTTTAATATATATGGTAGCTAATCTACATTTTGATAAAAGTGTAGAATTGTCTCTGTAAGTAGCAATAACTGAGTTGATTTAACATACATGAATAAAGAGTTATGTGATGAAATTTAACATTAATAATATTGTTGTTATATTAATATTTTTTCTTTTTTTTTAGTTAATAAAAAGTTAAAAAGTAATAATTCAGTTATTGTCATTTATTCTTTGAGTCCACAACAATTTTATTAAATTGTAATTCATTGTGTAACAAAAAACAAAGCTCTACGACTAGCGCGATTCGAATCACCTCCTAACCTACCATCAAGTAATCAAGAATTTAAACCTTGGTTTTAAACTTTTGAATATTTTTTAGATGTGTTTCCTCAAGAAAACATCGACATACTCCTTTATCAGTGGTATAACTTATAATGAAATCCAACAACGACTTCTCAAAAATAAAGGCATAACATTAGAGGTTATGTTTGACGAAGCTAGTGCAATATCTTAATAACTGTTCGAAAATATCTTTTTTTTTTTTAATTTTTTTTTCACCTTACTTTATCAAAACTTTATTGACGAAAAACTTAAAAAGCCTTTTTTTATGATTCTCCTTGTTTCGTATAATATATACAATAAAAATATCAAAATAAGATCTTTTCACCAAGTTTTTTAGTTTGAAAAATCCGTAATGAATTACAATTTTTTTTTACGTCAACAGTGTTTGTAAGATTTTGTTACACAACCATGTTTGTAAGTAATAGTGACACAGTAGTAAAAAATTATTTTCAAATTTGTTTGATGTTAAATTTTTATTTTTCCATTTCGCTTACATTAAAATGTCACAGTACAATTATATGCCGTATATATGGTGTTACAATTATATGCCGTATATATGGTGTAACAAATCTTAAATGCAAATCTTAAATGCCGTATATATGGTGTTACAAATCTTAAATGCAATTTTGAGATAACAAGTAAGACATTCCCAAATTATATTTATATAAAAAAAAACATAATTTATACACACACATATAATAAATGTGTGTATAGATTTTATATAAATACATATATATATATATATATATGTATATATATAGTATATACAGTACCGAACTTAATTAACTAGGCCAGCTGATTGTCATACAAAGTTATGACTTTCAGTCGATATTGTTTGATTAATTGACTTTTGGAAGTTAGGCAAACCTTTTGAAAAGTGATAATAATAACATTGAAGTTGATTTGTAAAATTAAATAAATATTTCTAAGAGGTTAGTAGATATTTAATAGTATTAATTGTGTACTTGGTGTAAAATTTAGTAAATTTATGATTTTCATGTGTTTAAATACTATAAAATAAAAGGAAATTATGTTATTGTTATATTAATTTGAGTGATAATACAAGTTATCCATGTATGCATACAGGTAGTTTCATCCAAAAAGGTTGAAAAAACAGTAAATATTCATTATTTATTTTAATTTTTTGGTATTTTATAAGAAAAAATAAGATAAGTTGAAACAAAATAATTTAAAATTAAATTTAAAGTCAGCAATGCTTCCAATATGTAATATTGTGTCAAATAAAGCAGAATTTGTATAAAAGTTAAGTTAAAATGGTAAATTTTATTTTTTTAGAGAATGACTGGAGCTAAGAGGTTAAGTATGGAGACGCGGATGAGGGTAGTCTTGCTGGCCGAGCAAGGTCATTCGCATCGCCAGATCGCTACAGACCTGAAAATCAACCGCAAAACCGTTGATTCATTGGTAATAAAGCATAAGAATACCAGCAGTTTTGGGGATTTAGCTGGAAGAGGGAGGAAGCGAGCTACCACTGAGCGAGAGGACAGGCAGCTCATCCGCATCTCAAAGCGTAAACGATGGTTGACTTCGCCGGAGCTGAAAAAGGCATAGAACGAGAACTACGGAGTTGACGTAACCAGCCATACTGTGCGTAAGAGACTGCGGGCAGCTAATCTGCGTGGTTGTGTAGCAGCAAAGAAACCACTTCTGTCCGAGAAGAATCGTTGCAGCAGACTGGAATGGGCGAAAGGTCATAAGGATTGGACGGCCGATGACTGGAGCAGAGTGTTATGGTCAGACGAGAGCCCGTTTGAGTTGTTCTGTGCTGCAAAGCGTGCCTTTGTGAGAAGGAGGCCAGGGGAGAGATTTAATGCTGACTGTATTCTGCTAACAGTAAAACATGGGGGTAGGTCAATAATGGTATGGGGTTGCATGAATGGTTTCGGGACGGGAGAACTTCGGCGTATCGAAAGCACTCTTAACCAAAACCGATACATAGAGTTGTTGGAATCAGCTATGTTGCCATCTGCTGCAAAGCTTTATGATGGTCAGCAGCATATTTTCCAACATGACAATGCACTTTGTCACACAGCAAAGACTGTGACCACATTTGTCAGGTCTAAAGGTGTCACAACGATGACTTGGCCGGCCCAGAGTCCGGACATGAACCCGATTGAGAATTTGCGGGAAGTGCTATTCAAAAAGGTGCAGAACAGAAAGCCAAGTAATCTGGATGAATTGTGGCACATGATTTCTAATGCCTGGAATAATATATCACGTGACACTCTTTAGAATCTGGTACAGTCAATGCCGCGTCGCTTGAGGGAATTATTGAGGGTCAAGGGTCGAAGTACAAAATATTAGATTTTTTTCTTTCAATGACTGAATTTCTTTGTTATATTGTTATATTTACATATTTTGTACATTATTATATAATACTATTGCTATCTGTAAATAATTAAATCAGTATTATTCAAGATTGTGTCTTCTTTGCATGAAAATGTGACTGGCCCAGTTAATTAAGTTCGGTACTGTATATTACTGTTACCCGCAGTATCAGGAATTAGCTAAATGCTAATATTTATAATATTATATTGCGACTTAAAGTTTCATGTGTTACCACAAGGTATCAGGCAAGTAGCCAAAAGTTAAGTTTGCTACAATGTTTTTAGAAAAAAATTAGGGTTTATATTAGTATTTTAGATGATGATGACGGAAAATGTTTAGTAGTTAAGAGTAATTTTTTGAAAGAATCAGGCAGTCAATGGAAGTGATCTCCTCCAAATTGCTTGAATTTTTTATATATTGATCAGAATATAGAGAAAACCTGTTGGGGAAAAAAAAAATTTCAAAAATGTTTCGTTCACTCGGAATCTGGGCTTAAATTTTTGAAATTTTTTAAGAATTTTTTAGAAATTTAGTTTTGCCACCTTTGAACCCATTATTTTGGCAAGGCAAAAAGTTGCACATAGCTTTTGTAGTTAATATCAGACATAACCCAAAAGCTCTTTCCAAAAAATATAAAAAAGTTGCGTTACACTGTGCGGTTGGCTAATTATCATAGTTCAAAAGTACAAAATCAATCAGTTTTGTCAATTTTTAATCGGAGTTAATTCTAGCGGCGATTATTTCAAATCCTAAAAAAAAAAGTGTTGCACACAATTTTTCTATTAGGATTTGAAATTATCAAAGGTATTGAGTCTAAAAATGCAAAGAAAGTTATGTGATACCTAAGGACTATTAATATATTAAGGCTTGAAATTGGAAAAAAATGTTATAGAATACTTACAAAATGAGCTATTACGGCAGAGGCGCTAAGTTTTGTAAAAATATAATCATGTTAAATGGTCAATATAAGATGACCCTAACATAGTTTAAAAAAAAACTCATGTGATCTTTAGATATTAGGTTAAAAATAAAGGTAAAAACTGTTAAAAATGATTAAGTACGAAGAGATATTTTTTTGGACACACCGATGAGGTTTTCGCTCACAATAAAATTTATATCATCCAAAATTAGCAATTAGCATTACACAAAACATTGCACGTAATGTTAAGAAAAAATTTAAGCGTTTCTGACTATGATATAGAAATCATAACAATTGAAATAAATAATAATAAAAAACAATACATGATCAGAAGTGAATTATTTAAATTTACGTCATAACCAAATAACTTGTGGTGATCGAATGGAAGAAGAATCGCTGATATCACGATTGTGGAGAAACAAGTTAGTGGGCGGTTGTTTACTTTACTATAAAAATGTCTTAACTTTATTTTAACGATCTTTAAAATTTGCATAAATAGAGTAGATATTTTATCATTGCTATTGAGAAATAGGTACTGCATAAAAAGAACTTATTTTTAGTTGAGTATGGAACAAAACAAATATTTTTCTGAAAACTGTTGTTGCTTTTCAAAAGGAAATTGTGGATCATTCAAAAAACATAAAACTATAAACAAAATGTTCTACATTCATCAGCTGGGAGATGTTGATTTAAAATTAAAATTGAACTTAGAATGCACAGGTCTTGTGTCAAGAGTCCTACCATAATCTCGTTCTAAGCAATCCAGGGACCAATTAAAGCTCATGTAATTTTAAAATTAAAAAGTACATAACAATTTATTAGTAAAACGCCTAGTGAACTTTCTTTGCCTTGCAGGTGAAACTTCAGAATTTCTTTTTAGAGAAAAAAGTGTACACATTAATAATTTTTAAAAATCTTCACTAATGGCAGTTCAACATGTTATATTTTCGTATTGAAAAATTCAGCTACAAATACAGAAAATTTCCGTACCTAATTAATAAAATCATCCATACATGGACGTACGGCACTGTGGACCAGAAGGCATATTAGGTTTGATGGTGTGTCACCTGAGATTTTTTTTACTGATTAAGTTTTGTTGTCATTATACTAACATGATTTAATCATAGTTAAAATTAGTTTCACTTGCCAAGACAACAAAATTGTCAAATCAATTTTCAAATAAAATGTGCAAATGGGTAAGTAAAGTTAAACTGAGTTCCGAATTTAACGTAGAAGACCTCTATAATTTGCCGTATAATCATTTAAACTAAAATTTAAACTAGCTTAAAAATGTTACTGTTGCGTATTTAGTTTACTAGACTACAAAATTGACTTTTTCAATAAGCTGAAATATCAAATAGCGTTTCTCCGTTACTGAATCTTGTCTGGATGTTATTCTTAGACTAATGTAATAAATGTAATAATATTTATTAAATCAAAGTGCCAAATATATTATGTCTGGAAGCAGTTTTTTACGTGATTCGGTTTGTGCAGTGTGTTGGGTTGAAAAAAGTGCCAGATATAATTCGCTATCTGAAGTCACCAACCGAATACAAGATTTTATTAAACTCTACATATATGATGGTTATGATAAAAATATTATGAGTTTTCCTAATGTCATATGTGGTAGCTGAAAACGAAATTTATACCTTCTCAAGAACGGTCATACTTCTAGGGGATCATGGGGACTTCAAGTTACTAAGGTATTTTTTAAACCAATACTAATTTTAATAATATGAGTAATATAACTAATATTATATATCAAAATATGCCTAAATATATATTATAAATAATCAATTATTGTCTTTATTATATTATATAACTATTATTACATAATTTATTGTATTACATAACTAAATTAATTTATTACAAACAAATCTATTTGCATAAGTTATTGTTAAGTTGTTGTAGAATTTTGTTAATTTGTAATCTGAAATGCTTTAGATAGATTGAGCTAACAAAAGACGATCTTCTGATCCATGTTTGGGTGTCACTATTCCAGCATTTAGTGAACCAAAAGTAGCTGTAAACGTATGCAGTATTTGTTTTCCTGTTATTGGACGAGGCATTTCTCATCAGTGTACACAAGCTGCTTCAATAGACAACTTAATTGGTCACTGTTTACAATTAGGAGAATATGCAGAACAAATAGCCAGTGCTATAATTAAAAAAAAATGGAGAGCGAATGTATAGCAAAAGCATAATTTTTTAAACTAAAAACACGAGGAACACCTATCTCTATTAGAGTTAGAGCTCCCAATTTAAAGAGTAACAGAACCAGTAAACAACTTTCTCTTTAAACAGTCTTGGAGCTGAAAGTCTCTCTTGAACTTTCTAATAATGCAACTAAAAAACTTTGTTCTACAATTAGAACTGGATTATATAGAAGAGACTCTGTGGAAGGAAATATAGTTCAAAAACTAGATAATCTTAAAGAACAGCTATATGATTTTTAAAGTGTAGAGCAAATTGAATTTGTTTCTAACAAGAATGAAGTTATCATAAGAGATTTAGTATATATTAAAAGTCCCTCTAATTTAATCCTGCATATTATTATCCATGTGTAGGTTTTGTACGAGTTTCGTTAGATGGTGGAGGAGAAGGCTTCCTTAAATTTGTTGTGAATGTTTTTGATTTTTGAATTTATGTATAGTGGCGTTTAAAAAGTTCTTATTATAGCGATGATTGTTGAAGATATTCCTGAAAAATATGAAAGCCTTAGATTAGTGCTTGAGAAACTTAATCTTGAAGATGCAAACTATTATATTGCTTTTGATCTTAAATGTTCTAATGTATTATTTGGTCTTTCATCGCACGCAGTTAAAAAAGCTTGTTTGTGGTGTAGTGGTGAATGTAGTCTTGATATAGGAACTCTTAGAACTATTGACAATCTTGATTCCTGTTATGAAGTATATAATAAAAAATGGTTCTACCAGATCATCCATAAAGGAATTCGATAACATTGTGAACAAGCGTCTAATATATCTTAACACTGATAAAAATAATTTGCTAGAAAATTTAGTTGCTCCACCTGAGTTGCATCTTCTCATTGGAGTAGTAGATAAAATAGCAGGGTTTCTTTTAACTGAGTGGAATGGTTTTGAGTTGTGGTTGAAAAAACACTATATAATTAAAAGAGGATATCATGGAGTTGGTTGGGATGGTAATAATGCTAATAAAATTTTTAAATTGATTGATGAACTTCAACTTGAAGTGCAACTTTAAGTACCTTTTCTACTTCCTGTAATCCAAAGCTTAAGAATTTTTTAATCTGTAAAAGAAGCTTGTTTTGGAAGAAATCTTGATCCTGACTCAGAACACAAAATATCTTTGTTTAAAGATGCTTTTTTATGCCTACAAGAGACAGCTTCTTCACTCGGAAAGACGCTAACAGTGTCATGGAAAATCCATATTATATGCTGCCATGTTTTTCCTTTTGTAAAGAATGCAGAATGCGGCTTGTCAAAGTATGCAGAACAGTGTGGTGAGGCGATTCATGCAACTTTAAAGCCTACGTGGCAAAGATATAAACGTAATATAGGTCATAAAGATTATGGAGATAGATTAAAAACTGCTGTTGTTGATTTTGGAATTAAAAGATTATAATATTATATAGTTATAGAAATTATGCTTTGTAAAAAATTTCAATTTTGTTATATTGTAAAATAAAGCTGCCTTAGAAAGAGTTGTGGGATTGGAGCAAAGGGACAAATATAACCCACAATTTTAGACATCCCATGCCCACTTGTGTTAAATAGGTTTTCAAGAAAAACTTTTTTATTGACGTAAACTAAATCAAAATTAATCAATAGATTTCAAATTTCATCAAAAAATACTTCGGCATTCAAGAGTTAAGGCCATGGCCCTCTGTATTAACAGGCCTCGTAAACGCGTAAATCGGAGCCTGGCCATTGAACTTCAAAACTATCTTCGATAACTGCTAGCGACAACAAAGTTTTTTAAATATAGTACAATTGTTATCTAGTTTTCAGACAAAAAATGCCTAAAAAATGTCGCGTGACAAACTGTAATGGTAATTACAACAAACAAAATAAAGAAAAAGTTTTCCGGCTTCCTTCTGATAAAGAAGAATATAATCGTTGGATAAATGTTATTCCACGAGATAATATACCTGAAAGTCCAGATACAATTGTGTGCGAAAGACACTTTCCATTAGGATATCCTACAGTTATAAAGTTTGGTCATAAAAGGCCACGTGATCTTCCATCAGTTTTTACATATGTAAAACCTAGTTTGATACCAAGTGTTCCATCGCCATTAAGAACAACCTTTAAAGCTTCTTCATCTGTTCGTAATATTATACCCGATGAACTTGATATGTTTATAGCTGCTGATCAGATTACATTTTTAAATCATTACATCAGAAGTTACAAAATAAAGACATTAATTTTGAATAAGTTGATGTAACTTGGTATTTTGCTGGTGAACATTTGCTAATAAATCAATCAACAGACTTTGAAGAAAACACTTCCATTGCCAGATTTATGCTCAAAATAAAAAATGATCTTTCATTCGAGAGATACTTTTGTGGAATTAAGCATACAATTGCATCTCTATCTGAAAACAGGATTTTCATATTAAATTTTTCCTCGAAGAGACAAGAAGCTATAAATTTTCTAAATAACCTAACAAAAAGCATTAAACTTATTAATCTTTTACAACACATCAGTGACATGAGCCCAATTACTATTGGGAAAAAAAAGTACAGAACAGAAACTATTGTTAGATCATTTAAATACTTTGCAATTTCGAGATTGTTATATGGAAGGTTAAGCGAAGATTATGAACTTCCAAGTATTTCCCTATTAACAAAGCTAACTTCTAAACTGGATTCTGCAATGAACGACACAGAGTTTTTTAAATCAGTTTATTCTAAGCTTGAAAATGAAATGCAAAAAAATTGTATGATTTTAATTGACGAAGTTTATGTCAAATCATCTCTTACATATCATACTGGCTCAGTCTTTGGTAAAGCGGTAAATAAACCAGAGTCTTTAGCAACTACTGTTTTACGTTTTATGTTAGTATCACTTTACGGAGGACCACAATATCTTTGCAGAATTTTAACAGTCTGTGAGCTTGATTCTAAATTTCTGTTTGAACAAACTCAATTTGTTTTAGAGGGAATAAAGAGTGCAGGAGGAATACCGGTAGCCTTAATATGCGACAATAACCGTGTAAATCAAGCACTATTTCAAATGTTTGATTGTGTTGAGCCATGGTTAACTAAAGACAATATGTTCTTGTTATATGACTTTGTCCATCTTCTTAAATCTGTCCGTAATAACTGGGTTACAGAAAAAAGTCAAAAGCTATGTTATGAACATGAAGGGAAAACTAAATATGCATGCTGGTCTAATATCTTTAATTTGTTCAGGCTTGAAGAAAATAACATCGTAAAATTGTCTAAACTTACAAGTGTGTCTGTTGCACCAAAACCTATTGAAAGACAAAAGGTGTCTACTTGCTTACAAGTCTTTTGTGATGAAACTGCAACTGCTTTAAAATCCAACAGTAACATAAAAGAAGCAGAAGTCACCATTACTTGAAATACACCATTACTTGAAATATTTGTGAAATTCTGGAAAATTGTTAATACAAAAGGACTGTATGCTGATATTCGATATAAAGATCCAGATAGAGCAGTTATATTAACTTCAGGAGATGCTAGACTGACATTTTTACTTAATCTTGCAACAATGGCAGAACAAATGACCAGCAAACAGCGCAAAAGACAATTTCAGCTAACCAGAGATACAGGTGCAGCTTTAGTTCATACATGCCGTGGTTTAGTTGCCATTCCTAAATTTTTGCTCCAACATTCGTTTAAGTATGTTATACTGGGAAAATTTAAAACTGACCCACTAGAAAAAATGTTCGGAAAACTTCGACAAGGTTCTGGAGGAACATATTTTATCAATGTGCAACAAGTGATTGAAAAAGTAAAAATTCAAAGAGCCTAATTAAGTCTCCAAATCGGAATAGACATTGATTCTTTATCTGCAGAAAGTGGACATAGCTGTCAAAAATGTGGATACTTACTTAGCAGTAATGCTATTAATATATTTGATAATTTGCCTGAACTTGAAAATAGTGTTCAAATAGATACCAAAGCAGGATTGGTATATATAGCTGGATATATTGTGCGAAATGATGTTGAAGAACAAGAAGATGCTAAATTTTATTATGCAGAATTTGGTGATTATACTAAAGAAATAAATCGTGGAGGTTTGAAAATACCAAATGACAATGTTTGTCAATGGACAATTTTCTCTTACATATTGTTTCATGAAATTGTTAATCAAGTCTGCCGAAAGTCACTCTGCAATGTGCTAATGCTAATATCAGAGTCTTATAACTTTAACATGGAAAGAAAACATGCTGTTCCACTTTCAAATATATATTTTAAAAACTATGTTAGTTTATATACACCAAGGTCGTATAAAGAGCCACAACAAAAGATTTTAAAACTTTCAAAGTAATATATTGCTTTTTTAATTATGACGACTTTACTTTTACGTATATATTTCTTTAAATTCTATTTTTTTTTGTTATGTTTATACACATTTTACCACTTCAATATTATATTGTATAGCTTGGAAATATTTTCAAAATGTCATTACAATTTTGTTGTTTTAACTTAAAATGTTTAATTTCTACTTTTCCATTTTAAAATATAGTTTTTGTGTGGCTTCATTGTTATGTTTCTAATATTTCCTATGTATTTGTTTTAATTATGATGACTTTTATGATTATTACTATTTCCTGTGTATTTGTTTTATTAATGATTGAGTATTTTGTAAAATCTCTCTAGCTTGGTAATTTTTTCTAGATTTAGCCTTATTACAAATAATCCTTTATGGCTAAAAAATGTTTTTTTTTTAAATCTTTGTTATTATATAAACAGGTTTTATTAAAAAAAAAACATTTAAACGTTTTTTACGACCAAAAGTTTATGTTATCCTTAACTTTTCTTTCGTTGTTGTTGTTTTAATGGCTCCGATTTACGCGTTTACGAGGCCTGTTAGTATAGACGGCCATGGTTAAGGCCATGTAAAATTAATAACCCCCTCATTTTTTCTTTTGGGGGAGGGGGTTCAGAGTTTTAAGATTTTTTCACTCTTAGCAAGTGAAACTAATTTTAAATATGATTAAATCATGTTAGTATAATGAAAATTAAAAATTAATCAGTAAAAAAATCCCAGGTGACACACCATTAAACCTAATATGCCTTCTGGTCTACAGTGACGGATACTTTCTGTTGAAACAACGAAATATATATTTACGTTTTTTTAACGGAAATTTTTAACAGTGTAGATGGTTTGTTGGAAGCTCGATAAGTCAAGAACTGAGGGGTTTTTAATTAATAAACTCTTATTTTAGAACCTTTACAACCTAAAACGCTTATTTAAATTGGAATATTTTAGATCTCACGACTGTACCACAAAAGTTAACTCTAAAACATCTTTTTATACTATGGCCCGTGGTCTAAAAGTGCTAATCTTTAGATATCAGCTAAATGTTATTTTCCATGAAATTTTGCATATTTATAAAAAATGTGCATCAAAAACGATTTGACCATCTTCAAACGATCTTCAACTATAATTCGAATCGTAAACAGCGACTTACATTTCAATATCAATTAACTCAAGTTTAGGGTAAAGTTGCCGATATTGTACCGGCGCCTAAATTGTACTTTTGCTGTATCTAGTTATTTTTACAACCCAGAAAATATCTTTTGACTTATATTATATCTTTGCTATGTGGAACTAACGAATCATTTGTTTTTTCGTGAGATGAAACTAGATTCTGGCAGCAGTTACCTCGAGTTGATAAGATGCCAAAGTTTTCTTATTTTTGGGGTTTAATGTTTAGATTTGTTAGACTTTAAACATGTTAAATATGTCTTTTTTATCATAATTATGTGAAAGCACTAGTTATATGAATTCAAATAAAATTCCAAGAAATTAAAATACATTAGCATTTGTTGTCTAATTTCGTTATAAACTCAAAGTAAGTCTAGTCGCGTAATATGTACCTCACTTAAGGTCTTATATTGTACCAAGGCTGCCATTTTGAATGCTCAAAATACGCGTGAAGTATATAAAAATAATATGAATTTGAAAATGTCGAAACGGAGATATGGTTTGTGGACAAAAGAAGATATGAAAGAGGCTATTTTTGCTTATCGAAATGGTAAAATTGGACTTAACGCTGTATGTGCAAAATATGGAATTCCTAAACCAACATTAAAAAGACATATGAATCATCAAAATATATTTGCAAATGAATCAAATAAACAGTTAGGTAGGTGTAGTATCTTACCTCCTGAAGTTGAGAAAGAATTAGTTGAACATGTTTTGAAACTGGAATCTTGTATGTTTGGAATAAATACAAGAGATCTTAGATGATTAGCATTTGAAATTGCTGAAAAAAACAAAAGGGGTGTGAATACCACTGCCATATGTTGTATGAATGCTGTTGGATCTTTTGTACCTCCTATCTTAAACCTCTTGCAGAAAATCCAGAACAAAAACAAGTTCTTCTTATACTTGACGGGCATTCAACACATACAAAAAACCTTGAAGCATTAGTTCTAGCTCGAGATCACGGAGTAGTAATGCTTTCTTTGCCATCGCATACTACTTATAGGCTACAAACTTTATATAGATCTTTTTTCAAAGCTTTAAATTCTAATATAATACTGCTTGTGATAAATGGATGCGAACTGATCCAGGCAGATGTATTACTCAATATCAAGTATCTCAACTGTTTGGCGAAGCTTACTCAAAAGTTGTTGGTATGAAAATTGCTAGTAATGGATTTAGAGACACTGGGGTATGGCCGGTAGACAGCTCAGTTTTCCGGGAAGAGGACTTTGTACCTTGTGAAACACTCAGGGGAGAGACGAGTTCAAATGCAAAAGCTTCTTAAACAGTAAGTTTAGTTAGAGTTTGCCTTTAGTCACATATTTTTCTTTCTCAACTTATTCAAATACCATAATTGTTATTGTTGTTCTAATTATATATTTTTTGTTTAACGTTTCATTTATTTAGGATAAACTTATTTTAGAAACAATTTCTGCACATCCAGAGCAAACTTCTTCACTCGAGCAAAATCCAAAAAAATCTAGAGCTACTCTATTGAAACATAATGCACATAATGACCCACTCTCTAACGGTTGTGTTTAGATCCTATCCCATTCGGAACGATTATTTTTATTTGCGTATTTTGCCGAACAACATTTAAAAACATTTACGGAGCAATATTAATAACAACATATCACACGTGCCTTGTTTGATAGATATATATCTATATTTGTTACTATAATTGCTTTATTACGTGGTATTCATTTTGTTAACTTCATTGCTTTTACAGTGGGTTACTCTATTAATTCATGGATTTAGTAGTTCTTAAAGGTTAGCGTTTCTTTCAAATACATTATTCTTAATAATATAATAACAATAGTTAAACATATATATATATATATATATATATATATATATATATATATATATATATATATATATATATATATATATATATATATATATATATATGTATATATATATATATATATATATATATATATATCTGTGTGTGTGTATACATATATATATATATATATATATATATATATATATATATATATATATATATATATATATATATATATATATATATATATATATATATATCTGTGTGTGTGTATACATATATATATATATATATATATATATATATATATATATATATAATATATATATATATATATATATATATATATATATATCTGTGTGTGTGTTTACATATATATATATATATATATATATATATATATATATATATATATATATATATATATCTGTGTGTGTGTATACATATATATATATATATATATATATATATACATATATATATATGTATAAAATATATAATATATATATATATATATATATAATATATATATATATATATATATAATATATATAATATATATATATAATATATATAATATATATATATAATATATATAAAATATATATATATATATACATATATAAATGTATATATATATATATATATATATATATATATATATATATATATATATATATATATATATATATATATATATATATATATATATATATATATGTATATAATTTTCAAATGAATAAAAATTTTAACAACATGTTTCATCAACATCAATTGATATCATCAGATAAAAAAAAATTACAATTCCTATATATAAGCGAGTTATTTGGCTGCATTAAAAATTTAATAGTTTTACAATAGTAAATAATACCATAATTACATTTTATAATATAAATAATTGACATGAAGAAACTCTGTCAATAATAGCAAAAAGATTCATGATTTGTTGAGTTTTTGCATTTTTGTAATGAAGTAAGATGTTTGTAAATATTGGATACTTTATCTGAATTTAAATGTTCTGAAACCCTTGTGGTGTAGTGTCTGTTGATTTTGCCAATGTATACGTTACAGCCGGAACAAACAAATTTATCGACAACAAAGGATTTTAAATTTGGGGGTAGGGGGTATTTTGATGAAAGCATACTACTTATTTTAAAAGTTGTAAAAACTAGTCTTGCTTTTATATTATCTTTAAAATATATTAAATGTATTTAATTAATTGGTGTTTAAATGTATTTCAAAATTATTCCAATATAAGGGAGTTTAAAGTAATGTATATCAGATGGTTTTGCAGATGACATATTTTCTTTAGGAGAGATAAAATTGTTTAGTAAATATTTGAAGGTTTTGTCAATTAAGTTAAAGGGGAAAGAGTTTTTTTGGAGTGTTTGTTTAATTTTTACAATATCTAGATGAAAACTTGCTGTTTTTTGAAGGCCCTGTTGATCAGAGTTTTAATGAGTCCTAGTTCATAATTAATATAAGTAAAGCTTTTAAAATTAGTTTGTAAAACTGTGTATGTTTTTTTGTAAAACGTTGAAGTATTAAATTTATAATTCACAGAGTTAATAATTATATCAAGAAAGTTCAATTTGCGATCAACCTTTTTCTTTTTAGTAAATTTAAGGTAAATTAGAAAACTTAGTAAACTTAAGAACAGTCACAGTAAAAGGACTTCATTGAATAAGGCATAACATGAGAATGAATTTTAGTAGATAGCACAAGAGACACTAACGCCCATCATAGTAATTGTAGAAAAGAGAAAGAGAAGCAACATTACGAGGATGTGACAATGGTCGGAGGTTGGCTGCAAGAACAGCTTCAACTTTGTTTACGCTTTTGCACCTTATCTAAAAGAGAAAGGTCATCAATGGAAGATTCACCCTAGGCAACTATTATATACAAGAATGGACAGAATCAGTAGTAAGAACGTGGCAAGCACGATAAGGAGATGCATGCAATTTAATTTTGAAATGAATTTGATATATGGTTTCCGAGAAAGATCAGAAGTAAGAGTTAATTATAGGAGCCAAAGTGTAGATGATTCGTCAAGTATATTATCATTCATAAATATAGGAAGATCGCAATTATTGGGATAACGATTAGCTAAAAATTATTGAGTCTTATTTAAGTTAAAGTTCACCAGCCATTGAGACTTTCTTGCTGTAGCAGAAGTATGATCCTAGCACTGACTAGGATCAGAAACTAGACATAAGTCAATTAGAGAAGGTGAATGATTCGGATTGTCTGGAGAGCGTGTATTTGAAAGTTGACTATTTGTATTAGAGATTAAAAAAGGCAAAAGTTGTGGGCCTAAATGCCTGCAGAGTCACTGACATTAGAGCCAAGCCATTCTGTGTGATTAGCTATAAAGTCACCAAAAACAACAATAATTGCTAAAAGATGAGGAGAAAGGGCTAGGTCAATTTGATCAGATATAACATCCAAAAGAGTGCAGTCTTGAGAAAAAGGAGAGAGATATAGAACAAAGATAAAGGTGAATGAGTGAAGTGGTCAGGGGATTTAAATCTAGTTTCCCGACAATTCTTTTAAATGTAAAAGCCTAGACCAAATATTTGACTTAGAGTCTTTAAGAACCAAAATAATATATCCATCAATACTAAGATCACAGGATGAGACAGCTGAGCTCAATTTAATTTCACAAAGTGCAAGTAGGTCTGGTTAACTTTACAAAAGATTAGACTCAAAAGAAGAAAAGTTATGCCGAAGACCACAAATTATAGTGGATTATAGAATTAGAGAACTTGGTGATGACGATGGTTTTTTGTGTTTTATAGTTTTTGGTACTTTATATATTTATAGTCATTTTTTGATTAGTTTAAGAACTTGACTAATAGCACAGTCTACTCAGTATACTATTTGAATGTCCATGAAATTGCCTCATTACTATTAATAAATCCTAATCCTTAACAAAGGGCTTCAGATGTAGCCTTGACAATGCTCACCAAAAAAACAAACAGGGAAACCATTCATGCGTAACATAGCATTGTTTGGATTCTAAATCTTTACAGCTGTTTATGTAATCAGCCTCTATGAGAGCTACCACAGAGTTCAAGAAACCTAACTAACAGCCAGCCTCAGAACTATTAAACTATGTATTAGAGAGCTGTACTCTCATTAGGAGAAAATAAAATAAGTTGGTTAGTTGTACAAACAGGAACACAAGCAAATCCCATGCATTGAGTCATGAGATTCCAGCATTCAACATCCTAAATTAGAAACATTGTACTGTAAATTCATCTACGCCAGCCTAATAGATGAAGAGGGGTGCAAAGCTGGTCAACAGATAGAATATGTTACCTCTTAAGTCTTTGCCTAGGAGGCTTTTTACTAGACAGTAGCTGGATGCAACAACATGTTAACATAGTAACAACATGTTACTATGTTGGCTCGATTGAGCTAAATAAGATCGAATAGTTGTTATGCTATGTGTAACATAGATTAGGAGGAACTGAGGCATAGTCAATAATCATAAGGTATACCATAAATTAGTATAGTTCTCCTTTGCCTAACTGTTTGCCAGCTTTTCTTCATTTGTAATATCTTCTTTTTTTACAGTGACAAATGGCATATTTATATAAAGCTCTTTTTAAAGCATTAAATAAAAGCATTGTAAAAAAGATTAAAATTTTTTGTAAAGCTTGTCATAGACAGAATGCATATTTAGCAGTCTTATGAGCATCGCTTACAAAATGTGGCCAGTTTGGTATAGGTTGATTTTTTTTACAACCTGATTTAAAAGTATTAAGACAGTAACATTAAAATTGAGTAAGACTAACATTGCTAATATTATACAACCAATTAATCTGCTTAATATACTCATGTGAATTACAATGGAGATTTCTACAGTTAACTACCTCGATCTTACTCATGTTATTTCAATATACTGAGTTGGGTGAGCAGTAGAGGTGGATAAGATATCAGTTTTAAATAAGTCAGATAAACTGGTTGACTATATTATAATGGAGTTATGAACAAAACATTGAGAGCTTTAAAGAACAAGGCAGCAATCAATTCAAGAAGAATACTGATTGCTGTCTCACAAACAAAAGTAAAGAAAAAATGTAAAAAAAGCTATTAGCTATGAAAAGATGTTTATCATTAAAAAAATAATCATAAAATGGTAATCATGGAGCACAATTTTTATAAATTGTTATTTAATTTATTTAGTTTTATGTAGTTTTTATAAGCATGGCATCAATCTGAGCAGAGAGTCTAGTTAAGTCTTGGTTTATTATTAGAATACTTCATTCTGTTTAATTTAAGGATTAAGAAACAAGATAATGTATCCTATATAGTTGTAGAACATATAATTTCAATTTTTGGCTATCTGGAATGATTTAAGTTCAACGGGTTTAACTGGGATCGAGTTTTTAGTAAATCTAATTAGGTATGTGTCTTCAGGTCGATTAGGCCGCTTTATAATAATCCATTAGGCCCTTTTGTAATAATCGGGTATTTTTCTTGGGCGCCCGTACCGCTGCAACGTTACTTTAAAAAATCTGGGTTCATCCCTTTTGTTTGTAAACCAGGTAATGTGGGTTCTTTATGTACTTTTAATATACTGTTTTATAATTAGTTGCTGTTAAGTTCAATCGAAGCACAGAAGCTGCACAAAAAGCGAAATAGAAATGGAGTTTTTGTTATGGTTTCAAAAGTCGTTGGATTGTGTGAGTAACAGCCGATTATATTCTCAGAAATACGCTACCAACGATAATGCTCCTGAGTTGGACAATATATTTGTTTCTCCGTTTAATGTTTCTTTGTACTTAGTGGTTTGCTTTTATATAAAAAAAAACTTATTCTGTTGTTTATTATCTCTAAATTTTATGGCTGAATTATGAGAGTAAAATCAGGGAATCTTATAAGTTGCCCAGTGAATAGTCTGGGACCCATTTAAGCCCTATTTGCGTATCCGCCGAGGATAATAAATGATTACCTATTTGGATCCAGTCGCTGCGCACATATGGTCTCCCTGCTAATTGTTTGGCTAAATGACTTCTTACTCTAAGTGTTGTAAAATTTACTTGTGAATTGTCAATCGCAGCAATTAGGTATTTTAACTTTTTTTTACGCTTGAGAACATATTATTTTTCATCGTCGCTTAAGAACATATCATTTTTTGACATGGCCTCAAAAGAAATGCGGAATGTGTTTAGACTTTAAAATCAAACTAATACAAAACTTTGTTTGGTGTTTTCTTTTGTGTAATCGTGCGACTTTTTTGATAGTGTGACACTACCAGTCTTGTGGAGCCTGAGCCGTGGAGCCGCTGTTTTTTAGAGGAGCCGCAAAAATGTAGCAGCTCCTGAGTTTTTTTTCAAATATGCAAACTTTACTGTTTAATTAAGCAAGAGATTAATGTTTGAGAAAATAGAATTACAAAAAAAAAAAATTTTATTTGTAATTATTGCACAAAAAATTCGGGAGCCGAGCCAGAACCGTATATTTGTTAGGAGCCGGAGCAGAACCATGAAAAAAACTTTCTGCTCCGTAAGCCTGTCGAACCGTGATAAAAAACTTGCGACTCCAAAACCCCGGACACTACTATGCAAGTATATAAAAAAAAAACTCCTTTTCAATTTTTTTTTTTTTTTAGATGTTTTGCAGTTTATGAGCTATAGTTCATTGTTAGATGCTATACAGACATACGAAGAAGAAACAATTACAAAGTATCGTGTCGCAAAGGAATCAAAAGATTTTTCCAAAGATGGTAAGCTCAAATAAATAAAGTTTATTTCTGACCTAGATGTGATATAATTGAAATGATTATTATTAGATTAGCAGCCGTGGCGCAGTGGTTAGAGCATAGCACTCGTAACCCAAAGGGTTGTGGGTTCGATCCCGCTCGAAGCACTTAAACGTTATTGGTAAAGTTGGAAACGGAGAGCCAACTTAATAAATGCTGTTCTCCATTTAGCGGTGCTCTGTGACAAGACCATTAGGACTTAGAGCACCTAAGTAATTGAAAAAAAATAATAATAATTATGACATAAACGTGCTGATATGTCACATAATTCATTAAATAAATATTTTATGTTTTAAGTCACATATATTAACGTTGTGAGAGACAGCATGGAATGCATCCGAAAATATTTTGTTTAATTTTTTTATTTAATCTGTTTAGTTTCCCTGATTGACATTTTAAATTCATCAAAGAATTTACCAAAACCATGCTGGGAATTTTGTGGGGCAAATGATAGATTACCAATTCCTTATAGTGGGCACCCTTATATATTGCTTGGAAAACAAATTTATCACTGCCATCAAGGTAAAGATATGGATGCTAAAAAAAAAGAAAGATACCGAATGGAAAATGATGCTCTTCGTATGAGTGATCACATGTACAAAAAATCGCGTAAGTACACGCAACCGACAAAAAAAATGGATTGCCCTGTGTCTTTTTCTGTTAAAAAAATCATGATCTTTTATGAAACTAAATTGCCTAAAAACAATAAGTATAATCGAACTAACGCAGGAAGGCAGTTAAAAGAGCAGTTTATAGTAGCAAGATCAAAAAATTCTCCTCAAATCGGACAACTTGTTTATTTGTTGAAGTGGCCTACTGAACCACATGAAAATCATAACATTGGTGAAGCAGCTGGTTTGATAGAACCGTTAGACAAAAGAGTAAATGATTTTTTACGAGAACAGATAAGAAGTGGTTGTAAGGGCATAAGAGATTTAGAGAGTAGAGCTGAAGGATATGTTAATCTAGTTATTTTACCGACGTTTAGCGACAACGATTTTCACCGACGCCGATATACACCTTCTCGGAGAAAACTTAGAAATATTATTATATCCGAAAAGCTGAAAAATCGATATGCCAAAGTAGACCAAATAAATGTTGAACAACTTGTAACAGATAAATGGTCTAAATGGGGTGACATATGGTTTGAGGGTTTAAGCAAGCGCATCGAAGCTCAAACAGTGGAAAACGACATAGATTTGCAAAGTGACGAAGAGGTCGAAAAAGTAATTAAAAATCTTGCAACTCATAATACAGATGGTAAAATGATTTTTGTTTATCAGTCTGAAAAAATGAAACGTTTGTATCAAAGATATGCAGAGCATTTTATATGTTTAGATGCAACATATAAAACTACAAAGTATTCCTTGCCTTTATTTTTTTTAGTTGTCAGGACTAATGTAAATTTCCAAGTGGTTGCAATTTTTGTGTTGCAGGAAGAGACGCAAGTCATGATCGTAAAAGCTTTGACATTAATAAAATCATGGAATCCTGATATTGAGCCTAAATATGCAATGGTTGACTTTGACGAAGAAGAGATTTATTCGCTAGAATCAGTTTTTCCTAACATTAAGGTGTATTTATGCGACTTTCATCGTGAGCAATGTTGGCACCGTTGGATTTCAAAATTAGATAATGGGGTGCAAAATATTGCACAACAGGTTAAAATATACTTGCGTCGTATAGCGCATTCAGAAAATGTAGAAGAATGTCGAAAAGCTACGTCCGAGTTCTTATCTTGGGAGTTCTGTAAAGACAAACTTCTAAAATGGTAATTTTTTTTTTTTGTAAATAATTATGTTAGCAATGTTTAATAAGGTGTTGTTGTTAAAAGTTTAATACTTTTATAACTCTATGTTTTAACTTTTTTTGTTATTGTCGTAGAGCTATTATACGCTTTTTTTTATATAGTGTGTATATATTGACTACAAGTGTTATAATACATAACTAGAATAGCTATTTTAATCAAGGTTTCACGGAACGTGGTTACCAGAGATAAAAAGATGGTGTCTGGCTTATAGACCTGATGACATGATGTTTAATAATACCAACAATGGCACTGAGCGATTAAACGAGGATCTAAAATACGACGACCTTGCTAACTACAAATATTGCTCACTCAGTGAGATGCTTACAGTTGTTATTGAAAACTTCATACCAAAGCATTATCGTAAATACGTGGAGTTGAACGTAAGGTACAGTGAAGGTTATAAAAAATATAATGATGGAGTGCCGTCGTATTTTCGAAATCGCCCAAAACAACTTGTAAATATTTTATTGAATAACGAAAGCAAAGTAACATCTTCGATGGTAAATTCAGTTAAAAGAATAGACCCGATAACATTCGGGGTCAATAGTTCCGAAGTTAAAACTAATAACATTAACGATTATATTGTGTGCATAGGTAACGAGGATAAGTTTTGTTCCTGTTCTTGTTCAGATTATCGTCGTCATCGAATAATTTGTAAACATTTTTTTGCCGAATAATTTGTCAACATTTGAAAATTTGTCAACATTATAACACAACAGAATAATTTGTCAACATTTGAAAATCTTACTACCAAGTTTCTTAATCATAGTTGGTCCGTTCTGGATCCCGAAATTTTTGTTAACTCGTCAAAGAAAGAAGCTCAATGTAATACAAAACCAACTGAGAACAAAAACGAGCAGCAGATAGACGATGAACTAAATAGTATTTCTAATGACAACAATATTTTTGACTTACAAGTCAACAATTTTGATAATAAAGATAAGAGTAAACAATTATTTAACAAGCATTACGCGAATGACTTCAAAACACGCCAACCAATTTCAAAATGTTGTCAAATCGATTCGCGCTCTAAATTAAAAAGATTAATGGATTTAACCTATCTAGTTAAAGATGAAAATATTTTGGATCATATGAACACAGACTTAGATACCATTACAGCGTTAATATTAAAAAATCTTAGTCAACCATCAGGATTAATAAAAAGGGACTCCCCTATAAAAAAATTTAAATCAAAAACCAGCTTAACATCAAAATCTATTTTAAAACCAAAAAGTAACTTGTCTTCTAAAAATTTATTCGCCAGAAAAAGAAAGCATCCGTTTAGTGGAAGGTGTGGACAGACAGCTGAAATGATGAAACAATGTTACAGAGCAAATCTGGAGCTCAATACTGACTCCTCTGATCAAGAGGACATCATCATTGAAATTTGCGAAGAAGAAAAACAGCATGTTGAAGATAAGATGGAAACTGGAGAAGAAGAGTTGGTAATTACTCAATTAAAAAAAGGGAGACCGGGAGAACTTAAGTTTTATCGATTTCATTCAATATTCGACTCCAATATGGAAAAAGTAATACAAAGTGGTGATTGGTTAACCTGTAATGAAATTAACCATGCTCAACTTTTGCTCCACAAGCAATTTCCTTTTGCGGAAGGCTTGGAAGATACTGGGTTAGGTCCTTTGCTTAAAATGTCCAAGCTAAAGTCAAGCAGGATACAAATAATCTACAGTAACAACCATTGGATAACATTTGCGGCAGAAACATCGAATAATATTAAAGTTTTTGACTCCTTATCTAGTAATCCTTTACACCATACCTCAATTATACAAATTTGTCATGTTGTAAACTGCAATGAATCCATACTACGTATTTTAATTGAGCCCACACAACAACAACAAAATGGTTCAGATTGCGGCTTATTTGCGATAGCATATGCAACAGATATTCTCTTTGGGATAAATCCAGTTGATTCAAACTATGACCATACTAAAATGCGGGCACATCTAGTTGATTGTTTTCGACAAAATTTAATGAGTACTTTTCCACAAGCTTCGTTTAGTAAACGAATTAAACGAGGAAGACAAAAAATAGTCCTTCAAGATATTTTTTGTTCATGTAGGATGTCTTTCTTTGATTCTGACGTCGAGACAGACAAAGGCCTTTTCATGGCACAGTGCTCAAATTGCAGTGAATGGTTCCATGAAAGATGCCAAAACATACCAACAAACATATTCAAAAATAAGAATTATGGCAATCATTGGAAGTGCTCCAGATGTCAATAAATTTTTTAAATTGAAAAAAGTTATAAAAAAAGTTTGTATTAGTATATAACTTTATTATATAAAATTATAAACTTAACTGTGTATTAACCAGGCACGTCCAACTCGCTTAAGCGGTATTGATGTCAAATTCAAAACGTTATGAGTTAAAAGCAGTTTTTTAACTTATAACACAAAAAAAAGTTCTAATAATATTTTTAAATAATATTTGAAATGAATATTTTCAATGAAATACAAGCTAAAAAAATTGTGTAAACATTCAAAAAGAAAATATTCGTTATAATAAAACCACCTATATATAGCCACCACCAAATCCTGGCCACAAAAAAAGAAGTTTTTTGCTTTAAATATTGAGTTAGTGGCTTTCCAAGTTTTTAAAAATGAAAGTATAATCCAACTTTCATAATTGGAACCTCAGTTTGTTACATAAGATTAACGCAACGTTATTTTATCTGAGTTTGAACATTTTAGTTAGCTTTAAAACCTATTGTTTGTTTACCTTTTAAAAAAAAGAAATTTATAAAAGTAAAAATTTATGCAGAACTTCTTTACTAAACTCTTTACAATAAATTTGTTTTAATTTTTATTTAAATTTAAAAATGTTATCACTACTTTTACTTCGTAAAACGTAATGGTCAGGAATAAGTTCGCAATGTCCATGTTTTGTATCTCTGGCAATGATTTGGTGTTTTTTATGCCTAGTAATATTTGTACTAAAAATTATTATAACTAATTTAATAACAAAAATTACCAAACTTGTCATAACTTGTATCTCAAGAGGATTTTTAAGAGTTTAGAAATATTTTCAAGAATCTAAGCCATTTGCGGTAACATATGACGCAGTTTAAAATTAGGCGGCCAGGAATTGATGGTTTTACCCTAAAAAAAATTATTTAAAATTAGAGACCGTTATTTTAAGCAGTATATAGTGCATTTTTGGTACTTAAAACATTTTTAAGCATTGCTTTTTGTTATTCTATATTTTTATTAAATAGCGCGTTATTTAAGTGTAACGTAAATTTTATAATGCTTCAACGTCATTTAGAAAACTAAATATTTACCATTGTTTTTATCTCGCTTGCTTTTTTATCTTTTATCTACCTTGCTATTATAAATACGCAAACAAAAATAATCGTTCCGAATGGGATAGGATCTAAACACAACCCTCTCTAACGTAACTTTATTATCATCAATGAAAAAAACAGAACAGTAAGTCTTTTATTTTGTTTGTTGCAATTTTACATTAATGGTTACACACACTCAAAACACACATGTTCATCTCCGAAGGTTATCCATAATATTATTATTTTCTTAATTAAAATGAAAATTTAAAGCTAATTTTTACTAGCAGAAAATATTTTGGCTGAACAAAATTTGTTAGAATTGTTATTGGTTATTTTTTAGGTTGCAGTGTCTTGACATACCAATAAAAGCATTATCTTCACTTCCAGTTAGAACTTCTCCTCTCAAAAGAAAAAAAAAATAACTCTAATACAACTGTATTGACGAGTAGTCCTTACAAAGATGCACTCTCTGGAAGAGCTTTACTGCGACCAAATAAAAAAATTAAGCAGGACAGACAATGTTTGAAAGAGTGTAAGCAAGCAAATAAATCTTTTCAAAATGAAAGCTGGTTTTGCTACCTCTGTGAAGAAAATATAAAAAAGAGTATGATACAATGCCTTACATGTCAAGGCTGGTGCCATAATGACTGTGCAGGTGTTAATCAAAAAAAAAACGTTATATTTGTAACTTTTGTCAAGAATAAAGATTTTCTTTTTTGTATTATTAATATAATGTGCAGTAATATCCATCATTTTCTTACCGAAATTCTAGAAACCACATAAGTAAGTTACACATTCAATATAAAATTTATACCTTATTGAGATGTTTTCAGACTATTCTAGGAACTTTTTTACATTGCTCGGGACATAAAAAGATCTTTATAAAAATCATTCAAAATGTACTGTAAATTAATATAGTATTTGTAAAATCAAGATATAGGTACAATATTGGATTATAATGGTACGATTTAGGATCTTTTTTCCTTAATTGTACCGATAGCGAGAAAGTTGATGCGTTTTTGGCCGATATAAAACGATTGGCTGATCTCACTGAATTGTCAAAAGAGTTTGTTCGAATAATGTTTGTTGTTTGATTTCCGGAGCATTTATCATCAAAATTTCGATTGTCCTAACCTAACGTAAAAGATGCTTTGAATCGTGAATGCGTAGATGATGCTGTAGGAGCTGTTTTTCAAAATCAAGTCACAAAAGTTCCATTGGTGTGTTACAACTGCAAAAGGTTAAATCATATTGCGAGAAACTGTGCATTTACAAAGTAGCTGGCACCGAAGAATATTTTTCGTAGTTTAAATGTGGAAATGAAGAACACGTGGCTGCAAAATGTTTAAAGACGCAGGGAAACGAGAGCAGCAGCGAGAAATGTGCGCTACCTCGTTCCTTATCAATGGTGGAATTAGCGCATTGTCTATTATTCATAAAAATGTTAATGGTATGTTACCAACAGGTACGGTAGACACGGGTTGTTTAAAGAAAATTTTTCATTTATAACTGTTGTCAAGAAATCAAAATAACTCCCAGAATCCTCCAAAGGTAGTAATTTTTGAAGGTAAATTTCATCAATGTAAAGAATATATCGGCTGTTACTATTTAGGTTGATGGTATCCAAGTACAAGACGAAGTTATTTTGGTGGATTTTCAACCGTTTGGAGTTGATATGATGTTTTGAATGAGGATGCTTGGAATGAAACTTTGGGTGCGGCTTATGTGGAATAGCAGTCTCAAAGAAAGATAAAGTCAATAAAATTGAAATTAAAAAACAAGATCATGAAGCAATATTTAATGGTGTCGAACAAGAACTTAAATGGAAATAGAGAAATGTAGAAGGCCCCAACAAGGGCTCAATGTTATAAAACTTTTTATCGGCGTAAAAAGCTACCGGCGCACAATTACGATGTTTTAACTTCAATTCCGAGTGAAAGTTTTTTTTATTTCACACTGTGCTATATATGCTGTAGCACAGTGTATAGAGATTTTGTATAGAGATAATATATATATATATATTTTCACCAAGATTGTTTTTTCTTTTGTCCCAATTTTTACAATTACAAACATGTGAGTTATTTATTTTTAAATTTTTTACCTAAAATAATTCAAAAATGATTTCCTATGTCATAAATGAAATTCAAAAATGCGATTATAAGTTGTGTTATAAAAAATAGTAAAGTTGCAACTATAGATTGTTATAGACTATCAAATACAGTTAGAATATTTGAAGGATTTTATAGCTCATTTTAAATGCAATGTTAGATTTAAGTAATATCGTAAATGTTGATAAATGTAAAGAGTTGTTTGAATACTTATTTATTATTCTTATTTTAATTTAAATTTTTGTCGATTTTAGTAACAGTTTTAGATCTCAAATAAAATAGCTTGTGTTTGAAGTTCCTAAAAATTATATCAGCAATATTGAGGTTGAAATACTGCTTTCATTTAACCATTGCTTCTCTCTTTAAAGGTTCAACATTTTATAAGTTTATTTAAGTCTATCTGAATATTTTTACATGTTGAGTTATATTATTAATTCTTAACAGATAACTTATTATATTATTATATTGTTTATTTACTTTTCACAAAAATCAAATTAAAAATATGATATATTCACCTTTATTTATACTTTTTAAAGGAACTATGGGTCATAAAATTAGAGGCTGTGTGTTTTCATAAAATTAGTGGCTGTGTGATGCAGTCAAACACGATTTGGCTGTAAACTTTACTTTGCATGGCGAAATACATACACACTGTAAAAATGGACATTTGATCTACTTATTCACTAGTAATGGCGAGTCAATTGGTAATACTCTTAGACAAGTCAATGACTTATTAACTTAAAAACTAGTAAACATAAACTCTATAATGTTATTAAAATTTGAAAAAAATGGACGACCAATTATGTAAGTTGTTCAAAGTTTAATGAACTTTGAAATCAGCCTTTTGCATACTATGCACCACGCGTGTCAATTAAACAGGCAATGCATCTTAATAAGAGTCATTCATTAATTACTGTTTCAGGGTCTTTTGTTCTTTCGGCACAAGAACATATTGCTATTTTACCCCTAGTTAATGAAGAACCAATCTTGCCTGTAAAATCTATAAAAAAATAATACAGAAAGCATGCATCTAGAGAAGAACTCACCCCAAAGAAAGCCAAACTTGTTACTAGGTTATCATTTTTATCTTCTCAGTTAGCTAGCTCAACTAGAAATCATAGAAATAAAATCGCAAAAGTTAAATCAAAATGTGATAGCATGCCATGTAAGTTAAAAATATTCAGACAAAACATCAAAAGGAAAGAAGACATTATTAAAGCTTTGAGAGCAGAAGTTAGAGACCTATAAAAAATGAAATCTTATTATTACGAGAGCCTAATTCGCAAACTTAGAGCGAAAACAAAGACGTTGAAAATAAAAGAAAAAACAAAACT
This sequence comes from Hydra vulgaris, assembly GCF_022113875.1. NCBI lineage: Eukaryota > Metazoa > Cnidaria > Hydrozoa > Anthoathecata > Hydridae > Hydra > Hydra vulgaris. Next base: position 50,507,939 of record NC_061161.1, on the reverse strand, counting down.
TAATGCAGATAAAGTAAAAAATAATAATATTAGCGCAATTAAAAATGTTTATTGCTCAATTAGAAAATGATATAAGTCAGATAAAAGAGGGGGAAATTGCAGATGTGAATATGTCAGATGATGATAAGACTTACCCTTTAAAAATGAGGATGATAATCTATGGAATCCTAATTTTAAAAATTGGGTAATATTTGGGTATTGACTTTACAGATAGTCCTCTTTGTTGCACTATTGAGCAAATGGCTCGTGAGCTTGGTAATATAGTAGAATTGCAAGCAGCAGAATGGGCTATGAGTAATTCTTATCTTACTCTTGGATTTGATGCAACAAATCAAGAAGGTGTTCATATTAACACCGTTCATCTTACATCGAAAAACAACTGTCAAGTTATTGCTCTGGACCAGTTACCAGGTGGAACAGCTGTTGATTATGAAAGCCATATGTGGTACATATATGTACATATATATTGATCATATATACCATATATAACACATAACATACCATATATAACATATATGTATATATATATATATATATTGATCATATATACCATATGTGGTACATATATACATACCATATGTGGTACATATATATTGATCATATATACCATATGTGGTACATATATATTGATCATTTAGCGTTCATATATTCAGATTTTCACTCGCTTCCCTTTGATGAATGTCGTAGTTCAATTATATCAAATATATTCAACACAATGTCTGACAGAGTATCAGTTAACCATCTTACTATTTCCAAAATTTATAATACCTGGGGGATATAATAAATAATATAGCTAAACTGTAATTTGCACCCCAGGATTTGAAATGGGAGTGCGTGCGCTGTTTAGTAAACTTCTGAGTGGACCATGGATGACTAAGTTTTATGTATCTGCAAATAATGCAAGTTTTTATCATGTCATTGATATCTAGGTAGTAATAAATGTTTTGAAAGAAATTACTAAATGCAAATATAATTCAGCTGCACTATTTTGCAGCAAGATGTATTTTTTCGGAACAATGCTTGAGCCAAATATTTTAAAAAATATGATAAATTTATGCCCTATTGATGATCTATTTGTTGAAATGCTTTTCTGCTTGTCTTATGCAGTTGAAGAAGTTTTAAACTCTTCAATATGATAGATATTTCTCACTTTCAATTACAGCGGCACTTAAGACGGAGACAGCTAGTGCAAGGCTTCACGATATAGATAGCGAAGAGTTAGTTGGTATGTTTAGTGATGCCAAATGACGATGTCCTAATGCAACAATTTGTTATATATCTAGCAAGTTAAGATCCAAAAAGAATATGACTTTAGATTATCTTGATAAACCTGACGTTGTTTTAAGAGAAAAGGTAGTTAAGTTGTTTATTTACATGGCACGTAAAAAAAGAATAAGAACTCGACTACTACAAAATGAAATTCGAGTAGAGATTACTGGTAGACAGGTGTTTAAACGCCAAAAAATGGACGAAAATTAAAAAAGAAAGTTAGAGCGTGACCTATGTAAATTAAGAACCAGCGAAATTATGAATTTATATAAAAACTTATCTGCCAAGCAATTTGATGATTAAGATGATGTTATGTGTGAAAGAATAGTCGGAAGAAAACTCTGTCATGAATGGTATGTTGCCAACTATCAAAAAGACTATTTATGATGGGAGAGTAGAAAAAGTAAATATAAAGCAACAGGATAGAGTTTACACTATTTCTTAATCGAAACAAGATGAAACTGATATTGAAGCTGTTGAATATAAAATGAAAAAAATACAGCTTGCTGCTGATGTCATAACTGGAGAACTACTATTTTCTTAATTTGAATATGTAAATGATATACATGCATTACAAAAAGAGTGCCGCAAGTTTTTCAGCTTGCAAATATGGTACAGCAAGTTTTTTTCTTGCAAAAAGAGTACTGCAAGTTTATTAGGTTGCAAATATGGTACAGCAATTTTATTTTTTTTTTTTTTGCAAAAAGAGTACTGCAAGTTTTCAGTTTGCAAATATGGTACAGTAAGTTTTTTTCTTGGAAAAAAAGTACCGCAAGTTTTTTAGCTTTGGCTCTGACTTATCTTTACGTGGTGTCTAAAATTAAAAACTCCATTCCATAAAAAAAACTCCATTCCACGTATTTGGAAAACAAAAATTAAAAACGAAGATCAATCTTATGACCACAACAAATCAAACTTTACCTTAAGAAACTTTATACACCCTCTAAAACCGGTTTTGATCACCAATTTAATATCAAAATCAATTTACGATTTTCTTATGAAAAAGAAATACAGCTTTGGTGTAACAACCCTGTTTACCAGATGGAACTCCGTGTTTGAAAAGAGTATGACGGGAACCTCCTCAAAGGAATGGTCCCTCCTCTTTTAGAGCATATTTAAGAGAAATAATAACAACAAAGCAAACGAAATAAAATATAAAGCCATTTACTTTGCGTTACCCACAAACTCCATCTTTAAACGCAGAGGTCAAGCGGATATATGACCCTGACCCTAACCCGCCGGATGACCTCTCAGGGTTACGGTTAGCGTTATATCTATCTCACATGATATATAGTTGCGAAAAAGTACAACCTTTAATTAAATACACAATATTTTTGCTAAATAAGATTTATCCCAGTAGTAAACCTATTAAAACCACTTTTAAATTTTATCTTATTGGTTTTGTTGAAAACGTGCCAAAATCTTATAGCAGTAACCTATTGCTTGACGAGCTTTTTTATTATGAGAGCTTATCATGAGAGAAGTATGAGTGCAAGAATAAGCCTTTTAAGAGCATTTTTATATAAAATAAAAAAATTTTTACAGATCGAACACGACATTGCGAAAGAAAACAATCAACTAAACTCTTTTTTAAATGAAACTAAAGAAATAAGAGATATAAACGGAAACATAAAACTAGAAAAAAACTAAATCAATTTTGGAATTAAATCAAAAAACCTTATACCTTATTTGAAAGACCCAAACTTTTGTTTTTTTTTATATTAAATTTTTGCCTTTTCTTTTTACTTTTTCTAACTTTTCTAAACTCGCCTATTCTTGCTGTGCTCCGTTTCTCGACTTGAAAAGCATAGAAAAACTTTTTAAATATTTCTATGTAATTCTTGTCAAGTAGTCCACAAGGCAATTAGCTGGCTGACTACTGAATAATAAACACAATACCATCTTTACGTGTTGTCTGATGTTAAAAATTATTCAATTTATGTCATTAATGGAATTCAATTTTTTCTGGTAATCTAAAATTATGAACTAAGGTAGCGAGATCGTTCTTCTTGAAACGAAAATCAACTTGACGTAGTCCATAATCCCAAGTGTTAATATCAAATTTTCATATTTCCATTATGGATATGACTCGCAAGACTCGTTTAACTCCTTTATAATAATATAATCCTCATCATCTATTAAACGTTCGGCGTAACTAAATCTCGCACGGATTTCAAACTGTAGTTGGACGCCATATTATAATTTTTAGAACGCGATTTGCGTACAAATGCTAAATTATCATAGTTAGCCATTCCAGACGACTTTTTTGTAATATAAATATTCAAATATAATTAATGACATTATTTAGAGCTTGGCGGTAGTTGTGTAGAGATAAACAAGACTTGTGCAGAGATTAGCAAGTCCTTTTTTTTTACTAAAGAATAGCTAGCTCTTGTGTAGAGATAAAAAAGCCCTTTAACTTGGAAACGGATTCTTCAAATCCAGATTCCAAAGTGTTACCAAAGCAAACATCTTTAACAGATCCGAAGTTTTAAGACATTCAAAAAGGGAGTGAGTTGATAATAAGTGCTTTTATTGGCAAGCTCTAATTCATCAATATTTTTAATGATAGCATTATTGCCATCCCAAACTCTACCTTGGTAACCTCTTTGAAGAATAGTCTTTGATTTCAACCAATCATCAAAACCAGGCAATAGATCTAATAAAAGAGTTCCTAGTAATGAAACAAATCCTATAAGGTGTAGTTTTGGAGGAGCTTCAAGGTACTGCATTAAAGATTTGGGGTCTTCTTCTAAGTTGGTGACTCTCGGATTTATTACATTCATACAATCTTTCATACGAGCTTTGTTAAATCTAGTTTCAACATATTTTGAGTACCAATAACCCAAGTTTTACAGAGATCTCAATTTTCCTGGCTCTGTTGTTGAGAGTCCCTCACACCAAAGGAATGCTTTCAAACCAGCATGAGATGATAAACCAAATACTGAATGAGCGCATTTTAAGTCAAAGACTATATTGAATTGAACATTCTGCAAGTTTAGGTTTTCCAGAATAAGTTGTAAATTGTAATTGAAACATCTTCTGTGATTAGAAGTATCTGGCATCTTTAAACCCCACTGTTAAATAACCTTCCAGAGTTTACATTATTCTCTTCAGGATTAAATATATTTACAATAACTTTTAAGAATAAACCCCTTGAGTCTAAAGAAATCCTTACAAGATTACTAAATGGATCCATTTTCCGCTGTTCAATTATATTTAAAATAAAAGTTGATGTTTCTTGGACAAATACAACATCTCTAAGAAGAACAGATTCATTTGGTCCCAAGAACTCAATCTAAAAAAAAAAAGTTATTTTAAAGAAATAGTTTTCTTTGTTATTTTGTAATTAGTCAATGCTTATATACTACATTACAACCTTTTCAATTTATATACATTACTACCTTTTCAACTTATATGCTACATTACTATCTTTTCAACTTATATGCTACATTACTACCTTTTCAAATTCATAAAACTTTGAGATGGATTCTTCAATTTTATTTAGTTTTCTAGAGATATTTGATTCAATAGATGATCTTTTATCCATACCTTTTCTTTGAACTGCAATCATATCTTTTGTTTTAATTAGTAAGAGTTCTAAAGCAATTTAAAATTCTTGTATAATTTGAACAGATAATTGTCTGATAGATCGCCTAGCAGTTTTGTTTTCAAGTGTGCCAACCTTTACAGTTAGTGGTTTTCCTCATGTTGATATATATAAGTTGGATCCATTTGCTATTTTGTCAGTTTTCATTTTTCTCTTAAATATTCCTGTTGCAACTTGTTCAACTCGAAGATAACCAAGATCAAAAGCTAAATTTTTAAGGTTGAAAACAGCAGTTTCTTTCCCACACTGGTGTTGTAACCCTGCTCTAATGCAAAAACAGTCTGAACATAAAATTCTTCTTGTTTTGATTTCGGTTTCTGGTTCAGATTTATTTTGAACATTCATCCTGCCAGCCTTTTACGCCCAATTAATCTTGAAATATAATTTAAATAAATATTAACGTATTCCTTTAAACATTTAAGTTCAAAATTAACTTATTAAGCTAATTTGATGTACCATTATTCTTAAAAACTAATATTATTCTAAGAAAAATTGTAGTAAATATATATTAAATTAGAAAAAATGGAAAAAGAATCAAAATTCTTAGATTAGGTATTACAAATATACCGCCATTCATCTGTTAAAAGCTATTACTTTAACTTATAGACCGATTAGTAAATTACTGCATAAGGACATTGAAATCTATCTGCATTTAGAATTACTTATTTAAGAGACAGTAGATTCATAAATAAAGTTGTAATTTAAACTTAAATGAAAATAACTTACAGCATTTGAACTTCATGAAATTTTTAGTATTTACATCAGCAATAGCAGGTGTAACAGCAGAAACTCTAACTTAAATTGTAATAAAATTACTACTAAAAACGCAGATACACAATAATTTTTAAAATATATTCATTAATTTGTTCTACAATTTAAAAAAAAAAAAAAATTATAAGTATTAAATTAAAACTAAATAAATATAAAATAAGACACCTACTTATTACTAAATAAATATAAAATAAGAAACTTATATTTTAAAAATTTGTTTTTAACCAATTGTTATGATCATCTTGAAAAGCTTACAGGTGAAAAGCAACAATGATCATCCTAAAAAGTTCACAGTTGGCTCTATTTGTCGATAACATTAGAAACATATGAATCATCTCGATTAAGATGTTTTTAATGATATATTTTATATTGTCTATTTCTATATGATATATTATCTAATTAGGTTACATATTTTATCGTCTATGATTTGAATTGTCTTGATTTGGAGCTGACCTGCTAAAGGTCGTTACAGACAGGTTTGAAATTATAATTACGTAGAGGCGGTGAGGCACATTTTATTGCTCTGAATGATATGGTGTATCTGGTGAAGTCTTTAAAAAGTCTTTACATCATCTCTGATTATCTTTTAGTACTGATCTTTCATGATTGCCTTATACAAATCATTGCTAAGATAGTATTTATATACAATATAGTATTTTATTGCTCCTAGGTGCTCTGAAAAATCTTATTTGTCTAGTTTTATTCCTTGAAAATCAGTTTTTAATAATACTCTCCATTTATACCATTCAATAATACTCTCCATTTCACCAAAAATAATAACCATATCTTGTTTTCCTGATTCATATAATTTGCAATCTTTTTAGTTGCCTGTTAATCGTTACTTTGCTTTATAATGTTCAACTTCGGTCTTCCAGTGATTACCAACTCTAAAAGTGGTTGCTTCCAGCCTTGTTGGAATTACAGATATTTAAAATAAAAAGTAAATCTTGCATAATTTAACAATGTTGATGATTTGCTACCTTCTGTTAATTGTTTTATTCCAACTTTTACCCAAATATCTTCTGCAACAAAGTCTAGAGAATTTGTTCAAGAAGATGTTTCTGCTTCTAAAAGATTAATTTTTGATTTACACTTAAAAACTGCTAATGATTTTTTATCAAGCTCTGATATTTAGCCTTCTGTTGTAGACAAGTCTTTATTAAGTCATTCTGATGATTGTCTTCTAGAAACTTAAATTGGTGAATAATAAAGTTAGTTGGTGATCCAAATTGAAAAATCTCCGAGTTTCCGATTTGAATCACCAGCTAATTTTATTATCTGGCAATTTGATTAATCGCCGTAAATTTCCTATATGATTAATATAGGAAATTTAAGGTCTTCTAAGATTAACCAATTAAACCAAATTAAATCTTAATAAGGATGTGAATAAGGAAAAATTCTTATAACAAGTCTTTCTTGTCTTATATCCTTTAAATTATTATTCACATCTTTAAAAAAAGGCTTAATAAGGATGTGAATAAGAAATAGCTCTTATTATGGCTTAACTAGGCTTATTAGGCCTTAATAAGGATTAATTCTTATTCACATCCTTATTAAGCCTTAACTTAAGGATGTGAATAAGAAATAATTAAAGGGTATGAATAAGAAATAACCTATAGTAAGGAATATTATATGGTATAAAAATATTGATCTTTCATCAATGATGTAAAGAACATAGATTTATTATATACTATTTCAAGCAGTTATGTATAATTTTCATGAAATAAACCGTCCTACTTAGCTACTAATTAAGTTTTTAATTAAGCGAAAAAAATTAAAAAAACATCTAGTTTCATAAAGGTAACGCAAAAATTTATTTATAATTTAGTAAGCAAACGCAAAACCAAAACCAAAATCGTCATTAAATACGCGAGAAAAAATGCACATAATTGTATAAATAATTTTAAAACACAAGTCCTAAGCATCAAATCTTCAAGAAAACATAAAAAAATATTTGATTTAGGGAGATGAATTGCTATAATTGTATTTTGAACAGGGAAACTGTTTTAAAAAAGTTGTTTTTTTTTTAACTAAATCGACCATGTAGTTTTTAAACGTTAAGAAATAAATTTTTTTATATAATTTAAAAAAGGTTCCCCTTTCCGCTCGATTCCTCATCCTTATTATATGCTATATAGACATTTTCATGCAAATTGGATGTGTTTTAGTGCTTAGAAAATCTTACCGTCAAAATATACTTTTGAAAAAACATGTCCGCGGCGACTTTGTCTTGATTCAAGTTATTGATAATATATAAATGAAGCCATATGAAACATAGTACTTTCTAAATATGGCTGGAAAGAGGTTGAGTAACACTAACTGATGCAAAAAACCTCAAGGTGCTTGTTAAGCCTGCAAAAAGATATGAGAGTAACGCTTATGAAATTTCAGTGGTTGTGGTCAAACGTCAAATGTTTTTTGTAGCGCCGTGGAATCGTATAGAGTTAAGAAAACGCGTTGTTAACGTCTAATGAAGTTCTTGTTACATTGTTATAACTACTTATTACCACTGCGAAAACGCGATTCTTGAACAAGCCCGATTATACAAGATAAATAACAAAAACCTACTTTTAGCACAAGGCCCGACAAGATTTAAGTTTTTAGATTATAACTATATCAACATTTTTAAAGTAATTAATATTTCCACTTTATCGAGTCAGGGTCGAAATGTCTTTAATTAAATTTGACGTTACCACAACAGTATAACATCTATATTTACCAGTAAATATTATACATAGGTGTTAAGTAACATATTACCGACTGGAAGGTTTACTCTTATAGAGCCTGGCCAAAACAAGGAGTGCGACCTTGTTAGTAATGCAATTTCATAGAGGACAAGTAAATAAACAAGATTCAAAATTTAAACACAAATAAAATTATAAAAAATTAATAATAACTAACCCCAAAAAAGCATTACATAGTATAGAATATATATGGAGATTCAGCACCAATGGGTATTTATCTGAGTTTGAAACTCAGATAAATACCCATTGGAGAAAAAATCCAGATGAAGCAGCTGTTGCCCATGGTATGACTAACAACTTGGTTTTTCGTCTTTAGCGTCAAGCCAACCTCCTCCATCAAGGTTATCACATTGGTATTGATAACTATTACACTTCTCCACAACTGCTATTGGATCTATATCTACATCAAACCACAGCAACAGGAACAGTGAGAGTAAACAGAAAAGGTCTGCCAGAAATCTGCCTTAAAACAAATTTAAAAAACAAAGAAGTTTGCCAATATAAAAAAGGTCCTTTGTTATGTGTAGCATATTAAGATGGTAATAAAAAACCTGTATTACTCTCTATTGTTGCTAAAGCAGGGTTTACTGAATTGCTCAACAGAAGAGGTAATTTATTTATGAAGCCAAACGTTGTTACCTTTTATAAACGAACCATGGGAGGGGTAGATTTGAGAGATGCACAGCTCTACGTGTACCCTGTCAGAGCGTAAGACAATAAAGTGGACAACAAAAGTTGCCTTCTCTTTATTTGGCAGGGCTATTCTTAACAGCTATTTATTGTAAAGCTTAACGCTATTGAGCGTAAGCCTATGTCTAGAATAAGTTTTATGATGGCAAATGTGGAAAGTTTAGCTGGAGGGTAAAACAACCAGTAAAAGTAGTAACGAAAAGACGAACATCTAGAGAGATGGAAATGGCAAGAAGTACAATCGTGCCATATCCACTTCCTCAACACACAGCGATTAACAATCCTTTATATGGTCATAACCTTGTCAAAATTGGTTCAGAAAAAAAATAAAATGTGTAGCTGGGCATCAAACCCGTGTTCGCACCAGTTAGCAGTGTCAGTCATGTTGTGTTGGACTGTGTCCTGGATGCTTTTCAAATTACCACACAAAAGCTTTAAATTAAATACATCGCATTTCTTAAATTCTGTAAAAACTACAAAAAAAAATAAAATTCGAATTAGTTGTTTTTCGATTTTATTTTTTTTTTTAGTTCAGTTTCTCTGTACGGCGTTTAAGTTTTATTACGCGCTCAAATGGTTAAAATCAAAATGACCGTTGCACATTGCTTTTTTTGAATTTTTCTTGGCTATTTTAAAGGACTGAAATAGTGGTCGGAAATAGGGGCTACACTGGTCTGCATAAAAGTAGGAACAACCAACCATCATAGTTTTTGCAGGAGAAATAAACTAAAGTTGGTTGCCGTTTTTAACCATGCATTTAATGTGGAAAGAATAATAATTCTACCTCTATTTTCAAAGCTGAAAAACACCATTAAAAAATATATCAGCTTTTATTTTTTAATTTTAAAAGCCATGTTTTTACCGAGTATTAATATAGTCAAGCAATAATTATAAAGTTCTATTTTTTCAATTGAAAAAGATAAAAAACAAATACATTGCGTTATTCTACTTCCTTCAAAATAGTTAAGAGCTGCCAAAAGTTTATCACTATGCTATGAATGTCCTTCACTTCTTTTATATCTAGACCAGGTTGGTTTAAACTTGGCCTGCATTGCTTCACCACATTGTTCAGCACATCTTCCTAATTCAGCACATCTTCCTGAATCTTGACAATTCAATCTTGAATCTTCAGCACATCTTCCTGAATCTTGACAAATAGAGCTACTTGGAACAAAATAATATGAATTTTCCAAATCAAACTTAGTTTTTTACCAAAGATCAAAGCTCTTGTGTAGAGATAAACAAGTCCTTTATCTTGGATGATATGGATTCTTTATATCCAGTTTCTTAAGTGTTACCAAAGCAAACATCTTTAACAGATCCGAAGTTTTAAGTCACTCGACAAAGGGAGCGAGATGATAATAAGTGCTTTTGGCAAGCTCTAATTCATCAAGATTTTTAATGATAGCATTTGAGTTATTGTTAATCAATTATCAAAACCAAGGCAATAGATTTAATAAAAGAGTTCCTAGTAATGAAACAAATCCTATATGGTGTAGTTCTGGTGGAGCTACAAGGTACTGTATTAACGATTTAAGGTCTTTTTCTAAGTTGATTACTCTCGGATTTATTACATTCATACAATCTTTCATAAGAGCTTTGTGAAATCCAGTTTCAGCATATTTTGAGTACCAATAATCCAAGTTTTACAGAGATCTCAATTTTCCTGACTCTGTTGCTGAGAGTCCCTCGCACCAAAGGCATGCTTTTAAACCAGCATGAGATGATAAACCAAACACTGAATGAGCTCATTTTAAGTCAATAGCTATATTGAATTAAACATTCTGCAAGTTTAGGTTTTTCAGAATAAGTTGGAAATTGTAATTGGAATATCTTCTGTGATTACAATTATCTGGCATCTTTGAACTCTACTGTTGAAAAACCTTCCAGAGTTTACATTATTCTCTTCACGATTAAATATATTTACAATAACTTTTATCTCCTTGAGGCTAAAAAAATCTTTACCAGTCCAAAAAGGACAAAAAGTTTTTCTTCGTATCAGACTTTATAAAGCTAAAAATATAAAAAAGTAAAAGTACTGTTATAAGTTTTATCAATGTTTTTTTCTTATTTTTAAAAAAAAAGGCTTTAGATGATAGTATTAAAATGTTACCATCTAAAAGTAAAAAAGTATGTTACCAAATTATGACCATCACGGTATGTTTGTTTTTCCACAACGGTTTCTTGACAACTATATAAAAAGTTTCAGCGCGAACGATTTTTTTATTAAAATTAAGTTGAAAATTATATGCAGTTTGTTTACTCATAATATTGCTGAGGTTGTTAAAGTAATTTAGAATAACTTGAAATTAGAAATTATTTCTTTTTTAAAATATGAATCACTTATTTGTTGAGAAATAAAAACTTTTAACGAAAATTTTTTTTCGTTAAAACGTATTTTCAAAGTTTGCATTCATAATGTTAGCATAGCACAGCTCTATTCGTCGCGCTACTTTTACTGGCCTATTCATCGCGCAACCGGATTTTTTTGTGAAGGCTAACTTTTTAATGGCAAAATAGATAACAACTTCGTAATTTTAAACTCTAAAGTAATTTTAATTTTCTGCATAGCCTAATAATTATTTTTGATGAAAAAAAAAATAATATAAGGTAATAAACAATGTAAACAAAAGGCAAAGAAATTTTTACTGATTTCAAATTTCTTACATTTACATAATTGCATTATCTCACCTTTAGTTTTGGCTTTAACATCTAAATACAAAATTGATATTTTCTTATATTAAGTAGTGTTGTTAAACCAAATAAAAAATATTAGATGAATTTTGATTAAAATTGTTGATGAAAAAAATCAACTACTATATGAAACTAATATATATCTTTTATAAAATAGTATACTATCTATATTATAAATAGTAGACAACTATATGGAGTTAAGAGATTTTTAATACTTTTAGTGCAGGTTTTATGCCAGATCTTGGAGTGGCAGTGGTACATTAGTTTTTTTAAATAATGTTGCTCTATATTACACAATAATGTTCTTTTATATCCAATAAATAATAGTCTGATATAATCATAAAAATACTACTTAAAGTTTTTCTGCATACAAGATATTTAACTATTTGAAAAACTGCAAAACAAAAAAAATGTCCATTGGCATGTATTATCAGTTGAAATTTTTAATCCACCACGATCCAAAAATTTAGAAAACTTCTGATAATAGAACGTTGTTTGATCTGAAAGTTCATAATCAGTTTGTTATTTATCATTTCGTGTAACATTACCAGCAATGTGAATAAGTGACATTTTGACATTATCAGCAATAGAAGATTCTGGATCTTGCAAGTTATCAAGAATTTCGCAGTAGTCTTCAGACAATTTGTAATCACATAACGCACATGACTTGACAGACTTCACATTAAAATTGTCAATATCTACATTCAATTTCAATGGTGAAAATGCATGTTTGATACATAATTTTTCAATAACTTGTTGAACACTAAGAAAATATGTACCACTAAAACCTTGACGAAATATACTATATTCTTTTTCCAGGTGATCTGAAGTAAATTGACTAAAAAGTACATAATTTTGCATAGTATTAAGTAAATATCTACATAAATCTACTAATCCATAACAAATTTGATGTATACAAGTTGCAGTATCTTTAGAAAGTTGTTAAATACTCTTACCTTTAAGATCTGCCGTTCTAAGTGCCATATCACCAAATGTAGTATTAAATTTAAACGGTTGTCAATAAAATTATTGATAACAGCCTGCAAAGGATCATTAACCATTTAAACCTTAGTAAAGTAATAAAGTATTAATAAGTATAGTAGCCTCCCTTTAGTTTCCAATTTTAAATTTAACGAACACAGTATTAAAAAATCATAATTGAGAACTTTGATAATGTTATTAAGTTTATAGTTTTACATAAGGTTACATGGTTTTTATGATTATTCATTTTTTATTTTTTATTGATTGCGTTGCTTTATTTATTGTTTTTCAAAACTAGATTTTCCGTTACGACAGCCACGACAAAAAAAAACAAATGCTTTTAAAGCATCAAGTAAAAACTTTGAAATCAATGTATGCTAAATACACTCCATATGATTTTTTTATAACCATAATAATTGCCGTTTGCTGCAATTAGCCTGACAAAGCGGTTTTGTTCAGAAGTGGTATGAAGAAAACGTAACGACCGTTACTCTACACAGAATTAATTTTTGAAAAAAGTATAAAACTTCAATATTGTATTTTCTGCATACTAAATTATGCAATAGTGATCCACATTTCTGAGAAGTTTTAATTCGTTTCTATTTTTGGTTCATTTTTAATAACTTAAATAACATCAAATTTTACGACCGCCACTCTCGCGAAATCGCCCATATCCGCCTATAATGAATAGCCTATGAATATTATTAATAGTGCGCATAGTTACGCGTATTGTTTTATAGTTACGGTACGGTTCTGTATCTGTAAAATACACTTTTTAAGTAGTTTCTAGACTTTTCTTTACTGCGTGCTTACTTACAGATTTCCCTTCAACCTTTTATGGTACGAGTTCAAAATATCTAAGTTGACATTAAGTAGATAATGTTTTGTAGCTTAAAATTATAGGTAATCTAAATTTTTTTCAAATTTAAAAGTAATTAATTTATTGTAATCTTTTTTAAATTGTAATTTTAAATTTAAAGCTTCGTGTTATAGATAACTTTAATTCTTAATTTGTGTCTAGCGTTAAAATATATTTATGGGTAGTTTCATGCTTTCACTTAGTTTTGGTTATTGGGATAAAAGCCATGACAACATTTTGTTATAAATTTATCTTAATTTAATTTTTATTGAAAATTTTGTTATAAATAAAATTTGTTTTTAATATTGTTAATACTTTACCTCTTTAAAAAAAATATGTTTCTGGCTCTTCAATAAATATAAAATTATTTGTCTTGCATGAATGAATTTTGGTTTAGGATTTAATTGTGTTAGTTTATGTTTGTCTATCTGTAATTTATTTAGGTTATTAGAAAATTCATGTTTACAGAGTTGTTATAAATCATAATCGAGTTGTTAAACCAAGGAAATTGTGGAGGTTTATTTATCATATATACTATATATATTATATAATTATATTGGAGGGAGTAAGTTTAGAAGTCTTTTTAAATTTTTAAAAAGAAATAAAAATACTTTTCAATATATATTTGTTTTCTTTGAGGTAGAATTAAAGTTTCAGTTTTTTAAAACTTTAAATTAACTCTACAATGTTAAAATGGTTTAAACGGATTTTTGTAAATGAATTTAATCCTCAAAGATTAAATTTTTTTTATTATTGAAGAAATTAAACTAGATTTAAGAATAAGTCGACTTCAATGTTTGTTTGTTTTTCTATTTAGATGATGACAATATTGAAGCAAGTAAGTTAAAAAGCATTTTTAAATTTTTAAAAAGAAATAAAAATACTTTTCAATATATATCTGTTTTCTTTGAGGTAGATTTAAAGTTTCAGTTTTTAAAATCATATATATTTTAAAATCATATATATAACTCATATATCTTTGTTTTTCTATTTAGACGTTGGTAATAATATGAAACAAGTAAGTTATAAAGCATTTTTAAATTTTTAAAAAAAAATAAAAATACTTTTTATTATATATCTGTTTTCTTCAAGGTAGATTTAAAATTTCAGGTTTTTTAAATCATATATATTATAAGATTTAAGGATGAGTCGACTTGAATGTTTGTTTGTTTTTCTATTTAGACGTTGGTGATAATATCAAAACAAGTAAGTTATAAAGCATTTTTAAATTTTTAAAAAGAAATAAAAATACTTTTCAATATATATCTGTTTTCTTCGAGGTAGATTTATAATTTCAGGTTTTTAAAATCATATATATTATAATATTAAATTCTTTTTTACTTTAAAAATATCTATATTATAGTTACACTGAGTCGTAGAAAAAAAATTAAAGTTTATTAATAAGGTTGTAAATTATTAGAGTAGATTAAATTGTTTGATCTATTGATCAACTTAATAACGTACTATTAATATGAAGATTTATTTTGGTTGTTTGTTTGTTAAAATTTAGTTAGAGTTTATTTAAAATTTAAATTCTTTAGTTAATCAAGAGAGATCTAATAAAGGTATTAATTACATTAGTTGAATGTGGCATTTAATATGTATTTTATCGATATAAGGAATAATATAATAAGGAATAGAAAAATTTTAAAAGTTTGCTCTGGAATTTGTCAAAAGAGTGTTGTGTTATGCTTCATTTTAAGGTATCTAAATATATATTTATTAGAAATTTTTAATTTTGTATTTAAATGGTTTATTCTTTTTCACTACTTTAGATAAATATATACTGACTGACATAACTTCATTTTTATTAACAATGTCGTGCATTGTAGTCTGCATTCTTTGTTACATTAAAAATAATTGATGCTAATAAATGTTCTTTTATAGTTGTTAAAAGTTTGCATATATGTTTGCATTTATATTATGATCAAAGTTAAAATTTTTGACAAATACGTGTATGTGGTGATACTACTTAGGTATCACCACAGCTTATCTCTATCAGGTACATTGATTTTTAATTCACATATGATGTTTTTTCTTTGTATTTACTTATTCATTACATTTTTAACTTCAGATTTATGGTGTATTTATTTGCTATAGAAGAACAAATCGTTTTGAATTTTTTAAAAATATCTACACCAATCAACATTTAAAGTTCAATGTAGCATATACCAGCTTTTAGGCTTTTTTGATGCTTTTCTTATTCAAGTGGTTTCATAAGCAAGGTCTATAAGCAAATTTGAGATAAAAAGTTTTCCAGCTTTCAAGGAGTATCAATGTTGTTCTCTATATAATTTAATTTGTTTAAATAGAGTAGTTTTAGTAAATAAATGTTTGTTTGTTCTTGGTTTTTTACTTATTTGTTATCAGATTCTTAAGAATTAGGCAATTTAGCAAGCAAGATTTATTTTATTTTTTGCAAGTGCAATTGGAAAGAGCTAAAGTGCTTTTTAGTTACTTCAAATCATTTGTTTGTTTTTTTTAAATAGAAGGGTTAATAATAAAAATATTTAGACAGTCGAACTGTTACTGATTTGAGTAAGTTTAATTTTTTGTTTAATTTTATATTAGATATATATTTTATGTATTTAACATGAAAAACTGACTGTAATTTTTGACAGGTAAGTTTATATACATAAATGTGCCTATATATCGGAATATTTTATATTTCTCTGAATCTATATATCTGAATTATCTCAAAGAAAAAATTAAGAATAGAAAAAATTTGAATGTATATACATACATATATATTACTTTAGACTGACATTGCTTCATTTTTTATACAAGATTCTGCATTTATTATTTTTGTGCATTAAAATTGTGCCTGAAGGCTTTCTTAATTTAGCAAAGAATTTAGAACACAATGCAAATAACTTTGCACTGTGTTCTAAATTCTTTGCTAAATTAAAATAATGTAAATAAATTTTGTTTTATATTTTTCAGTTGTAAAAGTATAAAACGTTCATTTATTCAGTTGTAACAGTAGCATAACCACTGGTAGTATATATTTAATGATAACAGATTTATAATATTAGGCTCGAAGAAGTTATTAGTGTAAATGGTTATAGGTGACTTGAAATTGTTGTCATATGAAAGAAATAGATCTAGGCGTGATAAAATTAATTGTCGTTGAAATATAAGAAATTTTGCTTGATGAACCGAAAACTTACTTGACAGAATTCAGTGTCAAGCGGTGTTGATGTCTATTATTTGACTTAACATTAGACACTTTAAAATATAGCAAAGTATGAATTTTACTATTTATAGTAACAAATAATAACAGTTTCAATTTTAAATGATTTTTTGTTTTTTTGTTTTGTTATCTTAAACATAATTGCGTTCATTTTTTTTTAGTTGTCTTTGTCATCACTTGATTATTTTGCTTACTGTTGAAACATGGTTTTAATTTTGTAAATTTAATATGATGTGAAATTTACAATATTAATCATTTGTCAACAGTTAAAGAGAAGCTGGAAATTAATTAAGAAATGCTGGAAATTAACTTTTAGTTAAGGTAAAAATGATTTTGTTTATTGGTAGCGTAATAAAACCAGTTACTGTTATTTATTGCATGACTTTTTTACTTTTTATAACATGGTGTTTTTAAAACACTTCCTCTCTCTCTCTTAGATAAAACTTAAATAAGAATTAGAAATGAGAATTGTAGAGAGAGAATTGATTAAACTCTGTAATTACTGAGCTCTGATTAAAATCTGTAATTATTAAGCTCTTGCGTACTTTTTAATACTGCAATTGATAATTTGCTATTTAAAGATATTCTTTAACCCTTGGTTGTTTAAATATTGTAATAAATAAAATCTTTTTAGTTTCTCTTAGGGATCGTCTCTAAGTATTTTCTCTTAGGGATCGTCTATATATTACGTAACGCGAAATTAAACATAGACAAAAGAAATATCTCAAAAACCGTGTTTCTCTCATGGTCAACTATATGCTGCATTTTCAAGAACTATACCATTTAATAGTTTGTTTTTCAAAATTGATAAATATCTTATTCAAGGTATAGTAAGTAAAAAAATATTGTTATATTTTTTAAAGTTCTTAATTTATAGTCTTTAGATTTTCATTTCGAAAATTTACTGTTTAAGGTTGTGAGCACATTTTGTATGTATAACTTTATTTATCATTATTTTTTTTTTTTTTTCATAGTTTTTGGTAAATATATCTATCATGCAATAGTTTTAAAATGTGTTTATACGTGTTACATAAAGTCATATTTGTTTATAGTTATATATATGATTAAATTATAAAAGCCAACAATTTATATCTTAGTTTGATTTTTTTTTAGTATTCTTAATGCTTTGGTACTTCGAAACAGGTTTTATAGTTACATTTTCGATAAATATTTAACTGCATTTTCAAAAATAGGTTACTATAAATAGGTAAATCGATTTTTGGTAATTGTGTGGTTTTTTTTTTTTTTTTTTTTTTTTTTGGTAATTATGATATCATAATTTCATTACTTTTTTATTTTAGAACTACGTTATAACGCATTTGTAAGATTTAT
The DNA here is from genome assembly GCF_022113875.1 of Hydra vulgaris. Taxonomy (NCBI): domain Eukaryota; kingdom Metazoa; phylum Cnidaria; class Hydrozoa; order Anthoathecata; family Hydridae; genus Hydra; species Hydra vulgaris. The sequence goes on along the minus strand of NC_061161.1, from coordinate 50,489,796 downwards.
AAAATAAAAAAACCTGATTTCTTTTTATTGTAAATTTTTGTTTGCTAAAAAGATATAAATATATGCTATTAGTTAATTTTATACTTTATCTATTTTTTGCCTAATAATTTGTTGTACGTATTTTAAGGGGATCTTTGTGAATGGGGGGTCGTAACTAAAAACCTTTAAAAATATGAAGAATATTGTAGTTTTGCGAATTAATATCGAGTTACTCAAGTTTTATTTATGTGTTTAACTAATTAGTTAGCTTAGTCTGTATTTGCAACACTTTTGAGGAAAGAAAGAAAACATTCTTATATATGTAGATCATTGTTTTACATTTTATTATTTTATTTTATTCACCTGGCCACCATTAAAGCAAAAAGAGGGAAGGAACCTCTTTATTAGAGTCAAAATATTTAGGAAAATTAAATTTCGAGTTACAAAAGAAATTTTTTGTAAATGGTGGCAAATTACCGTTTACTAAAAATTAATGAAATAAAGAGGACAAACAAATAATATAGAAATGGTCTGTGTTGAACAGACTTAACAAGACCCGGGTCGTATCAGCTCGGTTTACAAATTTTTATGTCTACTTATAATTTTTATTTTAGTTTGTTCTATCATGCATTAATGTATTAAAAAATTTGTTATACCTATGTTTGATCGTAAATTAAATTTTTTTTTGTTTGAAAGGTATTTGTACTCAGTTGCGTAGTTATAATAAACTTTATTGTTTTTTATAAATTTATTTAAACGTGTGCATTTAACACTTTTAAGTTAACAATTTTCTTTTCTAAAGAACAATTAATCAAGGGGATAACAAAAAAATTGATAACTCCTGTATAATATAAGTTAACTTCATTTTAATCTTAATGGTTCGAGTTATAAAAATTATTACAAGGATTTAGTTGACACTTTCGTCAATTTAAAGTATAACCAAGTGTTATTATTTTGCGTCAGTAACTAAAAACGTATTGTGTTAAACTTAGGAAGGTCGATGAAAATGGTTCTGCCTTACACTGTTATGACATGTGCCATTTGTAAATTACTTAAATAATGTTAAGTAGTAGTTGGTAAATTATTTTACCTCCTCATAATTTTTATGTTAATTTTACAGATGGATTAATTTTTTCAAGCTGAAGGCAATTTTCTAAATGGGTATTAGTTAAGGTTTTGCAAGATTAAATTGTGGAAAACAGCTACTATAAATTAATTATGTAACAGACCGACCAAAACCCGTATTACGGGTTGCCTTTTACTAGTACATGTATGAATATATCACTGCAACACTAATGTCTCTACTTAAGTGAATTTAAATAGAATAATTGAAGTTTTTCTATTAGACTTTTCTTATTAAGTTGACTTAAATTAAAAGTATTTAGCTTACTTTGTAAGAAATTCCAGTCACTCATTGCAGAGTCTTTCAAGGAATGCCTACCATAGAATTTTGTATCAAAGGCTTGAGCACACAAACCACCTCTTTGAGATATCTTATTAGAATTGGTATAAACATGTATTAATGGAGTAAACCATTCTGTAAAGATAATAGGCATCTTATCAATAATGCAACTTTAAATATAAAGATAGTTTTCAATTTTTATTTTGTTAGAAAAAATTATTAATACTGTGTTCCGAGATGACGTCACTCTAACTAAGATACATTTGTCTGTCATGATAGTTTACAAACAACTTATGTTTGATTTTAGCACATGCGGTAATCTTCATTAGCTATACTTAAGTTTATCAATTTTTTAAAAAAATGGTATTTTGTTGTATTTTAAATTGAGAAAATCGTTCTGAAAACTGCAAGAAATCGTTTTATCTAATTTCAAAGGTTATAAATCACCACGATAAAAATACTGAGCTGTTGTTAACAAAACGAAGAGCAAAATGGTTTGCTGTTATTAAACGCAAACTTAACTGCAATGCCAGTCAGAGTTTGTTCTAATCATTTACATATATATCATTTAACTAAGATGTGATTTTTTATATAACTAATATATTATATATCTAATATTATTATAGCTACATTACTTTTGCAAATATTTATCAAAACAAGTTATAAAGACAACATGAAAGCCAAAAAATTATATGAAGGCTTCGTATACAACTTTGCCTTTCAAATAACATTCATTGATGGTTTCAATGAAACTATACCAAAATCAAATAAGAAAGATAAGTAAAATTTAATCACCTTTCCGTGAACCAAGCATATGGATTCATCACAGAAAAGTTTAACACCAATATCTCTTTCCCAACCACTCAAAAAATATTTATAAGCGTCTAAACTTTTAAAGCATTTAAGTTCTTCTTTGGTGGCTTGGTGCAAACAAAAATATGTAAGAATATCAGCATGGGTGACTTTAGGATAAAACTGTGGCTCGGAAAGATAATCTGCCTTTTTCAAGGTATATGTATCAACATTGGCTACTGATGAGATCCTGGTTTTGTATCGACCTTTATTTTAGTTTGACAAAAGTTTGTAATAACTGCTTTTTGCCATACTAAAGTTTTTTCTCGGAATGTTATGGTTTGTTTGTGAACCAACATGGCAGATTTGCATAATTTAACATAAATTAAAATTTCACTCGGAACACAGAATTGGAGTTTCTTGAATGAATCTATGTGGTAATGAATGGTATGAATCTATGTGGTAAAAAGTTTAATTATTTGAATAGCTTTTTTCTGAATAACAGAGACAATTTTTGATAGAAGAACTTTACAATATATATATATATATATATATATATATATATATATATATATATATATATATATATATATATATATATATATATATATATATATGTATATATATATATATATATATATATATATATATATATATATATATATATATATATATATATATATATATATATATATATATATATATATATGTATATATATATATATATATATATATATATATATATATATATATATATATATATATATATATATATATGTATATATATATATATGTATATATATATATATATATATATATATATATAATAAAAATATATATAATAAAAATATATATAATAAAAATATATATGTATTTATATATATATATATATATATATATATATATATATATATATATATATATATTTATTATATATTAGGGTGGAGTGAAAAAATTTTTTGTTGAATATCTTGGTTGGATAGCTATAAAAATTTGCTGACATATGCAATTAGTAATGTGGCAAACAATCAAACGATTTAAAGCATATCTTTAGGTTCCACAATTGACCTGAATTATAGGCATATTTCATATGAAAAACAATATTTTTTGAAATTTCAAGTTTGTATATGACAACATATTTGTGTAGCAGTATACATTTTTAACAGTCTATACGAAAGTTACAAGTAAATAGAACTAAATATTTGAAAAGAAAAACACATGAAATCTCCAGTCAAACATGTTTTTATAACTACAAACGATGTTGTGCTTTAAGTGTCCAGTTTCGGCATTTTCTCTCGACGGATTCATAAGACCACGTTTGGAATCTCGATTCCAAACGTGCTCTTATGAATCCGTCGCGTTTTTCTGGACCGCAAACCGACTGGGAAGCTTCTGTAACTAGCTTAATATGCCTCTTCACCGACTGTGTGAGTGTGACAAGGATAGCGGGCGAAATCCAGTCTTAGTGTATCTTCTTCCCGGATCATGGTTAAAAAAGTATCGTCATCAATGTCCATTACGATTGGAGGCTCTGATATTGGAGTTTTTTGCCAATTGATCATGTCTATGTAACTGGTAGCTTCAAAATTGTTAACTGGCACACAGAAAGATCTAACTAAACTCGTGCGCTTCTGCTTCCTGGATTTCATTATACGTCTCAGAGCCAACTCGCGTATTTCTGATTTTTCGTCGGTAAGCATCGCAAGCAACAGGTTTTCTGGATGAGTAAAAAATGAGTTGCGTTGAATTACTGGATCAACAACTTTCTTCAGCTCGTCTGTGAGGTAGCGTGATTTCAGAATTGTATTATGGACATGTCGAGCGCCATCTTTACATGAAGAAGTATTTTTTATTTCAAACCATGCTGGTGCATAAACTGTTACGATGAAGGTAACCATTGTCAATTCATCCGATGAGCATCTTGTGGCTATATACAGGCGTAGTATTCGATTAGCCGTTGTTAACCATCTTGAATGATTGATAACACCAGGATTGCGAAGTGAAAGGCCTACAGGACAAACGCCAACACTGACAGCGGTGCACTAGTCAAACAGATATTTTTGATCTGTACTTAAATCGTCAGAATTTAAACCTGTTGGTAGAACACATTTTATGGGTGTGTATTTGACAACGGGAAGCTTCTCACATGCCGCCAATGATTTTCCGATTGGACCAAAAAAATTTTTTTGACCATTTTTAGGTCCATCTAGATGTTCGAACAAATGCCTTAACGGTAATTCGTTAGCATGTAGCTGACATACGAACCCATTGCAGCGGTTTGTTCAATGCCACTTCAAGTAATCGAACGATACCTCCTCAATTGCCTGTATTAGCAACGGTTCAGTCACAACCTACAGCTTTTATACCACCCAGGTCAACATTCTTTAAAACTCAAATATGCAATCAACTCAGCCGCAATAACTTTGCTTGACCCTGAAATTGGTGTATGTGGCCAAAATAGATGGATCCTGGTTCGGATATAGTGGATATATGTTCTTCAGTTGTTAGTTTGCGATGAAATTTCCCATCACATTCTTTAATAAGGGTAATTGTAGTGTCTTTTCTTTCATCAAAATATAGCCCAGTGATTGTGTTACTGACATTGGCACATAATGTTCCACGTTTCTTACATCGCTCTCATCGCACTTTACTTCATTTAATCACTTTAGAAACATCCCTTTCGTGGATTATTCCAACATCTTGAAGAACAGTACTGGCGATTCCTGCTGCGGCCCTATCGGATACACCATGTCGATCACATGTTAACGCCAGAGATGGTAACTCAACTCTCATCTGCTTGTCACTCAACTTTCTAAATTATTCATTAGGATCCAGCATACAATCGTCATCAGATCCGTCATCGCTAGCATCAGTTTTCTCTTCCGTAGAAGAAAACTCCTTACAAACATCTGACTGTTTCTCACTGATGTCATCAATGTCAGATTTGCTGCACATCTGCCTCTGCGTCAACTCTTTACGAATACATCGTTTTTGCAATTTGATGGATTCGGCCTCATCAACTTTAGCAAAGATCATACCTCGTGGACCCCGCTGATCTTCTAGAAAATCACGTTCAATTGCGGGTATCTTTCTTGACTTTTCACACTGACACTGAGATATGAAAGAACTTTTGCAGGAGCAAATGTCAAAGAGTTTTTTAGATTCATTTTTAAACTGAGGTATTTTCTCTCGGTATGGTCCGGAGTCTTTTCTAGACTTATATGGCTTTAGCAAATTTATGAACGTCTTGTGGTACTTGTTCAACATTTCTTGGACACGGCGGTGGCTTACATGTGGTATAGAAGCTTTGTCCCATATTTGTTCCACTTTTGTTGTCACTATTTCTGCCACATTGTGATGTGGTGGATTTTTATTGTTCAATTCATATTTAAGTTTCTGTTTTGTCAGATTGTAAAACTTCATAACATCTGCCTAAGTAGGTAGTTGACTGTCAGGCATTTCAGAGGGAGCATCAAAAATGACACAAGATACTTTTTTCCTGGTTACAGCCATTAAATATGAATTGTTATTATAAATGAATTAAAGTATTATCTTATATGAATAAAATGTTTTGCAATAAACGCTGTTTGTTTACTCTAGACAGGAAAAATGCACGTGAATACGTATAAAAGTAAACTACAATAAAAAAATACCGGATAGTAAATGCTTATAAATGGTTAACTTTTGAAGTTGGTTGTGGAACCTCAAGACGTTACCTAAATTAATTTTTTTTTTACGGAGTAATTGATTGTATCACAGAGTAAGTTTTAATAACTATCCTAAGTCAAGCAAATCAAAAACAAAAATTTTCACGTTTTCACTCCTCCCTAATATATATATATATATATATATATATATATATATATATATATATATATATATATATATATATATATATATATATATATATATATATATATATATATATATATATGTATATATATAGATATATATATATATATATATATATATATATATATATATATATATATATATATATATATAGATATATATATATATATATATATATATATATATGTGGAAAAACTTACAACATATAGTTCTTAGTGATGACAAGTAAACGTTATTTAAATTAACTTAAATTAATTTAGTTTTTTAAAATATATATTTTTAGTGCAAAAAACTCGAATATATATATATATATATATTCGAGTATTTTGCTCGAATATATATATATATATATATATATATATATATATATATATATGTGTGTATATGTATATATATACATATATATATATACATATTAGTGCAAAAAACTCGAATATATATATATAAATTTTCATTAAAAAATATAACAAAATTTCATCAGTATTATATCTAGTAGACAAGTTGTTAGATTGTGGTTCCTTAGATCTATTATTGTTGTTAATGTTTTTCTTGACAAAAGACTTGGTGATTTTTTGGTGTTAACGTTTTGCAAAACTTTTTGTGATCATTTACTCGTTATCAAAAGCTGTTTACATAGTTTTAATCAAGTATTTGTAATTGAAATTACACCTAAACTTAATAATTATAATAAAAGCCTAGATGATATAAATAAATTATTGATTTACTAGTAAATTATAGTAGTAATTAAACTAGTAAATTTGAAACTAAGCAATATTAGTAGATATTTAATATTTTATTTGTAAATAAAAATGTTTTATGTTATAAATGTATTTAAAGTTATGTATAATATGCAAAAAATTGTTAGGAGTGTCTATAATGTTTGCTTTTTTACAACTAATATAATAAAAAGCCATATTATGAAATGCCACCTTTTTAACTTAAATGGAGATTTGACGTTTGCATAATGTTGTTAGCCGACGTAGTTTTGATGTTGGCTTTTTGACCAATATCCAATAATAAAAATAGGACGACGTTAAACCTACGTTGGCGCGTTATCGGTATATTTTCCGATGTTTTTGCTGCTATAACAACGTTGGGCTAACGTATTGGTGCTATCTGGGTAGTGAAATGGAATATATTTGGTTAAAATAAACATTCATACCCATATGTTTAGATTTATAATTAGATTGGAAAGCGTGAATAACATAATGAGAGTATTTCCAGTCATAAATTTTGGCAAAGATGTAAGTGGAGAATTTTTGTGTGATTTTTTTCCATGATGGGCTCGTGCAACTATATGTACAGCTTTTTCAGGATGAATCTTTGTATGATCAACTAGAACCTTAATTTTTTTATTTTCAGTTTTTGGCCAGATTTTATTTAAATCTTTTTTTATTCCTTGCAATATAAGAGTATTTCTCATACTTCGATTTGTTTGGTCTTCTATTTTGAGATCAAAAATTTCTTGAGTTTGTTTAAAGTGTTTGTTACTTTCTTTTATTTAATTAATTTCGTTTTCGAAAGAGATTAGTTGATTCTTTAGTGTAAGCATTTCTTTTTTAGTATTGATGACCATGTCATATATTTTGCTAAGTGTATATTAAGTATCTTTAAGTACTAATGATAAGGCTTTTTTCAAAGCTTCGGATTATCTCTTTCTTGTGTTGGTCCAGGATTTCAATGAGTTTCTTTTCAGTGATAGGCATTTTAGTATTTATGGTAAGTAATTTTATAAATAACTTATAATAAAGAGAACATTTGATAAAGATAAGAATAGTGGATTCTTGATATTGAAGGTAATTTAGTTAGGCGGCAGGAACAGAGTTTTTTAGGCGCCTATCTTTACGCACTTACGCACGACTGTATCAAAGGAATACGCACTTACACATGACTATACGCGAAAATCGTACGTATGAATACGCTCTTACTTATGAAAGTACACGTGAAATATGTACGCATAAATACGTACTTACACATGAAAGTACGCACTTGCACATGACTGTATCAAAGGAACTGTCTATTAGTTACCTATAGGAGGGGGAAGGCATTAATTTAGTTTTTTTAGACAACTGTTACATCATCAACGTAAATTTTTTTAATGAATTTAATTCTTTTATGCATTCTCTCAACCTTTAAGTATTTTTCATCTTTAGTTAATCGCATTTAGTCTCCTGTGCAAACAAAGGAGATACACGTAAGTATGTAAGTGTGGTTTATATTAATCTATTTAGGCGCTATTCGACTTTCATCCCCCTCCCCCCTAATGGACAATGATAAAATACATTATACTGATTCGGAATCATATAAAACATAGGTCTGAAAACTTGAGGAAGGTACTTTAACTTGATGTGAAAGTATAAAAAACCATATTAAATACGCAGGAGCCGTTAAATACAGAAGTGGCTGCCTATTTTGATTGAAATTTAAAAAAATTTCACAATGTCCGAAAAACATTCTTTCTCCTTTGCTGGATATCGTGACTTGCATATGTTATGTATGGAACACGTATATGAAATATTATGAATATATTCTTTAGATTGGAGCAAATATTTTGACGATTTAAATTAGGAAGCCATTCCTGTAAAAACATATACCGAGAGTGTTAAGTAAAACATGTACAGAGAGTAAAACGTAAAATTATATTATTTTTTGTTATAGATTCAATGTGTAAATTTAAAAAAAAAATTATTAATTTAATTAGTCCGATTAGTTATTGTAAATGTATTATTATGCATTTACCATAATTAACATGTATTAATATGCATTTGCAATAACAAAGCGACACAATTTTTTACACGCTACTACTACGGTAATACTTTTACATTCTAAACTTTGGCAATACTTTCCATCAGAAGTTTGTTGGTTCAAAGTTAAATTGATGCTTTATAATTTAATTGCTCTTAAATTATATTGATGCTTTTTGTTTTATAAAAATATATTTTTTTAACAAATGAATCTATATTAAATTGTTTTATTAACTAGTAAAGTTAAATACATGTAAGTTGAATTAAATTAAATTTTTTAATATTGTAGTTTTCCTTAACCAAAAATATTACTATTAGGATGTCAAGAAATAATATCTTACTGCCAAAATCTTTTTTTAAATATGTCTTTAAAAGACATTGAGCACTTTAACTGTAAAATACACTATGTAAACTAGTTTATTTTAACATTGGAGTGCTCAATGTTTTTAAGCCCAACGTTTGCAAAAAAAATTAGTTCATTTCTATTTGCGTTATTCAATGACTAGATTTGTTAAATGTTGGAGTAAGTTTCGGGCAAGTTTTCTTATACCGCAACAAAAATATGTTTCTTTATTAGTCTTTTTATAAGTCCTTTGAGAGGTTGATTTTGAAGTAGTAAGCTGCTATCTATTCTAAATGCAGTACAACATTGCTTAGATAAAACTTGAGAAAACCTTTACCACCATCAAAATATCCATCAGAAAATTTGCAAAAGAATAACATGATACACAAGCCTTGACAAAACATTGCATTGAGCAACACCCCGAAATGTACAAAAATCTCTTTTCCATCGGTAATTTTTAAGACACTGCAGGTGACATACAAAAATTCTCGGCTTAAATTAGTAAAAACACTCATCTAAATATCTTTTACAGTCTGTTTTACTTTCAGCAGGATCATCAAGAATATTCCTCATAAACCTGCTGAAGGTGAAACAGACTGTAAAAAACATTTTTGCTACCTCAAATCAAGTTAATTAGGTAAATTAAATTTTATTGTTATTTTAAAACTACCGCAATAATAATGACTAGAATGTTTTTTTTTAATAATGATGTTTTAGTTGTTGTTTTATTATAATATAATTTTAAAACATGCGTGGAGTGATGCTACATCGACTATCTTATGTATGTATATATATATATATATATATATATATATATATATATATATATATATATATATATATATATATATATATATATATATATATATATATATATATATATATATATATATATATGAGATCTTAATAAAATGATAATTTATTTTATTTCCAAATTTGTTAGCTTCATAAAATATTATTGCTCAACTAATAACAGCTAATGACACTTAAGTTAAGAGTTCTATAGAGTTTTCTATAGCTCAACTCTAAGTTTTAAAAACCAAGGGTGCATCACTGAACAATGCTGCACACCATACTTTATTTTTAAACTATCACTCTTTCTTTCTTTTGTTTTCAATTATGTTGTGATATTTTAATACTAAGTCATGAGAACTTTTTTAACATATGACTCTCATTAAACCCATCACGCAAACTCTCATGACACTTTTTGAACGTTAACAAATAATAGGAGACTTATCTAACTGAGCTTTATTAATAGCTTTGATTCCACCTCACTAAATTAAATTATCTTTGTATACATGCTTTTACTTTTTTTCGAATGAGGAAATCTACTTCAATAAAATAAATGTTGTTACTTTATTAACTTTATCTTAAATACACTTTTTTTTCTGAAATAAACTTAAAAAAATATACCAATAACACAATAGAGTGAGCTAATTAAAATTTAAAAGTTGTCATAATATTGATTGTGATCATGTTAAACAATATATTGATTAGGTTTGTTTTGTTTTTATTACTAAATAAAAAAATTCTTTCTTTATCTATTCAAATTTATAAAATTATAACTATTTTTAAGTTCCTAATGCAAAAGTGGCAAATTAAAGGTATAAATAAAATGGTAATAAAATAGTGGTTGGGAATTTAAAGGGGGTTTCTTATTAAGGTTAGGGTGGGTGGGAAAGTTTCCCAAAAATTATTAAACGTTCGCCTTTTTTTTATGTAAGACTCGAGAGTTAATATAGCTATAGAGCAAACATTCATTTTTTATAGATTTGTGTGTTTGTGTTACGCTAGTATAAAATTTTACAAAGGCGCTCCCAATTTTTATGTATTCTTTATATGTTTATCTTTTAAAAGTAAAATTCAAAAGTAAATGAAAGTTAAATCTATATAATTCACTCCAATTAATTATACACGAAGTCTAAGATTCAGAAGATGAAGATTTACTGCACGTCTTATTAATCAGAGTAATGCTTGTGATTACATCAAACACCTTATTAAAGTCATGACTAAGTAAATATTGATGAAAAAAACTGTTTGGTAGAAAGACTTACTAAAAAAAAATCTCCATTTAATATAAAATTATTCAACTGTTTAAAAGATTACTTCTTTTAAAAAGGTGTCGTGCATACACCTTAATGTGTTTTTTTTTTTTTTTTTTTTTTTTTTTTTTTTCATTAATACTTTGTAAATAAAGTTAACTTGTTGATGCAATATATATCATTTTAGCCCGTTTCACAAAAGTGTGATTTTTATTATAAAATGTAACACCAAGTAATCTAATGCTGTAAGTCTATAAAGTGCGCTTTGCCCATGCGCTTCAAAGTTTAGAGTTGCCAAAATAAGAAAATTTGTTCTGTCTTTAGTTTTCAAAACTAATATACTGCAGAAAAAAAAAAAAATTTAAGAAAATTATTAATTAAATTATTAAAATATAAATTAAAATATTAATTGCTCTGGTTCCCAGCATAGCCAGAAGCGATAGCCTTAAAAACAATGTCAAAATTTCATGCTGTGTGCATGCAAGTATTTGTTACCTAAAATGAGTTTATTTTTTCTGCAAATTTATTTTTATGTTAAACTGCTAATGAAAATTAAATTCTTGTTGCTTTTTTAATATTCACGAATTGTAAGAAAGAAAAATTTTAAAAGCACATTTAATCACAAGAAAAAAAGTTAATATCAAAATTTTCAACCTTGAATATAGTCAATTATGATTTTTTTTTTTTTTTTAATGAAACGATTTAGGGTCATCCACAAATTACGTCACGCTATAAAGAAGAGGGTTTTGTTGGTTTTGTAACGACTTAAAACTTGACTCTTAAGTGTTATGATTTTGTGACAAAGGTGAGGGGGAGAAGGAGGGTTAAAAACGGTCAAAAATTGCATGGCGTATTATATAGACGACCCCTTATCAAGAAGCTACATTCAACTTTATATTCATTAGTTTATCGAAAAATTAAAATGACATTTAAATTTGTAATTATTTGCATTATTCCAAGAAAAGTTTATTTTTGAAGTCTTAAAAAATAAAAATTGTATATAATCTATTAAAATTATTATTAGTGAATTTTTCAACTCAAGATATTAACTGTTCTAATTACTCAACAAAGAATAATATCAGCAATCCTGATTTCAACAATGCTTTGAATTGCATAACTTGTCAAGGTTGTGAAAAATAATGAAATAAGAAAATTAGCGTGCAACAAGTTTTTTATTTTTGTTTTTAAAAACATAGTTACAAAATAAAGTTAAAATTAGCTCAACAGTTTTTAAATTTCCATATGAATAACCATATGAATACGAAGAATGCATGTGACATCGTGATTAACATGCTCGCAATTGTTCTTGACATGCCGTGCCATGACCGTGCAATGACCGTACCATGCCGTGCCTCGACCGTGACATGCCGTGCCATGACCGTGCAAAAGAGTATCTTAGATATAATATATCATAATTTTTTTAATGCAGAAAACTTGCAAGCGCTTTTTCAACCAAGTTATTAGCTTTAATCGTTAAGATATGATCTTTAACACCTATCTACTACAGAGTTTATTCCTTTAGGTAAACTATTATCTACTACAGGGTTTATTCCTTTGAGCGCCGTAAGGGTTTTTGTTTGTTTGTTTTTAAGTATAGTTGCATGCTGCTTTATTTATTCTAATACGCTTCAAATAAAGAAAAAAAGAAATAATCTATTAATAAGTTTAATTATTAATAATTAATCGGTTTGATTTTCCACTGATTTATTTTCCATCTATAAATGCTCGCTTTTCCTAACAAACCCAGGCAGAAAATGCCAAATACTTTTGGCTCACTAAAAAAACTAAAAATTATATGCTCACTCACCACGTGAGGTTGACTCCACGTCTGAAACTCATTCCGGAATGAATTTAGTATAAGTACGCTATCACTTAATCTAAAAAGCATCATAAGAGAAACTGTTCAAAATAGTCACTTTTCAGATATATTTTATCAGTTTTTAAGTACTATAGAAATATTCCATAAATAAAAATGTGTATTGTAAATCAGGTTGTAATTTTTAATCTGAAACTTATTGAAAACTTCTCACCCCCTTTCACTTTATTAAGTAATTGATACATGAAAAAATTGTATCTAAGTAGCTTAAATTAGTTCAAGTAAAATCCATTTTTGAAAACTTGAAAATACTCATGCATATATATTTTTTTCAGAAGCTCTACTTCTATAACAATATAAATTTGCACGTCTATTCTCTTAGACACCAACTTGGTAAAAGTGTAAACAAACAAAAAAGATAAAGAAATTGTTTAAAAATACAGCTGAAATCAAGACTTGAGTTGGATTTAATCATATCATAAAGTCATATTACAATAGTTGTAGATAAATGCAAACCATCTCACAGTGGGCCAGAGTTTAGCAAAAAATTAAAATGAAAGGTCGTACATAGATTTTTTCAATTACTTGCAGTCAACATCTTTACATTAATGGCTAAGAATGTTTTTTATATAGCACTTGATAGTTTTTTTATACCCCTTTGGCCGCCTCAAAGACAAAAAGATGTTAAATTATTTGTAAAAAGCGTAAAGTCTCTGAAAACATTAAGTATACAGCAATGGCATTTTATGGTAATTGTGGTGATGTTATTGTTGTAATGTTATTGTTGTTATGTTTTATATTGATAGACAGCTTGGCTTACCTTCCTGTTGTCGTCTATCTTTAAAAATAGTTACAGGTAGTTTCACTAACTACTTTTAATTATTCACTAAAAGCGAAGATAAACAATTAATATTACTGCAGTACAATTCTTTATATTTCATACTCATTTTTTTAAATTTTAAGTGTCATTACTAATTTTGATTTTTTCATGAGATTAGTTAAACGACTTAGCTTTTCAGTAAAGATATTGGTTTTAAAATAAAACACCTTTGCTAAAATGCTCACAAAATGAAGTAGTTTATAAAAATCTGTTTTCTATTTTGTTCTTTTTTAATTGTTTACTTTACTATAACTGCCTAATTATATGTATAATAATATTTAATATATATATATATATATATATTTATTCGTCTTCAGGGTCCCGTTTTTTGTGTCCTCTTTTAAAATAAATTTTATATAAGAGAATTTCGTTTCGCTTTACTTTTTTAAATGATCTCTAATTTGAGCAAAAGGTTGATAAAATAATTTCTTTAGTATTTTTATCTAAGTTTATATTCATCAACAAATTTCATATTTCATGCAATAACCTTTTAGTTTTTATGACCCGACAAAGTTTACAGCCCCCTCAAGTTGAGGGGAGTTCATACTTTATATGGTCATAATTTTCGAAAAATAAGAAAGTATTAGATAAAATTTGAAATTTGTTGATGATTATTAACTTAGATAAAAATACTAAAAAAAACATTATATTGACTTGTTGCTATCAACTTATTTTATCAACTTGTTGCTCCCACGTTAAGGGCTAAGTGTGCCCGAAAATTAGGGGTTTTTTGTCCCCAAGCTCCAATCACCACAACTCTTTGCAAAACATTCTCACTTGACATAAGCATGATCATACAAAAGTTTGCAGTTAGCACAATACCTGTATGTGTCAAAACTCAAACATCTAAAAGTCCAATGTACACCACTGAATATATATATATATATATATATATATATATATATATATATATATATATATATATATATATATTAAACTTAAAGCATCTTTAAGTTATTTTTTATAAACTTATAATATTTATTTGTAATATGTAAATAACTTAACTAAAAATTTTTATGAATATATTCAGTTAATTATATTTCAATATATCTCCTGTTGGGTCGCAGTAAACCAACTAATGTAGAAAAATTATCTAATATTGTAGCAGATCATATGCTTTTGCTTAATCTTCTATTATCTCAACATCAATATTTCATTTAATTAAATTTTGCTTAATCTTCTATTATCTCAACATCATGATTTCATTTAATTAAAATTGTGTGTGACCAATCTACAGTAGAGTGAGTCTCCACGGCCTGCTTTATTTCAAATTGACTGGTTATGGTTACTGTCATTATAGATTTTAATTATTTTATGATTGTCCCTCTCTCGATTCTACTTAAAAAATGAAGAGACTCTCTTTACTATGCTTAATTATAAAATGCAGGAGAACTTTATAGAAAAGAGCCAATGGTGGATTAAGACGTTTTGGGCTAATTTTAGCATATAACTGTGAAAAATTTATAGTTCATGTTTTAGGATAGAGGTGCAGGTAGCCTTCCCATAAACTAACTTAATACTTCAACTTTTATTCAAGTTCTGATTCTGGCTGGCTATGCGACCCTTAGTTTCTGTTTCAGCCCCCCCCCCCCCAACTTTCTTAATACGCGAATATGTATTATACATATCTTAAATAGTCGAAATTAAGGGGAAAAAATTTAAATTTAGAGACCACATGTTTTGCTTATCATTGTACGAACCTATACATCAGTGGTTACGTTCTGTGATTTGCCCTATGAATAGCTCTTCAAATCATGTGAAAAACGGGCAATAAGGGTAAATAATATAAAGATCTTTAGAATGCTGTATTTAAATGATAAATAACATTCAAATATTTAAATAATTTAAAAATCCAAAAAAAAAAATTTCTAATATTATTTAATTTTGTTTAAAATTAATACACGGAAACAAAAAATGCCATACCTAAGGTCTCCTGACTAGCTTATTTATTTGGTGAAAACCGTGTTAAACAAAGGGGTCCGAACTTGTAGTATTTACACCGAGTCAGACTTGCACCACCATAATGAAAATATAAAAGTTGAAACTTCAGGCCCTAAAAATGTTTTTCAATAATGTGAATAATTTTATTATTACAATATATAATCATTCAAAAATTTTATCAAGAGATTATGACTGGTCAGTAGTGGTAAAATTTAAAGAGTAATCATATATAATTTAAAACCAAATATTTCTTTTTTTATACTAGTTTGGAAAGTATATAACAAATTGTCTCATTAGGTGACCCTTTGACATAATTACACAAAATCAATAACTTTTCAGTATTTATATTGTAAAACCGTCTACTTCCAGTTGTTTATTTAAGAGTGCTGTAACAGTAATGTCAAAGTTTCTCTTAAATTGTCAGTATGCAATCTTTTACAGCAATAAGACAAACACAAATTAATTGTAAAAGCTGCTAATCATTGGAGCGTAAATTGTTTAAGATCCTATAACTTGGCTTCTGAGTTAGACTTGAAATCTTTAATTGCTTGCAAAAAAATATTTTACAAAATGTTTGTAAGCTCAGACGTTTTACTGTTTTAATATAGAGAAAATTCATAAACTCGCTACAGTGTTTGATAAGTCAAACTGGTATGACCAATGAAAAGTATTGAAAATGTGAAGACGATTGCCACAAAAATATGAAATGATATATCATGATATACATCATAGTAACTGAACCGTTAAATCTTAACTGAATCTTCAAAGTTTGAAAAAATCTTAAAAACTACGTAACTGCATTTTCAGTCATAAATATTGTTAAAAAATGCAAATGCAATCGAAAACAAAGATTTGTATCATTAAAAAGTATAATATTTTTAAATTATGTTACAATTAAAAAGTGATACACTTATAATAAAAATAAGTTGAAATATCCCTTTAAATAAAATTATAAGTAACCCATAAAATAAATAGAAAAATAAGTTGTACTATACATATATTGATCGCATACCTATTTGTATATATAGGTTGATCTGCTTTGTTAAAAACACTTCCTATCTCCTAATTAATTACGCCTTGTTTCATCTAGTACTTTTACTTTATAGCCTTAATTCATCCTTGAACTGTTTTAAAGAAAGTTCTCTATAAATAATATCGATAATTTGGTTTTGTGCGTGTGATGTTAAGTGATGCAAAAGTTTATCATTGTCACCAAATCGTTTACTGCAAACATCACATTGGTATAGTTTAAAAACAACCAAAATGTCTCAGTTAATTGACCTTTCTTGACGCATTGCATTTATGGAACTGCAAGTATGCAACAATCACAGAGTTGCTCTGTTAAAAATTGTTGTGAACAATAGCATATTGATTCACTACCTAAGTTACCTGGTACTCTCGATTTGTAGTGTTAGTGATAGTTATGTTCATAGGAAAATGATGAGAAAGATTAAAATTAAAAACTAGATCTAATCAGTTTTTTAGATTTCATCATTTACCTTGATCGTCTCAATTAATCGCTTACTGTTATTTTTAAGTTGTTGCTTTAAAGACGAGTGTTTTGATTCTTTTCCCTACATGGTTAAAACTCCATAGCCAACAGTATTACTTATATATATATATATATATATATATATATATATATATATATATATATATATATATATATATATATATATATATATATATATGTATGTATATATATATGTATATATATATGTATATATATATATATATATATATATATATATATATATATATATATATATATATATATATATGTATATAGCAAAAGTTATATATGTGGCAAAAGTTCAAATTTTTTGATGTTATTGATGTTGAGTAGACTGCCTTCAATTAGTTTCATTTCTTCCGAATATTGCTTCCACAATAACTCACATACTTTATCTTTTTCAATAGCTGTTATCATATGTAGAAGATAAATAAACCCCCTGCGTTTACCAAAATTCACATCGATGAAATACCGAATCAAAGTTTTTTCTGGAGACTGGATCTCCATTGTCAGAAAATTTAACAATAAAATGATTAATGTTTCCATTACACCAAACAAGTTTTTCGTTTAGAGTTTTAACTTTGCAATTTGAAGCAGCTATCATTGTCACTAAAGCTGTCATTGCTCTTGATATCTTACTATAACCTGAAATTTAATGGATTTCACCGATGTCCGATGACTTTGCAAACTTTTCAACAGTTTAATTTGAAACATTTGGCACATTCAATTCAATGATGACAACGCCATATTGAACTCAATTTTTGGAAGAAATGTTAGACATATTTCTTCTGAAAATGTGGATTTATGTACTTTGCTTATCATGTTGTATTTACGTCGAGTTAAATAAGTAGCTTATTTTAAAGAAACTGCTTTGTTCATACCAGCTCTACTTCTAATATAACAATTTGAAATTGATCCATGCAAATTTTCATAGAAATTTCCTCGTTTGTTATTCACAAAGAACTGCTCCTTTAATTTTACTGAAGTACTTCTCCAGAAAAAATCCCACACACCATAAATTGCTCCATAACTACTTCTATGAATTAACTCCATAATTTTTTGTGACTCAACTTGTCTTCGATATTTTGTTGAACATGCTGCATCGTTAATCATGAAGTCAGTTATAGGGTTTTTACCGTTTAGTTCTTGCAAAATGCTTTTGTTCAGTTACTAATTTTACTTTTTCAAACTTTTGAATTACGGTTTGCCAATTTAGAGCAGGTTTTTCTTTTGCTGTATCTTTAAAAAATAAGCACGCTTTGTAAACAAAACTATATGTGTAATGCTATTGACTCTAATAATATAATTTAATTTTTACATATCATTGGTGACTATTACGTATAAACATAACTTAAGATATTTAGTATACAAATTACATAAGATAATAAGTGACGCAGTGGCGGATCCAGGTCATTGTTCTACGGGTGAGGGGTAGTCGGACAAAAAAAAATCCCCGTTTTCTTTTGTATAATACCGCTGTTTCTTTTTTTCTTTTTTCTTTTTTTTTTTTAGATAAAAACAATTAATTCGTTTAATCATTTGTTGTCAATATTTTTAAGTTGATTTTTTTTTTCATGTGTATTTCTGTCATTAAAAAGTAATCTTTTACAATGTTTTTACAACAAAAATATAACATTAAAGTTTCGACCGAAGCTGGCAGAAGACATGGTCTTATCATCCAGCCCTGTTAATGTAATTAAACAATTCAGCCGATTAAAATGAAAAAGAAAAAAAAAACAATAGCAAGAACTGATTTCAAAATCAATATACTATTTGCAGAAAGAGAAATTAATTCTTTTTCTCTCATTATTATTACTTTTTTAGTTCTCTATATTATTCTACTTTTATTTTTGTTATTCAAGCACGCACACACACACGTTCGCATACGTACACACAAATATATGTTCGTTCAAATATATATATATATATATATACAAAATCAAATAAATCTGGTTTTTATTCCATCTACAAATTGCGTAAGATATAATATATATTGCATTTACAAATTGCGTTATTATTGTAAAATAAAATAATATCATATATGTTTTAAGTACCATACAATATAATTACGATGTTGCGTCAATTTATAAGACACTAAATAACTAAGATTATCAAAAGTTTTAATAATAGGATAGTAATTGCTTTGTATCAAAATCAAATAAGTGTTGTTTTGTTGCTCGTTTAAAAGTTGAGTTCAATTTTAAGTTTTTATATTACTTGTTAAAAGCAAGTTCCATAACCGCGTCCCTCGGCAAGATATCGAAAGTTCAGCTTTTTTAATAAAGTGTTTCGTATAATAAAGTTATTTATTGAGTTTTTAGTTTCGTATTTGTGGTTTAAAGGACAGTTTCCACTCATCCATTTTACTACGGGAAAGGGAAAAGGATGGGAAAAAAAATCACGTGAGCATGCGCAGTTTGTAATTTTAATTTCCCGCAGCCTAATTTTTCCCATTATGTCTTGGGAAAAGTTGATTTCGAATGAACTTTTCCCCGTGCAAAAATTAAAAAGCGAAACAAGGAGCCAATCGCCTTGCTACAATTTTTGAAAAGTAAAAACATAGAGTAGGAAAGTTGCCAGAGAATTGCAACTTTTTAGGAAACGATAGTTTCGTCATAAACATTTATCATTTAGTCTATAATTTATTAAGTCTATAGTTATGTCTGTTATTATATAATAATTTTTATGCATTTATTTTTAGTGGCTTACTATCACGCAAAATGGAAGTCATTAAGATGTGCAATTGCATTTTTATGTCAGTTTTACTGCTGTTTTAAACTGTATAAATATCGGAATAATGTTAACATATTAAATAAACGATATTGAATATTAAAAATTTAATTTAATCATGAACAAATTAAATGTACATTTTTTAATAACATCACAAAGTGTTCCAACAAACAAGAATTTGGGGGCTCATTTAATAGAAGAAGTGAAAAGGTTTCCGTGTTTATGGGACACAATAACTCGCGCGTGTAAGGAAACGTTTTTAAAGTTGAAGCATAGAGGGAGATATCTACTTTATTAAACGTAGAGGGTAGCTATTTATTTTGTCAAGTAAATTTCATCAAAAATAAATCTAAAGAATAAAATAACCTTATAACAAATTAAAAACTTAAATAATCCAGGTAAATTAAAATAACCTTATAACAAATTATACATAGTATAACCTGATAACCGTAATCTATTTTCCTTATGTTCTTTTTTTAATAGAAAAAAACTCTGACTTCAGCACAGACAAAGCTGAGAGAAAACTTTCGTAGGTGCCTAAATCGACCAAAAAAAGACTACTATGTCTGGAGCTGGCGGGAAACAAAAACCATCATGCCAGTTCTTCACAGAATTATTGTTTTTGAATGATGTGATTGGGGTAAAATTGACTAGTTCAAACATAAAATGCGATGTTTTTGCCACACCGCCTTCAGTTAAGCACAGAGAATTTGAAAATATAGACGATTCGATAAAAATTCGATCAAGTTCAAGAGATAATTTGACTTTAACGGAAAACGAAACAACTCTACATTCAATTGCATAACCACAGACGATTATCTTGAAGAAAAATGAAAATTTACCTATTACAAGCTGCCCTTGAAGAGGCTATAATGATTAATGTGGAGCAAAATAAACTTATCAAAGTTAATAATAATGACCCAGATGAGCTATTTTCTAACAGTTAAGTAAAATCATTCAAAAAAGAAAAACAAAAAACCAAAATCATTCAAAAAAGAAAAACAAAATAGCAAAGATAAAAGTTTTGCAAATCCTCCTCAAAATGGAAGTGAATAAAAATGAACAACTAAATTTTCGAATAAAATATATTTTAAACACTAGGGTATTAGTTATTTTTTTATTCAATATACATTTATAGTAAAAAATCAAAATAATTCAAAAATGAATAAAATAACTCTATATATCTATATATTTATATATATATATATATATATATATATATATATATATATATATATATATACACACATGTATATAAATATATATTTATTCATATATACAAATGTAGGTTCATACATATTATGATAAACATATATAATATAAATAAATATATAAGTATATATATATATATATATATATATATATATATATATATATATATATATATATATATATATATATATATACATACATATATATATATATATATATATATACACATGTATAAATATATTTTTATATATATAAATATGTACATATATAAATATATATGCATATATAAATATATATACATATATAAATATATTTATATACATGTATATAAATACATATATAAATATATATACATATATATATATATATATATATATATATATATATATATATATATATATATATATATATACATACATATATATATATATATATTTATTTATTTATTTATTTTATATATGTTTATTACAATATGTATGAACATACATTTATTAATATATATATGAATAAATATATATTTATATATATGTATATGTGTGCGTGTGTGTGTGTGTATATATATATATATATATATATATATATATATATATATATATATATATATATATATATATATATATATATATATATATATAAAGAAAAGCAGCTTCTTCTTGATCAAACTTTGAGTACGAGTAACCATATCATTTGGTCATTAAGCCTGTTCTTGAGGAGAACTAAAGAAGTCTCGAAATGATTCCCTGACTGTTTTTGCATCGCGATTATAATTATTTAAGCCTAATTGTTTTTTTAAATTAGTTAATCCTTGGTAATCCAAAATATTACTTCGTCATTCCACTATGGAATGATTCTGTGGGGAAAAAAATCTTTTGTATAAACGAAATATTTAAATAAATTATTTCACGTAATTATTTCACGTAAAAAAATGCTCTTAAACACGAAATATTTCTCGCTGTTTGATTTATTTTACCATAAAACTTAAGAAAATAATACGTCACTCACAGCTACAATTTTTTAAATAACTGTTATGCGAATTTTATCAATTATATGCCAACACCGTTTATTACATATTAGTATTCGGTTTTTAAAAAAACTATATCTAAAATACAATTTTAAATGGATTTAATTTTTTCTGATGAAGAAGTGGATTTAGAAGTTGAGCAAAACGAGCTTTACCACCGACTGCCCCTAGAGGTTTGCGTTTAAAACAATATTATTTAAAAGTTAATAACTTTCTTATCTAGTTGATCGAAAGAGACTCTAATCTATATCTCTCTTTAAGAGAGGTATAGGTTTTTTGATCGATTAACTAACACATCTAGATAGCTTACAACACGTGAACTTTTCTTTGTTTATATATATTTTTGATGTATTATATGAGCATTATTATTTTGATATATTATATGAGCAGTATCGAGTCCCAAGACATGTGTTAGATTTTTTAGAAATAAAACTCCAAAATGATTTGCAGCATTATTCAAGGCGAAATCAAAACATTTAAGTGCGTCATTAAATAATGATATTACTTCATTTTCTTGGCACATGTTTTTTTCATGCTCTCAGAGACTGCCATTGAATTTTAACCAACACAATATATCGTATTATTCACAGCGTCATAGAAGCCATATTTAATGTTAGCATATTATTAGAGGTGTACCGGATACGATATCCGGCCGGATATCCGGATAATACTTTATGCTGTTAAGTTTTGGTGTTGTTATGAAGGGCGTTTGAACAAGTCTTCAACTAAAAATTTGATTCCGAACAGCGAACGTTAAATGTTTTAATGATCGCTATTGTTATTACGTATCACTTAATGATCACAATCTTACGATCACTTATGATCAATTAATGGTCACAAGCCTATCTTCAATTTAAATTTTCCAGAGCACAAAGAGGTTTGAAAAACTATTAAGAATTATTTAATAAATACATTTTTTTAGGGGAGGGTAATTTATCTTTTAAGTAGAAATTAATTGGAAAAAAGGCTTTAACAGTTTAATAATGTTTAATAATAATGTCCATTCTAATGTAGAAAAGGGCATTAAATCAGAACGTTCTGCTAAGTATAGTTGAACTGGAATTTTTAACTTGTTTAATCTATCAAGCATAAGATAAGTGCTGTTCCATCTTGTTGGGACAAAAAGGGTAAAGATTTTGTTGCAGCTGAATTTGTTTAAAGTTGTTACATGCTAGAGATGAAAGGTTAAAATGAGTTACAAGTCGACGACATTTTGAAAGAACATCAATTACAATATTTTCACTTATTGAATCTGAAACAACTAATTGAAGTAAATGAATAGTACAATGGAATGCGGGAATTTCAGCTAGATTACTCCCACTTATCATGTTGCTTGCACCATCTCTTACAAGAATATGTCGTCTTTCAGCTTGAATTTTCCAGCTATCCCACATACTTTCTAACTTTTTGGATATGTTTATTTCAGTATGGCTTTCAGGAAAATGAGAGGCATGTAATACCACATCAAATCTGTTAAAATCTTTATCGATGGAGTGGCTAGACAATGAAATAAATGGTTCATGAGAAATTGGGTATGTCCATATATCTAAAGAAAAGCTTATGTAATCTGTTTTTATTAATTTATCAGAAGTTTTATTATTTAACTCCATGTAAAGTTGAGGTATTATTGTTTTAGAAAAAAAAAATTCTACTTGGCATGCAATATCTGGGTTCTAAATGGTTCATTAAGTTATTAAAACCTGTATCTTCAACTAAAGTAAATGGCTGGTTGTCTAAGGCCATCATCAACCCATTTTTACGATGAATAGATTGCGACCTAGAGTCATTAATGCTCCATATCTTTTGTGACTTTAAATATTCATCTATTGAAGTTTGTTTAGAAGTTTCCAAAACAGTCTCTTTTTTTACTGTAGTACTAGTTGAAAAAAATTCTGGTGTAATTTTATTGACAGCCTGAGCTTTTCTTTTCTGTTCATTTTTATTTCGTTCTATATGATATTCTTTTGGATGATTTATTTTGATGTGGTTATGCAGAGGTGTTGTACTAAAACATTTTTGCCCAGCCTCCATAGTTTAACGTTTAATCATTTTTTTACAGATATTACAGTTTGCATACACATCACTTGCATCATTTATTTTATACAATGACCAGATAAAGCTCTGCATTATTATGTTTGTCTGAAATATAAAGCTAAACGTGTTCACAATTGACATTAAATATTTAACTATTTTAGTATAATAGTTAAATATTTAATAAATATCTTGGTATCAAATGTATGTGTATAATAATTATACACATACATTTGATACCAAGATATTTATCTGTATTATGCAGATGGTAATTTTGATATCTATACAGTGTATAAATACTACATTGAAATTAATATTGCATTGTTAACTTTCGATGTAAAGATTGTTAGATTCCAAATGCATTGTTACATTGTAAAGAAAACAATAAAAAAAACATAACAAAATAATTAAAGTAATAATACATAGTTTGGAAATTTAGATAGCAACCTAATTTTAAAGTTATTGCTAGTTAATAAATTTCAATCCAATTATGCAGACAGACATGCAAAATGTAATACAATTTTTTTTTGTATGTGTGTGGATTTACACACTATTTCGCACTTTCCCAATTTGGCTAAAAACAAACATCAAAACTAAATCCTATCCTAATTTTCAATATATCCGGTATATCCGGCATATCCGGCCGGATATGAAAATTTAAATCCGTATTCGGCCGGATACGTAAATATGTTATCTTATAAAATTAGATTCAACAAGAGATCATAAAATGGCCCAATGAATGCGCTTTTCTACCACAAAAATTTACGTAAATTGGAGGTAATTTACGTAAATTTACGTAAATTGGAGGCGTATGTGTTGTTCTGGATGGCTCTCGTATAATCTTATCTAATCCCCCCAACGATCACGAAGGTTCTGTAATTAATCGCCACCATGTATTTAGCATAAATACAATGGCAGTATGTGGACCCGACACATACATTTATTATGTTTCGGCTAACAGTCCAGGCTAACATGATGCACATGTACAGTACTGGAAAAATTATTATGGATTTTTAAAATACATCGTTATTTCGGACTTAAGGCATTACTAAAACACAATTTGTTCATTAGTTCATAACCAAAAATGATTTATTTACACGTATTACACATTTTTATACATTTTAATACTTTGTTTGGCCACCTTTCGCAAGAATTAAAGCTTTTACACGATGTGGCATGCTCTCAATCAAACTTTTACACAAAAATTTAATTTTTGTAGAGTGAAACCACACGTGTATTAACCTTTCTATCAGTTGGCTTTTTGTTGTTATGGGTATTTGGTGGATTTCATTTTTTAGTATATCCCATAGATTCTCTATGGGATTCATGTCGGGCGAGTTTCCTGGCCAAGGAAGAACCTGGACAGCATTTTGTTGGAACCAAGTCATAACTTTTTTGGATTTGTGGCAAGGTGCAGAGTCTTGCTGGAAAATCCAGAAGTCTGACCCATACCATTCCCTAATTTGTGGCACTAGTCGAGATTCTAGCACCTTAATGTACTTGTCCTGGTTCATTGTGCCATCCACGATGTACAATCGAGTGGTTCCATGGACCGAAAATGTCCCCCATACCATTATTTTTTGAGGAAATTTCACAGTCTTCTTCAAACATTCTGGCAAAAATTTTTCCCCGGGTCGTCGACGTACGGTTTGGACCCTATCATCCAAAATTGCGATAGTCGACTCATCAGAAAACACAACCTGAAACAAAATTAACTGCTAGAGAAAGTAGAGAGAGAGTGCCTTACCTCTAAGTTAAAATTTGAAAATTATTGTTTATTAAATACGTATTATTATAATGTTACAAGACCCCATCACAACTAAAATAATTAATAAAGACAAAAGTAATTTAACTGATTATCATTCCTAAATGTATTTAAGATTAAAAAAACCATTTTTACCTTTTGCCAATCATCATAAGTCCAAGATTCATGCTGCTTTGCCCAATCGTATCTTGCTTTTTTCATATTTTCTGTAAGGCGTGGCTTTTTTCTTGGACGATATGCTTTCAATCCGAACTCTAACAATCGATTGTTTACCGTTTTTCTGCTCACAGAGATTCCTTCTTCCCCTAACATACTGGAAATCTTCGAACATGTTGCTCTTCTATCCTTAAGTGCCATATTTTGGATTTTTCTATCGGTTCTTGGTGTGGTTATTTTTTTCCTCCCACAGTTTCCTTGTCGTTGAGAGCCCACATCAATCCCTCTCTCAATTTTTTTCTTAATCAGACTAACAATTTGTGTCGATATATTTAATTTCCTAGCGATTTCTTTTTGTTTAAGTTCAGAATCTTCTAGTAAAACTTTAATTTGTCCAATTTTACGAGGACTTAAATCACTATTTTTACCCATGACTTTATATACAAAACTAAATGAAATAAAAAAAAATTAAGTAACTTTTTTGGTTTAGATAATATTAAAAAAACTTAAAACTTCAATAAAATGTTATAAAAACTTTAATTCTCAGCGACGACAAGCCCTCGTGACGGAACGCAGCGAACTAACATAAATGTGCATAATATGCATAACTATGACACAACACATAAAAATCGTGTTGCCATCTATAAAATGATAAAAAATGTTGACATTTATGAAAAATATGGTACACAATGAATGTATAGTGAAAATAGAAAGAATTTATGTGAAATATAATACTTTAAATAATAAAATTAACTAAAATTGTTGCATAAATTGTGTTATTTTAAAAAATCCATAATAATTTTTCCAGTACTGTAAGTCTGCTAAAAAATTATTTTTGCAACTTTTGGTGCAATAAGGCTATTCTTAATGTAATTTAGATTTTTATTGCAAATGACATTGTTTAGGTTATAAGAAATTCTTGGAACAAATTCGACAATGGAGAGCTTCCTTTTAATGGTGCTGTAATTTTGGCGGACTCTGCTTACCCATGTCGAGAATGGTTAATTCCATCTTTTCTGGTAATCCAGACGGTGCACAAAAACGTTTCATCATAGCGCTCATGAAAACCAGAAACAAAATTTAGCGTTGTTTTGGCATTGTTAAAAACAGGTTTTATGCATTGAAAACAGGAATTCGCTTGCATAAGGTTGAAGATGCCTCGAAGCCCATTATGTGTGAATTTAATATCCATAATCTGTGTCTTCGATATGGTAATGGTTTTGAAAACGGCGATGAAGAAAACTCAAGCCTATCAAAATGATGGTGCTTTCATTAGACGAAATCAACTACTTAAGGCTGATTAAGTGCAAACTTCATAAATGCAAATCTATATAAGTACGATTTTAATTTTATGAAAAAATAAAGTATATACAATGACTGATATTTGGGACACTTGCAAAATGGACAAACAAAGATCTACTGATGAGTTTCAGGAAGGAAAGCTGATATTTTTTTCTGTTTTATTAATTTATTATAAAAGAGTTGAAACACTTTGACGCAGGTACGCGAATTCGCATTTACACTAGTTTTCTTAACTGCTTCGCATTTGTGAAGATTTTCACTTATACACATTAGCACTTCTGTTAATTGCTAAGAATAACTTTAAATCTTGAAAATTCATTTTAAATTGTATAAGAAAATCCTCTTTTTGGGTTACGTTAAAAGTGGCCCTGTGGTGCTCGTGCCGGCCGTGGGTATTAATAACAAAAGAAATACTATTACATAAAGATTCTATTTATTGTCTTGTTTTTGAAAGAAAATGCTACACAAATAGTTCCCTGGTTACAACCCAAAGAATTTACTGGTTACAATTAAACTATTCAACAAAATAAGAGTTAATTATAGATACAATACCTTTTTTTTTAAATTAGAAATAATAAAACTAATCAAAAAGTTATATTCACTCTTAATTTATATTCTTACCTTTCATTTACTGCCTAAGAGGATTGCTTCCTAAAACAAAAAATATATAATACACTATTTTAAACTTTAATCTAGAATTTATTTAAGTTTAGTTTTTAAATGTATTAAAATTACCATGTCTGTATTTATAAAGTGCTGCTGGTTAGAAAGTGGCAATTTATCATTCAAAAGCAGTGTTGCAATGGTATAATATTTGGTAAGCGCTTTCTCTTTTCTTGCTTGCTGTTTTCTGAAAGCAACGTCTAATTTCAATAGCTGAAGTCTAAAAGATTGTTCTTTTTGCAATTTCTCATTAAAGTCTTAAAAATTGTTCTTTTTTTAATTTCCAAATAAAAAAATATATATATATATCCTTTAAGTATTGATTCAGCAAAAGCTAAAGTGTCTAAATAAGAGGTGCTTGCATTGTCAAATCTTGGACCTAATGCAGGAAGTGGTAATGAAACTCGTTTCTTATTAGGAGAAATTTGTTTACGCTCTAATAAAATTTTACAAAACAAAGTTAACTTTTTTTTTCTTGTCTTTTAAAATAAAAGAGAACTTATCTTTCCTAGTTTTTCATTTTTATTTTTAAAATAGATTTTTGTAGAACTTTAAAAAATAGGCAAACTAAACCAACAATTAAAAAGTAAAAAAATGAAAAATCAAAGGATGTTGCTAGTTTGTAAATACATTACTTTAATTGTTTATAAAAACAAACTTAAATAATTAAAAAAAGCTGTCTACAACTGTCTATAAAAAAAAAAAAATTAAAAACAAGTAGCCTATATGTCTTTGGTCTACTTGAGCAATCTAAATTTCTTACTTATTACATCCATTACTCCAGTGGTCTCTCCTGCAGGTGACAATGTCACCATATTCGTCACAATTCTATCATTATCAAAATATTAAATAATAAATAAAAATGAAAATGTCAAAAGTAATAAACGGAGACAAATGGTGTTTAAAGTTAGTAAAAATAAATAATAAAAATAAAAATGTAAAGTATTGTAAATATTCTTTGTTCTAAAACAATATTTTAAAATACCTGTATTTTTGGCATATTTCAGTTTAAATTTAGGCCAATCATTTATTGGGTTATATTTTTTTTGTATTGCAGATTCCAATTTTCGTTATGGCCAAAAAACAAAACCATTTTTTATCCGATTTGATGGAATTGTATTTTCATATTCGTCAACAACACCTTTTTTTGAATACTCAAACCAAACTGCTCTTGTCCAAGCCATCATAAAATTAATTTAATTAGCTGATAAAAAACCTGTAAAATCTTTAACAAAATGTTGAAGAAAATTATTCCATTTATAGAGCTTGTTTTTTAAGTAAATATATTCTTGTAGTATTTAGTTTTTTATTTCAAAGACATGTTTTGCAAAGTATAACTATAAATTGTTAACATTTTGTAACACCAACCAAACTTATAATTTACTTAACAAAATCATTTTCTTGGCTGTTTTTTAATACAATAAAACAAAAAAAAGTTTCGACATTATTTAAAATGAGAATACTATTTAAAATATAGTTTCCACATTATTATACTTCCTATTTTTAAGAACTCTTAAAAAAAATTAAAAAATAAAACAAATTTAATCATTTAAAAAAAAATTTAAAAGAAAATCTTTTTAACGACTTTCCTCTGAAACCCACTATTTGCATGCAAAAAATAAATATCCAAGATTTTTGAGCAACACGGATTGCTAAAAAACCCATCTAGTCTGCATATCTTGTAAACATTGCACTCAATATCATTTTTATTTAAAAATTTTGTGACGCAGATAACTTTTGGTGAATGAAGGAAAAACCAGCTATCTTTAATATTAGACTTGATTTTTGTTTTTATAATCTTCTTGCTTTTATAAAAACTAGTATTTTCAGTTTCAGTGATTCTTTGAGTAATTTGTGACAATGGATTTTGATGTTTACGAACATACTTTTTAATAGTTTTTAAGTAATTCTCAAAAATGAAAGCTGAAATTTCTTGCAAGCCAGAAAAATAATTACTAATGTCATCAGCAATATGAGTTAAATTATAAACATTGTAACTCATAAAATTTTTTCCATACAAAACAGGAGCAGTGTTAACAAACCAATTTAAAAGCTGTTGTCCATATGACACTAGTTCACCATTTTTAAAAAACTTTTCATCAACCATTATGGTCACTACTACAGATAAGGCTAAGAAATGCTGATAAATTTGGTGTGAAACAATATCTTTTAGTACAACCATGCCCGTATACAAAAGAAAGTTCTTGAACTCTGTCGCTTTCCATCGCATAAACTCACCCAGACTTTGTGGTTGTCGGGTAAACTCAGATGGCATTTTGCCATTAAGTCATAGAAGATACTCTGATATGGCTGCCTTTTGAGCAGGTGCAAGTCTGTATACATTTAAACCTTGATACAGATATTTCAAAATTCTTTTAACTACACCAAGATATACTAAATGCATTATATCTAATACAAATCCTGAAGTACTATGAATATTTTTTAGTGATAAACTTTTGATCTTTTTTGATGTTCTTTATAATTACACAAATTAAACCCAAAACCAGTTCTTAAAGGATAATCAAGTCCTTCAAATATAATACGCTTATTGACATATTGCCCAGGAATTTCGCAACGTTCACATGCATAATAACCATTATGACTGACAATAGACTTTAAAAACTGCCTTGCTGGAGCATCACAACAGAAATATTACAGAGAAAGAGGGTAATGCTTTCCCGCATGCTCCACACCATTTAAACATAATGATGTAAATTCTTCCAAAAAATCTTCCAAATATTCTTCTTCAGATGATGGTTTAGCATTTCCACAAAATATTACAACACTAAATGTTGGAGATTTTGAAAATTGACATAATATTTGCCATATTTCAACAGACGAACTTTTATATAATGGAAAACCATTGATATTAACAACCAATTCAATTTAATCAATGTTGGATAATTTATTTAAAGTTTTAAGTATGTATTTTTGTATTTCTACATAAATATACTAACCACCACATTTTATCCTAATTTCAACACTTCTAGGTGTATTTAATAACGTTCTTACATAATTGGTAATTTATTATGGCCGAATGACTGCATCAACTTAAGTAACTCGTTTGTTGCTATGTTAGAAACTTAATTGCGAACTCAATCAGCTAACATAGAATGAAATGTATCTTCTTGACGATTGTCAGAAACTATAACTTTTTCCTCAATATCATTTTCATTGCTACTCACAGATGAATTGAAAACACTGTTATTAGGACTTTCAATCATAATGCAATCATGATTCACATAAAAATCTTCACTGACAGTAATATTTTCAATAGGTACAACATTGATTTGAGAAGCTAATGTTACAATGCTTTATTGATTTTTCTCCATTAAGAAATTCTTGAAGTCATCTTTTAGAAATTTGAATTTATTAAGTTAATTAATCTGAAACAAAACAAAATATTATTTTATTAAGAAGCATAAAATAAGTCATTGGTATTTAATATCATCAAAAAAATTTTCTATAATTACATATAATAAAGTTTTTATACAATTAATTTTATATAAACTCCATTTATAGTGATATAGTTATTTATATAATTAATATAATAATATCTTTGAGAATTTTATATAGCGTACACTTGTCAGAGTTGTTACCAAAGCCAAAAGTTTCAAGACCAATGTCTATGCAAACATTTTCTTGATAAAAGACTTCAATTTTTTTCCTCACGTAATTAAAGTAATTGCGTAATGATTAATAATTGAAGAACAAAAGTTTAGTTCTCTAAATTAATGTATTTATTATAAAGGCCAAGAGCAAAATAATTAACGCTAAGGCCAAATATTTTAGGGTTATCGCCTAATATTTTGGCCTTAACACAAGGTCGAAGCCAAGGCCATGGACTAACAATTCTGACACTTGCTAGCCATATACATATATACATTATATTAATAACAGTGAAAATAATGATGTTATTAAAAATAATTATAATGAAAATAATGGTATTATTGAAAAATAATGATATTGACACAAAAATTAAGGTAATAATAATAATAACAATGATAATAATAACAATGGTATACTAAAACATATCTATACATACGCACGCACTCATCCATACATAAATAAATACATATATGTCACACATACACTTAAACATATATACACGTAAACATACATACATCCATTCACATACACACATACAAATATATATATATATATATATATATATATATATATATATATATATAAACATACAAATATATATTATATATGTATATATTATACATATATGTTTGTATGTTTGTTTATATATATATATATATATATATATATATATATATATATATATATATATATATATATATATATATATATATATATATATATATATATATATATATATATATTCATATATATGTTTGTATGTGTGTATATATATGCCAGCCGGCACAAAGACGTCTATTAGACGTCTAACGGTAACTTAAGTCAGCGTCTCAAGTACGTCTTAAGACGTCTACCTGTTAACACATTTTAGACGTCTGTAAGACGTACTGTGTAAAACGTCTATAAGAGGTCTAGTATTAGATGTCTCTAAGACGTCTGATTGAAAACTTGCCTGAGCGTCTAAAGAACGTCTTGAGACGTCTACTTTTTAACAACTTTAAGACGTCTTGCTAAGACGTCTAATAGACGCTCACTCAATATATTCGGCACTTAAATTATATTTAAAGTTATAGTTTATTATATTTGAGTTATTTTTACAGGTTTAAGATAATTCATAACCAAAACATAAAAGAGATTATATATTCAATAAAACATTAAACAAATTGTGTATACAACTGTCATTTTTATACAGCTCTCTTTTTTGCTCGTGCAGGGGCATTTTTAAGTAGGTTTTGAATAGCTTGATAAAACTCATTTTTCGTCATTTTCGGGAACTTGAACGTCACTATTTCATATACTGTGTTGTAATTCTTGTTTAACCCAAAAGCTAACTTATTTCGACTTTTGGTACTCTTTATTTCACGCATGGCAAATCTTTTCATTATGTACTTAATCGTATCTTTGTAATCAAGCCCTTTAGTTTTACAATCTAAGAAGTAAAAGTCACATTAAACTACCAGTATGTAAGAGCCTTAACACACACACACATATATAATTATATAAAATAAATTGCATATAGTTGCATATAATTATATAAAATAAGTTTAAGCAAACACCATTATTTGATACAAATAATAATACCAGCATATTAACTAATTTTACTTTTTGTTCAAGTAATGAATCCATTTTCATATTTTCTTCATACAGGATAAATTTTTTTTTCCATTTTATACACTCAATGTCAAATAAAGATATGGAGGTTGTGGAGAATCCATTTAACAACTTTTTTGGAATGCCATGAACTTGTTGTTGAAAACCTAAAAAACATAACTATATAATGTACTTTTATCATTAAAAATTATATTATACAGTTCAAACGATTTTGAGACAGTTCATACAATGTTCTCAATTTATTTTATATTCGAATTTAGTATACATCATAAAATATTAAATAAATTTAGCTCCCTACTATTTAATTTTATCGAATTCTCTCGCAATAAATAACCTTCTAATTTTCTTGTCTACCTTTTTTTCTTCTGTTGTGTACCTTTTCTTCTTGTACAACTTGTGCCGGCCGGGTTATACTTAACAAGTCATATTTTATGTTTGTTTACGTTTAAGATAATTAATAACCAAAATATAAAATTTACCCACAGTGCAGATGGGATATAACCACAGTCCACATTTGCCCAAGGCTAAACAGGATAAGTGGGCCAACAAAATTTCTAAAAGACAAAAAACTCTTTTAAAATTTTTATCAGTAATAATATTTTTTATATTAACACTCTGCTGTAAGTAAAAAAACCTGTTGAGTCTTCTCACCAGTCATTCAAATTTGCAGGCACTCTTAAAATAATAATAGCATTAAAAATAATTACGATAAGAAGAATTTTATATATATATATATATATGTGTGTATATATATATATATATATATATATATATATATATATATATATATATATATATATATATATATATATATATATATATATATATATAATACTTAAAATAATAAAAAAATAAAATGCATATAAATAAACTTTAAATGTAAAACACATCCTTTACGTCTTTGAAACATACATTAGGAATGTTAATAAAGCTGATTACATATAAACTATATTTAAAATCATTTTTTGTATTTTTTTTACATTTAAGATTAATAACCATATTATATAAGAAACTTTATCTTGAATAAAATATACAATACTGTTATCATTTTTTATACGACTGCTTTCTTTTTTGATCGAGCAGGGGCATTTCAAAGGAGGCTCTGAACGACTTGATAAAATTCTTTTTCCGTCATCTTTGGGAACTTGAGCATGACTACTTTGTAAATTGTTTTGTAGGTCTCGGTTCCGCCAAAAGCTAATTTATTTTGGCCTCTGGTACCATTCATGTTCAACTCACGCATGGCAAAATCGTAAAAAAATCGCTTCGTTATGTTCTTTATTGTATCTTTATAGTCAAGCCCTCCTATTTGCATTAGTTGTACAATCTAAGAAGTAAAATTCGTATTAAACTAGCAGTATTTTAGAGCCCTAACACGCATATATGTGTGTATACCGATATATACCGATATATTAAATAATCTTACTTTTTCTTCTAAGAATAAATTCACTTTCATATTTTCTTCAATCAAAAAAAAAACTCCTCTTTTGATTTTACCCACTCAATATCAAATAAAGATACTGGAGTTTGTTGAGCAATTGAAGTCGTCGGTAAAGATAAATTATTTGATATATCTCTCATCGCTTTAACAACTTTTTCTTGAAATGCAAGAACTTGTTGTTGAAAACCTAAAAAAAAATTGTTCTTTTTGTGTTCTTTTTCTATTAATCATTAAAAATTATAATAAACTTCAAAATATTTAGACACATTTCAAACAATATTCTCAACTTATTTAGTATTAAAATTTGGATTTTGGAATATTTATTTAATTTATTTGGAATACCAAATAAATTGAGCTCCCTACTATTTAATTTTATCAAATTCTCTCGCAATAAATAAATTTAATAAAACATAAAATAAATCAACTTTCTAATGCAATTGATGTTTAAAACTTTTAAATAATTGAATAACACAAACTTACTAGCATTTGATATTTGATATGTTATGCTCGGAGCTT
This sequence comes from Hydra vulgaris, assembly GCF_022113875.1. Lineage (NCBI taxonomy): Eukaryota > Metazoa > Cnidaria > Hydrozoa > Anthoathecata > Hydridae > Hydra > Hydra vulgaris. The sequence continues at coordinate 50,454,435 of NC_061161.1, read as the reverse complement.
GAATTAACTAATCCAAAGGAAATAATTCTGCTGAAATGGGAAAAATTTAAACGGCTTTCTCTGTCTTTTTCAAAAAATAATTCAAACTCCCTATATCTATGTAGTCTATGTCTATATATATCTATGTAATCTATGAGTCAATTTAGAAATTAGTATTACATTTAATAATTAAATAATTACCATTTATGATAGCACTTTTTTGTTTTGAAGCCTTTCTTAAAATTGGAGATTCCAATGTTAAGTCGTCACAATCATCACTATCACTTATTAAACGTGTTTTTCGCTTTCGGTGTGAAGTATTATTTCCTAAGCGCCTAAAGTTTGTATCATTATGAAACACCGGTTAATCAATTCCAACTTCTTGAAACTCCATCTCATTAATGTTTTTTTCTTTCTCCTTTATTCCTTCATCCTGACTTGTATACTCACATGTCATGCACTCAGTTTTATCCTCTATAAAATATTTATAAACTATTAAATTAATACAACTATAAAATGTATTACACATCATAACATGTGTAGTACATGTTCAAGGTTTAAACATCTTATGCAGGACAAAATTATCAACAGTGCCGATGTGGCATTTGCTATGGCCCAGGAGGAAAAATAAAAGGGGGACTGTAACATCTGATCTCTTAACCTAAAAAACCTTTGAATCTTAAAGACAAAAAACAATTGTTTTATACCTATTAAAAACATATTTAAAACTTAAAACAATATATATATTTAATAAACTTGACTTTTGTTTCATAATGCTAAACATGAAAATTATCATGCAACAAATTATATACGTATATAATTTGTATGTTTGTCTTATAATATTAGGCTATAATAATAGACTACAAATAGTCATTGCTACCCGTTAAAGATTTACTAACGCTGTTATTCAAATTTCAGATAACGATCTAAATTTCAACGTTATTTCAACGTTTAATTTTAACTACTTTTTCAATAAAAAAAAGTTATAAAAAATTAACGTTGAAATAACGTTGAAATTTAGATTGTTATTTTTCAACCATAAATCAACCATTTCACAATGTTAAAAAAACGTTGAAATAACGTTATGTGCCTGCTAGATATATATATGTATGTATATATATATATATATATATATATATATATATATATATATATATTATATATATATATATATATATATATATATATATATATATATATATATATATATATATATATATATATATATACATCCATATACATATATATACATATATATATATATATATATACATCCATATACATATATATACATATATATATATATATATATATATATATATATATATATATATATATATATATATATAAACATCCATATACATATATATACATATATATATATATATATATATATATATATATATATATATATATATATATATATATATATATATACATCCATATACATATATATACATATATATATATACACATTTATATATATATATATATATATATATATATATATATATATATATATATATTAGGGTGATTCATATTTGACGAATTTTCGAAAATCAAGTTGGTCTTACCTGGAATGGTTGACCACCAATATAAAAATAATTTTAACCCCAAAAATTTTAATGTCACGTGACTTTAAAGGTCCCCGCCGGTCAAATTTGTGTACAAAAACGTATCAAACTTTAGGGGTCTGGCGGGGACCTTTAAAATCAACTCAGATAGCCAACTTTTCTTTTATATGGTATATTTTGGACTATTTATTTATGATAGAGTAAGACCAAAATGAAATATGGTGGTATTTATTCCACATAGTGTGGAGAAAGTGACGAAAAAAACGAATTTTTACATAAAATGATGCACCACTACGTATAACTGATGCTTGTTTATTTTTCATATTTAGGCCGATTTTTGAAAAATAATGTTAGGACTAAGCATTAAAAATGTTTATATAGAAGGGGCATGTCAATAGCTATCCGCCCCCCTCACCCTATTTTCAGAGATGTCTCCCCCCTCCCTCCCTCCCCTCTCCTTCATACTTTGTTAGTTGGAGACGGGAGGGGGGCAAGCAAATTTATTAAAATTTTATTGTAAATCATATTATTTAAAATCACTTTTTTTTCTTTAGAAAAAAAGACAATATAAATATTAAATTATGATAACATTTTGATGCCTGAATATTTTGGAATTTTTATTAGTTTCCGTGGTAATTTTATAAACTAACAAATTGTCGTATTTGCGGAAGACATATTGTCGTAATTTTAAATTCTCTGCTCTGTGTTCTGTGTATCTGGTGTATCCATAACATTCTATAAAAGGTATACTATCTGCGGTTATATACAAAATTGTTATTGCAAAATACATGTCATTTAATCATAGAATGAATATGAATTGTTTTCTTTAATCAAATTACTGTTTAGAAGCCAAAATGCCAAGATCAGCAAGACTTAATACAAAGGCTTATCTTTTTGAAGAAGAGGATCTTATAGAAAATCTACGAGAAATAATGTTTTCAACAAATAAAGACATTATTCTCTACTTTTAGTTTAAAAGATCTGGAGACAAAATAACTCCAACAAAAAAGCTGATTGCTTGTACCATTGGTCATTAAACAGCAAAGTGTTCTGGTCTTGGTAGCTGTCCTGAAAACTGCATTATGTTTGCAGTTAAGAAACCTTGGATAGACGGAGGATACGAGGATGGGATACTCACTGACCCATATATAAGGTAGGTTAAACAAAATTTAATTCATATTTAATGGACAGGTTACCATAAAATACACTACAAAAATTTTTGATAATATAATATTTTCTAAACCAGTTATATATTATTATAGGAAGCATATCACTGATCTGATCAACAGCTGGGAGAGTTTAAAGAAAAGTAAGTGTAAGAACTCGAAAGAAGCAGGAAATGCTAGACAAGATTTCAAAAAAAAAGGAAATAAGGTTTTTTGGATTGCTATACCAAATATCCAAGATATTCTAAAGAAGACAAGCCTTAATAAGGTCTCGTATTGTACTGATATGAAATTTTTGAGAGATCAAAAGGCCAGACGTAAAATGACTCTGGGTAAAAAAGACAAGCTATATAACCAGAGGGTTGAGAAGAGAGAACAGAGAAGATTGAAACATCCACAGTTAGTACATAGTGTTGAACAGTTTTCTCAGAGAGATGATTTAACTACAGAGCTTCAGTTTTCTTCTGAAACTAGTGATAAAAGTACCAGCATGCACTCAGATTGTTCTTTTGATTTCGAACAGCCAGGTTGATACGTCGCAGTTAGCCAAGAATTTTGTACAAGATATTGCCATGACTTCAGTTTCCAAAATATTTCCTCTAGAGATTTGTTGCATGTTTGTACAGATTTGGTTATTAATTCAGGTGGAAATGTTGAAAATTTTTTACTGTCTCAATCAACTATTTGGCGAGCACAAAAGAAAACCATCCATCAAAATGCTGCACAGCACAAAAGGGAGGTTAAAAAAGCTGCTGAGAAAGCACTTTTCCCCATAATAGCTCACTTTGATGGAAAAATTATAGAAGATTTCACTAATGGGAAAAAAGAAAAAAGAGACAGGTTTGTTGTTTCAGTTAATATTGATGGAGACATTAAGCTTCTTGGAATTCCAGCTATGGAGCATTGAACTGGAGCTGCTCAGTATGAAGCTTTGAATAATGTACTGGAAGATTATGGAATATGTGACGATGTGAAGGGATTATGTTTTGACACAACTGCCTCAAATACTGGAAGACATTCAGGAACCAATACTAGGTTCAGTCAAAGACAGGAATCTATTTTGTTAGAGCTTGCCTGCAGGAGGCATATTTATGAGCTTCATCTTAAACATTTCTGGGAGCAAATTACCTCAGGCAAAACAGCAGCTCCAGAAAATTTAATGTTTAAACGGTTTTAGACAAACTGGAATTGCATCAAGGAAACTGTTGATCCTTTCAATTTAATAAGGTTTGATATCAATTCCATCAGCAATACTTTCTTGGCTACCCAGATTGAGGAAACTATCCAGTTTTGCAAGGATGCATTAAACACTGACATTGTTCCCAGAGGGGATTATAGGGAGTTATTGGAACTTACCCTGATGTATCTGCATCCTGAAATATTTTTTAAAGTTCGAGCTTCAGGCTGTGTTTCTCATGCTAGGTTCATGTCAAAAGCCATTTACTACTTGAAAATTCAGATATTGAGTACACATCTGCCCTATGATTTGACTGTTTCCCAAAGGAAAGAGTTAAAGGCAATGGCAGAATTTATCTCGATTTTCTATTCTGTCTGGTTTCTGAGAACCTCATTACCATCAGCTGCACCATTTCAAGATGTAAAAGCTTATTGGCAAATGGTGCAGTACAAAGAACATGTAGAGAAACACAACGCTGATTCCAAGAGAGTTCTAAACGGAATTAAAAGCACAATGATGTCAATGAAGAGACACACCTGGTACTTAGATTAAACTTTAGTTCCACTTGCTCTCCTAGACCCTGACCTTTCTAATGTGGAGAGAGAAAACATTGCAAAAACATTATTCTCCATACCAGTTCCTGATCATTTTCAGCATTCAGAGAAGTCAAACTTGGTCAAAGAGTTAAATTTTAAACAAAAAGTGCTACCAGGACTTGCTCGATTAATCGGAGAGAACTCTTGGTTCATCTTCAGTTTGCTAAACCTGACAAGAACGGAGGACAAACTTTGGTTAAACTCTCCTGCTCCTATGTGGTGCTATGTTGACCAGTTCAAAACATTCTCCAATTTTGTAAGTAAACTTGAAGTAGTGAACGATAGTTCTGAAAGGGCTGTAAAACTTGTATTAGAATTTGTGAATAATGTTCACAATAAGGACGATCGTCAAGAACTTTTACTAGCTGTGCAGCAAAGACGAGATCAGCTCCGTGGGTCAGGAACCAAGGAACAGTTGCAGCTAGCATATAAAGCAATATGCAAGAAGAAGAAAAAAATAACATGATTTATATATTATATTTAACTATTGCATTATATTTTATTATGTTTACATATCACGGTTTAAATATCTATATTGCCAAGTGAAGTATTTTTTTTTAAGAAAATAAAGTGATTTTAAATAATATGATTTACAATAAAATTTTAATAAATTTGCTTGCCCCCCTCCCGTCTCCAACGAACAAAGTATGGGGGAGGGGGAAAGGAGGGGGGAGACATCTCCGAAAATAGGGTGAGGGGGGCGGATAGCTATTAACATGCCCCTTCTATATAAACATTATTAATGCTTAGACCTAACATTATTTTTCAAAATTCGGCCTAAATATGAAGAATAAACAAGCATCAGTTATACGTAGTGGTGCGTCATTTTATGTAAAAATTCGTTTTTTTCGTCACTTTCTCTACACTATGTTGAATAAATACCACCATATTTCATTTTGGTCCTACTCTATTATGAATAAATAGTCCAAAATATACCATATAAAAGAAAAGTTAGCTTTCTGAGTTGATTTTAAAGGTCTCCGCCAGACCCCTAAAGTTTGATACGTTTTTGTACACAAATTTGACCGGCGGGGACCTTTAAAGTCACGTGACATTAAAGTTTTCGGGGTTAAAATTATTTTTATATTGGTGGTCAACCATTCCAGGTAGGACCAACTTGATTTTCGAAAATTCGTCAAATATGAATCACCCTAATATATATACATGTATATATATATATATATATATATATATATATATATATATATATATATATATATATATATACATATATATATATATATATATATATATATATATATATATATATATATATATATATATATATATATATATATATATATATATATATATATATATATATATAGATATATATATATAGATATATATATAGATAGATATATATATATATATATATATAGATATATATATATATATATAGATATATATAGATATATATATATATATATATATATATATATATATATATATATATATACATATATATATATATATATATATATATACATATATATATATATATATATATATATATATATATATATATATATATACATGTATATAGCTCAACAGCTATATATATATAATATATATGAGCTCAACAGGACCACTTTATCTTTACTTTATCCTTTTAATCTATATATTTGAGTAAAAATATATGGTATCATAGTATTATTCAAAAAATATTTTTATTTTTGTATTTTGAATTGAAAAAATTACAATATTTGATGATAGTTTCGTGTTATTGGATTAAATTTCAAGAGCAAATAATTTCAGTTGTGTTCATGTTCATTTTCACCACTTTTCTTACTTTTATTTCGAGAAGATAAGCTTTCAATAAATTTACTTTTAGAAAGTTTGTTTGAACGTCTTCCAGGTGTTCTGAAAGCACACCGAACTTTTTCAACAGTTAGCAATATATTCTGTTTATCTTCCTCATTGTTGTATCTGTGAATAAATTGCTGCATCATTCCATCAGATCTTTCTGAATGATCATTTACTACAATTAAAGATTTGGCAAAATTCTGAAAGTTTTTAAAAACAGATTGGGTAAACCAATACTCAGGGGCAAGCGAAAGTCAATCTTTTATCCTTTGTTCCTCTAGTTCAATTATATCAAACATAAGATATGAAAGTTCGTCAGCCAACAGAGCAAGGGAAGAAGGATTTTCACTAATTTCGTTTCCCATTTTTGTTTTATCTTCTATATCTATTTTTGATTTGCTTTTAGTATTGTACCAAGTTGAAATCGGCATTTTAAAAGTTAGAATTACTTTTGCAAGGTTTGCTTTCTCCTCAAATGACAAGTCATCATCCAACAGAGCAAGGGGAATAATTGTTGAATCTAAATATCAACTATGTCTGTTTAGAGAGTTTAAAACTGCCTCGACAGCATCTGGTTTGGCACAAAGTTTTCGGTACTGTTGCATTTGGTGTATTGCTTTTATATCTAGAAAAGGAACTTTAATAGCGTCATTAGCCTGTAAATACCATTTGGCATAAAAGCAAACTATAAATTCACTTATTAGTCTGATTTCTGTCTTGAGTTTATTGTTCTGATTTACGAACTCAATTTGGCTGGATAGAAGCTGTAGCTTTAGGTAGTTAAGTGCTTTGGAAAGGAACCTAGCATGATGAACTGCTCAGGGTTTTCTAAGTGTTACTGAAGACTGAGAAAAGTAACTCACAACAAGTTCTGCAAGCTCCTTTCTATCTTCTCTGATAAAATCTTTATTTTCTTTTCCTTTTTTAATGTAATCTTGACAAAAGTTCCAATACTCGTGCAGCTTTCTCAAGAAAGGTTTCGCTTACTGCTTTCCAATCAAACTTTATAAGTTCTGTTTGATTGTAATTAAAATGAGGACATTCAAAAACAGTTTTTAATTTTTTAAACATATTATTATCTGATTATCTGGATTATCTAGTCCTGTGGAATGTTCATCTAAAACTGAATTACAAAAATGAACCATTCTTAATTCACATACATGATGTCTGCATGCAATAAGTAAAAGGTATTTGTCTATATTGTTGGATATTCTTATTAAAAAACCTTTCTTTAACCCAGTGTTACTTGCAGTAGTATCAAAACATATTCCTCCTATTTTGGATTGAAGGTTGTACTCCTTAAAAATGTCTATTACACCATTGCACTGATCTTCACCAGAGGATGACGCTAAAGGTGGTACTCCAAGCAGGTGTGTCTCACCTTCAATATTAACAAGTACAGCCAGTCTATCGGTTTTAATTGTTTTTCCTTTTTTTAGTTCAACTAATGTTTTGCCATCAAAATGTACTATGCATGGGTATGGAGATTCATTCATTGTTTGTTGAACATCTTCTTTTGATATCATGCATATATTACGATTGGCATATTTCATTTTTCTAGCTGCTGTAGACTGGCTACATTTGAAATCTGTCAGATCAGCTCTTAATTGAGTTAGAATTGCACCTGTAACTTTATGCAAAACATTTGGAGAAATATCACTGATAGTAGCCATAAGGGCTACATTACCAGCAAAAATATCTATGGCAATTTCAGCAGTGACTTTTTGTTGAAAAGGTTTTATTTCAAACCACTCTCCAGGGATAAAGTTAGAATCACGCCAGGAGTCCTCACTAGTGTCTGTATCAATATAAAGAAGTAGAGGGCACAACATTAGTTGTGCCCTCTACTTCTTTATATTGTTGTTTGAGAAATAGCTGAAAGAGAAAGCAGCACACGCTGCTTTCTCTTTCAGCTATTCACTGTTGCCTAAAAATGTCAAAAGAATTTTATAATTTAATTTAGATATATGAGAAATTGAAATTGTGAGTGAACATTGCTATTTAGTTGTTTTCATTTTTAATCTTGTTAAGTGGCTTACAAATTGTAAGTAAGTTATTTAGAAAGCCTTGAAAACTTTTTTTTTTTTTGGTTTGAAAGGAATGCATACTTTTTTCTGTACTTTTTATCTTCTGATCCAAGCATAAATCTTCTTTCCCCTTCTTGGTCCTCCAGAAACTCCAAATCCTCAATCTTGTGTGATCAGATCTTTTTTTATCATTTTTAATTGTATTTCTAAGATCAGGAATGCCAGCCCAAAATACTTTGTTCAGGTAAACTTTGAACTCTTGTTGCTTTGCCAAATCAGCAGCGGATCCCCTTTTTTTATGCTTCTCAAGTTGTGAATAAACATTGTCCAGATTTGAAAGATTTTTCACTAAACTTTGATCGTTTAGTATGGAAAATCCAGCTTTAATCCATTGCTCTTTTACCTTGGCCAAAATACATTCACACTTACTTTCTATTGCACATCTTTGATTTTTTTTTTAAGAGGACAAGCAAGAAGAGTGGCTTTTTTTGATGTTTTTGGCAAAAATAATTGTTTGTAAGCTAAGTGCTGCAGTATATCCATATTTAAATTAATTAATTTAATTTTTACTAATATAAAAAATCAAGTTTAAGACGATTGCTGTAAAACAATTTACTAATGCAACAAATAGAACCGTTGAATTGTTCTTTGAGCTACTATAGCTGGGTCCCGTCAAATTCCCACCTCATAGAAATTACTAAAGTTTATTGTATATTTATATTATTAATTAAAAAAATTAAAAGTAAATATTTTTGACACTTAGTTATAATCTTTTGTTAGTAGCATACATGCGGTTAGTATATAATTGTATATTGTAATTTTTTCAATTCAAAATACAAAAATTAAATATTTTTTGAACAATACTATGATACCATATATTTTTACTCAAATATATAGGTAAAAATGAGCAACCCAAAAAAAAATTTTAAGTTTTTGTAATTAAACTTCCCCCCTGGACCTGTGAAATCGGCAATTTTTGAAGGTTTTTGAGAATTTTTTTTCCAAAAAAAGTGCCTAGGGGGTAAGGATAAAGTGATCCTGTTGAGCTCAAATTTTTTGGGAATTGTTTTTTTAATATTTGCCCCAAATCTAGAGTGTATGGTATTTTAGATTTGAAAATTTCCTCAAATTGACTTCCCCTAACATATATATATATATATATATATATATATATATATATATATATATATATATATATATATATATATATATATATATATATATATAATCAACGTCAAGGCCAAATATTTTAGGGTTATCGCCTTAATTTTTGGCCTTAAGGCAAGGTCAAGGCCATGGACATACAATTCTGACACTTGCTAGTTATATGCATATATACATTGTATTAATAACAGTAAAAGTAATGATAATAGTAGAAAAAAATGATAATAATAAAAATAATGGTATTATTAAAAAATAATGGTAATAATAATAATAATGATAATAATAACAATGGTATATTTAAATATATCTATACTTACACACGCACTTATGCATACATAAATAAATACATATATATATATATACACACATAAACATATATACATGCATTCACATACAAACGTATATATATATATATATATATATATATATATATATATATATATATATATATATATATATATATATATATATATATATATATATATATATATATATATGTATATATATATATATTATATATATATATATATATATATATATATATATATATATATATATATATATATTTACACACATATATGTATAATATTTACATATATATATATATATATATATATATATATATATATATATATATATATATATATATATATATATATATATATATTACACACATATATGTATAATATTTACATATATATATATATATATATATATATATATATATATATGTATATATATGTGTATATATATATATATATATATATATGTATAGGTATTATAAATATATGTGTGTTTGCATAAAATAAAGAATGATTAATAAGTAAAGACCAAAAGTTTCAATTCTTTAAACTTATGTATTTTATTATAAAAGACCGACGCCAAAACAATTAATGTCAAGGTCAAAAGATTTTAGGGTCAAAGCATACATTTTTAGCCTTAAGGCAATGTCAAAGCCACGCCAAGAACTAACAATTCTGACAGTTGCTAGCCATATACATATATACATTGTATTAATAACAGTAAAAATAATGATATTATTAAAAATAATTATTAGTATAAAAATAATGGTATTATTGAAGAATAATGATATGGACACAAAAAAAAAGGTAATAATAATAATAACAATGATAATAATAACCATGGTATACTAGCTGGTATGACCCGTACGATACGGGTCGTGGCAAATCTCATTCACACCCGACAATATCTAAACTTGTTTCTTAGTCTTTATACTTTAATTTTCTTTTCGTAAACGGCTAAAAATAAATCAGTTTAATGTTCTGGTAGTTGGTAAAATGCGAACTTTTATTGCAAACCGTTAAATCTATTGCTTGTTAAATTATAATTATTTTAAAAGAAAATTTAAATAAAATAATAGTCTAATTTAAATAAAATATATCGAATACCATTATATCTAATTTAAAAAATTGATTAGCAAATGATTTAAATATCATGACTGTTGTGGTCATTAAAATGTCTTGGTTCGCTAAAAAGTAAGCAGTTTGCATTTTTCTGATTATCTAAAGTTCTTGCTTTCTTGTTAATTTTTAACTTACTATACTTTATTAGTATTTTTACTTATTTTATATTACTTATTTACTTTCCTACATAATAAAAGTACCTTTAGCATATAAGAAAGTTGCGTAACATTTCTAGCTGTCATGACCCGTACGATACGGGTTGATGAACAAATGTTTTAACTATTATGACTGTTGTGCTCATTAAAATGTCTTAGCTTGCTAAAAAGTACGCAGTTGGAATTATACTGACTACATGAAGTTCTTGGCTTCTGGTTAATTTTTAATTTATAATACTTAAGAGTTATTTAGTATTTTTAACTATTACAGTAATATTTTTTACATAATAAAAGAATAAAAGTATCTTTAGCATATAAGACAGTTGCCTATCAATTCTTCAGGTGTTTTTGGAAACTTATGCTTTGATATTATTTTAACTCTCTTATAAGAATTTGTTTAAAAAGGAAATTCGGACATTAAAAAATAGGTCAAGCCACGAGAGGCCTAAATATTTCAAATAAATTAGCTTTATCTGCTTGATATGTTTTATAAAAGCCTTTCTGTAAAAAAAACACTTAACAAATTCATAAAATTAAGCTGTTTTCAATGCGGAATTAGGCAAATAAAATTTTAAACCTATTGTTTGTGCAATCTAGACTTAATGCAAATGAAAACCGTCCTGATAGTACACAGGGTGATAAAAGTATAAGTGGTTTCCATTTACATATAAAAAGTTAACGGAAATATAAAAAAGCAAAGCAAAAATAGCCAGTATATCTATTAAAAACTCCAAAATTTTAAAGATAAAAAATATAAAAAACTTATTTTAGAAACAAACTAAAAAGTTTTCTTGAGATAAAATTAGAAAAATAAATTTTAAAAAAACTAAAAAAAAAGTTTGTATTTAAAATTACTTTTAATTACACTAAATACATTTTTATTTCAAAAATTCTTTCATTATTACATATCTTTTAGTATATGCTATGGAGATTATCAAGCTTCATTTTAGCTTTTTGAAAACACTCAGAACATTTCTTAAATTCTACTGTTAAGGAACATTCATAATCAGTCGTAAGAGAAGGAATTTGACCTAAAAATGGAAAATAAATATTATTAAATACACTAAATACACATCAATTTGTTATGTACTTTATTTATTTGACAACTTAAAAATGTGACTAAACAGATAACTAATAAGAAACTTACTCAGTGAGGTTGTTTTTTATTTGTGAAAGTTTCAAGATTTACTGTTGCAAGTTCGGATTAACAACTCATTTTAAAAAAGCAAGGCTCAAAATAAATGATCAAAATAAAAAAATCTAACCCAATAATCCAATACATATCCTACACAATAATCATTTCGAAATAAAAACCCCAACGTGAAAGTAAACCAAATCGTCTAATCTATTTACACAAAACAACACAACAAAAGTGTAAACAAAAGGATTTGAACCCACACAAAGTCTTTCAGCCGCTTTTAGCATGTTTTAAAGGAATAAAATATAATCTGTATTGTATTAGTGTATTAACTGGAAATCAATTTAATAATATATAACAACAATGAAAATATATATAAAAAAAGTATGTTTACAAAAAAAAATTTGACTAAATTTGCATTATTAATAAAGGATTGGTAGATTAACCAATATTTGGTTTAATTGGTAGAATACTATAACATATATACTAATTATAGACGCAGTGTATTTTTTTATCTACTACTCACTACCCTCTTCAACATACGTACATATATATAAAGAGGTGGGGGATACTTCAACCCTACACTTAAACCCACACATTGTGAGATGAGGTCCCTCTATTCGTTCTGCAAAATGCTTAAAAAAAATTGTAAGACGTCTAAATTGACACAAAATTAAATAATGACATGAAAAATGTAAAGAAGGCAAAATTGCACTGCAAACCAATTAACCTGTTGCTGAATAAACAATCAAAACCTGTAAGAAAAAATACTTTATGTGTAACAGAAAAAATTTCTTATATCTAAAAAATCAATAAAATGTTATTCAACCAGAAATTAAAACTATTCTTACCTTGTTTGCAAAAAAAAAAACTAATTTTTATTTAAACTATTAGCTAATGATCAACATAGTAAACTTAAAATAATTCAAGCTTACTAAGTAAAACCATATTTTAACAGTAGACAAAGTAAACAAATAGCCTGTAGAGCACTTAAGTAGAACTAAAGAAATAAAATAACAACTAAATTTAAAATATTTTTAATACACATTTCTTGCAGTTAAAAACATTATAAAATAACTTTACCTTTACAAGATAATGAAGGTAAAATAGTTAAATCAAACTAAAAATAAAAAAGTATTGAAACGTTAATTTTTTTCTTAAGTATGATTCTTTCTATTAAAAACAATATTTTCTTGAATAGATAAGGATACATTGATAGAGAACAATTCTTTCATAATAAGTTTATTACGTTTTTTAAAGGTCATTAAAGTTCTTTCTTATTGCAAGTACTTAATATACCTATGAATACAAGGGATGCACCGAACGTTCGGCAAAACCGAACGTTCGGCTGCTTTGCCGAACGTTCAGTTCGGCCGAACCTTGACAAATGTTCGGCCGAACATTTGCTAAAAATGCTAATTCGGAAATTAACATCATCAAATCATCATAACTCAGCCTAAATAGCTATAGTACCAATAGATATGGCTTTTTATTGAAAACCGGATTCTTATCAATACGCATAGTAGATAAGAATATGTTTTTCAATAGAACACATGAGTACGTTAGATTTACATCAAGTTTTTTGAATTTAGAATAAATTTAATTTGATAGCATTTATTACTTAAAACCGAATGTACGTAAAACTAGTTTACATTATTTAGAAAAAATAGTACAAGTATAAGTGTACAATGAAAAATCCTTTCAATTGAGCAATATTTTAGTTAATTATATCCTTTTATATACAATAATAAATTTTTTATTTTGGAAAAATCGCAAAATTGTAATAATATAAAATAAACTTAAAATAACAGATAGAAACGTCCTTTTAAGTGGCGCCTATTGCTGCTGTGTTATAAAAAAATCTTTACAAAGGAAGTTGCTCGTAATTTGGCTACTTAACTAGTTGAACTGAGAAAATTATTTGAAAGGAATAAACATAGGGAAAAATGTTATGGTTATCAAAAACATAAAAATGCTCCAATTTATTATCTAGTTATTACTATATAATTATATAACAAATACTATTATTTTATTATTAAATAACTAAACATGCAACAGTATTAATACTAGACAAATCAACAATTTAAAACTTTCACCTAACAAAATAATCGATTATTGAAAAAATAAAACATCAAAAACATGAGTGAAAACCAATTATCATTTGTTGTCCTCAAGTTATAATGAATAAACATTAATTTTTTGCCACTTTCTGGTGATAGTCTGTTTCTATTGGGTTCGTAAATGATGATACTTGTACTAAAGAGTCTTTTACTTTCAACATTAGATGGTGGTGCTGAAGGAAACTTTTGGGTAATTATTTTTAAATTTTAAAAAGAGTTTTAAAAATTTATCCACCAAAAGAGAAGACTTTCTTTTTCCATGACAAGAGGTAGCATCTAACAAATATGATTCAAGTTTACTGAAATTAATGGTTAAAGTTTTAAATGGTTCTAAAATATACAACACTTTATCTAATAAGCCCCATTGAAATGAATTTAGTGTTGATTGGGTAGGATGATCAGCTGTATAAGTTGCCAAAGGAACTTTTTGTTCAAGCATCCTTTCAATCATATCATAAAAACTGTTCCATCTTGTAGTAATATCTTGGATTAACCTGTGCTTATTTGTACCAAGTTGATCCTGAATTGCTTCTAATTTTGCTGCTGCTGTTGGCGAATGGTAAAAATAAGTGGCCAGATGTCTGCAACAAGCTAAAATATCCTTAACAGATTTTTGCGACAAAATTGAGTCATGTATACATAACTGTATTGTATGTATAAAGCATGGCATTGATCTAAAACCACTGTTTCTTACACCAGCTACCAAATTGGCCGCATTATTTAGTAAAACAGTATGACTTTTCGTGTGTGGAATTTCAAAACTTACTCAACCTTTATGTAAATACTCACTTATGTTTTTTCCTGTGTGACTTTCTGGAAAATGCATAACTCTGAGTACTGCTCTGTGCTGGGAAAATTCATTACTAAGCCAGTGTGCTGTCATGCTTATGAAGGCAACATTTGAACTATTTGCTGTCCGAATGTCAGTTGTAAGAGAGATATGAATGATATTTTTGGATCTGATCTTACTAGAAGGTAGTGCATCTGATTCATCTTGTGTTTAACCTTGATATTTTTTCCGTGTGCTTAAGTCTAGAATATCTTATCTGTTTGTTTAAACTCTCTAGTGCATCTTCCGAATATACCCCGATTGGCAAAGGTAATCTATTTGATATAGAAGAACTATGCAGTAGCAGTTTATGTACAGTAGGAGGCATAACATACCAGTTGTATAAACTCACTATGCGTTTAGCTGTTTTAGTGCAGTATAAATCTAATTCATTGATATTAATAGGATATCCACAAGATATGGTATCAATGAGAATATTATGCAATCTTTTAATTATATCACAATCAACTTTAGTAATTTCAGAAAAAACTTCACTATTTTTAAATGCTCTTCTGGTAGTGTTGTCGTCATTCGTGTTTCCAGACCCAGTTTTAGGCATATCAACTTATAGGTTTAACCGTTCTCAGAAGAGTACCTGAATCTCTTTTTTTTAAGTCTACAGATAATTTTTCTCTAAGTGTTTTTGGCTTATACTTTTTAATTTCAATTTTATAACTAAAATGAAGAATGAACTCCAAGCATTTTATCCAACAATGCAAAGCTGAAATTTCGAGCGCCAAGGCTGAGTCATTCTCAGTTTTTGCTTTTAATGAATCAATATTGTTCATTTCCTTGGGTTTAGCATTGCACACATTGCAGGATTGAGTGGATTTTGTCTCTGTAAGTGCGCTAACTACTTTATTACCAAACATTGTAAGATCAATCTTATAGCTGATATTAAATGTCAAAATTCTTCCTGCATTATTAAAAACTTTGCAAAACGTTTTTAAGGTATTTATATAATTTTTTAGATCTGATTCTTCTTCTCTGGATAAAACTGGACTCTCTTTTTTATATTTTAGATGAAGAGGTCTACAAAAGTGACAGCTTGAAGGGTTTTCATTTTTCCAATTTTCGCCATCTTCTACTTTGAGCAATAAAGGCACAAAAGCTGTACTGAAAAGATTTTCTTCATGCTTAAGTTATATATTTGCGTTGCTTGTATCGTATTTCTGTTTATAAATATTTTGGCTTGATGCTCCATCAAATCCAATCTTTCCATATAAAACTCCAAGTATTTCATCACTTTGACCAAAATTAGTCATATCAATCATTTCTGTTATTCTACTCACAGTGTGATCTAACATGCTTTGAAGAGTACAAGTACACTTTGCAGAAATTTCAGAAAAATGTATATTATCAGGATAGCATTTCAATTTTTCCACGAAAATATCGTGCAAGGTAGATAAATACGTACGTTGTCTATAAGAGCTGAGTTTCTGATCATTTGATGTTGTTTATCGCTGAGATCAGTATTCATTTTTAATGCAAGAGCATCCTCTACACTCATATTAATGGGAAAGGTTTTATCCAAAGTTTTATGAACTTTTTCTATCTCTAAAACATTAGATATATTGTTTTTTAAAACAGAGGCTTTTTTTTTTCTCCAGCAGCATTTGCACTTTTTGCAGAAGCTAAAAATAGACCTTCATGATGTTCAGTGGCTAGTTCTTTTATTTTTTTTCTTTTGCTTTTCTTTCATAGAACACTCCATTGTTTATGGGGCCTTTCAGAACCAAAATGACTATTTTTATTGTTTATAAGATTTCTTTTAAGCCGACGATTTTCTTTTTGTATAAATTATCATAGATTCGTCCACATTGTTTTAGTTTTTTCCTCGCCTTTGAAATAAATATAACTAAAGCAAGCTTAACTTTATTTAAGTTTTCTTTGCGAATTGTTTCAGTATTTTTTATTTCATTAGGTAAATTCTTCCATAATTTTAGTTTATCAACTCCTTATTCACGTATAATTGGGATAAGATCTAATCTTTTCATTGTTATCGTTTTTAAGAACCATCAATATAACAAAACTAATATATTAGACACATTTTAAATTACATTACATATTTTTTTACTTTACAGTGTTTCAAATTTTATCTTGTTATGACTTTTAACAATTTTTACATTGTTACATCCTGTAATAACACATATTACTTAGTTAACTTTATATTACATGTAATATTAAGTTAACTAAGTAATATGTGTTATTACAGGATGTAACAATTTGGTATTTCTTGAAACGGGAAGTACCAAAGATGTTCATTTAAGCTTTTTCAAACATGTTATACTTATCAAATACAAAATCTTTCTTTAAAATTGTCAATATATATTTAAACAAACTTTTAAATAGTATATAATGACAAAAGCACGTTTTTTAAAACTATATTTAATATTTATCATTTAAAAACTATATTAGAACAAGTTCTACAAGCAAGAAACTTAACTTTAAGTTTCCCGGCAATTTCATTTGTTTTGATATAATAAAGTTCTTAGCAAAATGGCGAAAAACAAGGTTTTTATAAAAGCATCAACATTTGTTTTTCTTTAATAACATCCAATACCGCAGGAGACCACAGTAATCCTTTTACATTCCTAAAGTAGAAATGTTAATTAACTGGAAAGGTATATATATATATATATATATATATATATATATATATATATATATATATATATATATATATATATATATATATATATATATATATATATATATATATATATATATATATATATATATATATATATATATATATATATATATATATATATATATATATATATATATATATATATATATATATATATATATATATATATATATATATATATATATATATATATATATATATATATATATATATATATTTGTGGAACTCGGTGAAACATTTTTTTAGCTGATATATAAACAAAAAAAATACATTTATTTTCTACTTTTTTTAGAGGTCTTTAAATTTAAAAGAAAAAATCAGACTTTCTTTCTTCTTATTAGTATATTTGAAATATATAGAGTCAAAGTATTATTTTAAAAATAAATATACACTTTTATTTAAATTTCAAGTTCTCTAATTTAGTTGAATAAAAACCTCGCATTTTTCAGATTTCTTTAAAAATAATATCACTTTTTTTACCTATAAAATACAAATGAAAGCTTTAGGAAAAAATTATTTTTACTTTTGAAATAAAAATCATTGTCTTTTAATATTATCTAATAAAGGGCACTTCATTTATAAAAAGGTGGTGAGGGGTTTATTGCCATTTTTTTATTGTTTTGAGTCACTGTTCAGCGCATTTACAAAAATCATTACGTAAAATATTTTTCTTTCAATTTTTAAAATTCCACAAAACTCATGTCGACTTAAGGCTAGCCATGATTGTGCCCCAACCGAATCCTTATTAGGATCTTCCCTAAACAAACTCTTATTTTCGAAATTGATTAGTATAAACGAAATTTTATTAAAAAAGTAAGATAAGCTATTATAAATGTATATTAATAAATAAAATGTCAAAAAAAAACTGCCCTCAATACCGTTGAGTGAAAAATGTAAAAATGAGAATTTTGAATTTTTGCTCTCATTCTCACGAGAATTTAAAATGCCCGAGGCTTAAATACTAGCTTTAAAAAAAAGAGAATAAAAGCTTTTATTTGAATCAAACCATAATTTAAAAAATTTTAAGTTTGTACAAGGTGTGTCTAAAGCGATAAATCATATTATTTAAAACCCCCAAAAAAAACCAAAGAGGATTTACTGCCATTGAAATTTTGAAAGCGTTTTGTTCATGATGTTGTAAAAATGATTCTGCAAGTACGACTTAAAATGGGTAAAAAAAAAATCAAAATTTAACAAGAGAACAAAGAAAAGCTCTTATGGAAATTTAGAAAAACAAAATTATTGATATATATCCGTTTGATAAGGGTAATGGTTTTGTAAGAATAGAACACGATAAAGCTTTGGAAAAAACTCGCAAACAAATTGGCCTAAAAAGAATTTTAATTGAAGATCCTTCATCTAGTTATGCTATTAAAATTAAAACTTATTTATCACAACTTAATAAAAAACAACGATTTTCAAAAACGGAATAAGACAGTATATATCTAAGTGATAGCATCCCGCCTCGTATGTATGGTCTAATTAAAGCTCACAAACCTGAAAAATCTTATCCTTTGAGAATAGTTGTATCAACTATCGGCACTCCTAATTATGGAATAACGAACTATTTGGTAAAGAAAATACAACCTGTCTTAAACAAAAACCAAACACGTCTGAAAAATTCTTTTGATTTTATTAGTAAAGCGAATTCATGGGAGATTGACAAAAATGAGGTTCAAGTTTCATTTCATGTAATAAACTTGTATCCATCAATACCACTAAAGAAACCCACTTTAGTTCTCACAGACCAAATAAATAAAGATGATTCCTACAAATGTTCTACCAAACTTACTATATCTGAAACAAAATAACTCATACCCAGTAGGCACGCCGACGTCTATTTGACATCGAAAAGACGTTCTTTTAGGACGTTCAGGACCGTTTCTAAATGGCAACGCCAGATGACGTCTTTTTAGGACTTAACTAGGACGTCTTTTTAAGACGTAAATAAGACATCTTTTTGCGACTTTATTAGGACGTTCAGAATTGGTTCTAAATGGCAACGCCAAATGACGTCTTTTTATGACAAAATTGAGACGTCCTCTTAGGACGTCTAAAAGACGCAAATTCACTAACGTAAGTAAGTTGTCAACAATTATTTATTGGATAACTTAACTGCTTGATTTCCTTAGGTTGAAATTTATGTTTTCACATTATTTCTTAAAAATAGGAAAGAAAATAAAAATTCATACAACAATAAGTACGAACTTTTTAATTTGTTTTTGCAAAGAATTTATATATATTATTATTTTTAAAAATCTTATTCTTCCTCTTGCTCGTATCCAAAAATTGACTTTTGGCGTCCTCCGCCCTCTTTTCTGTCAGGTGCATGTTTTAAAATACTTCCAACAGCATTTTGAAGGTCTTTTTCGCTGTACGAATCAGGTAAACAGTCTTAAACGCAAAAAATATATATATATATATATATATATATATATATATATATATATATATATATATATATATATATATATATATATATATATATATATATATATATATATATATATATATTGTAAAAGTAATGATAAATACCTTTCATATTATTTCAGGCAAAAATCATAAAAAATAAATATCTTTAACAAAACTTTAAACTTAAGCAATAATTGCTGATTATAATAACTTAATACCACACAAAATCTTCATCAGATTGGTCTTTCTGAAACTAAGCTTATTTGTTTCAGCCATCTTAAAAACTCATAACTTTATTTGACATCACTCTAAAACGAAAAGATTATATATATATTCGTAAGTGTGTGTGTGTGTGTGTGTGTGTGTGTGTGTGTGTGTGTGTGTGTGTGTGAACGCATTAAAAATGCATTTTTCATAATCAAATTTCTTACTTTGAAAGCATACCCTTTGCAATAGCACTACATGTTAAGCCACCGATGTTAGATAATTTCTGTTTCTAAATTAATAAGATACCACAAGTATAATATTGCACATGAGCAATTTACTAACGTTTTGATCATTTTGCAAACATTATGTAACTGAGTGTCAGGGGTGTAACCTCAGTTTTTTTATCCATTCGCCTCTACAGCAACTAAAATATTGCTCTAGTCTTGTTTAGGTCAGTTGAGAATTAATTCACTTAGTCAACTATGAGATTACACCCCTGTGTGTATGTGTAAAGTGAGAAACTTGTGTATAATTAAAATTTCAATAAACACAAATGATTGTAATATAAAAAAATCAAAATAAAACATTTAAACATAATAACAAAAATTTACCACATTTTTTGCAATATCTTGATCCAGAAGTGATTGATCAAAGTCATGAAACTCCTGGATAGAATTACATTGATGAAGATCAAAACTATTTTCATTTTTTAACATGGCTTTTATATCAGCAACATCATTTTTCAATTCAGTCAGTAAATGAATGACTTTATATTGAAAGTCTGTATATTAAGTAATTAAAAAATTAAAACTAAAAATCTTTATATTTCTTATGCTATTTTTTATACATACTTTTTTTATACAATATATACTAACTTCCTTCTTCTAAAGGAAAAACTGAAGCCTTCTTCTTTTCTTGCTGAGTTGATTTTCGAACTACTTTGTGGAGTAATAAACAAAACTAACATACTTTTATTTGAGAATAAAGAAACAAATACAAAAGCACTAAATGTTAAAAATTGTTTTAGTCCAGTACTGCAACAGAAAAAAAAGAAACTTACATTTATCTTTTAAAAAACTTGAAGATTTTCGGACTGGTTCCTTTAATATCTTAATTTTTTTTTTTGGGGGGGGAAGAACATCTATTAATGGATTTTCAAACTTTGGAGGAGTTGGATGAAATAGAGAAGTTGTTACTAAAAAAATATATCAGGCAAATGCATAAAATTAAATTGTTAATAATAAAAAAACTTATTTAAAAAAAACATTCTGAAAAAAAAATTTTTTAATTAAATAACGTTGAAAGAATAAATTAAATATTTCTCTTACAGGTGTTGCTAGCTTTCTTTGCATAAGCATTTATAATTTGATTATTTTTATTTCTTTGTTCAATTTTAAACTCTATCTCATTATTTGAGGAAAGTTTAAAACTCTCATATAACTCATTTTTAACTAAAAATAAAACACTGATATAAAAAAAATCATGCCAATAAATGACTACATATTAAAACTTATTTTGTTACTAAATAATAAAATCTAATACCATTTAATTTCCATAAAACAAAAGACAATATTTACAAAAAAAAATATACCTTTATCATCACATTTTGGAGTTGTATAAGTTGCTAAAAAAACAAATTTTTTCAAATAATAAATATAAATCCTAATATCAACAAAAAATATTTAGTATTTTGATAGAATAAAACTAAATAGCTAAATTTCTTACACATATCTTTTAAAGGAAAAGTTAAAGTTGATTTCCCTGTGTCTGTTTCCTCCAATTTCTTGAATCGTTTAGGAGGAGCTTCAAATTTTTTTTGAGAAGCTTCAAATTGTAAAGGAGTAGGATAAGTTACTAACAAAATAATTTTATTAAAAAAAAATTATGGCTATAACACTTTATTTTATGAAATGCCAAAAAATAGAAAATTTCTAAACAATTATCTAAATAATATTGTAAGTAAAGCAACTTATAGATTGTTTTTTTTAATATTCAAAAAAAACTTGATTAATCTTACAGGTGCTACTTGCTGCTTTTTTTAAAGTATACTTCATTATTTTATTCTCTTTTTTAATGGGTTCATTCTTATTTAGTGCTTGTACTTCGTCATTCGACGAAAGCTCGTAACTTTTACATAACTCCTTATCATCTAAAATAAAATAAACAATATATTGAAAATAAACACATTTGTATTTTAATACATTTAGAATGTAATTTAAAAAAGCATCACTTGCCATCATAGCACTTCACTTTCAGTATTTTGAACTTATGCCAAGTTGCATCAGGCTTAGCATGTTCCTTTGCAGCAGATAAAACATTCATTTTTGATGGCCAATACACAAACTAACTATCTACCCAACATGATGGAATAACACCTTCTTCTTCAAGTTCATGTTCTTGCCATACAGCTCGACACCAAGACATAAGTACTTACTACACTAGCTATAAGTATATTTACAATGATATGTTTAGATTTTTGATATATTTAGATATTTAGATTTAGAATTTATAAAAACTCAAGTGAAATTTAAAAAAAAAGTCAAAATAGAAGGAAAAAATCATATTTTACATATATTAAAAGTTAACTAGGACTAAAAAACTAAAAAGTTAATCAAGTTAACTCACAAGATCTTAAGTGGATTCAAATTTTATTTTATCTTAAATAATGTTAATTAGAAAGTGACCAGATTTATAATTTTAATTTTAAAAAAATAAAATCTAATAAAACAATAACAAACTTAAAAATACTTCTGACACACATAAATAGTAATAAAAATATAAAGTAAAAAATTATAATCCTTTAAAATATTATTTATATGTGAAATAAGAGGAATTTTTTTTGTTCAAAAACAACAAATGTATGAAAATATAATAAACAAAAACAAAGTCTAAACTCTTTCATTTTCATGCAGCAATGGAAAAATTGCAAAACCACGTTGTTCCGGTAGACAGACGCACTTTTTAAGGAAATCATCTTTTTGAAGAATTTGTCTTTTTAGTTTTCTTTTATTTCGATTAGGAAAGATTGCAATATTCAACTCTAATGAGTTCATTGGAAAATCATAAAAATTGTCCAGGTACCTTGCCTTGACAACATCGCACAAAAACGAATCACTATCTATGTATTCTTTTACAAAAGCCACATCATTACCTTGAATTAAAAAACAATTATCTTTACTTTCATTTGATATCTTGGTATACAAAGTTTTCTTAGGTAATGATACAAAAGCATTTTGAAATTCAGCTTGTCGCTTTGCCACTTGAGCAATTGGATTAGCAGAATTTCTAATGGATTTTTTTAACCTTTGCAAAAAATTTTCATATTTAAAACATGATATTAAATCCAATGAGCAATTATGATATAAACAGTCATCTGGTAAATGTAGCAGATGATGAATGTTATAAACAGTGAATGTGGGTCCATAAATGTTTTTGCAATTATATACAAAATGTTTGATAAGTTTACGAGCATATTCTACGTATTTTGTCATTGTCCTGTAATAGAATACTTACGGAAACACTTAATGCCAAAAAATGATTATATGCAATATCTGACAAAATTGAACGCAAAACAACTGGGCCAGTGTATAAAATAAACTGTCGAAACTCTGTTGCTTTCCATCGGTCCATATCTTGAAGGCCACGTGGGCAACGAGCAAATTCGCTGGGCATGTATGCATTAAATGTTAATAGTAAATTTGAAACTTCACTTATTTGACATGCAGATATTTTTCCACATGGGCCATTTTTTAAAAAATGTAGTAGTCTACGAACAGTTCCTAAACATACAAGATGCATATAGTCTAATGGAAACATTTCAACAACATTTAAACCTATTTCAATAAGGGGAGAAATTATTTTTTGATGACCTTTATATCCAAATGATCTGTAAATACTATCATCTCTAGGTGGGTAGACAATTTCTTCATTAAACACAACTCTGCCTTCTGTCCACGTTCCGTGAATGGAACACCTTTCACACGAGTCGTAACCATTGTGAGATGTAATACCTTTTAAAAATGATCTTGCTGGAGCATCACACAAGAATGATTTAACAGTTACATTTATATGTTTTCCATTGTATACAAAGCCATTTTGTAATAATTGCCTTAACTCAAAAACAAAATCCATTAAGTAATCAATTACTGAATCAGGCTTGGTTTCACCACAATAAATGGCAACAATGAAAATATCAAAACAATCAAAGCAAGCTAATATTGGCCACAATTGTTTACTAGACGATTTAAACAATGGTAACCCTTAAATATTAAAATTCAAAAAAACCGATTCTATTATTTCTAAGTGGGAAAATATATTCATAATACCTGCCTGTATTCCAAAATATGCATAACTACCGCCAGTTTAAAATATGCATAACTACCGCCAGTTTAAGTTTACAGAAAGGAAGCCAAAACTAATATCCAAATTAAACATTACTCAAATCATGACCCTAAGTTTCTAAACGCAATATTTAAAGATTACGTTCACAGGGCTTATTTTTTATGCAGTAATTTATATTTACAAGATGAGATTAATTTACTTATTCAAATGTTTAACGATAATGGGTACAACATATACTAACTTAAACGGATTTCAAAATTAATTGGAAATTAACGGTCTCTAAAAATCAATAAAATTCAATCTGACACTCTTAACATCCCTACTGTATCGTTGCCATGGATACCATCGCTATCCTAAAAACTAAGGAAAATATTACGGAAAGCTGGCTATAGAGTAGTCTTCAAATCAAATCCAGATTTAAAAACATTACTGAGGTCAAAAAACAAAACTAAATTACCACAAAATAGTCAACCTGGAACTTATTTGATTGAATGCATATGCTCAAAGAGATACGTAGGCGAAGCTAAACTTTAAATTAGGACTCGGACTCAACAACATCTAAAAAGTTTAAAGGAGGGGAAACAGTATCAATCTGCAATAGCCACCCATAATAAGTTTTGCTCACAAGAAATAAAGTGGAAAAACGTAAAAACAATTAAAGTTGAAACAAAAAAATTTGAACGAAAAGAGCGCGAAGCTCTTGAAATACAGAGGTTCTAATGTTCACCTATTCATGGTGGAATTAATTTAGATAACGGGCAGTTTGTGAAAGCTAAATTTTGGACTCCGTTTTTTACATTTTTACGTAAGCAAAAACGAAGCCATTCAACTGCTGACGTCAGTTAATTTTAAACTGTTTCTAACGTTACAAAAAAATTTTATTTTATAATTTTTATGAGCTGTATATGATATATATATATATATATATATATATATATATATATATATATATATATATATATATATATATATATATATATATATATATATATATATATATATATGGGTGCCCGCAAGGGGGGCAAGAGGGGGCACTTGCCCCTCCCCCTACCTTCCTGTATTTTTTAAATATAGAAAAAATGTTCTTCTTTGTAACGTTCTTCATGCCATAAAGTTTGTTACTAAATTTTTCTGTAAAAAATATCTTTTAGTGATACTTCGTTACAGTTTCGGAAAAAACCTAAATAAGTTTTTTCCGAAATAATTAATTGCTTATTTGTATGAAAAACATGATATTTTTCAATCTTAGCATGTTTCGTAGTTTACACACTACATTTTCAAAAGATAAAATTACAATTTATACTCTGGAATATAAAATCAAAATTTGAAGACATTACAGAGATCTGTAATTTTATATTGCAGAGTTTTAATTGTAATTTTATCTTTTGAAAATGTGTGTAAATTACAAAACATGTTAAAATTGAAAAAATTTTTTCAATCTTAACATGTTTTTCTTACAAATAATTTCACATTTATTGCTATTGCATTGCTCAAGTAATTAATTACTTATAATTAATAAAAATAATTAATTACTTGCTCATACGGTTTCAGTAAAATATAATCTCAGTTTTATTTAGAGAAAAAAAAAATTGCTCAACACTTCAAAACTGTTTCAGTTAGGGTTTCTCAAACGGGATCCCGTTTTCCCGGGATCCCGGGGATAAAAGTGGCAGCGGGATTTCCCGGGATATCACTCTTATATCCCGGAATATAATTTTTTTTAAAATAATTTTACATATGATAACTTTGAACTAATTCGACCAAAAATAAGAAAAATATTATTGCATTTAGTTGTGTTTTATGTGTTCATACCTTATATTAAAACCTAGCACAACAAGAAATGCTATTGAAACTATCTTAAACTAAAAAGAAATGCATTGCAATGCAATGTTTTCTTTTTTCTCATTATTATAAAATATGAGTAAAAAATAAAAAAGATTTCTTGCGACGAAAACAGTAAGTTTAATTTTTAAACTTCTAAATTATTGAAAAGTTAAACTTTTTCTGTATCAAATTATTGAAATATTTAATAATTTTTGTATTTAAAAAACGGCAAACAAACACATAAAAGTCATACGTAAGATAACATACATATGTAAGAAATATTTGTAACTTTACTTTTAGTTGTTCTGCGATTCAATTTAGTTATACTATGTCAATTGTAAATGGATCCAAAGCATGGCAGTATTTTTGTAAAGAAAAATCTGGCGAATCTGCAATTTGCAAAAAGTGCAATGTAAAGATAATGTGCAAAGGATTTTCGACCAGTGGGCTCCTACGTCATTTAAAAAACACACATAAAGATTTGGATCTAAATATGAAGCGTCTACTTGAAGATACTGGTTCGGAAAATAAAATTGTTCAAAAGAAAATAACATTGTTTGTTAAAAAGCAGACTATCGAGGAAATTGTGTCAAAGCTAGCAACGGTGGATGGCTTCTCAATAAATGCCATAACAAAAAGTGAATTCATTAGAAAATCATTGTCTGAAAAAGGCATGTTATTACCAAAAAATCCATCCCATGTTATGGGTATGATAAAAAAACAATATGAATTAGCTAGACAAACTGTGGTTTTAGAGATAACAAAAGAAATTTCTAGCGGGTCGCGATTTTCTTTATCGTTAGACGAATATACGTCTTTAAAAAATCGACGTTATTTAAATGTAAATTTACACTTATCAACAAAGTTTTGGAACCTGGGAATGACTCCGATAGCTGGATCACTTCCTGCAGAAAAAATTGTTGATCTAGTTGAAAATAAACTGTCAGATTTCAGTTTATCAATTAAAAAGCACATCATAGCTAGTGTCACTGACGGAGCATCCGTAATGAAAAAATTTGGACGGCTAAGTGGTATTGAACATCAGCTGTGTTATGCCCACGGACTTCATTTGGCAGTATGTGATGTTCTTTACAAAAAGTCAGACTCTTCAGCAAAATATATTGAATTTGAATCGCAGTTTCAAGATTCCGATGAAAATTTGAGTGATTACGACGAGTTTGATGATGTATTTGACTGTAATGATAAGTCACACAGCTCAACAGGCGTTACGTTTATTGATGATTTACAAAATAGCGTAAATATAGCCTTAACAATTCAGAAGGTTCGAAAAGTGGTTCGAATGTTCCGTAAATCACCTCTTAAAAATGAAGTTTTACAAATGTACGTAAAATCTATGTTTAATAAAGAGCTTAAGCTGATATTAGATGTCAAAACGAGGTGGAATAGTCTTGTTGCAATGCTAGAAAGATTCCTTAAAGTAAAAACATGTATACTAAAAGCAATGATCGATTTAAAAGAAGTTCTGAATATCTCCGAAGATGAATATGCGATTATGAACGACATAACATTTTCTCTGCAACCAATAAAAGTTGGAATAGAAAGACTTGGTAGAAGTAATGCTACTCTACTTGACGCAGAAGGTGTAATGATATTCATCTTAGACGATTTGACGGAGAAAAAAAATTTTATAGCTAATAAACTGCTTCAATCTGTGCAGCAGAGAATTGAAGAACGCAGAAATGCCAATTTAATTGGATACTAAAATTTTTAAACAACCTAATTAGTTATAATCAGGAATCAAATATCAACTCCTAACTACTCTTACCGCCCAAACATGCATTAAAAGCAACAGCAAAAAAAATTTATACCAGGTTGTACATAGAGGATGCTAGCCTTAGTTCATCAAATAATGAAATAGTTGAAGTGAGTCGTGATAATGAAAGCATGGTTTCTGACCCGTCAATACCTCAACCTGTTGCTCCATATTTATTAGGCAAAAGTATTTTGACGCTTGAACAAAAATTGGATGCGACTATTTGTAATGTCAAACAAGTAGAAAAAGCAGCTCTAGAAAACATTAGCAATTTAAAACACCTCACAAAAGAAATCAAACTTTTTGAGGCAACTGGAAAGCGTAGCGAAAGTTTAGAAAGAATATACTCAACATTAATGACCATCAAGCCGACATCAATTGAATCAGAAAGGGCTTTTTCTGCCGCGGGTCTATTTATGGGAAAAATTCGTTCACGATTAAGTGACAAATCAATTGATTGTTTATGTTTTTTAAAACAATATTTCATTTTAAATAGTAATATAGATTAGCGTGCTAAGATAAATTTGTGTCAGAAACCGCTTGTTATTATATTAAAAATTATGCCGGGAAATCCCGGGAAATCCCGGGATAAATAAGTTACACACCGGGAATCCCGGGATGCTAAATTTACGGGAAATGAGAAACCCTAGTTTCAGTATAGTTTAAGTAAAAATATTGTGAAGATAATAATAATTTTAATACAGAAATTTTTGATACAGAAACTTCAAAATTTTAAACATTTATTTTTCTAGTGGCTTATCTTACCTAAAAGATAACGCGTTAGGTGGTAATAACTTGAAATTTACAATTATATGAGTAATAATTTTTTAAAAACTAAATTTGTGTTATGTAAAATCTTAAGCAAAAAAGTTATTTAAAAAAAACTTTGATGGTACTCAGCGCGCGAGAGTTTTTTTCAAACTATTAACAACGTTTTTTCAAACTATTAACAACGTGAAATAGAAGCGTAAATTTTGTATTCTAAAAGTCGATTTTTTTAGAAGCATTGTGGAATTGATATCGGACACAAGGATTGTGGAATTGATATCGGACAAACATTGCACAGAATCAATAGATTTTTTTAAAACGCAAGTCGTTATGGGATCGTATTTGTACAAACAATTTGACCTTTCCAAAACTTTAGTTGCACTTTAGTTGTTTACTTTAATAGTGAGTTTTCTTTTTAAAACGGTAAAGAATTCTTTAAAAATTACTGTATTAAAGTAAGTAAATTTTTTTTTTTCTTTTTAATTTTTAGAATTAAAGAGTGTTTTTCTAAAAGGAGCTAAGTAACATTTTTATTGTTTTGAAAAAAATAAAAATAAAAAGTTATCGGGCGATAATTATTTTTTGAACACCAATAGTTTTGTAATCGTAAATAAAATGATGAAAAATGTTTTTATTCATACTAATATAGTAAGGTTTGTACCTTTTTCAATAAAAAATCCGAATGTTAAAAAACTCAATTTTAGAAAAAATGGAATCCCTTTTAGAAATGCGCTCCTTAATTTCTGGTTTCTTTTTCAAAACTTTTTATCTTCACATGAAAAAGTATGGTTTTAATGTAATGAAAATTTATTGTAAATCCTTCTTTTTTTTTACTTTTAGGTGCCATGGATATTCGGAAATTTTTAAAACCTGTCAGACAGCAGTCGACACCTGATAAAGAAACAACTTCAACTAATAACTGCAAAAAACCAAAAACGGATAATGTTGCTTGTTTATCATTATCGACAACACCCGAACCAGAAACTGAAAAACTTGAAAATGAAGGTTCTAGATTAGAATATGACATTGGACTTTATGTAAAATATTCTGCAAAAATACCTATTGATTTTGAGTATCGCTTGCTAACTGATCCCTAGCAGCCTCATTCGTCCTACGAGTTTAAAGGGGGCATTTCTGTAATCGGAAAACGTTGTTTCAGGAGTTCTTAGCTATCTCAGTATACTCCATGGTTATCATATTCACCTAAATTAAAAGGTGCTTTTTGCGTATTTTGTGTTTTATTTCCACAACCAGTTCAAAGAGGATTTTAAGGTGCCTTCATTACTTATTCTTTCACAAAGTATAAACATTTTAATGAATGTGCCAAAAACCATATCAGCTCAGCAAGGCATTGTGGAGCTCAACAAGATGCTAAACACTTTGCATTAACAATACGAGATCCAAATAAAAATATTATTTGTCAGATAGATAATTCAGTAAAACGAGTTATTGAAGAAAAACAAAAGCTGTATCCTATTATCTCTACGATCCTATTTTGCGGAACAAATGATTTGGCATTACGTGGGAAAAATAATAATAAAGGAAATGTCCAACAACTTTATGAGTATAGGATTGAGGGAGGAGACAGTATTTTAAAAAACCACTTTGATACAGCTGCTGCAAATGCACGTTACACATCACATCGAACACAAAATGATTTAATAAATTTTTCTGAACAAGCTCTGCGAGAAAAGATTGTAAAAGCTGCCAACAATGCTGTTGAATTCACGATCATTGTCGATGAAACAGCAGATATTTCAGGAACTGAACAGTTATTACTGGGAGTGCGGTTTGTTGATACATTTAGTGAGAAAGCTATCATTCGTGAAGAATTTCTTGGATTTTCACCGCTAAAAGATATGGACGCTGTCACAATATCTGATTGTATTATTCAAAGTTGCAAAACATTTGGTCTTCTCCTTAATAATCTGCTGGGTCAAGGTTATGATGGGTGCTCCACGATGGCTAGAAAAGAAAACGGTGTTCAGAAAAAATTCAAAGGATTTACCCTAAAGCTGCCTTTGTTCACTGTCTCACATAGACTCAATCTTGTAGTAAATGATCTAAATGATGTTGCAGTTATACGAAATACTATTGGAACTATTAAAGCAATTATTTCGTTTTTTCGTGAAAGTCCAATAAGGAGATCTTCTGTTCCAAATATTCCCCTTCTATGTGAGACAAGATGGACAAGCAAGTATAAATGTATTCGAATTTTTTGTAGTAAATTTGAAGATATTTTTTTCCAACTGGAAGAATATTCAATGCATGCAAATTGATGTACTCGACAAGTTGCACATCATCATTATTGTTCATCAAAGTCCAGTACATTTATATTTTGTCTCCATATCATTTCGCAGTACTCTGCCATACTTGAACCAGTTACTCAGGCTCTTCAAGCTGTTCAAGTTGATCTTCCAGAAGTCCAACTGCAAGTTCAAAAATTACTTAATGTTGTAAAACTTCACAGAGGTGAGTCCAATATTTATTTCAAGGATATTTTTGAGAAAACAGCGCAATTGGCACAGAAGATGAATATTGAACTGATAATTTCAAGACAGTGCGGAAAACAATAGTATCGAAGTAATTCGGGAACCATAAGTGTTGAAGAGTTTTTTAGACAAACGATTTACATTCCATACTTAGATTCTCTAATCGGCTCTTTGGAGAGTCGATTTTGTGAAGCCAATAGTGCACAATTTAACTTAGTATTTCTTCATCCGTCTAAGTTGTGCCAACTGAGTCGTCAACACTTTAAAGAAAAAATTTTCTACGATAAATAAAGTATACAACATTGATAATTTTGAAACTGAAGCCTTAAGTTGGTTTGATTTTTGGAATGCGCAAGACTACAAAAGTAGCCTAGAATTTATCGATTTACTACCTTTCACACAATTTTATCCCAGTGTCAGGTATGCTTTATTAGTTTTGTTAACTTTACCAGCAACAACATGTACGGTGGAGCGATCGTTGAGCACATTGCGTCGTGTCAAAACGCGGCTTAGGTCAACTATGTCAAATGACCGTCTTTCTGGTTTGTGCATGTTAAGCGCACACAGAGACAAAATAAACTGCAACAAAAAAGACTTTATAGATAAAATTATAGGTATGTTTGGTATTGATAACAGACGACTCCAGTTCCTGTTTAAAGAATAAATTTGACTTTAAATAAATGTTGTAAGCTTTTTTTATGTACTACCTTCACGTCTGAATACCATAACAAAACGCTCAGTAAACTACAGCTAAATTATAAATTTTTTGCCTTTATTTGATATGCTTATCAATGCTCTATTACTTATAATAAAAATCTTTAATTGCTACTATATTTTGTATATTTATATAGTATCAAATAAATAAAACTTTTTGGAGCCAATGGCTGTTTAATTCCTTACATTTAATAAAGATCAATAAAAAAAATGTGAATATTTTATACACAAAAACAATGCTGACAAGTTTAAATTGTCTTCTTTTTTCCACGGACATATAATTTTTTTCTTCTCTTTTTTTTATATCTTGCATATCTTGATTTTTACATAATAGATAACAGGAAAAAAAGCAATAACAAAAAATGTTTTGCCCCCCCCCTCCCTTAGAAAATTTTCTGCGGGCGCCTATGTATATTAGTGATGTGCCGGGTACCCGGTTCGGACCCGGGGACCCGGCAATTCGGCTGTTTTACCGGGAACCCGGTATCGGCCATTTTGTTGCAGTACCCGGCACCGGGTATCTTCGAATTGATTTTTCCTTAAATTTAAACTTTAACTGTAGTCGATAACCACAAAGTTCTTTTAACTTAAAACAATCTCACTTAAAATATTTTTTAATACATTTTTGCAAAAAAATTTATAATACAAAATACAAAAACTGTAACGCTAAATGAAATAATTCGAGAATACGAACAAAAAGAATGGGAAAAAAGGTTTTAGAATAGCTTCTTTTTATTCTGTTAGAAATCAATTTTTAGCAATTTAGTTTTGAATGAAACGCTTATAATGCTTTCGAACGCTGATACCACTTTTCATTCAAATCAAGCAAAAATCATAATGCGGTAGTGGTGTAGTGGTAGAGCGCTCGCTTCATAAATGAGTGGTTCCGAGTTCGATCCCCACCACGTCCCTGGTAGTACCGCGCTCAACTCGTCTCTCCGCGCAGCGGCCTTGTTCATCAAGGTTCGTGTTTCGGAGTTATAGAGTTGAGAGAGGGCTATAGCCACAAATAAGTAGCCTCCTTGTCTGTAGTGGCCTTCTCGGCCTTGAGGAGGTGAATTAAATAAAATAAAAAAAGTAGAGATATAAGGTAAATATTATACACATTTTTTATATTTTAATTTCGACAATAATTATAACAAAATATTATTTAGGCCCGCTCCACCAGGAAAGAAAAATAATTTTAAACTAAATACAGTTATTAAAAAACTGTTGCACAACTTTTTAAAAAAGTTAGGCCCTACAACTCAGGCCCTTTACCCTGCATTGCGGAGTTTTGCTAAATGGTACTTCTGCAACATAACTTTTGGTTAGTTAGCATAAAAAGCGTATTTTGTGTGAATAGTTCAGCGCTAGAGATTTCACAAGATTTTATTCCAACTTTTAAAAAATGGACCCGGTTTTTTCAGCCGGGTACCCGGAATCGGAGACTCGGCATAATCTGGTTCCGGCACATCTCTAATGTATATATACATATATATATATATATATATATATATATATATATATATATATATATATATATATATATATATATATATATATATATATATATATTATTTTAAAACATCAAGAAATACAGTTTCTCTCAATACTAATAATTTTATTTTGTAAGAAATTTTCGCTGGGTTATGGATACCAGCATCATCAGCTTGTAAAATTTTACAATAATTTTTTAATCGTTATAGTTTATATAAAATTGTTACTATTGACGTCAGCGGTTGCATGGCTTCTTTTGATTTTTAAATTTTTTAGGACCCCATTTTAAAACTTTAGAAATCAAAAGAAGCCATGCAACCGCTGACGTCAATAGTAACAATTTTATATAAACTATAACGATTAAAAAATTATTGTAATATTTTACAAGCTGATGATGCTGGTATCCATAACCCAGCGAAAATTTCTTACAAAATAAAATTAGTAGTATTGAGAGAAACTGTATTTATATATAAATACAGTATGAGAGTATATAATATACTCTCATACAAGATGTCATCTTTCAAATGTATAAATATATATATATATATATATATATATATATATATATATATATATATATATCCCTTACTAAATACTCCATGGAATTCCATTGGTATTCCGTAGGCTTCCATTTAAATCATATGAGATCCTATGGGTGAACCATGGTTTTCCATTGGAAATTAAAAACCCATGGAACTTCCATGAGTTAACCTTGTTTGCTTTTTTTTTGTTGTTGTTGTTGTTGTTGTTTTGTTTTTTTTATAGCTCATATAGCACTATGGGTATTGCAAATGCGCTTTTAAAGATGTCGTCGAAACTTGTAGAGTTACAAATGAGTAAATAATAGTTTTTTGCATTCGTTTTAATTTTGTTTTGTAATGTTTTTTTTCTGTAAATAATAAAAACATAAGCATTTTAATTTTTAAAATACATTACATTTAATATGATTCAAACTAAACATACAGACATAAAACAACTAAACATACTTGTAATAGCTACAGTATGATAGAGTGGGGCATAACGGGACAATTATGCTTGAAGTCTTATATCTCAGCTAAAAATTAATTTTTTTTCTTAAATTTTTTTTAATAAAACATTTTAATTTATTGTGCTGCAATATTGTAAGAAAAATTCATTTTTAAAGTACCGAAAATTCATTTTCAATTTTCTCAAGCGATACAACGACAAATAATTCAACTTAACGACAAATAATTCAACTTGCTAACTTGCTCTATTTATAAAAAGTTTATATCTTCCAGATAGTATTTTTTATCGTCTTATAGAAACTGGTTTTACAAGAATATCTGTAATTGATCTTTTTAAATAATTTTATATCAGTAATATGACTTTTGTGGGGCATATTGGGACAACAAGTTATTTATATAATTGACTTTATTACTACTATTTTGTTTACAGTTTGATGATTTTATTTTTAATCTAAAATATTGTTTTCATTACTTAGAAAAGCAATATAAGTAACAAATTCAAAGAAATTGTTGCTTTGAAACTTAACTTTGAATATTATTTGTGTTTAATGTAAACAACGACGATAATAAATTGTATAATAAAAATCAATCATCAGTATTAGCTGCAAATATAAAGGAACTTAGAATGCGAAAGTTACTGATACAATTGGCATATTTAAATGTGCTCTACATTAGCATATATAAGCTAACAAGCCAGCTCATTGTAGCATATATATTGCTAACAAGCCAGCTCATTGTGGGGCATATCGAGACAACAAGTTATTTGTATAATTGACTTTATTACTACTATTTTGTTTACAGTTTGATGATTTTATTTTTAATCTAAAATATTGTTTTCGTTACTTAGAAAAGCAATATTAATAACAAATTCAAAGAAATTATTACTTTGAAATTTAACTTTGATTATTAATAGTGTTTAATGTAAACAACGACGGTAAGAAATTATATAATAAAAATCAATCATCATTTTTAGCTGCGAATATAAAGGAACTTGAAATTCGAAAGCTGTTGATACATTTAGCATATTTAAATTTGCTCTACATTACCATATTGCTAACTAGCCAGCTCATTAAAATGCCACCAAATAGTTTCAGGTTATTTTTTCTGTGAATTATGCGATCCATAATATGTTTTGTTTAATTTTAAGTTTAGTAGTAGTTACCAATTTAGTAATATAATCTAGCTTTGCCCTATTTAAATTTTGAAACTATTTCTTTATTTTTAAAGTTTATTTCTTTAAAAGTATTTTATAATAGAACACACAAAAAAAAGTTATTTTGGCTGCTGCCTTTTAACTGTCCCGCTTCGTCCCACCCACTTCCAAAATGTAGAAATTTTTCTAGTCTTGAGTTCCGTTACTTAGGATGTCGTAGCTTGTTTTTAAAACTTAGGAAACTTGTAAAAGTCAGTGTTAACTATAATTAGTTCATCTGCAACTAGCATTTGTTTCTTAAGTGTCTCTATATGCTCCGACCTATCCTATATATGCTTTTTATAATCATAATATGAAAATTATATGATATATTAAGATACATCATAAATTGCATATATATATATATATATATATATATATATATATATATATATATATATACATATACATATAGCTATTGGCAAAAGCTTTAAATAACTTATGATAGTATAGCAAGAATATCGAATCTCTTTATGTGTATGTATTGCAAAGTAAATTAGTTTGATTTTTGATGTTTGTTTGGTTTGCTACAAATATTTTAGTTTTAATGTACATTAGATAACTAGTGTATTGAATAAGATCAAATAAGCAGTGTATTGGGTAAGATTAGATAATTAATGTACAAAAAATAACTGTTATTATCTTTTTTAATTTTTTTCTAATGGCTTTAGTTTGCATAAAAATGTCTGAAGTTAAAATACTTTATCGTATGATAATTGTTTATTAAGTTTTAAAACACTTTATTTTATAGTAAATATTTTATTCAATTTTAGATCTGTTAATTTTTGTTTTGTCTTTTTGTTGACATGACCATTCTGGTAGGGATTTAGTGAACGAGCAGATCTAGTAAGGTTTTTTATTATATTTTTACTTTACTATTAAATAGTAGAATTATTAGAATATGCATATAATTTAATAGTTTTGTATAAATCCTTTTATTTTCACTTTATTTGTTAATTTTTTTAATTGCTACATTTTAGGCAAACAGGTTTGAATGCTATATAAATGATGTTCATCATATTATTTATAAACATTTTCAGTTTTAAACGCATTTAATTTTTTTTTTTAAATAGGCCATCAGCTCTCTAATTAAAGTGGGGAATTGAGTACGAATTAACCGAAAAATATATAAGCGTTATCTTTCGGATTTAAATTCTAATGAATTTTTAAGAACAACCAAGTGGAGAAGGAAAACTACGCTAATGTATCAGTAATATTTACTATATTTAGATATATTTAACTAATGCGAAGTGCTTGTTTAAAGTAAAAATAAACTAGTTTGTGCACACACTTTTATATTTGTTATGTTTTACATTATTATACCTAATAAATTGCATATTTATTATAACCATTATGTTTTAAATAGTAAAGAAAATATAAGTAATTTTTGAATTAAATAGTGTGCATAAGTCTTTTTATTTCAACTTTATTTTTTATTTAAATTGCTAGATCAGCTGGCAGGTTTGACTGGCGATATAAATATTGTATTACATTTTTCATATTGTTCGGACAAAGAAGAAGTAAGCTTTTTTAAATTACCGTTATCAAGTAACAAAATATTTGTTGCTGCCTTGTTCCATATAAATGTTATAAACAAAGAGGTATTCTTTATTTATGTGTTCAAGTCTTTCATTTATATTTTTCTACATATATGTAGTAATTTAAATAAAATGATTAAGTTAAAATAAAAAGTTTTATGCAAAAACTTAACATATATGTTACCTGCAGGTTAGAAACATTTAAAGAACAAAGTAGAAACAAATATAGTATTACTTATAAATTATAATTAAAAAAAAAACTTACTTCTTTGTCTGTGTTATCAGCATGATGTACAACATCATTTATATTTCCAGTCATACCTGCCTGCTGATAACGCAGGAATTTAAATAGAATGATACAGCTGTATCATTCTATTTAAATTCCTGCGTTATCAGCAGGCAGGTATGACTGGAAATATAAATGATGTTATACATCATGCTGATAACACAGACAAAGAAGTAAGTTTTTTTTTTAATTATAATTTATAAGTAATACTATATTTGTTTCTACTTTGTTCTTTAAATGTTTCTAACCTGCAGGTAACATATATGTTAAGTTTTTGCATAAAACTTTTTATTTTAACTTAATCATTTTATTTAAATTACTACATATATGTAGAAAGATATAAGTGGCATTGTAAATGATGTTGTTGACCATGCAAATATCTTAGGCGAAGAAGAGGCAATAATCTTCTAATTATTGTTTACAACTAATGTTAAATTTATTGCTACTTTTTTTATACAAATTCTATCCGATATTTGGCAACATTTATTATAACATTCAAAAAGTTGTATGTTGTTGCGTACTTATAAAGTAAATTATAATAGATTATAAGTATAAATTAACTACTAAATAAAAAAAATTAATTAGTATTTATATATGAATTTTATGATGTATTGTCTAGATTGGTGAAGTGGACAATAATGATAACTGTGGTGAAAATAATAATGAATATCAAATTTTTAAAATACCAATTAAAGCTCCATGGTTTTTATGGATTTTCCATGGAAATTTTCCCTTGGAAAAATCTCCAGTAAAAATCTATAATATACATTATATACATTAAAGACGTTAAGTAATTAATGGAGACAAAACGCCAGCTACAAATGTATCACTAATTAATATTTCTTTATGCTCATTCGTAGTTAGTGGTTCTATGGGGGATATTCTTACTAAAGTTTTAAATTTTTCTATGAATTGGTCTACAGACTTCCAGTAGTCAACAACTAAGACTAAATTTGACCAAAACTCTATTGCTTTCTTGGCAACACTTTAATTTTTCAGCCCATTGAGTACCACAAAACATGTAAGAAAAATCTGAACTTGTTGCCTCAGCTATACTTTCATAATCACTTGCTCTTGATGGACTTTCATGAAATATTTGGTACATTAAAGTTATTAACATCTTTAAGTTCCAATCTGTAACTTTAGCACCAGTTTGTAAGGATCTATTGGTAGTATGTAAACCATTGGTAACAATATCAATGATGTACTTAATTCATTGTTATGACGAAATCATTGTTATGATTGTAATGTACTTAATTCATTGTTATGACGTTCTTTGTTGAGCATTTACAAAAATGTTTTATTAAAATTAGGGCCATTAATAGACACCTGAAGCATTTTACATTTAAACCAGTCATGCAGAATTTAAACATATTTAGAATATCTGGGGCTGCAGCTTTACCCATGAACTCTTAAGTATAATATCTTGTACAAACAGTATTACTTTCTTCATTCCAATATTGCACATGTAAGTCCTTTTGACATTTCTTTACAACTTTTTTGTAAGTCTCATCAAAAAGACATTTATCCAGCAGGTGAAGATTTTTTATCAGATTATTTTAAATAAGGGGCAAGATCACGATGACGTAAAAGATCATGAGTTATAATATGGCCAGATTTTGTTGACCACAGGAAAAGTCGCTCGAACTTTGCTATCTGGAAACATCGAAGCAAATTGTTTAGACTTGTTCTCACTTGATTTAAAAAAGTATTTGCTTTAAACAATGTTTATCACGAAATTAATTCTGCTTTCAAACATGCTTTTCAAAAATTAATTCTGCTTTCAAAAGTGCAAAAATTATATCTGAAATAATACATTGCTTTGATTTGGTAGCCTTCTGTGGTACTGATTGCAAATTTTCTTTGAACAAAACAACATAACTCTTTTTAGGCAATAGCTCTATGTGGTTCGCTCTTCTCGCATTTACATCAAGAACTTTTGTAGCCATGGCTGCTACTGAGAATGACTTAAAGCAAACTTTGCATCTTGCAAGGCGGGAATTTTCTGAAGCCAAGAAGTGTAACTTACAAACTACTTTTATATTTAAGCATTTAGTGAAAAACAAATAACAATCTTTTTTATATCAAGTTTGTTTAATATCTTTTTTGTGTTTTTTGTATTTTGTTTTTTTTTTTATTTTTGTCTTTTTCTCTCTGTTTTTGTAATTCTTTCTTGTACAGAATGGCTCCAGAGACACAAAATCTTTTTTTACCATATGTATTGTTTGATACTGTTATTTTTAAAAGACCTTCATTGTTTACTTGGATAAGTTCGTTTAAAGCATGATGGCATTTCCCTTTAACAACTGATTCAACTATTTTCATTGCATGATCCGTTCTTCGATCCTCTAATGCTTTATGTCCAAGTTCTTTAGTTAATGGTGCAGCATGGGATTTTTGCGGCTTGTTTTTGATTTTTCACTCTGATTTTTTTATATGGGTGTTTGGTATTGAAAATGTGAACTAATAAATTCCATATGACTAAGCACCATTCCGTTGTAGGCTAACTTTAATAATTTTTTTGGTAGGCTAGCTGATGCTCTTGCCAACAATCCCCGGGAAGAGTTTTTTTATTTCCGACTCGATCTGCTGTTTAAAGGTTAGATGCTGGTCCAATGTTACTCCTAATAATTTTACATTGTTTTCAGGGT
Organism: Hydra vulgaris; assembly: GCF_022113875.1. Lineage (NCBI taxonomy): Eukaryota > Metazoa > Cnidaria > Hydrozoa > Anthoathecata > Hydridae > Hydra > Hydra vulgaris. The sequence continues at coordinate 50,413,963 of NC_061161.1, read as the reverse complement.
TTATTGTTATTTCATCTAATAGAATTTGGTAGTCAGCAGGTATTTGCTTCCTGGGTGGTTTGAAAATAATTAGTAGGGTCTTATTTGTGTTTATAGTCAATTTTATTTTTTCAAAATAATCTTTTGTATCATGTAACGATTTTCTTAATTTTTCTGCAATTACTTGAAGTGATAGGTTGGCTTGGGATGTGGTTATATTGTCAGCAAACTGATATATTTATGACTTTAAAGAAGTTGGGAGTTCTCTTGTGTAAGAGTTCACCTCCTTGTGGGACACTTTTAGTGATTGGTTTCTATAAACTAAATTTTTTACCATTCTTAACCGTTTGTAATCTATTTTCAAGATAATTAGAAAACCATTGTCCTGCTTTGATTCCTATACCCATTTTAGACAATTCATTTAAAAGTTCTTGATGTGGTATGTTATCGAAGGCTTTGGATAAGTCTATTAATAGAGCACCTACATATTTACTATCGTCAATTGATTTATACCATGAATTTGTAGCTATAATATAGCAGTTTTAACTCCCGAGAATTTCCTGAATCCAAATTGTTGTTTTGGAATAAATTGACACTTTTCATTAAAGCTTAAGAGTTGTATGGCTTCCAATTTTTCAAAAAAACCTTCCGAATATAGGCAGTCTAGAAATTGGTTAATAGTTAGCTGCGTCGTTTTTACTATCTTTTCTTTTTCATATTGGGGAACTATGAGCTTTTTTCCAAATTGATGGAAAAACTCCATTTTCTAAAGACTTGTTAAAAATTTGAGTGAGATTTTAAGAGATCAATTTTGAAATTTTTTTGATCAAAGATGCTTGAATATCATCATAACCGGAGGCTGAATTTGTTTTTAAGACATTTAGTAATTTTTCTGTTTGATTTATCTTTATTTTTTTAAATTGGAAGGAATTAAGAGTATCACATCCAGTAGGCCGTTCTAATATTTTTTTTTTTAGGTTGATGTACTACTGAAGCAAAATAGTCATTTAATTTGTTCAACGTTATTATTTTTTCATTAATCTGATTTGCTCCTTTGCTTGTAAAAGTAACTTTTTTTATGAATTTCCAAATATCTTTTGGGTTTCTACTTGTAAATGCCTTTTCTCCTTTTTCTTTTTCCGTATTTGACTTCTAATTTGTTTTTTTAGGGTTTTATAATCTTGGTATTGGATTTCTGAAAGTTTGTTTTGGTTTAATTTTCTAGTCATACATTTTCTCTTTTCAATGAGTTCTCTTATTTCATTTTCTATCCATGATGATCTTTTCTTTCTGTAGGGATAACTTTTATATGAGGCAAATTCATCTAAAATTTTATTAATTTTTTCATACCAGTTGCACGTTGTTTGTTCAACATGCAAGTGAGAATCTATATGAATTTCTATCAGTTTTTTATTTAATTCTTCTAAGTCAACTTTTTTAAAGGATCTTTTTATGACTGGCTCTATTTAATTTATTTTCCAGGAAATGCTTATTTTAATTGTAACAGGATAGTAGTCGTTTCACTAAATATTCGAGTACTTGAAGTTGTTCATCTACAGCAATTATATCTAAGTATGTTGAGGTTGTTTAGGTTACTCTGGTTGGTTCACTTTTATAGCCGCTAGTTTAAATAAGTTTATTAGAGTTTTGCCTGGATTTACATCTGGTTGTAATAGATCTGCGTTGAGGTCACCCATCACTATGAGAAGATAATTTTTTCTAATATTTTATAATATTCAAGCGTTGTTTGGTTTAATCTTTAGGCTCGTGGTTGTTAAGCAAGAACTTACTTTCGTGAGGGCACTTAGATAGTCTTTCTGTTTTTTTATTTAATAATTCTTGCGTACCTTAGTATGATGTTATGTGGTATTATGCGAAGTTTTTCATAAATGCAAAGCAAGCATTTTTTTGTTACGTTGCTGTTGGCGGGGACTTGTTTAATTATTGACCAGGTTAATTTGGGTGTTATTTTGAAGGTTTTTTTTTATCTGCCATATATACTTTAAAAGGGTGGTTGAATTTTTCATCTTTATGTTTGTGAATGAGTGTTTGAGGTATGTATATATATATATATATATATATATATATATATATATATATATATATATATATATATATATATATATATATATATATATATATATATATATATAGTATATATATATATATATATATATATATATATATATATATATATATATATATATATATATATATATATATATATATATATATATAGTATAAAAAAATAATCGTACACTTGAAAAAAAAATGTCAATTTAAAGATTGCATCAAAAAAATTAGTTTTCCGTGAAAATGTATGAAATTTTTTTTTAGATATCTTATCAAGTATTGTTTTAAAAATTTATTTGTGTATTGGTGAGTTAATTGCTTTTCATACCTATTGAATTTTACACAATTTATTTAATGATGCATAAATGCATAATGATGCATTGATTGCAAAAAAAATAATTGTACAGTTCAAAAATAATGTCAAATTGATCAAACTTAATCGAAATTAGTATCGAGTGGTGCCTCCTTTGTCCATGATGGTTTCAGCTAGACGATTTGGCATTGATTTGACCAAATTTTAAGTCTTTTCTGTTGTTATATATAACCCATGCGCTCATTAAAGCTTCTTTTAAATCGTTTTTTCGTCTAAATGCTCGGTCACCAATTTCTCTCTCCAAAATATACCACAAATTTTCTATAGGATTCAAGTCCAGACTTTGAGATGGCCATTCCAAAATATAGATACAATTTGTGTCAAAGTATAGCTTCGTTTTCTTAGGGGTATGTTTTGGATCGTTATCCTGCTGCAGTATAAAATTGTTTCCCATTCTCAATTTTTAAGTAGATGGTCGCAAGTTAGCTTTAAGAATTTCCCAATATATTCAAGCATCCATTTTCATCAATAAATGTCAATTTCACTACTCCTTTTCAACGAGAAAGGAGTGGTAAAAAGGCTTTATTGATGGAAAGACAAATGTTGTTTTCTTGACGCCATTTAGCTGAAACACTGTACTTTATTTCTAGACCAAAAGAATATTTAAAAAATTACTATTTTTAATTTTACTAACTACAGGGTAGCCCATAAGTCACTTTACATTTTAAAAATTAAATAACTTTTTTCCTATTAATATATTTCTATTTCTCTTTTCAGAATTAAAAAATATAATCTTTGGAAATTTTTAGTATGGATACGTTCACAATAGAACAACGAGTGAAGATAAGTGAATTTTACTTTGAAAATGGACGGTCAATTGTTGCAACGCAAAGATCGTATATGCGCTATTTTAATGTTTGACATATTCCTAGTAGGCCTGCAATAATGAACTTAGTGAAGCGTTTTCAAAAGCATGGCTCTGTAAGTGATAGGACTAGAAGTGGACGAGGTCGTTCAGTACGTTCACGTGAAAATACTGAAGCTGCGAGCCGTTGCATTGAAGAGAACCCAACCTCAGTTAGCAAACATGGCAGGGTATTAGTGGCAACAAGATGGAGCAACTGCACATACCGCTAGAGCCACAATGCAGTTGTTAACTGTAATGTTTCAGGATCGGATAATCTCTCTTAAATCCGATTTTGAATGGCCTCCACGTTCTCCTGATTTGACAGCACCAGACTTTTGGCTTTGAGGATATCTTAAAGACGAAGTATGCAAATAAGCCCCAAACTATTCAAGATCTTAAGGCAAACATACGACAGGAAATTCTTTCCCTACAACCTCAGATGTTAAGGAGTGTTGTGGAAAGTAGCTTAAAAAGAGCTCGACATTGTGAAGACGAAAATGGAGGCTATTTAAGAGACATTATCTTTCGTAACTAAGTCAGAACTAACTTACAGACTCTAAACTTTGTAATAAAAAAAGAATTAATTAAATACAGTCGTTTAAGAAAAAGTTATTTAATTTATAAAATGTAAAGTGACTTATGGGCCACCCTCTAATTTATTCGTTCAATTCGCTTAATTTATGCTAATATAACCTATTTTGTCAGCGTACGATTATTTTTTTTTTTGTAGTCAATTATATGCATCATTAGATCAATTGTGTAAAATTCAATAGGTATGAAAAACAATTAATTCACCAATACACAAATAAATTCTTAAAACAATACTTGATAAGATATCTAAAAAAAAATTTCGAAAATTTTAACGGAAAACTAATTTTTTTGATGCAATCCTTAAAATCATGATTTTAAAGATTTTAAAGATAAAAAACACAACTTTGGGCTTCTACTGTCAGTTTCTCCTTCAGCAGAATAATCAAAACCTGTATATATATATATATACCTGTATATATATATATATATATATATATATATATATATATATATATATATATATAATATATATATATATATATATATATATATATACCTGTAGGTATATATATATATATATACCTGTATATATATATATATATATATATATATATATATATATATATATATATACATATATACATATTCGATATATATTTATATATGATTATTAGTTTTATAATCTTTATTATATAAAATCATGGCCGTTCAAAAAAGTATGATTAATAAAAAAGAAACGTCCGAGATAAAAAAATAAACTTTGAAAGAAAATGTTTTACTTTGCAGACTAAACTCAAGCATTTTTATGAAAAGTCTCTTACTAAGAATATGTTTTGCTTGCTTGGTTTATAATGAAACATGTTGCTTTTTTCTATAAATTGTAAAATTAGAGTTATACTATCGAATTGAATGAATCTAAAAATATTTCCAATAAACTATTTAAAGTTAGTTTAAAACCGAATTATTCATATATAACAGCAGAAAACATAAAAGTCAAAATATTTTTATAATAAACAACTTTTTGACTTGCCATTCTTCTCTAATGTATAATATAGGTTACAAACATTAACAAAATATGGCAATGTAAAACTTCCCCCTCGATGAGCGAAATTGACATACAGTACCTGGCCACAATATTATGATCACTTCAGTTTTTCCACTTATTTTGTTTTCAAAGTTATTTTAAAGTAATTTTAAGGTGAGTATATTATTATTACTAACCTATTATACAATACTGACATCTATCGAATAAAATAAAAAAGATAAATTTATTTATAATCATGACCAATGTGAAGTAAGGTGTGTTTTAAGTCAGCAATGTGAATTTTTGTTAATTTAAAAAAAAATGTGGTTGATCTGTCACATAAATTTTTTTTTACATTTTAACAGTTTTTTTTGAGTGAAAAATGTTTTATTATTTTTAATACATTTTATAAAGTTACTATAAATAGCAAGAATTAATATATAGTACCATTTTATTAACATTTTTAGTGTAACAGGTTGTAATTTAAAATTTCAATAAAAAATAAACATGGGTAAAGGTAAGGATATAAAATTTCAGAAGTAAAAGCACTTTTACAACATTCAGAGCGTTAACAACGGGAAATTGCAAAAATGTGTAAAGTTTCGCAACCTTTTGTCAATAAAATCAAACACAAAATGGGAAACGACATCACTCTTTCTCCAAAAAGGAAAGGACGGAGTGGGTCAAAACGTAAAACCACATCCAGGACAAAAAGAATTATAAGAGATATATGTCTGGAAAATAGAAAAAAATTATCCCTCTTGCTGTCAAAACTTGTTCAGGAGTATGGAATACAAATTTCGGAGCGCAGAGTGAGGAGACGTCTGGCAAAAATATTAATATTTTTTTATGACTTGTAATCAAAAAGAGTAATTGTTTGTTAAAATGTGTGTATATTGATATTGAAATATTATTTTGTTATTAAGGAAACATGTTTTATTAATAAAATATAACTAATATTGCAATTGTACTTTTTTTATACATTTTACAAACCCTTGAAGTTAAAAATACACAAAAACTGTAGGTGATCATAATATTGTGGCCAGGTACTGTATATGAGCGTTCTTAACAACATCTCGTGCAACTTAAAATATTTAAAAATTTCAAGTTTACTTAAATTTTTACTAGTGCAATATAATTAAAGAGGAGCTAATTTAATCAGATTTGTTGAAAAATTTAAACTATTATATTTGGAACCTTGCAAAATAAAAATTTAACTTTTCGTTTTTTTAAAACTTTTGAAAATTGCGTTTTTTACAAAAGTGTCCTTAACTACATCGAACAGTCGGAAACCTTTTTAAGTTTTAAGTTTACATTTTCAAATAATATAGTAATATTGCTGTGTGTAAAAATAAATTTGTGTCGTCGGCAAAAATTATTGTCCTCAGGCTGGATGCTTTAAGGAGATCATTGACATATAATAGAAAAAGAAGAGGTCCGAGTAAAGAACCTTGTGGCACGCCACAAGTAATGTTTAATAACGTTTTTGGTAATTTATTGTCAATGTGTACATATTGAATTATTTAAATAACTCTTTACACATTTTAAAACGACTCCTGAGATTCCATATAATTCGAGCTTTTTAGTAAGAGTTTGATGGTCAATAGTATCAAAAGCTTTTGATAAATCAATAAAAATTCCTAATGTACATTCAGATTTATTAAACGACTCGTTAATATTACGTGTAAACTGAAGTATTGCATGCTCTGTGAAAATAAGTTTTTTGAAACCATATTGATTACTAAATAAAATATTATTTACAGAAAAATGAGAGTTGATTTTTTATATAAGGTTCTCTCTAAAATTTTTGAAAATACAGGAAGAATAGTATAAGAATAGGGCGATAGTTATTTACATTAGTTGCATAGACTCCTTTGAATATTGGCATTATTTTGGCAATTTTAAGTTGATCAGGGAAAACTTCTTGGCTAACACAAGAAGAAAAGATTTTAAATAGAATATTTTTAATAAAATTGTAAGAATTTATAACGACGTTTTCGTTGATACCGTCGAATCCTATTGCTTTATTTGGTTTCATCGTTATGAAAACAGCTTTAAATTCCTTAAAGGATATTTCGATGCAATTAGAATTTGTTGTTTTTTGAGGTAAAAATTCAAATGAATTCTAGTATAAGGAACTTTTTTTACTAAGTTAGGCCCCGCGAAAATAAAATGCTCATTTAATTCAATTGCAATATCGCTTGAAGCATGTAAAATATTCAAAAATTTCAAGTTTACTTAAATTTTTACTAGCGCAATATAATTAAAGAGGAGCTAATTTAATCAGATTTGTTGAAAAACTTAAAGTATTATATTTGGAACCTGACAAAATAAAAGTTTAACTTTTCGTTTTTTTCCATAACCGCTTTTTATATCCTTTTAATTTAAAAATTTTACTATAATAGTTTTTTTTTGAACCTCCTGTTTCTTTTTTTCTTATTCTATGGGCTCTCTCAATATTTTTATTTTCTTTGAATCAATTTTAACTTTTTAAAGTTCTTGTATTTTTTCTTCGCTTTCTTCCCAACTTTCGTTCTCGCTCTCTGGAAGACCATAAAACCTGAGGTTATTTCGCCGACTTCGATCTTCCAGTTCAGCTAGCTTATCCTTCGCTTCACTACTTTTAATTATAATATTTTTATTTGTTGTTGTTTTCGTTTTAGATTCCGCAATATCATATTTTTCACTTACTAATTCCACCGAATTTTTTAAGTTCATAAATTTCTTATTTTAAGATTTTATTTTCTTCTTAAACTGCAAGTATTTTCTGCTCCATTTTTCAAATATATCGCTGAAACATTTCAGTAGAAATGTTTCAGCGATATATTTGAAAAATGGAGCAGAAAATACTTGCAGTTTAAGAAGAAAATAAAATCTTAAAATAAGATTTTCAGTGTGTTTTCATGCATATCTAAAATTTCTTCTATTTGAGTGATATTAAGTTTTGCCATTTTGATTTTATTAGTTTCAAAAAACACGTCCGTTCGCTACTGAATTCTTCACGAAAAAAAAAGAATATACATGAATACGATATAATCATGGAAGCATAGACATTTTTAGACAGTCATGATCATTTTATAATTAATTTTTCACGGAGTTTTTTTTTTTTGCACTTTACTTTAGAATTAAAAAAAAAATTAAAAAAAATAGAAAACTCAACGAAAAATTGAAAAACAGAGATGCAAACACAGAAAACACTTTTTATGGAATGATAAAGTAATGATATCAGCAATTTAAGCTGTTAAAAATGGAGTTTTACAGCAAGCAGCATATAAAGTTTTTGACATTTTAAGATGTTCATTACAATTTTGACTTTCTGGAGAAACGGAAATGGGAGCCAAACCTGGACATCCAGCTATTTTAGATGAAGAAGAAGAAAAGAAATTAATTGATTTTGCATATAATTGTGCAGCTTTAGGAATCGGATTGCAATTTCTAAAATATGCTGAAATTTTTGCTTTAAAAAATAAAAAGCATTCAAGAATGGAACTGCTACAGAAAAATGGTGGCGTGGGATCTGCTAAAGGCACAAAGATTTAACTTAACGTCAATCAAGAAGGTGCAGCTGCTATTAGACATCAGTGTATGAATGTTTATAAAGTGTCGAAATACTTTTCCATTCTTAAAAATGTGTTAACGGAAAACAACCTACTTCAGAACTGCAAAACATTTGGAATATAGATGAGACCGGGGTGCAGTTTGATTATCGTCCTGGAAAAACAGTTGCTAAAAAAAGAGTTAAATATCTACATTGTTGTCAATCAGGTAACTAATAAATAAACAGATTAATAGTTTGTGTCAATGCAATGGGTAACTCTTTTCCACCATTATCATATTTAAAGGAAAAACTACTAAGTCTCGCTCAAGTTTTCAATTTGAAAATGTCCCAAAAAAAAGTACATGGAGTGCTTACACAAAGCAAGGCATTGCATTTCTATGGTTTACAAAGACATTTCTTACAGGAAAATTTGGATTTTTATAAATGCATATGAATATGTTTACTCTTGCAATATAAAAAAGCTCTTGTTTTTTAACTAAAGTATATTTTTTTGGTTTTTACATAAATTGCATTGCCTTTGACCCAATTGCCCCAAATAGGGCAAACGAGCCCAGGGGTTCTCACATATATTTTGGGTTTTATAAATGTGTATGAACCTGTTTACTCTGACAATATGAAAAAGCATATTTTCTTTAACTAAAATTAATTTTTATTATTTTACAGAGCCTTAATTGTTCCCGGCCCAATCACCTCGATTCAGGGAGTTAGACCTGAAATTTTTACATATTTTTTTGATATTTATAAATGCAAATTTATAGATTTGTTTACTCTGACAGTTTGAAAAAGCTCTTTTTTTTTATCTAAAGTTAATTTTTACAGTTTTAACAAAGCTTTTATAGCTTTTGATCCAATTGCCCGAAATGGGGCAACGAGCAGTGGGATTCTCACCTAGGGGCCCCCTAATATGAAAATAATAGTTTGTAGAATAGAATGCTTTGATTCTTTAGTAAAAAAGAAAAAAAAATAATTTAGCATAAGAACTTTAATGAAACTCTTTCTCATCGATAGCATTTGAAAAAAAAATTTATCATTAAAATTTGGTGCCATAAATCCTTAAGAAAAACTCAACAAATCTTGACGCAAAATAGGCGTTATTCAGACCAACGTAATTTTTTGGGCCAAATAACGCCCATAAAAACTTGGGAACCAGTAATCCAAATTTAAAAAAAAACTCATTCTGAAAACTTCTTTATTGTCCGCGTACTTTGGTATTAATTACAGCCTGAGATAATATTAAGATAATAATAAAATAGTACCTAGTAGTAAAATAACTAAAATAGTACCTATTTTAGTTATTTTAGGTATTAGAAATTTGAAAAAAATCGTTAAAAGAATTGAAGGCAAAGGCAAATTAACAAATGCTATAACTGACCGCCTAAAAAAATACTATGGAATTGCTGTTTGGCAAAATGCCAATGATTTAGAAGGTATATAAAAAAGGTCATACTTGTAACATTGTTTTATGTTGCATCATCAGCTGAAAATGATCGACATACTCGTTGCCCTGATGGTATACATAGTTAGTGTCTTTATAAACAAGACAAAGCTAATTCAACATCTACTTACAAGTCATGTACCGGTTTCCAATGTCAGTCATCTAAAGCCTGTATAGAACTTTTAAAAAAATACCTTCATGGTAAGACGCAAAACCAGAATTAAAGTTTTAATGGGATGATATGGTAGCGCATACCTAAAACAAAGTATGTGTTGTTAACACAGTCGGAGTTAGGTGTGTATGATGCTGTTTCAAATTTTAGTATTGAGAGAAAAATAAATAAACTTTTATTTAGAAAGTTGGCATTTATACTCGTCAAGACTGTTTAATCGTGAACAAAAAGTTTAATTTTCACAGAATATCAGTTTTTGATTTATAGAAGATTTAGTTTACAAAAATGCATTTTTTCGAAAATCCATTTTGAAAATTCAGCATAGACTAAATACTTTATTTTTTAGAACAATTTTTGTTCAGCTTGTAGATTACTAATTGTTAAGGTGGCTTCACAGGAAATAAAAGGTGTAAATCAAAAAAAAAAAAAAAAAATGAAAAATATGATTTTTAAAGAATTTTAACACTGCTGAAAATGATGGTATAACTATTTTTTAATAATTTCAACTTTATAAGCTACTATTTTGCATTTTGTCAGGTATGATATGAAGTAGTTTCCTTAGCAATGCCCATAGTAACGGAAAAAAGCCGTATGAAAACCTTTGTTTAACCACTGTTTTAATATGTTTTCGTGTTCTGCAATAATAAAAGATTTAGTTTAGAGGCTAACTATGTTCAGTCTAAAAAATAAAACCGTTTTATTTATTGAAATTCCATCATTTCACTAAAATTTGATTACTTCTTGTGACAAAACCATTATTCTAACACAAGTTGTGTTGATAAAATGTTTACCTGAAATATTTTTTTTGGTTAATAAGTTAAATATACAATGGGTTATTATAAGAATACTTGAACTCAACTCAAGATAACAAGATAACATAACTCAATTAGTACGCTTAGTAAAAGTGTAATAAAACAAAGTAAAATAAACAATAATAAAACAAAAACTCTATAATAACATAACTCATAACCAAAGGTAACAATACTTCAAAAAAAGTAAAAATACAGATGCAGATGAAAACTATTCTCTTAAATTAAACTTGCCTGAATGGATTTATGAAAATACAAGGAAAGACTTTGATGAATAAAGTAACAACAATTTATTGAAAAAATGTCTTCATGGGCTAACTCAAAATTGTAACGAAGGACTAAATAAAATTAGGTGGTCCCGAAGTCCTTAAAATGTTTATGTAAAGACAGATGTTCTTGAAATGGGAGTAAACTCGACGGTTCTTTCTTTCAATGAAGGTTCATTTGGTATTTAACAGTTATCCAAATATATCTACAAGAAAGGATATTTTTAAAACTTTTTTCACTTATTTGCCTTTTATCTAAAAATAAAGATTTTAACATAATTTATGAACTCAAAACACGGTATCTCAACATTAAAAAATGCCTAGATCTCCAAAATTTCCCCAATTGTTCAACACATATATAAGTAGAGAATGAACTAGAATCTTGATAATTGAATGAATATTTATCAATTGCTAAGTCTTTTTTGAACCTTAACCCCCTAGAAATTAGTAAACTATCAGTATTTTGCGACTTAAAAGAAATATTTTTGTTTTTATATTATGATCTTTGTTCACCCTCTACCTCATATATCAGAAAATAATATTACAAAGTACCAAGTTATTTTAATTAGCCATTCTGGAATAATCGTGTTTTGAAAACTAAAATAAAATATGCTTTTTTGTGCGTTTTTTATTAAGAAAGTCTCTTTTCTTTTCAATAAATTTTCATATTTTGTTATTATTTTCATTAAATTATATTTATAAAACTGATTTTAGAATTGATTTAAGTTATTTTACTAAAAAGAAAACATTTCCTGTGAAGCCACCTTAAACATATGCCAAAAAATCATATCCAAATGCTTTCGGTTTCCTGAAATGGAATGGCCAGGGTAGCCTAAACATTTTAAGATGTTTGCCATTTTACTTGGTAACCATGAAAACTAATAAATTCATCTTGCATTATTTAAAATCCTGTAATATAGTTGCTTCTCAGGATATACATATATATGGTTTTTTGTTAAAAAGATTTTTTTAACGAAGACTTTTTTAAGTGGTCTTGCACCTTAACTGAAAACCAAATTCAAACGTTTATATCAAATTCAAATGACTTATAATGCATTTTGATTAATATTATAAAAACAATATAAGCATTACTTGTGCTTACAATTTTATTTATTAAAGTTTTCGTAAATTAACGAAAATAAAAAACTTAAATTAGCGAGAGAAAAAAAAACGCACACACAATAACAATCAAAAACATTATGCACAATGTAATTTTATAAACTTATCGTTTTTCAAAAACAATACAAGTACATTTTCGAATAATAGTTTTTTATAAATCAAAATTATTATTTTTTAAATAACAAAATTGTAATTAACCATATTTTAATGATATGAAACCTGAACTGAAAAACAAGAACTTGTGTCTTGCAGGGTTATTCATTCTTATATGCGCGTCTATTCATTTTTATATGCGCCTTTTATTCATTCTTATATGCGCATTTATTCATTTTTATATGCGCCTTTATTCATTTTTATATGCGCCTTTATTCATTTTTATATGCGCCTTTATTCATTCTTATATACGCATTTATTCGTTCTTATATGCGCATTTATTCATTTTTATGTGCGCCTTTATTCATTCTTATATGCGTTTTACAAAAGCAATTGTAAAAAAAGCAATTTGAACAAAAAAAAAATCATTTAGACAATTTGTTTTGAAAAAACAGTTTATTTTTTCAAAACAAATTTTTCTTATTTCCAGGTAAACGAGGTTAAAAATACTTAAAACGAAGACTTTTTACATCCGACGATGGTTTATTTAATGGTAAATTTAGTATTAGTTCTTTGTTTTCGATGATAGTTTATTTAATTTAGTATTAGTTCTTTGTAATTTTATTATTAAATTTCTTGATTGATTAAGTTATTATTTATCTAATTATTAATTTATCTAGATTTAAATTTAATTATTTATAACTATTATTAATATCAAATCATACATCCCAATGGATGGAATGGTAAATAGCAGTACTAATCGTAAAACAAGGAAAAATGTTACAAAAGAGCACATTGCTTAAGCATTTAATTGAAAGAAATCAATCTACAACAAGCATTTCCACTTCTCTTAATTTATCAAAGCGCGCAGTTCAAAATTTTGTCGTTAAGTTAAACAGAGGATACTTCGACGACATGACTGCATTCAAGTCGTTTTTTGATAAAAAACGAGGTAAAAGACCAAATAAAAAATATTATAGAGTTATGCGTACAAGAAAACAATCTTTGCACGAAAGAAGCAATAAAAAAAATATCATTCTGCAGCAGGCTTCAGCATGTCTCAGTCTACTATTTCAAGAAAACTCAAACGCTCAGATTTATCAAGAAAACGTGTTGTGCATGTGCCGAAGTACGAAATTCAACGCCAGTTATTAATGCACGCTATGCATTTGCAAGCGAAATAAACGGAACTTCAGGTGAAAAATTTATTTATTTGAATAAAACTGGATTTAATCTGCACACTAACAGCACATATGGTTGTTTGCTAAGAGGTACGCCAGAAATTTTACAGTCACCTGCAAATCGTGGTAAGAGTGTTAGTTTAATTTGTGCTGTTTCAACAATGGGAGTGCTTGCTTATGAAATAAAAACTGGAGGCTGAAATGCAGATTCATTTTGTACTTTCATAACTACAATGATGGCACCAGTGATTAATAATGCAAAGGTTGAAGCGCCGGTGCTTGTTATGGACAATTGTATATTCCTCTGGAGTCTTTCTATTAGGCAAACATTATCCTCTAATGGTATAGCTGTTAAGTATTATATTACATGGTATAGCTATTAAGTACTACAGCTATTAAGTATTGATATTATTAATAATTATAAATAATTAAATTTAAATCTAGAAAAAGTAATAATTAGATAAATAATAACTTAATCAATCAAGAAATTTAATAATAAAATTACAGAGAACTGATACTAAATTAAATAAACCATCGTCGAATGTAAAATGTCTTCGTTTTAAGTATTTTTAACCTCGTTTACCTGGAAATAAGAAAAATTTGTTTTTAAAAAATAAACTGTTTTTTCAAAACAAATTGCCTAAATGATTTTTTTTTTGTTCAAATTGCTTTTTTACAATTGCTTTTGTAAAACGCATATTAGAATGAATAAAGGCGCATATAAGAATGAATAAATGCGCATATAAGAATGAATAAAGGCGCATATAAGAATGAATAAAGGCGCATATAAGAATGAATAAATGCGCATATAAGAATGAATAAAGGCGCATATAAGAATGAATAAAGGCGCATATAAGAATGAAAAAAGGCGCATATATGAATGAATAAAGGCGCATATTAAAATGAATAAATGTGCATATAAGAATGAATAAAAGCGCATATAAAAATGAATAGACGAGCATATAAGAATGAATAACCCTGTAAATAAATTTTAAAATCTAAAAATGCAGCAATAATGAGAAATTAAGTTGTGCACTCTTTACAACTCAGGACCGGCAATACTAGGTGGGGGAGGGGGCAGGGAACGCGTGCCTCCCCACTTTTTTTTCTAAAGGAACTTTTTTTTATTATTTAGATAAAACTCAAGATAAAGTAGGGTTGTTAACCGGAGGATTTCGTGCAATTCCGGAAAAACAACATTCTTTCGTAAGGAGATTGAGAACGAGGAATTACATTTTTTCGTACCGAATGTTACAAAACATTTAAAATCGCCGATGTTCATTTCGCAAAAGCCACTTCCGAAATTTAGCATTTCGCAAGTTGACATACGAAACAAAACTATTTTGCAGCATACGAAAGTAGTGGTCTCGGAAGTCGCACTTGCGAAACAAACATTTTCGCCAAACGACGTTTTGAAGTCTATAAAGAAAATTTGTTTGCCAGACTGATTTTAATTGTAAAAATTAACATCTTTAAATCCCAAAATGTTTATAATGAACTTTTATTTTCAGTATAATAACATATTAAATTTTTATGGTTTTATTTTTAGAAATATTGATAAAAAATAAAATTTCTTTCGAAACGAAAGTATTTCGGATCACAACATACGAAAGAATTCTTAACGGAAATAAACTTACGAAACGTGCCATAATAAATATATATAACGATGTTTTTTGAATTCATTACGTATATTAAAAATAAGAATGATGGGTAGGAATATACATGTTTTTTTTTTTTTAAGCATATGAAATTTTTGAAACAGGTTCGAATATGCTTAAGCAAATAGTAAAAAAAGGCTCAAAAATATGCTTTAGCTTAAGCATATTTCTGATAAAATATACCTATTTCAATAATTTCTAAAAGTGTGCACGTTACTAAAGTTCTAGCAGATTTTAAAGGTATGTAGAGTCCTGTTTGAATACGCTTTTCGAAGTATAGATCTTAGAAAATATTGTTTTTTAATTTTAATAAAATATGAATTTAAGTATAAGATCGTATAGTTCAATCAATTAGATACGTGATCCCAGCGGGCACAGACGTAAATCAAACGTTCTACGGACGTCTAAACTAGGTCGCAACGTCTCAGACCAAATTAGGACGTCCTAAAGACGTCTGATAAAGACGTCTTTGTTAGGACGTCCTTGTGACGTTAATATAAAGACGATATTAGGATTTTCATATTTAGACGTCCTGTTGACGTTGGTGAGACCTACATTAGACGTCCTAATTATCATAGAAAAATTAATATTATCAACTTGGCGCATACAATATTATGCGGTAACTCGGGTAATTAAAAATGTCTACTTGGTTTGGTTGACTATTTTGAGATTATTAATTTTGTTTAGTTATTTATCGCTTAAAGATATTTTTTAATTTTCTATATTCTATACTCTATGATCTATAAACTATAATCTATACAATATTTAAATAAAAGAAAATTAATTTTAGTTATTAAGTGTAACTAAGTTACAAGTATAATGAGGGAATTTTAACAAAAGACATCAAAATTGCACCAAGACATTTCCCTTTGTGTTTTATAGAATAGTAATGATATTTTGTGTGTCTGTGTAGTATATAATTTATATATATATATATATATATATATATATATATATATATATATATATATATATATATATATATATATATATATATATATATATATATATATATATATGTATATATATATATATATTTATATGTATGTATATATATGTGTGTGATATATATATATATATATATATATATATATATATATATATATATATGTATGTATATATATATATATATATATATATATATATATATATATATATATATATATATATATATATATATATATATATATATATATATATACATATGAATTATGTTAGTGCATTCTGCAAACAGAGTGATGTCTGCAATTGTAATGCTTTTAAAGAACAGAGCAATTGAGGTTGCGTAGTCATAGAGTTAGAGTTGCAACATTGAAAGTGAGTCAAAGTTGCTAAACAAAATTGCAACTCTCTCTCTAATAGTAAAACTTCTCTGTATTGCATGTGCATGTACAAATTATCTAACCTTCAAAGAACTTTTCATATAATTAGCAAATAAGATTTTTTTAATCTTTGCATAATATTGTTTTAAAGAATTCAAAGAAATATTCAAAAATTTTGCTTTGGAGTTGGAATCGGAGTCAGAGTCGTTCTCTGTAATATATATATATATATATATATATATATATATATTATATATATATATATATATATATATATATATATATATATATATATATATATATATATATATATATATATATATATATATATATGAGTGAATATGTGTGTTTGTGTATAGGTAGCGATTCTTTACAGTTTTTGGCGTTAGACAAAAACCCTTTAATTTTTTTGAACTTTACTTGTTTATATATTTTTTTAAGGTTAAGCATGTAACTTGAAATTTTTTGCATTATTCAGTTTAAATCTACCTCTTTTCAATCATATATAGGAAGTACTATTTACTACTTTATATACTATTTATATGGCTTCACTTATATATTTTACTTTTCAGAGTTTCAGAAAAAATTTATGTTCCAACTTGCTGAAATGAAAATATTTTTAGTAGATAGAACTATACTGTTTTCTAATAATCCAGAAGAAGGTTTTAAACAATGTAAAAGTTCAGACAAACTTAATGTTTTGAAAAAAAAAATTCGCAAATGGAGATATCCAATACACACTTTTGTATACATGAGTTTCATCTTTATTGTTTATATGTTATATATTATTACAATATTTATTTTAAATTGTCATAAACATTTTCAATGTTTCTTATATATTATTTCTTTTTAGGTAAAACAGTTATCATTAATTGGCGGTAAAAATCGAGCTGATACAATTAAAAATATTTTGCTCTTGTAAGTAATTAGCAAAAGTTTGAGTTTTACCATTTATGATTGACAGTACAGCATTTATCTTCTTTTTTACATATGTAGACTACCAACAGACACTATTTTATCAGAATACAGCACGAATTGTTTAAAGAAGAAAAAAAAGTTTAAAGAGTTGACAAGTCTATGTAACGCTGTCACTAGTATTCTTATTAGCTTATTAATGTGTTTGATTAATTAAAAATGATGTTTTATTTAAAAAAATAAAAATTTTAATTTCTTTGTCTATGGAACATGACATGTATTCAAGTGTATGTATACATGACATGTATATTTTATTTTGTGATCTTATTGAAACATGTGTTGTTGTTTTTATTAGAGGCTGCTTTAAAGTAAAAAAAAACTTAACCAAAATGGATGCTATCCAACTAATTGGGAGAGTAATTAGGCATTCTTCTGACCGAATAAAGAGAACATCAACTAATATGGATTTCGATCGATGATGGCTTAATTAACTGTTGTATTTTTTTTATTTTTTTTTTATTTTTAAGCAATTTTCTTCTATTTATAATGCACTATCGATTATATTCTACAGTACCTATTAGTTTTTAATTTGGAAAATGTAACTTTGTTTGAAAAATTGTTCTTATTTTTTGTAAAGTTATTAATTTATTTTGAATATATCAAGTTACACTTTATTTACATTGATTTCTTTTTATAACTTCCCTTGCCTAGATTAAGGCAAATCTAAGGTGTGTGTTGTAAATCATTGCATTTTTATATTACTATTAAAAGAATGTCTTGGTAAAATTCAAACGTTGCAAAATTCAAAATTCTAGGACGTCTGAAAAAGACGTCCTTAATTCATTCATATGAGACCAGCCAGAAACGTCTCTTGAACGTCTGCAAAAAACGTCTCTAGAAAGTCTTGATAAGACGTCTTTAGGACGTCTGGAATAGACGTCCTCAAGCCTTTCATTTAAGACCAACTAAGGACATCTTACGGACGAGACTTAAGACGTCTTTTGGACGTCTTTAGGACGTCAAAATGCCCGCTGGGATAATTCGCCGCAGAGATCCGGGTTAGCATCCCGCAGCCATTGTAACTTTTGTTCATCAAACTCTTTTTACTTAAGATAGCATTTTTTGCACTCCATGTTCTATATTACAGATCTTTCGTCACCTTCATAATAGTGACAACCCTCTTCTGTTAGTTATTATTTTTAAGATTGAGTTCATTTTGCCTAATTCTACACATTTCCCTTTCTTTACTAAGTTCTACTTAAATTATGATGGAATGTACGTAAAACAACTTTTTCAAATAATATAAGTTATTTTGCTTTAAATCTTGTGCTTTTTGTACTAGACATATGTCCTAAACACTTTGTTATAATTTCTAACTAACTCTGAGTCTAATATAATCATTTCTGAATATAATTTCCCTGAGGCTCCTACAGCCTATTGTGTTCCATTATAAGTAACTAGTTTTTGAGTCCAGATATTAATTATAAGCAACTAAAGGTTCACATTACTATTCATTGTCCTGATATATAGAATCCTATTTGCATACGTATCTCTTTCTGTAAATTCTGTTTTATATAGTTTCTTAATTATATAATAAATAGATATTACTATTCACTTAGTTGAATGAACGTATAGCTCATTCAGTTAAGACATTTGGCCGCGGAGACCCAGGTTCACATCCCGCTGTTTCACATATATTTCTTTTCTTTTTACTCTTTCTGATATCATTTACCTTTAGAGAGATCTCTCGTTCTTTATAATAAAGTATTTAATTGTTTATCACACATCCTCTTTATACTTTTTAAAAAGAAAGGCATACTGTTTATATGAGAAAATTAATGAGTTTATATGAAAGGCATACTGTTTGTATGAGAGTCCAACTTAACGGGATTTTACTGTATATATATATATATATATATATATATATATATATATATATATATATATATATATATATATATATATATATATATATATATATATATATTAGGTATATTTGTATAAACATTTGAAGAACCATTTGACAAATTTTTTTATAATTTTGTTATTTATTATTTAAACTGTTAACAGTTAATATCTTAAATATATCGTAACATAAAATCTTTTGCGTCTTTTTCGTAACTGCACATTCCGGAATGCTTTTTCCGTTAGGAACTATTTCGTAAGTATTCTTACGAAACGATTTGTTTCGCATGTTTTCTTTCGCAATGCTTTATTACGGAATTTTATTTATTTATATTTTCGTATAGCGCGTTACGGAATGTGCATTTTTGCATGTGCAACTTCCGCAATAACAATTCTATTACGGTAGATAAAAATGCGAAATTTTCGCAAGTTTTGTTTTTCGGCGAACAACCCTAAGATAAAGTGGAATTTTTTTAGAAAAAAAAGATTGTGCCCCTCCACTTTGAAACTTCTGTCGTCGGCGATGCAACTAATAAAGTTTTTATAAAATACATGTTAAAAAGTCCAATGAACGTTGTTAAAATACATTAACAACGTTCATTGGAAAGCTTCGAACGTCAATTTATAAAAAAAAAAAGACAAATGAATATTATGCTAAATATTCACCCGTTTTTACCTTAAGGATTTTTTGAAAGCGATAAATAAGATTTAATATGTGATGAATAATAAAATTTATGCCTAAAGAAGACTTTTCCGTTAACGACTCTGTAATACACCTCTATTTCAAATAGGGGAGAGTGGTACTGAATGGACCTTGTACTGAATGGACCATTAGAAAAATAAAAACTTAACAAGCTTTTAATTTAAATGTTAATTTTTTTTAGTTGCATATAATTTTTGTATACTCAAAGTTTCTTTGATATTTTTGGTTTAACGTTATTCGTAATAATGCATTAATATTTGCATTTTTTGTTTTTTTCGAGCTAAAAGTAAATTTTTATCTTTTCAATTTGTTTCAATTTACACTAGATTTTTAAGGTAAAGTTAACTATAGTTAATAATAATATTATAGATACATATTTTTTACTTTGTATAACATTAGAATGAATGTTATATGGTTTACTGATTGCTGTGATTATATGGGTAACATGTACACTTTGATTAGTGTACTGGATGAACCACCATTGATTGTACTGAATGGACCGGTTCATTTTTCTGCGAAGTTATTTATCGCGCTTCATTATTTTACTTACTAAAACAAAATACAAAAGTTTTTTCATCTAAATGAACTAAGGAGATGTGAGTTAGGAAATAAACCAAAATATCTAGTTAACGAGGACTTAAGGGCGCAAGTTCAATTATTCATTATTCAATATTATTACGATATTTAATTAAGGTGGTATTACTTTTAATAACATCTAGCATATAACATTTGTTATATATACTATATATAATAAAAGTTATATGCTAGATATGTTATATGGCATATAATATGCTAGATAAGCTATATGCTAGATATTATATAATATATCTGAAATGTTATTTATACGTTTTTAAAAACAATGACAATTACCATGGTCAGTAATTTTTACAATACAAAAAATCAAGTAATATCTAATAAAACCAAAAATAAAATTTCGTAAATTAATTGTTATATTTAAATTACTAAAGCTTGTTGATCATAATAAAAAATTATTCTACATTCAAGCTTTTATATAATTTAGTTTTTTATACATGTTATGTGTGTGTGTGTGTTTAGATAATTATATATATATATATATATATATATATATATATATATATATATATATATATATATATATATATATATATATATATATAAAATAACATCGATAATTTTTTTTAATAATATGGTTATAAACAAGTTTTATTTATTTCAGAAGTATTATGAGACATCGAAAAGCAACAGCACTAAAAGGTGATTAGGATCCCAATAATATGATCCAAGCTTTGAAAATGTTTTAAATAAAACTCTATCTGAAAGAAAAGCTGTTAAGATATTTGGAGTCAAACGTTCAACTCTTAAGAGGCGAATAAAAGAAGCTCGACTATCTTTAAATGGATTGAATAAATTGCAATGTGTTCCATATAGTAACAGTTCTATGAAAATTTTTTCAGTAACAGAAGAACAAGAGCTGGTTCAATATTGTTTAGTTTCTGCAAAAATGGGATATGGGTTAAGTCCTATTAAACTAAGAGCACTAACATTTGAATATGCTCTCAAACTTGAGAAGAAGTGTCCACATTCTCGTCGAGGTTCTGCTAAACCTTGGGAAACAAATAAACATGCAGGTGTAGATTGGTTTAGAGCTTTTTTAAGTCGTCATCCAGAACTTGTTATAAGAAAACCAGAGGCAACATCAATTGGTCGAATGTCAGCATTCAACAAGTATAATGTAAATCTATTTTATAATTATCTGCAAAGTCTTTTGATTAAATACAAGTTTTCACCAAATGATATATGGAATGTTGATGAGACTGGTGTTACTACTGTACAAGTGCCAGAGCATGTTTTAGCCAAGAGAGGAGAGAGGCAAGTTGCTTCTGTTACAAGTGCAGAACGAGGTATCTTGGTAACAATGTGCAATGCAGTAAATGCAAGTGGATCCTCAATAACACCATTCTACATATTTCCACGTGTTCATTTTAAAGATTTTTTTCTGCGAAATTCAATTCCTGGTTCTGTTGGCACTGCCAACAAATCTGGGTGGATGGTGGAATCAACCTTTATGGAGTGGTTTAATCATTTTATAAAAAGTGTTCGACCATCTAAGACAAACCCTGTGCTGTTGATACTAGATAATCATGAGTCTCATATGTCAATTAACTTCATTGACTTAGCATCAGATAATGATGTAATTGTTTTAACAATCCCACCCCATACATCACACAAACTACAACCGTTAGATATAACAGTGTATGGACCTTTCAAACGTCATTATAAACTGTTTCAATCTATGACATTGCAGAAATTTCTGGAAAGGCTTGGGCAAAAGTATCAATGCCAGTTAACATCATTAGTGGTTTTTCAGTATCTGGAATAAGTCCTTTTCAACCTGATCGGTGAAAGGATGAGGATTTTTTTTTATCTTAGGTTACAAATAGACCCAATCCTGAAACACTCAACATCAATCCAGTGTCATTAGAAATTATTAGACCTAATCCTGAAGCACTTAACATCAACCCAGTTTCAGTTGAAATTAATAGACCTAATCCTGAAGCACTCAATATCAATCCAGTTTCAGTAGAAGTTATTAGACCTAATCCTGAAGCACTCAACATCTATCCAGTTTCAGAAGAAATAAATAGAAATGTTAAAGTCAACAAAAATGTTAGCAATACCCTGAATGTGGAAAGTATACGCCCTTATCCTTCTGCAAAAGCTCGTTTAAAAAAAACCAAAGGTGCTTGCAAAAAGCTCTCCTCTTCGATTCTAACTGATACTCCAATTAAAGAGGCTCTTCGAAATCAACAACTTCAGCAAAATTTAAAAAAACAAAACTTTTCTGAAAAACAAAAAGATTAAAAATAAACGTCAAAGGAAATCAAGAAAGAAATCAAGCAACTCAAAAACTCTAAAGTTTCCATTAATGACATATAATAATGATGAGGCTGATGATATTCTTGTTGAAAGAAATGATAATGGTGTCAAAGATAGTTTAAATTTTTGTGGAGGTATTACATCAAATTACGATTTGTGTGCTATATGTGAAGAAATGGGTCGTGACAACGAAGTATGGTACCATTGCAGACAGTGTGCGAGCTGGGCACATAAAGCTTGCACAAGTGCAGATAATGCCAGCCAATATGTTTGTGATTATTGTAATTTGATTATCTGATTGAGAGATCACTCTAAAGTTGTATTAATTAATTCAGAAATATCAATGTCTCAACATACTTCTTTCTTGTTTTTAAACTCCATTTATCACCCTAATTGCTTTGCATAATGTAACTTGTTATGCGCAATTGTTTACAACTTTTATTATAATATACAATATACAAGAATAGTTAGTTAAGATATTAATCTTGTCTCCCGAATTAATATATCAGCTATAGTTATTAGCGATAGAGATATTGATCTTTTTTATAAAAAAAAAAACTTTTTTTGTGGTCCATTCAGTACAAGGGTTGGTCCATTCAGTACAATGAACAGAACTGAATGGACCACTAAATAATTTGGTACGGGTCACATTTATCGCACATTTTGCCGATGTTCTGTTTGCGCAATGGTTTACAACTTTTAAGGATTGTTAGTTAAGGTATTAATTTTGACTTCTGAATTAATATATCCGCCATAGTTGTTGACAATATGGGAAAAAATTATTTTTACAAAAAAGTTGAATTTTGTGGTCCATTCAGTACCACTCTCCCCTACATCATATAATTTATAATTTTTATTTTACTTTAATTAATAAAAATTTAAAACTTCCAAATTTAATTCAAAGTTAAATAAAATATTTCTATTGTTATTCATTTTAACTAAAAACCGAAATTTCAATCAATTTCAAAAACGAAGCCGAAATCCACTTCACCTTAAAGTAAACTTCATAATCCAAATTTTAACGAATATTCGCTATCGGTCAAAAATATTTGTTAAAATCGGTCGAAAATAAAAAAGACAATTATTGGTTGGATTAAAATTAATTATCAGTTTTATAAATGTAAAAATTCTATTTGCATTGCACTACATACAAACGTTTTTATAAACCTTAGTAGGCAGAGCCGTATCAAAGCTACCCCACGCCCCTGTTTGTAGTAGCCTGGATACGGCTAAAATAAATAAATGGGTAGCAAATTTAGTGATTTGCAAATTTAAGGAGCTTTTTTTTTCAATACTTATTTGGGACCCTAATGACCGATCCTTTTGTTACGGCACTGTATGTAGAACATCTGAAAATTGTTTCCACTGTTTCATTTTTATTTAGATCAAATTATTCAGCAGAGGTTTTTGTAGATTTCACTAAGCGACTCAGTTACTAGTAATCCCCACTCTGAGAAAGTTTGCCGACAAGAATTCATATAAAGCTGCCATGGACGCTATACGTTAAAAAACTCTTTCGGAATTTGTTTCATAAACCGGTTTTCCATTTAAGAAATGTTTTTAAAAACGCACTCAGCTGCCCGACATTGAAAATGTGAGTGAAACTCTCAAATATTCAAAAAGCGTGTTTGAATGAGAATTAAGATTATTAAATTTATTTATGATTCTATAAGTAATTCTCTGGTCTAAAATGACAACTTTTTACTCGATGCCGGTAGTAGTTTCATGCAGTCTTGAGTTTTTAACCGTTAGGGCTATGTTAATAACTATTTGCCCTTTCTTATCTGATTATTGTAATAGATTTATTATAGAGATAAAAACTCCCTGAGGGAATTAAAAGTTTTATGTTTAATAACATTGTTTATTTATTTTTCATAGTTATTTTTAGTTTTTGGTGCCATTTGAGAATATTAATAAAAACGAAAATGAGACTTTTTAAAATAATTTTTAGAATAATGCTAAAATATGGTCGTTCCTGGTTTATCTGTTTTGCTACAATCTGCAAAAACAAAACTAATTGTTCTTTCATCATTACTGGGTGTTGGTTCAATTATATACTTTACTAAAAACTATATTCAGTATGGATCTTTCCTAGGAAGCAATCAAACTTGTAAAACCAAGATTTTAGGAGGAAAGCAAATGGGAGTGCAACAAAATATAAGTATGACGTATTTTTCTTTTAAGTTAAAGTATTTAAAGTTAGATCTAAATAATAGTTTTTTAACATTTTTTCATAAATGATTTGTTTATTTTGCCAAAATCAATAAAACATTTGGTTTTGAGAAATCAGGCCACCTATTGTGAAACACATTTGCTTATATATAATAAAAAAGTATAATAGATCTACTTATTCAATTTAAAGCAGTAAGAAATAATTTTTTTTTTATATTTTATATTTTCATTATTAAACCTAGTTTCTAATTTATTTATAAAGCTTATTATAATGGTACTTCATACTTCATTATATTTTAAGATAAGCTTGTTTGTTCACTTCATAAGTATAGTTTTTTAATAACTTTTTATGTATTTTAAAAGCTTTGATTGGAAGCTACTGAAATGCTCTTCATAATTCGTAATTACATAAGACAATATTTGTTATTCGGTATACAGCCATTAATTTAAAAAAGATTATTTAAAGAATTTTCAAACTATTTTTCCAAAATTTATTTAAAATTTTATTTAAATTTATTGTATTGTTAACATAATCTATTATGTGTGTGTGTGTGTGTGTGTGTGTGTGTGTGTGTGTGTGTGTGTGTGTGTGTGTGTGTGTGTGTATTTGTATATATGTATGTACATATTTATGTATATGTATGTACATATTAATGTATATATATATATATATATATATATATATATATATATATATATATATATATATATATATATATATATATATATATATATGTATATATATATATATATATATATATATTTATATATCTATGTATATATATATATATATATATATATATATATATATATTTATATATATATATATTTATATATATATATATATATATATATATATATATATATATATATATATATATATATATATATATATATATTTTCCAAAAAAACTTTTGAGCATATCCTTTTAACACATCATTTAGTTAATTTTTATCTAAATTTATGCTAAATTTTATCTAAAATATTATAAAAATGTATGTAAATATTATAGCTAAAATCTTATCTAATTGCTCTTGTATAGTATTCCATAAGTTAAGCTAGTGTTTGCCAGTATTGTACTTCCCTAAAACAAGTTATTATTTGCAATAATGTATATGAAAACAAGTTTTATAAACAGTTTATAGGGCTTATAAACAATCAAATAAGATATTTTAGTTAATTTTTTTTTTTTTTTTTGTATTTGAAGGCAATATTTAAGCATCTAATATTTTTGTTGTATTTAAATAATTGAATTAAATACTGGTATATTATAGTTAGTCAATTCAGTTAGTTTATTATTTGCATACTTTATATGGAACAATTAAGAGAAGATTTTTTAAATTTTGATTGAATGTTCTTGTTTTTAAAAAAATCTATTAAATAACTGTAAATATTTTCTGTTCCAAATTCAATTATTTGTTACAGGTATTTTGCTACAAATATATTTATTTATTGTTACATGTGTTACGTACAATTATTTTATTATTTTAATATAATTAATAATTTCAATACAGGGATGAATAAGAGTCTTGTAGATTTAAAGAATAGAGGAAGAATTGAGCACCATAAATAGAGGCAACCTTTGCAGATGCGAACTGTGCAATCAATTGTACATATGGGTTCCATGAGAGGACCACAGTAAATGATAAACTGATGAGTTGTAAAGTAAAGGACTCAGAAACTTGTTTCAGAGTCTCAGAGATTCTTGTTGTTTATCAATATAAGAATATTAAAAGTATTGTAATATTTGTTTGATGTAAGTAACTGCTATTTGGTAGAGTTAAAATTCACAAGCTTCAGGCTATCTCAGATTAGAGATCAGATTCAAGATCAGCTGCTTGTTCTAAGGGATTATAAAGTGATGTTTTATTTTCAATACAAGAGTATATAGTTATGCCATAAGCAAATTAAGCTACTTTTGCTACTTTTTATGTTTGATTTTTAGGAAGATTTTTAAATAAAAATGAGAAACAATACACACCTAAGGATAGAATCTTGTGGTACCCTAGAAATGGAAATAAAGAAGAGTATTATTATTCAAGAATAGCTTTATTACTGCATTTAGAAAAAAATTCTTAAACAATCTCAAAATTTTTTTTATATACAAGAGTTCAGGAGAACACTTTTGTAAGTTTATGACAGAAAAATTGTCACAAATCAAGGAGTGAAGGTAAGTGATTAGGTCAGGAAAATGAGTCATAAAATTAACTTTTTAAGTAAGATATTAAGAAATTATGAGCTTTAATGCTGCAGGGTCAGTGAACCTACTGATGAGTGTACATCATGCCAGAGGTTCAGCTGAAAAAAACTAAATTAATTTAAAGAGAAAATTAATAATAAACAAACCATTAACTGAAAAGAGAAGTCAACTTAATATATGATGAAATAAATAAAGGATAAGCTAGAGAAAATAAAATTAAGAAAATAAAAATAGTATATTTTTTAATTTAAAAGTATCTCAATTAATAGTTTAAATCATGTAATTACATGATTTAAACTATTAATTTAAAATTTAATAGATTTAATTTAAAAGCTTCTCAGTTGTCTAAAGTTATCAATTTATCCTAAATCACTGTTAGGGCAGTGGTTAGGTTGATTTATTTTTATATTTATGAGGCGTGACTGTTAGTTTGATGAGAGTTCAAATCCTTTTAACAGATACTTTTTTTTATGTTTTATTTTGTTAAGCGACAAATATCAAAGTTTCAAATTTTTTAATAATTAAGTTTTGAAGTAAATAAGCTTGGATTAACTAGCTTTGAAAACTCGATCTCTTTTAAATTATATGAAGTGAGCACTTTTAAATTAAAAAAAATAAAAAACATATAAATTTTATACTTTTATTTTTTCTGGTTTTATCTCTAATTTTTTTTATCATTTGTTAAAATTTTTTTTTTTTTTTTTTTTTTTTTTTAGTTTTTTATTATTATTTTTTTTTTATTTCTCATTTCAGTTTATGGTTTGTTTAATTTTAATTTTAGTTTAAGTTTATGCAGTTTTATGCAGCACATTTTTTAAACGCTCAGATTTCAAAACTTGCAAAGAGTCGTTGCCAAGTTATCAAAACAAAATATTAAGTGTGTGGTCAGATGAGGCATGTCTTTCCTGAGAAGATTTCCTAAGAAATCATATAAGGTGTGCAACTGCATGTCTTTCCTGAGAAGACTTGTACATGTATAGTAACCTACAATTGAGCTTACACAGCAATTGCAACTTTTTTACTAATTAACATATAAAAGTAGATATAATAGATAGTATTAATAGCAGTGAGTTAACTTATTCTAGCCTTAGCTGAGAGTAAATCTTACAGTACAGCAGGGTATGTGACAGGTTGTACTGCGTTATATGTTTCCAGTAGCAAGGTAATTGTGGCTTTACCTTGACCATGATATATAAAATATAATTTTATTTTTAAAATGCTGATATTATTCTCATTCACAACTTTGAATGGCAACTGATTCTAAATGTTAACAACTATGCCTGTGAATATCTACTTAATATTGTTATTTGCGCAGAAATTTATTATTTTGAAATAATGATCTTTTTTTGCGGGAAATAAAAAATGAAAAAAAGTTTAAATTAGTTGAGGATTTAGTTGGTTTTAACTATCCTTAACTGTTGTATTTGTTTGTCATTATTATTTCATAATTAATTAAATTTGCCTATATAACTTTTTTTAAAGATACAAATATATATATATATATATATATATATATATATATATATATATATATATATATATATATATATATATATATATATATATATATATATATATATATATATATATATATATATATATATATATATATATATATATATATATATATATATATATATATATATATATATATATGTATATATATATATATATATATATATATATATATATATATATATATATATATATATATATATATATATATATATATATATATATATATATATATATTAGTGATTGACTGAAACGGAAAAAAGCCAAAACCGAAATATACCAAAATTTTGGGTACTTCAGTTTAGTGCTGAAACAGAAATTAATATTTAAGCAAACATTTTATCGAAACCGATACCAACATTTTGGCTAGTCAAAATTAATTTCATTAGAAAATTTTATTTTAAAATGCACATATACTTTTGCTGTTTTTTTATAAGTGTATTATGTTAGAATTGATTACACATGTTTCTTAAATTGAGAATTAATGCAAAGGTTGGCGATATAAGTTAATAGCGAAAGTTAACTACTGGTTTTGATTTTTCTCTTTTTTGAATTTTTTGTAAAATTCTTAAAACTTTAGTGCAAATTATCAAAAGCTTTTGTAAAAGTTCTCAAAAATAACTATTTTTCTAAATTAGATAAAAATTTAAAATCATACAAATTTTTTCGGTCTTTGGTATGTTTTGCTTTTTACCGAAGTGATAAAAAGTACCGAAACCAAAATTTCTGTATCGGTTAAAATTGAAATTTTGGCCAATGCCGATACTAAAACAGAATTTCAGTCTATCACTAATATACATATTTACTTTTTAGGAATATGTTTTTAAAATTTCTTGTTATTATGTATTGTATTTTGATTGTTTTCTGTCTTGAACTCGTTCATGTATTGACTACAATACACTTTTTAATTTAATATTAAAAAGTACATTATAGTATTTTTGTATTGTTAAAATGGTATTTTTAAATCATTATATTAATCATTAACAAATAAATCATCAAGTTAAAGAATTATAGCTTTAAATATAGCATAATAATATTAGTGTAATAATAACTATAATATAAAAAGTAGATTTATATATAAAAAAGTATATTAAAAATTTCAAATAAAATGCGGAATAATGTCAGAGAATAAATTTAAAAACTTTTATAATAATGTTATAGTTTTATAACATAATTTGTCATTGGTAATTTTTTACGTAATTGTTTAATATATATATTTTTTTTATAGCATCAATCAATTCAATCAATTTTTTATTTAGTCATACCATCCAAATTAGTGTTAAGAAAAAGAAGACAAAGTTATGTTAGTAATAGAAAAAGCAGTGTGTCTACAATTAAAAGGCATAGCTCATTGCCTGGCAGCTCTTCTGAAAAAAATTATGCAAAAATAGGTTTGCATTTAAATATATTTTAGGATTTTTTAGCCTATATTATTTTTATAATCTTATTATTATTACTTTATTTTAGATGTGGATAAAGAGCTTGATGAAGGTTTGATGTTTTTTAGTTAAATTGATACTAAATTTCTTGTTTAATGTTTTGTAAACAAGTTTATTTTTTATTCTTTATTAGTATTTATCATTAATATTATCATTAATAATATTTTTCTTATATCCTTATTTTTAAACAAATATTTATGTTTTTATTTAGCTGTTAAAAACCTGAACAAATCAATGAACGAATTGGAAGAAGTTTTAGGGTTACCAAATAACAATAATTGTAAATATTGTATTGATAATGAAATTATTCGCCTTCGTAATCTTATTGACTTAGGACAAAATCCTCAGCAAGTCATAACCATGGCAGAAAACCATCTTGCTAACAATAAAAATGAAGTTTATGAAGAATTAATTCAAGATGTATTGTCTACTGACCTCAATACAGAGTCTTATAACTGTTTAGTTGATGAAATTCGAAAAATTAAAGATATAGAAAATGACTATGACAGTGATAATGATTCATTTATATCAGCCTCTGAGTCTGTTGATCTTCAGGTAGGTCATAAATATATGTTTCTGTGGATGAGATTTTAACAGTTTTTATTTTGAGTCCAACTAATTAGTTTTTTTTCTACTCTTTTTTAAGAGCTCAAAATAGCATTCTTTATTTTATTTGACTAAAATTTTTTTGTTTTAAAATAATGGCAATAATACTGTATACATCTAGCCCACACCTCGTCTCTTGTTTTATGAGTTTTTTAATGTCTATAATTAGGGCTCTGCAAATCAACAGTTTTAGTGTTGAATCAAGTGTTGAATCAAAGCTTGGTTTGCAAATTGAATCTTGAATCATATTTTAAGAAAATCTGAGTTTATTTATTTCTATATTCTATATTACAAAAAAAAAATGTTATTTGAAAAAACAATTTTTGTTTACTTTTTGCACAAATTATTTGTTCCACCTTTTGTTTAGAAAGGCTATTTTTCAATTATTCCTTATCCTACAGCGTTTACTTTTTCAGCAAGAAATTAAATTGCAACTTTTGACATCAAAAGAAAAATTTCACATTGGTTCTTCCAGTAGAGATTAAGACTATCTGAATTTCTCAATGTTTCTCTTTGGTGTACACAGTAATTTTAAATTTTAATTACTGATCTAAATTTCTTTACTTTGGTAGGGTAGGATTTTTAGATGCATGTTAAAACATTTATCTAAAATTTCATTTGTTCCTGATGAAAAATTTGCATTTATACATTGAGAAAGACAGTTTTTACTAATTAAACTAATACTTTTTCTTTTTTCCCATTTAGAGTAGTAGTTATGTTTATGTTTATGAACTTATGTTTATGTTTATGAACTTATGTTTATGTTTATGAACTTAACAGATAATTAAGTCTAAGAAGTTTTAGCTCGCACAACATACTAGGAGTAGTGTCAGTTTTAGCTCATAAAATTTATCTCTAGTCAAGTCAAGTTTGGACAGTTTTCATAGAATTTCTTTAGCGTAAGTAGCTTTATGGCATTTATTAGTATAAGATTTACACTGCTAAGCAGCATGGTTCTAAACCCCGATAGGATAAAATGTAGTGACAAATAGAAACTAGAAAGTATCCCCATTGTTGACCTTAAAATGATCGAAATTGAGGCCAGGTTTGAAAATAAACTGCTTTTTATACCTTTTTGGAAGCTTTTGTATAGATTATTGACCATATCATGCAATTTTCAGAATGTGTGATTGGTGATACTGTCCATAAGTAATACGAATACAAATTGATAAAGCCAGATTCGAAAGAAAGTTTAGAAGTCTCAAATGATCTTTCATCTTCAATTATAAATCATAACACTGCATGATCTTACTTTTTTAAACACAGAACTTAATATTTTTTGATGGTGTTATCAGATTTTTTTTTTTTTTTTTTTTTTTTTTTTTGTAGCAGATGTGTGTTTATTAGATGCTTCTCCATATAATGTACTCATCGAGTACATTAAAGCAGCAATTGATTTGCAAATCAAATCAGATCTCAGAGAACTAACTATAATTTTATTTAAAATAAAATTTATTAAGTTTTTTGTTTATTAAGCAGCCGTGTTGTAGTGATTAGAGTTCTGGTTTTAGAACTGATGATCCATGTTACGAAGCTGGCTCTGACCATATATATGCAACATAAATGCTATTCAATGCTATTAAATATAGTGTTCTGTGATAAGACGATAAGGATTTTTTGGAGCACTTAAAATAATTTAAAGTCAATAATGGTAATAAGTTCAATAATGGTAATAAGTCCAATAATGGTAACAAGTCAAATAACTTATTACCATTATTGGACTTGAATATAACTTATGTTTATTATTAAAAATAATGTTAATGAATTCAAATTATTTTAAAAACACATGCTTCATTCTTTATGTTAGCTTCATATATTTGCTGAAGTATTTTTTTTATAAAGTCTTCTTTACTATTTAAGCTTTTAAACTGGTCTCATACGTTAAATAGACAAATTAAGTTGGAGTCTATTATTTTCATTGTCTATATTATTAACAAAGTCTGGC
Organism: Hydra vulgaris; assembly: GCF_022113875.1. Taxonomy (NCBI): domain Eukaryota; kingdom Metazoa; phylum Cnidaria; class Hydrozoa; order Anthoathecata; family Hydridae; genus Hydra; species Hydra vulgaris. Next base: position 50,381,263 of record NC_061161.1, on the reverse strand, counting down.
TCCAATTTAATGATACATTAGAAACAATTCTTTAAAAATAGTAAATATCTTGTATTAGTCAACAAAGCTCTAAACAGAAGCACAGCACAGTTCAAGGAACATTATTTATATTCAGCCTATTAATATCCAAAAAATGGATACAATTAGCAATATATTTTTTTTTTTGAATTTGTTTTATAAATCATTTTATAGATCAGCGATAGTGAGAATTATGAAGCTATTCTTACTTTTGAAAAAAAGTTAAAAGAACTTATCAAGAAACACAGGTTATTATTAGTAAATTTTTTTTTACAGCTGTAGTGACATACATTTATGCCAATTTTTAATTATTGCTTTGTTAGTTTAGCTGCACTAACATGTATGCATTTTTCTTAATGCAGTAATATGATGATTTCACATGTAATAGTAATAGTAGTGAAATCTATATATCTATACTATTAGCAAATTAACCAGTTATGGCTTGGAGTAGTTGGATTTTATGGAGAAAGCTACTTCTCCTTTTTCCTCCTCTCCAAATTATATTTTACGATTTTACAAATTTTACAAAAGTTTTTATATCTTTATATAAAATTTTTTACCTATGCATACCTTTGTATATCTTTTTTATTTTTATAAACCATTTATTGAATTTTATACCTTTCTTACAGCTTTAATGATCTATATATGTATGGAATTGAATACTTAACTCACTATGGAATCCCAGTCAGGAGTATAAGGTAATCTTCAGTAATATATAATTTGTTATGTTAATAAATATTTTCATTAACTTCCTTTTTTTTTTGTAAGTTGATTTTCTAATTAATTTGAAGCATATATTGGGAGTCAGGTTAGGTTTGCTGGGGTTTAAGCCTTTGTAAAATATGTATTCAGAATATTTTTTAAAAACTCTTCACTTTTGAAATCATTTACTATACTGTATATAATATGATATATATAGCTTATAATATCTAATAAAAGTTATTTAGTTTTCACTATATATTATTCTTTTTTATTTATGTTGTTTAGTTTTTTATTTATTTTGATATAGTTATTTAATGAGGTCAGCAATAAATTGCACACCTTAAACCGTTAGCAGTTAGCGAAAAAAAATTTGACACTAAGGGGTTACTATAAAACATAAAAACTAGGTCGGCAATTTTTTGCCGACCTAGTTTCTATGTTTTATAGTTTTATATATAACTATATATATGTATATATAAATATATATATATATATATATATATATATATATATATATATATATATATATATATATATATATATATACATATATATATATATATATATATATATATATATATATATATATATATATATATATATATATATATATATATATATTCAATAAACTTTGTAATTTAGAGATGAATGTTTAATTTTTAATAAAAGAAAACATTTATCTATTTATTTATTTAAAATAAAGTTTAAAAATCTTTTTGATCTATTTTTCCTACTAAATTTAAAATAAATTTAAAAATGATATTTAGTTTTTCTAATTTTTCAGAATAAATAAGTCATTGCACAAGCTCAAAGTAAAAATTATTTTTTAAGTAGTACAAAATATTTCACTGTTAAAGAGTTGTACTCAAAAAACCTTTAAGTTTTCCTGCGTTAAAGACAGATTAATTGACTAGGTTTGTAAAGTTTTGTTTGGAACTGTGCAAAACCTTGGTATATTTTTGATGCTACATTGCATTATGCTTTTTTATGATCGATTTGTGCACACAAGGGTAACACAAATATTTTTGTACAAACCAGAATTACATTAAAACGTGTTCTTGCAAAATTTTTAGGCAACTAATACAAATTTAAGTTTCATCAAAAGAAATTTAGTTTTCTAAAAAACTTTTATCTCAACATTTTCTGTAAAAAAAAATTTAATATCGTAGTTAACATTTAGTATCATTTCCACCTTTTAAATTCAACTTTTGATATCTTCATTAATACAAATATTTTTGTCAAAACTTCAAGAATTTCATTAAATTTTCATTAAAAAATTCCTTTTTTTTTTGTTAGAATTTTTTTATGAAGAAACTATGAAATTAGCATTACTAGTAAATACTATTAATTAGAAAATGCTATTTAGTTTTACAAGCTAGACTATGAACCCTTTGTTACGGCTTAGGGTTTATTAATAGTAATGAGGCTATTGCTTAGTTGTTAAATAGTGTACTGAGTACTATCTATACTTGAGTCAAGTTCTTTATAAATTTAAAATGACTAAAGTACCTAAAACTAAAAAACACAAAAAACCATCGTCATCACCAAGTTCTCTAAACCTATCATTTACTAATATTCGTGGTCTTCGAAGTAACTTTTCTTCTGTTGAGTCTTATCTCTTGCAAAGTTCACCAGACCTACTTGCTCTTTGTGAGACTAATTTGAGTTCGGCTGTCCCATCTTGTGATTTTTGTGTTGATGGTTATCTTCCTTTAATTCGTAAAGACTCCAATAATCACATGCTTGGCCTGGGCATTTACATTCGTAAGAACTCACCCATTTGTCGTGAAACTAGGTTTGAATCTACAGACTATTCATTTATGTGCTTTCGTTTAGCACAACTTCACTCTATCGCCTTTCTCTTTGTTCTATATCGCTCTCCTTCATCCCAAGATTGCACTATTCTTGATGTTATTTCTGATCAAATTGACCAAGCCCTCTCTCTTTATCCATCGGCCAATATTGTCGTTGTTGGTGACTTTAATGCCCATCACACCGATTGGCTTGGCTCTAGTGTCAGTGACTCTGCTGGCGTTAAGGCCCTCAACTTTTGCCTTTCTCAATCTCTAACTCAAATAGTCAACTTTCCAACTCGTTTTCCAGACAACCCTAATCATTTACCTTCTCTACTTGACTTATGTCTTGTTTTGGATCCTAGTCAGTGCTCAATTTCTCCACATTCACCCTTAGGTACTTCTGATCACGGTTTGATCTCTCTAAAACTATTATCAAATTCTTCTACTTCATCAGAATCTCCCTATCATCGTACCACATACAACTACCTTAAAGCTGACTGGGACTCTTTCCGTGATTTTCTTCGTGATGGCCCTTGGGTAGAAATCTTTCGTCTTCCTGCTGACAAATGTGCTTCTTACATAACTTCGTGGATTCAGGCTGGCATGGAATCTTTTATTCCCTCTCGACGATTCCAGGTCAAGCCTCACTCTTCTCCTTGGTTTTCCTCACATTGCGCTGCAGCAATTTCTAATCGAAACCGTTACTTCCATATCTATCAGCAAAACAATTCTCCAGAAAACAGACATCTGTTCACTATCGCCAGAAACCATTGTAAAAAGGTTTTGTCTGACGCCAAAGCTCGGTATTCCCAGGTCATTAAATCTCGTATCTCATCACAAAAATTAGGCTCTCGAGACTTCTGGAGAATCTTTAACAGTATCAATAATAAGGGCAAATCTGTTATTCCTTCTCTCTTGTATGGTTCAGACTTTGTCACCTCACCTAAAGACAAAGCTGAATTGTTTGCTAAGAACTTTTCATCAATATCATCTCTTGATTCCACTAGTTGCGTTTTACCTGACATAGCCGTCAAACAGGTTGATCCCTTGCTTGACATTCGCATCACTTCAGCTTCTGTTTCTAAAGTAATTTCCTGCTTAGACTCTTCAACAGCTTGTGGTCCTGACAACATTCCTGTTGTAGTTTTGCAGAGGTGTTCTCCGGAGCTTTCATCCATACTTTCTAAACTATTTAACAAGTGCTTATCAGAGTCTTGTTTTCCATCATGCTGGAAAGCAGCATCTGTTATCCCTATTTTCAAAAATTCCGGAGAGCGATCTGATTCATCTAACTACCGTCCCATTAGTCTTCTTCCTGTCATAAGCAAGGTTTTTGAATCTTTAATCAACAAACACTTAATCTCTCATCTTGAATCAAATAACTTACTTTCTGATCATCAATATGGATTTCGGTCTTCTCGTTCTACAGCTGATGTGCTAACAGTAATAACCGATAGGTTTTACCGTGCATTAGATAGAGGTGGAGAGGTTAAGGCTATCGCACTTGACATTTCTAAAGCTTTTGATAAAGTTTGGCATGCTGGTCTTCTCCATAAGCTTTCTTCTTATGGTGTAGCTGGTAACGTCTTTAAGATTATTGAGTCCTTTCTTTCCAATCGTAGTATAAAAGTTGTCCTCGATGGACAACACTCTTCTTCACATCCTGTAACTTCAGGGGTTCCTCAAGGTTCAATCCTTGGCCCTATACTCTTTTTAATTTACATTAACGATCTTCCAGATATTCTCACATCTAAGGTGGCATTATTCGCTGACGACACTACCATTTACTCTTGTCATGATAAGAAGCCTACACTTTCTGATTGCTTGGAGGGGGTATCTGAGCTTGAAAAGGATCTCACTTCTGCTACAGCTTGGGGCTCACAGTGGCTGGTGAACTTTAATTCAGATAAAACTCAATTTTATTCGGCCAATCGTTATCGTAATAATTTAGATCTTCCTATATTTATGAATGGTAATGTACTAGATGAGTCATCTACCATTCATCTTCTAGGATTAACTCTTACTTCTGATCTTTCTTTTAAACCGTATATCAAATCCATTGCAAAATTAGCATCTGCTAAGGTTGCATCTCTTTATCGAGCTCGACACTTTCTTACTCCAGATTCTATTCTCTATCTCTATAAATCTCAAATCCGTCCCTGTATGGAATACTGTTGCCACATCTGGGGCGGATCTTCTAATGATGCTCTTTCTCTTTTAGACAAGGTGCAAAAACGAATTGTAAACATAGTTGGACCTGGTCTGGCAGCCAATCTCCAACCTTTGTCACATCGTCGTAATGTTGCCTCTCTTTCTCTTTTCTACAAATACTATAATGGGCACTGCTCTAAAGAGCTAGCGTCCCTTGTGCCATCTACTAAAATTCATTCTCGTGTTACTCGCCATTCAATTAAGTCTCATCCTTTTTCTGTGACTGTTCCTAAGTGCTTCAAAAACTCTATTCTTCTAGTTTTTTTCCTCGAACATCAGTTCTTTGGAATTCGCTTCCTTCATCTTGCTTTCCTCATTCATATAATTTGCAATCTTTTAAGTCATCAGTCAATCGTTATCTTGCTCTACAGATTTAGTCTTTTCTCTTCCAGTAACTTCCAACTCTTATAGTGGTTGCTTGCAGCCTTGTTGGAAGTGAAGATGTTAAAAAAAAAAAAAAAAAAAAAAACATATAATTTTTACAAATTTAATGCTTTAAACTATATAAAGATGGCATGGATAAGGAGACAGATTTATCTTTTTGCCAAGTCCCTTTAACTCATTGAGCTATGTCATCTGTTACCAGATAATTTTCACCAGTACTAGCTACTTTTTGTGTGTAAATGCATGAAATTATGGAATGTCATAACAGAAATTCATTATGGTAATAAACCCATTTGTGGTTTTCTTGTAGATAAAAATAAAAGTAATGATTTTTTATGGATTGGAAATAGTGAGTATATCCAATAGACTGCATCAGTAGATATACCTTGGCCTATTATGGATATACCATGTTTTACTTTATGATTGTAGTGTATTCAAACAATTTGACAGAAATGTTGACTGGACCAAATGTTGTTCAGACAATACCCCTGTCACAGTCTTACAAAAGTGTATTTGAGAACTGAATTGTTTTTTCCTTCCTGCTAGATAATGACATACTTGGTTCCAATTTTTAAAAGGTTATTCTGACCTTTCTAAATATCACCTAATAACTCATTACTTAAGCAATTAGAGATTTTAAAAGTACTCTTCATTTGCTTTCTATATTCTTATTTCAGTTTCTATTTTCTATAAATCTTTTATCATGCTTAAACAGAATACTGTTGTCATTTATAAGTTGGTTTTAATGAGGTCTTAAATCTTAATCTTCTACTCTTTTAAACAAGATCCAAAAGACTTTTTAAACTCACATGGTTGCTGTTCAAACAAGATATCATGATTTGTTCAATCAACCCAAAACCAATCTTATATGACTTGTCATTTAGAAAAGTTGCATCCTTTTGTTGTAATTGTTCCTTCATGCTCAAAAATCTTTTATTGATCTAGTTTTTTTTCCACAATCATTGATGCTTGAAATTCTCTCCCAGGTTTTCTGACTCATATATCATACATTTTTCATGTCTTTTATGCCGCTTTCTTGGTTTGCCTTGATTTATTTAATTTCTTGCATTACCTCGATTTATTTAATTTTTTGCTTTGTCTTGTTGAGACTGAATGTGTTATATTAAAAAAAAGTTATAGTCTATATTGTCTCCAATTATTATTTTTATTGTTGTTGTTTTTGTTCTTGTTAAAAATTCTTTAAATGCTTATATATTTATAATTTAATAAATTATTTAAAAATTATTTAAATAATTATCTAAAACCATTATATAAAAAAATTATAAATGATTTTTTTTACACTTTTCAAACTTGAGCAAACAAGTTAGAGAGTTCTTTTTCTTCTGCTTTTTTATAATCTCTAATCTCAGAATGTATTTTAATATTTCCTAAATCTTCAAAAAAATCTTTTTCCTAAGTGTATTAAAATAAAAAAAAGACATTAAGATTTTAATACTTATAGTTTATTTAAAGTATAATTAAATAGAAACTTTAAAAGTTAATTAGAAACTTTGAAAATTAAATAGAATATTTGTTAAACTTTAGTTACTAAGTTTAAAGAACAGCACTATTTTGCAATTAAGTTTAATGAATAACTGTTCACTATTTGTTTAATAAAAACACTATTTGCCAAAGCCTAGTATTGTTGCAAATTTTGATTCATACTTTTCTTGGTATCGAGTTCTTGCTTTAGGCTATTCATGGATTTTATTTAGACCTTGAGTAATTCTCTTACTATTCAAACCCAATTTTTTAATTTATTTTCATATTTTATTTTAATTCACATCCCCAAGGCCATGAAGGCCACTACACATGAGGAGGCTACTTTTAGTTGTGGTTATACAACCCTCTCTCAAGTTCCCTTTTTAGTTAAAACTGCCACCATTTGATTTGATCAATAAGCTTGTCTGCTGATAAAATCACACATTTCTCTAGTGTCTTTATATAGGAGTGTTGGTTCACCTTGTATGAATGTAAACACACCTGCTCTGTTAAAATAAAAGCAGCCCCAAATACCAACACTTTCATTACCACCTTTCAACCTGGGTACAACAGCAGTTATTGTACCATTATTTATATAAAGTTAATTTTATCACTGAAATTTTCTTAGTTCCAATTTTTCAAAAAAAAAAAAAAAAAATTGTGAGAAATTTTCTCTCCTTACACTACTTCACCTTGTGAGCCAATCTTTGACTGTCGCTTTTCTTACACCTGCATAAAACTATTACTCTGGTCATCTTAAGCAATTTTATGCAATCTTTAGTGGGAAATTATCTAACATAACATAAGTTAATAAAATATTTATGAATAGCAGTTGGGTTGAACAGAAAGTTGAATAAAAATAATTAAAGTTTTTTTTGTTGTTGTTTAATTATAACGTTTTCCATTATGATATTTATATTGCATTAATAAAACTAAATAAAAAAAATAACTTGCTTGACATGTTGTACTTTTTGAACTTGCTATTGACATGTTGTTGAACTTGCTATTGACATGTTGTAGTTTTCTTTTTGTACCAAAAAAAAAAATTGCCATAAAAAAACTCTAAAGCAAATATAATTACTTTTTTATGTTTAAAAAAAATTATATTTTACTGCGCATTTTATGTGTATGTCTGTGTGTGTACGTGTGTGTGGAATATAATAGTAACTTGTGATATATTATGTACAGTATAGTATGGTAGATAAAGTCACACTTAATGAAGAACAAATTTTTGAAAATTTTTTTTTTATAATAAATTATGTTAAGGCTTTGGATTAAAAGTATAATAAGTTAGTTGAAATTGTGCATAAGTAATAACAAATATTAGTTAAAAAATAAGTTTAAATAATAAAACTATAGGTAAATAATTATATGATAAAATATTTAGTAACATGGGTAAATTAATTAAAATATAAATGTTTAGGTAATAAACTAAATTATTTAAACTAAAATACTTAAATTTAGTAGAAATCTTTTTGAAAACCTATGTAAAATAATTTAAACTTATTACAGTCATCTCTGTTTAATCAGCGCTTTCGCATTATCTGTATAAATTAGTGTAATTAGCATAATAAAATTGACTTGTTGACATCATCACAAACTAATCAGAAGCTAATAATGTTTATGTATGTGTGATATAGATATGTTAATTGGTTGTAGCCTAGTACTTTTCAAATATTGAGGAAAATAACCTCAGCTTTAAAAAATATAAAAACCTAATAAGTTTATTTCTTATTTCTATTAATATGGCCACATGCAAAAACTGCTACCTAACCATAAGCAAATTGAATTTGTTCAAGAAAAAATTACTTTTCTAAGTATTTCATCATTTGAGGGAGCCTTCAACAAAAAAAATAAGTTACTTCTGTTGAAAATTTTTAAAACTTGGTTTGTATGTTTCAATGATCTTGTATTGTAACATGTTTCGGATTAACTGGGTAATTATTGAAGACCCAACATACAACTATTATGTGATTGATTACCTATGTAATAATTTTAAAGTACTCCTAAATTAAAGATTGATGAACATTTTTCTAGTTCAATAAACTAATGACTCTCAGTCATTAGATGGTAATAATTCAGAATCGGAAGAGGATGCAGATTCAGTCAACCTTGTTATATACAAGTTTAACAATGTCAGTTTTTATATAAATGAATATAAAAATAAACGCTTGCTATTCTCATGAAATCTCTTATTTCATCACAAAAATTAGGCTCTCATGACTTCTAGAGAATCATAATAGTATCAATAATAAGGACAAGTCTGTAATTCCACCTCTTTTTATGGTTCAGACTTTGTCACCTCACCTAAAGACAAAGCTGAATTGTTTCCTAAGAACTTTTTATCAATATCATCTCTTGATTCCACTAGTTGCGTTTTACTTGATATAGCCGTCAAACAGGTTAATCCATTGCTTGACATTCGTATCACTCCAGCTTCTGTATCTAAAGTGATTTCCTGCTTAGACTCTTCTACAGCTTGCGGCCCGGACAAAATACCTATTATAGTCTTGCAGAAGTGTTTTCCGGAGCTGTCATCAATCCTTTCAAAACTATTCAACAAGTGCTTATCAGAGTCTTGTTTTCCAGCCTGCTGGAAAGCAGCATCTGTTATTCCTATTTTTAAAAATTCTGGAGAGCGATTCGATTTGTTGAACTACCGTCCCATAAGTCTTCCTTCTATCATAAGCAAGGTTTTTGAATCTTTAATTAACAAACAGTTAAACTCTCATCTTGAATCTAATAACTTACTTTCTGATCAATGGTATGGATTTCGATCTTCTCTTTCAACAGCTGATTTGCTAACAGTAATAACCTATTGGTTTTATTGTGCATTAGATAAAGATGGAGAGGTTAAGGCCATCGCTCTTGACATTTCTAAAGCATTTGATTAAGTTTGGCATGCTGGTCTTCTCCATAAGCTTTCTTCTTATGTTCTGGTACCATCTGGTAACATCTTTAAGATTATTAAATTCTTCCTTTCCAATCTTAGTATAAAAGTTGTCCTTGATGGACAGCACTCTTTTTCTTATTCTGTAACCTCAGGGGTTCCTCAAGGTTCAATCCTTGGCCCTATACTCTTTTTAATTTGCATTAACGATCTTCCAGATATTCTCTCATCTAAGGTGGCATTGTTTGCTGATGATACTACCATTTATTCTTGTCATGATAAAAAGTCAACACTCTCTTATTTCTTGGAGGGAACATTTGAGCTTGAAAAGGTTCTTACTTCTGCTACCATGCTGTAGCAGAAGTAAGAGCTTGTAAGAGAAGTAAGGCTCACAGTGGCTGGTAAACGTGTTCAGATAAAACTAAATTTTTTTCAGACAATCTTTATTGCAATATTTTAAATCTTCCTATATTTATGAACGGTAATGTACTTGGTGAGTCATCTACCCTTCTAGGATTAACTCTTACTTCTGATCTTTCTTGGAGACCATATATTAAATTCGTTGCAAAATTAGCATCTGCTAAAGTTGCATCTCTTTATCGAGCTCGACACTTTCTTACTCTGGATTCTATTCTCTATCTCTATAAATCTCAAATTCCACTTTGTATGGAATACTGTTGCCATATCTGGGGCGGATCTTCTAATGATGCCCTTTCTCTTTTAGACAAGATGCAAAAATGCATTGTAAGCATAGTTAAACCTGCTCTTGCAGCCAACCTTCAACCATTATCACATCGCTGTAATGTTGCTTCTCTTTCTCTTTTCTACAAATACTATAATGGGCACTGCTCTAAAGAGCTAGCGTCTCTTGTGCCATCTACTAAAATTCACTCCTGTGTTACTCGTCATTCAATTGTCATCCTTTTTCTGTTACTGTTCCTAAGTGCTCCAAAAACTCTTATTTGTCTTATTTCCATGAACATCAGTTCTTCAGAATTCGCTTCCTTTATCTTGCTTTCCTGATTCATATAATTTCCAATCTTTTAAATTGTCTGTCAATCGTTATCTTACAATCTTCATCTTTTCTCTTCCAGTAACTTCCAACACTAATTAGTGGTTGCTTGCAGCCTTGTTGGAAGCGAAGATATTTTTAAAAAAAAAAAAAAAAGATACAAATCAGACTAATTGGTCTATATTTAATAGCTTTTGATCTGTCTCCTTTTTTTGCCTGTGTAAATGTTTTATTAAATACAAAATACAGTGTTTAACCATATTATTAGTTACAGTTTCTTTTTTCTTCAAAAAAACTACAGTTATTTATGGATTTTAAATAAGTTTAGCCTCTGCAATCTTCAGAATTTAAATATTGACAATAGTTTACTACATTTTTTTGAAGTTGTAACATTTTAAAATGAGGCATCAATTTTTTGATATTGATAAGCTAGAATGTAGCAAAATGTGCAAAAAACAGGTTTTGCATAATTTATAAAAAAATGTTGTAAGCATGGAAGCACATGATTAACAAATAATTTTTTTGTTAAATGTTTAGTGCTTTTATGGTTCTGACTTTTGAATTCACATTATGTTTTTAACACATTTGAACTTAGGTACGTAAAAATAGAGAAAAAAAATTTTATTAATTTCTCTGTGATAAAAGTAGACAGAATCAATGCTAAACTTGGTAAGAAAATACACAAGAGGCGGAAAATGGGGAAGACTAAACATCACTACACCAAGAGATGAACTGACAATTCACAAACATAACATGTAATAACATAATAGCATTAAATATTATATACAGCATATGCTAAGAAGGAAATAAGCAGTGTTTGCCACAAGTTAGCAACTTAATGTTAAAAAACTTTTTAAGTTGTGAAATTTTTAAATAAATAGTTAAAAATAGTAATGTTTTATTTTTTAAAGAAAAATATTTATTCTAGAAACTCTGAAATTAATATAAACATTTAGCATAAGAATATGTAAAATATCTTCTTTTTTTTTTTATAGATGATATTGTGTTTTTTGTTTTAATTACAATGATAATTATACTTTCGTAAGAAAAATACATTTAACATAAGAATATGTAAAATAACTTATATTTAAATGTGATTATTTTCACTAGTGTAACTAATAGTTTAGCCACCCATGGTATAAATGAATCTTCTATGTGGCTCAAAGGATGGAACAATGAAACATGGATAGATAAAATGCTGATGAAATGAATACTAAAGACAAATAATTTTTAAAATTGCGCGTGCTATCTTATTTACCGCAAGTACGCAAAAAAGTTCTGTCCATTTAGTCATCATTTTTTATGTACTTTTGTTCTAAACAGAAAATTATTATAAACCTTCATTTCCAATGTCTTCTTTTGTTACACTTTAAAAAAATTTTAATTCATTTTTTTTTTTAAATAAAGATTCAAGTATTGCATATTAAAAATAAAATAATTTTTTCAAGCAATTCATCATGTCTTTATTGTCTTTTTTTAAAATCTTTTAAAAAAAAAAAAATCTTTTTAAAAAAACAGACAAAGACTTCTTTATCGTTCTTTTATTGTTCTTCTTTTATTCTTTTTTATCTTCTTTTTCTTTTTCTTCATCTTCTTTTTTTTCTTTATTGCATTGAAAATAAATGTAAACTTTTGACTCATTGCTGTAATGTTATGTCTATTTATTTTCTGAACGTCAACTTACTATTACGCTCAAACAAGCTTTTTTTTTACAACTTGTCATTCTCTTAAGTTACAGATTTTAATTCACATATGTTTTGGTTTAATTCTTCATACTTAAATTTTAGTTCTTTTTTTTAAAAAAACTTTTGGCTAGCTGCGTCTATGCGGGTTGAGTCTGCCTTCAAGTTTTTTTGCAATAATTCCAATTTGCTTTTGGAATCTATTTTTATTTCTTTAGTTTTTATAGTTTGTTGTTTACTTTCAATATTATTAGAGCGGAACTGCTTAATTGTGAAAATGATGTTGACTTTTGTGTGAAAGTGTATTGTCTACGACGAGCTTTTAAGGTAATCTGTATGTACTGTTGATTTCATTTAACTTTTTTTTAAATTATAAGTTGTTATCTTTAGGTTTTGAGATGTGTGTTGCCACCACCAGCAACTTTATCATCATCATCAACATCATCAGCATCAGCATCAGCATCATCATCATCATCAATGTCATCATCATCATTGTCATCATCATCATTGTCATCATCATCATTGTCATCATCATCATTGTCATCATCATCATTGTCATCATCTTTATCATCATCATCAACATCATCGTCACTGTAATTTTCATAAAAAGTAAACATAAATTGGTTTCAGCCTAAAATTGTTAACATATAAATATAATATCAAAAGTTTCAGTATATATATGCAAAATATACATTTGGAGTGAATAAAAAAAAAAACAATTACTTTTAAATTTTTATTGGTTTTGCTTAAATTTTTATTTACGTAAAGCTGAGCAGTTTACTCCAAAAAATTTTATTCACCTAAAGCTGAGCAATTCCAAAAATGCTGAATAATTGCTCAGTCTTACGTGGATAAAAATTTGCCCGAAATCACTAAAAATTATATTCACATAAAGTTAATTAGTAGTTACTCCAAAAACGCTGAGCAAAAGCATTTGCTTTTTTTATTCATTCAGCCTTATGTTTTTCTTTATAAAAAAATTATAGTTTTTAATTAATAATTTTCATAGATATGCAAAAAAAGAATTATTGTTTAATTTCTACAGTTATAAAAAAGATCAAGATACCATTTTAGTTTTTTTTTGCTTTTATTAGATCTGCAATTACTTTTTGGAGGTTTGTTTTGTTTTTGGAAGTGAAATTCTCTGACATATTCAAGATAAGCACTTCCCAGTATTACTAAATAAATTTATTTTTAGTAACTTTCAACCATTATTTTCAAAATAACTCATGAACAGCTCCTCCTATGTTTTTGTTCTTTGTTACTTGTTTGAGCTACAAGCCAGCTTCATTATCATTAAGAATTTTTAGACTGTTCCAAATGATAAAATGTGTTTAAAGTAGTTTAAGTGTTTCTTACTCAGTAATTTTTTGTTGTAGTACAAATCAGTTACTTCTAATGATACTACTAATAATAATAAATTGAAGTTTGAAAGAATAATTTTAAAAAAGTTAAACAAAAAGTAAAGACACACACCTGATGAGAGACATCATTGCAGCTCTTGTGCACCCTGAAATATAATTTGTGGTTGCAATCCTTTTCTTGCAATGGGGGATCACTGTATTTCCACTACTTAATCCTCATTGGTTGATACAACACAAACATTTTTACCTTTACCCCCTCTCTGATTTTAGATATTGTTAAAAATTATGAATATTCACCAAATCCATCTTATTCTCAAAAAATTATACTAAAAATCTAGTTAATTTACCGTGGGTCCCATGATAAGCTTAGTTTTTAGAAGAGAATTTCTTAAAGTTGGCATTAAAACAGTCTTCCAATTTGGTAATCCCTTCATCAATACACTTTGCCATTATAAGCCTAAGCTGCCTTCGAATAATCATCCAGGAATGTACCAGTTTGATCTACACAAATTCAAGAGCATAAGAGTATTGTTGCAAAAGCCTGGGATACATCTGGAATAGTGGAGCAAACACAACATTGTAATGGTACAGTATGCTTGGAGAACCTGAAAACATTTTCTGTTTCATTTTTTAATTTTACAAAATGTGCAAACCACTTTTTGTAAAATTAAAAAATGTTTAATATCTGATGTTGCAATAATATCATTTTGTTATGTTCATAATAATTTTTTAAATAGTTTTATTAGATAATTTATTAGATTTTTGATAATGGCTATATGAGCTGAAATATCACATGAAAAAATATACCGTATATTATGTTTTAATGCTTATATTATTATTATACATACTTTTAAAAATGTCATTTAAAGTATGTAAAAGCCAAACTATCTTTGTTTTTTCTAAAAGTGTTGGCATGCAACAATAAGTTTATGTAAAAATATATAATATTTGTTCAATACGAGTTCATAATTTATTTATTGTAGTTATTTGTTTTTCAAGTTAGACAAGTTTTATTAAAAGAAAAATTCTTCTATTTTATTTGAAAAATACAATATTGCACAAAGAAAACTCTAAACAATTATATAAGTAACATGTCTAACAGAGCAGCTCTTAAAAATTGGGTGTTCAAATCCTGCAGCTTTCACGCAAATGATTTAGGAGAAGTTACTGTAAAAGTTACTTGCTGTAAAACTTGCAGATCTTTTGAAATTACACACACATTAAAATACAGACTGCTAAATTAGCAACAGAAATGTTCATAAACGAAACAGCAGTCATAAAACAGAATAACATTTCAGATCATACTTTATGTTCCTCATATGCATGTGGTAGCTGTCTTGAGATTAAGTGAAGCTAAGAAAAAATTTCTTGATTCTAAAATTCTAAAAATGAATATTTTAACCAGGGTTGGCGTCAAATATTTATTTGTACTTGTATTTAATAAAAATAGGCAAATTAAAATAAGTTTAAAAATATACTTATTTATGTTGTATTTGATGAAAAATGTTCTTAAATATTTGTGTTTGTATTTGGTAAAAATGTATTTGCAATTCCATAAAGTAGGTTAACCAGTGTTGTTTTTATGTGGAAGAGGCTTTTTAAAAATTGTGATTTTTTGAAGAAAAAGAATCTGAAAATAAGTTTAAGAATAGTGGATTTCAAAACCACTGCAAATTTAACAAACATTAAACATGAACAACTTTTAACATGCGCGTTTTAAGTCATTTATTATATTTCAAGTTAAAATTATTTCTAAAAACAATCTGTGTTATAAACAATTAAACGATTAAATCTTACTATAAAATCTGCATCAAAGTTTATTTTAAATTTATAGATAATGGATTAGAAGTTATGAGAGATCATAACTTCAAGTTAAATCGTGTTAAAAAGGGAGTGTCCCAGAAACTCTTATTATTTACGAGAAATTCCTACCACTGCTTTGAGATAACGCTTATATGCTTAAAGTCGCACATCTTGAAGATGTAAACTTTTATTATTTTATTTTAATTTTTATTTCTAACTCTTTTTGCATTTGATCTTAATGTATTAATTGGTCTTTCATCACATGCAGGTAAAAGAGCTTGCTTGTGGTGTAATGGCGAATGTAAACTTTATAAAGGAACTCTTAAAACTACTGTTGATCTTGATTCCTTTTATGAAGCATATATTAAATATGGATCCATCAGTTCTTCTATGAAGGTATATAATAATATTTTGAACAAATGTCTAGTAAATATCTTAACACGGATAAAAATACTTTACTAGAAAATTTGAACACCTCCATTATTTTTGCGAAATGTTTTTTTCAAAAAAGAATCTTTTAAAGACATAAACTAAACCAAAATTAATCAATAAATTTCATCAAAAAATATTTTGGCATACAGGAGTTGTGGCTATGTAAAATTAACAACCCTTCATTTTTTTTGAGGGAGTCCAGAGTTGTTTTTTTCACTCTTAGCAAGTGAAACTATTCTTAAAAATGATTAAATCATGTTAGCAGGACCGGATTTACATTTTTGGTGGCCCTAGGACGAGTTATGTTTTGGAGCCCTTTTTATAACTAAAATTTTCTGTTTTTATGACATTTTATATTGGAACTGAGAATGTGTGAAAAAAACAACTATGTAACGCATGATATAAAAATAATTAGTATATTTTAATTTCCATTTTTAGTTAATTTTAACAACAATTTCAAAAAATTCTGACATTTTTTCACCATATTGGGACCCCTATAATTGCGGGGCCCTAGGACGCGGCCTAGTCAGCCTATTGATAAATCTTGATAAAAATGATAAATGATAGGTCTTGATAAAAATGATAAATAAAATGATAGGTCTTGATAAAAATGATAAATGATATATAAAAATGATCAATATGACTGACTATTGTAGAGCATTTGTTAATGTAGCAGTTTTTTGACCATTTTTACAGTCAATCGTTTCCAAAGTCAATTGTTTTGAGCAGATTTGTGATGCATGCTTTTTTCTCAACAAAATGGGTTTCGCAATTTATTAGAGGATTGTTTGATTCTAGAAACATTACTGTTCATTTTCAGGAATTTGTGTTAAGAGAAATGAATGAACTTTGGTTTCAAAGAATCTTAAAAACCATTAGTTGTATTTACTTTTCGAAAAAGGTCATCTAGCATGACCCTTGCTTACATGGTGGGTACCACATATCTGGAAAAAAAGTTTTCTCTTGAGGTATATTAATCGGGTCTCAAAAAGAAACAGAAATTTATATGCAAAAAACAAAATTTTTCAGAGAATTAAACTTTTGTTATTTTTTTTTGGTGTGCATATAGTGAACTATTGATTTTAGTTTTTCTATAATTTTAGAGATATTCTTAATAAATATGATAAACAGCTTAAACCTGACCTTAAGAAACTAGATTTATAATCATATCTAAGGGATATTCTTTAGTTCATGTTGTTTTCTATTGGATAAAAATTAGTTTATTCAGTTAACTGCGTTACATTTTATTCAATAGACTTTTAGTTTAAACACTAATTAAAAACTCTTCCTATGTAAGAATTTGTACATAAAAAAGGGTTGGTTTTTAAAAAGAATAGTTTTCAAACTAATAACACTAAGTATAACTATTTCTATTAAATTTGGAGCTTCCAATTTAAAGAGTAACAAATGTGGTAAACGACTTTCTCTT
The DNA here is from genome assembly GCF_022113875.1 of Hydra vulgaris. Lineage (NCBI taxonomy): Eukaryota > Metazoa > Cnidaria > Hydrozoa > Anthoathecata > Hydridae > Hydra > Hydra vulgaris. Next base: position 50,364,058 of record NC_061161.1, on the reverse strand, counting down.
CAAATAGTCATGGAACCGCAAGTCTCTTTTGAACTTTCTGACAATGCGACAAAAAAACATTGTTTTACAATTTGAATTGGACTAAATGGAAGAAACTCTGTTGCCTTCAACAACTAGTTCTAAAACTAGATAATCTTGAAATTATTAACTTATTATTATTACAACACTTGCAAACTCTTAAAAAATTAGTTTTAACTTTAGTAACAAAGCATTATGGGTTGTCTTTTGGGACCAAATAGTTCTAATAGTATGCAACATCTAAGGAAATATATTACTTTTGCATTAATGATTTCAAACAGCTTTATTAAAAAATTAAAAAACAGCATTAAATAAGTTTTTTTAAGTCTTTTACTAAGTGTCACACTAGAAAAAAATAACTGACAGTAAATAACCTGAAAGTTTTCTTTAATAAACTTATTTATTCTGATTTAATTTACTATTAAAAGTTTTATATTTTTTTAAAAATTGTTATAGTTAAAATGATTATAACTTTCTTATGCATTGCTAAATGTTCTTAAATAATTGCGAAGATTGTGTCCATTTAAAAACCAAGCCAGTGCAAATTCTTTATTGATATATAAATATATATATATATATATATATATATATATATATATATATATATATATATATATATATATATATATATATATATTTATTTGCATTCACTCCCAACAAGGCTGCAAGCAACCACTATTAAGTTTGGAGTTACTAGGAAAAAAAGAACAGAGTTATACAGCAAGTATACGGTTGACAGAAGACTTGAAAAGTTGAAGGTTGTATGAGTCAGGAAAACATGAAGATGGGAGAGAGTTCCAAAGGATTGAAGTGCGGGGAAAAAAACTAGATAAATCTGTCCCTGCATGCTCTAAAAAAAAGTTTTTAGAGCATGCAGGGACAGATACAGTAAACAAATGAGACTTAGATGAATGACAAGTAAAACGAGAATGAATTTTAGTTGATGGAACTAGAAATGATAACTCCTCTGAGCAGTGACCATGATAGTATTTGTAGAAAAGAGAAAGAGATGCAACTTTATGACGATGGGAAAAAGGCTCAAGCTTAGCAGATAGTCCAGGTCCAACAACATTTACAATGCGTTTTTGGACCTTGTCAAGAAGAGAAAGTGTATCGTTAGAAGAATTAGCCCAAATATGACAACAGTATTCCATTATTCATATATGGTTTCTATGAAAGGTCAGTAGTAAGCGATAATCTAAGAAGACGTAAAGAGGAGGACTCAGTAAGAGGATTGCCATTCATTAATATAGGAATGTTGACCATATTACGGTAGTTGTTTGCAATAAATAACTGGGTTTTGTTAGAGTTGAAATTCACAAGCCACTGTGAACCCCAATCTATTACTAAAGTGAGATCGTTTTTTGTTTTTTTATTTAATTTTCTTATTTCTCCAATTTTTTTTTATTATATTAAACTTGTTTAAACTTTAGTGCTATTTTCTTTGCTTTAATTTTAGAATTAATTTTTATTAAATATCAGGTGGACACGGAAAAATCCGGTCAACTTTAAATTGAGATTTCTCTAAAACCATAAATGCTTTTTGTTTCAATTTTTTTATTATTAAATGTGTTTACATAAATTAGAGTTTCAACTTAATTTTAAGGGGCTTGATGGGTTGCTTGGCAAGAAATTGAACTTTATAGCGGGTTGATGCCATCATTTTACAGATTTTTTCTTTTTTCACCATATTTGTGGCATTAATCATCTTTTTTTGGAAGTCCTTTTTATTATTTGTTAGTCCACATGTCTTACGAAGAACTCCTTTAACTATTGCCCAAAAATCTTCAATCTTGCGCTCTTCAGGACAATTTGGAGGATTCGCATCTTTAGGAACAATTTTCACATTATTATCTCTGCGCCACTGTAAAACTTTTTTAGAATAGTGAGAGGCAGCAAGATCCGGCTAAAAGAGACATCGGTATTTGTGTTTTTTTATAAAAGGCAAAAGTCTTTTTTGGAGGCATTCTTTGATGTAGAGATTAGCAGTCAAGGTCTGATTTAGATTTCTTGCTATTGAACGTAAAATCGACTTTACCTTTTTGGATTTATGGAAAGTTTTTTTTCTTGCACTTCCAAGTTTTATTTCGAAGCTATGAGTAGTCTTGTTTATAATATCTATGACTGTAGATTTTGGGACATTTGTGCGTTTAGCAAACAAGCGATAGGAAGTCGATGGATTTTTGCAAAAAAAATTCACAACTTTTTCACGCACCTTAACTTGTTTCCAAAACATTTTGCAAATCATCAATTTGTAAACAAAAGTTTATCAATACCATTTAAGATAAGGAAGTAAGGTTTAGTTTAAAAAAAAAATTAAATAAAAAGCATTTATGGTTATGGAGAAATCTCAATTTAAAGATGACCGGATTTTTCTTTGTCCACCCAATAATTTAAAGTCATTTCTCAAATTTTTTTAAATTAAAAAAAATCAAACCTATTTTACAAAAATTTTACACTCTATTTTGTGAATAAATGTATACATAATTGCATAATCAAAGCTGAAAGTTTTTGTAAAAAAAAAAAAACTACATTTGATCATTTATTAAATCATTTAAAAGAGTTGAAAATTTTTATTTTGTTTAAAATATTGTTTAGGATTTATTAACTAACTCTGATTGTCGTTGTTGGTTTATTAGTTCTGGAAAAGAAGTTATGGTTTCTTTGTTAAAGCAAGCTAACCATGTATGTGTATCTATTGTATTATTTATGTACTGTGTACAGTACAAAATTTATTTAGAAATATTAAATAAGGGTTGTTTTTCAGGAAAAAAAAAAAATGCAAAAAGTCAGCAATTTACATTTGTTTGTATGTGCAAATAATAGCGCCTAATGTAAAATGATGTTTTTTATAAAAAGATTTAATTGAATGTATGTTTGAGCTTTTTGATTCAGTTTTCATTAGATTTAAACTTTTAGGATTATAATTGTTTCTCTGAAAATTATGATAGTATGCTTGATTATTGCTCAGACTCCAATAACTGGGAATGTATTGAGGAAGAGCTATCTTCAAGAGGAGTGAGTTTTTCTTAATTTCAAACTGGTCAATATAAAAAGGAACTTGGATTAAAAAATTTCTATATGATTTTTAAAACAGGTTTGCACCCTTAATTTCTACGATGTTGTGCTTGATTTTATGATTATGGACTCTTTAGTAGATTTGGAGAATCCACCCTATTCTGTTACCACCGCCATCCAAAATAAATGGCTCTCTACAAGATTCAAAGAAACGGTTTGGTTATTTTAAACAAGATTTTCATTACTTTAAAATTTAAATTATTATATAACTTAATCTATGATATTTATTCAATATTTATAATTATTATCATATGATAAGATTGTATATGATAGTATGATAAGAATCGTGTTTTTAAAAGTATTTAAAATTGCACCATAGTTCTTTAAGATATACTTAAAACATAAGTTTTAACAAAATTACAACTTAAATTACAGGAAAAAAGACTGACAAAGTTAAAAATTAGTCTTTAATATTGAGTTTTTACATTTAGTACATTTAACTCAATATGGAAAATAAAACATTTTTAAAATCTAAAAAATATTTTAATTTATTATTAAATTTTAATTAAATTTATGTTAATTTTTCAAGTTCATATTTTTTTTTAAGTACAGTATGTAAGCAATAAATGTTAGATGGATCTTGCAATTCTCTAATAATTTTAAAATGGGTAAGTAAAAAAAAAAACTGTAAAACTTTATAAAAAATCATGTTTTTAAATAGTTCATTAAAGGTTATGTGGCATAAAGTTTTAAAATGGGTAAAATAATATATTGATGTATATCATTAAAAAGAACTTAAAATCAATATTTCAAAAGAAAAAAAAAATTTATCTATTTTTTGTGGCGATTCTATAAAATATTACAAAAAGCAAAACTCTAAGTTCAAAAAAACAAAAAATTAAAGTTAAGTTATTCCACTTTAAAAATCCTGTAGTTAATATAAAGTTCTAAAAAATGATAAGGTACAGAATCTAGTTGAATAAAACTCTTTAGTAAATGCTAGATATGCGCATACATCGGTAGTAAACCAATTATTTTTTGATATAATTTTTGTTATAATTGAAAATAACAGACTGAAAACAGACCTAAAAAGGCTCAATATGGCTGATTATTATTCAAAATGTTAAAAAGTTGACAATAAATTTTGTTATGCTATCATTATTAAGTTTACAAGCATTAGCTACATCTAGTGGTCTTCCACAAAGTACGTAAGCAGGTATAAGGAGGAGGGTTTACCCAAAAACGTACGAATGCATACAAGTGGGGACATTTGTGTTGAAAATTGTGAGTAATTACGCGTACATACTTTATGGGTGACCCCTACTGTTAAACTGAGTGTTAAAGATTGTGAGTAATTATGCGTACATACTTTATGGGTGACCCCTACTCTTAAACTGAAATGTACACTGACGTGTACTACTTAAACGCTGTTAAATTGGATAGGCACTCCTGTCAAACCCCTATTCTGACATTGAGCATTCTATATGTCAAATAACTCTAATTTATAAGGGTATATAGTGATAAACTTATTTGTATCTGCTGAGGGTTTGGATTTTGGTCTGATAGTCTTGCAAATGAATGGATAATTTTTTTTTTAATGTTTGCAGACCTTAAATAAACATCAGAATACATCAAAATAGGAGTTTGACAAGAGAGCCTATTGTTGAATTGTTACAATAGTCTCCTTTTTTTTTACAGGCTTTATCTACAGCAATATGGGCAGTAATTAAAAGCAAAAAGAGTATGCTAAAGGTAAATATATTATTTTTATTAATATGGAACTTATATTTCTTATTGGAAAAAATTGTATTTTGTTTTTCTTTGTTAGTGCAAAACTAAAATAATTATATTTAGAATGCAAATGGCTTTTATGCAAAATTTTATGACATTTCAATGCATATTACTCCAGTGCTTGCATGGGGACTTTTAGGACCTGTAAAGGAGTTAAATCAGTTATGTTCATCGTTCAAGGTGAGTCTAACTTTAGTGTACTAAAGTTAATAGATTGCTAAGTCTGGTTTTTATTGTCTATATAGTTATTATATGTTGTGTGTGTGTGTATGTGTGTGTGTGTGTGTGTGTGTGTGTGTGTGTGTGTGTGTGTATAAAGTAGTTGTCAAACAATTAAACACTGCAATATAAAATATCTATTTCTTTTATTATTGCTATTAAGAAATTATAATGAAGATACACGCATATATATATATATATATATATATATATATATATATATATATATATATATATATATATATATATATATTTGTATGTATGTATGTATACAGGATGGCCAAAAAGTCATTCGGCCATTTAAATTGGAAATAACTTTTTTATTTTTTTTCTCAATTTTTTTTCTCAATTTTTACAAATTTATTGGAAATAAGTTTTATTTGATTTTGAAAATAACGTCCTTTAAATATCCACCATTTTGCTTTTCACAATGACGCGCTCTTTCTAGGGATTACTTTTCGTAATATTTCTTGGCAATGTCAGGCAAGATGTTTGGGCAGTAGCACCATATTGCTTCCACCATTTTTCTGCTATCCTCGACCGCAGGACACACGACATTCTCTCGCAAATTCTCTATATCTTTCACCATTGACAGTTAATGTGTTTTCTGCATCTTCTTCAAAGAAATACGGTCCAAAACTCTATCCTCATGTACTTCACACCAAACCGTTATTTTTACGGGATGTAGACAACGTTGGAGAACTATTTTTTGATTTTCTGTACCCCAAAATCTCATATTTTCTTTAAGATAACCGTTTAGGTGAAAATGGGGCTCTTCACTTATATAAGACTGTTAATAAACTCTGGTTCTTGCCTTTCCAATTCTCTAAAATGGATTGTTTCCGATAATCAGCTAATGCCGGCAGATTATCTGACAAGATAATCTTCTGAACTTGGTCTCCCAGCGCCTGGTAAATGACTCACAAATCTGTTAATTGGAAACCGCCAGACTAAGTTAACTATCGTTTGTTTACATGATGGTTTTATAACTCAAAAATTTCGAGGGTAAGTTTTTTTGCGAAAGCAAAAGATAAAATTTCAGATAAAATTCGATTTTTTAAACACGTTCGGTCGTGAATTTCTCCATGTTTAATTTCTAAAGAATACGCTTTAATCTGAAATTAAAAAATAAAATTTATTAGTTATAAAAAGTTAATTGAATTTAAAATGGTCTAGTGACTTTTGGGCCATATATATTTTTCTAACTTAAAATAGGATACAATGTTGGGGTTTCTTCGAGATATCTTCAACGTAGAAATAGTCAGTTATAAATCTGTTGAAAGTTTATCTAAAGATATATTTCGAATAGCGAAGCAAAGAAAAGAAGAATTGATTTTCAAACTTTAATATTTATATTTTTTATTTATACTATTTGAAAAATAGTTGAGTGTTAATTTAAAATATTTTTTATTGTTGTACAGCAGCATTTTAAGAGCTATGAAACTTGTAAATATATTCTATTCTAAAACTAAAATTGTTTACTTAGTTTATGTCTTTTTTTGCTATTAATCATGCTTTATTTTCGATATACCTTTTCTATACTTCGATAATCTTTAAACGTACTTATTTGATTTCATCCCAATTATCAATTTCACAGTGCAATATAAATAAAAGTATGGGTTTTGTTAAGCGTTTGGGTCTTCTCCGAAGTTGTTAAGCCACGATATGAAACGATAACTATCGTTTTTGTATTTTAAATAAACTTGTTTCGTATCTGTTTTTACGTGACAAAATAAAACTTGTTTAGTTTAGTACCAGTTTTATTGAAAACAATAATTTTTATATTTTTTTTGTCGTTTTGTATTGTATTATTTTAAGACACAGCATGGCCTACTTTAATTACACGGCCTAATTTGTTGAATTTTCCGTAAAAAATTAGGACACCAGTTTTTTCACATGTTTAAAAGTTTTTATTTATGGTTCATGTTGGCAATATAAATGTAATATTCTTATTATTTGTAAAAATACGGGTCTTTGTAAATCGATTCCATACCGATCTTTTCTATACTTTTTCCATATATATATATGTATATATATATATATATATATATATGTATATATATATATATATATATATATATATATATATATATATATATATATATATATATATATATATATATATCCTAGCTTTCCGGACATGTAAAATACCGGTCTTTACTGAACCTTTCGTTTCTATACTTTCACCAATCCTTTCATTATATTTTTTTCTTATTTTCTACAATATTTTTTAGTAAAATAATTCTGAAAAATTGCGTTAAGAGCAAAAATATTACTTTAAAGAGATAAAAAAACACACGCATCTTTTCCGCATATGTAGAGCTTATAAGAGATTTATAATTAGGTTTTTTTTTCTCCTAAACGCATATCATTGTTTGCTCAATGGTTTAATGCGCTGTCATCATTTTCGTTTCGGAGGGTTTAAGACCTCCCGTAATAAAATTTGATATTGTTTCAATTTTGCTTATATATTTATAGCAAAAAAAAATTATAATAATAAGCAAAAAAGATCTCTAACTGTTAAAATAAAAGTTTAAAGTTTTCTCATTTTACAGATTTATTATACACGGTTATTCCATACACTGCCTCCTAACTCAACCTATGCTTTAGACGTTTACACTTACAGACGTTTCTACGTAACGCTGTACAAATGGCAGAACTAAGAAGAACTTAGACTATTAAAAACTATAGGCGCGGCCTTAGCTATAAAACACTAAAAGATATAAAACTGGTGCAGATATTTCATTTCACAGATAAGAGTTTATATTTATTATAATAGTAATAAATAGTTTTAAAGAAATAACATAGTAATCACTATATTTAATCTTTATTTGAATATACCCCATAAAAATATATTCTTTATATTTTTAATAAAAGGAATTTTCCTAAAAAAATTAAACAAAATCTTATTTCTGCCACAAAGTGACGTCACATACGCAAAAGAACTTTTGGCTTCAGCGATATAGAAAAAAACCGCGTCTATCATATTTAATGGTCTAAGAAGAAGATGACGTAAATTTAGCAATCAAGAAATCAAGAGAGGGGCAAATCTAAAATCGAAGTTTCAAATTTTCTAGATGCATCCGACAATATGCTTCGTGGTTATTCAATCATGTCAATTTTTTGAAATACAATAACATAAATACCATAATTTAAAACAAAACAGCTTGAGCAAAAGAGACTTAATTATTAAAAAGTTTTTCTTATGTTACACACGTATAAAACTGGATAAAAAGTTATATAAGTGGATTTTTTACATTTCCATTTAACATATTTATTTTTATATTAGATGCTGTGCAGTATAGCTGCGCTTATTTAGAAAACCCACTTTATAAATTTTACTTTATGTTAGTTAATTACAATCGATATAAGACTATATAAAATAGTATAAGACTTTACAAAATGGTTTGTTTTTCAATTACATGAATAAATTCAATAGATCAGCAGCCGTATTCATATCTCTCCGTTAAACCTTGTGATAAGCTGTCAATTAATTAAAAGTAAATTGGCAGTTTTTAACGCCAGCGATATAATAAACTCGTATTCTTCGTTTGGTTAATGGCAGAAGTAAATTTAGTTACCGGAAGGCTGTTAACGCCAAAATTTAACCCTACTATACCCTACAGTTAAAACTGCAATCGGAGGAATTTTTTATTATATTTTAATATAAGAAAAATTATATAATAAATTTGATATAGTTTATAGCTTATTTGTTATATAATATATAGCTTATTTGTTGTAAAAGTAAACGTAATTGTTTACGCTTGTTTTGATTGGATACCATTTTTTATTTTGTCCGTAAATTCCATAAGCTTTTTGTTGACTGCTGCACTATGTTGAGTAGAACCTACTACATCTCTTTCCATACAGACACCAAATGAATTAATGTTTTGAATTCAATTTTCAGCTGGACAGGAACCATAAATCCTAATAAAGTCAGTTTATAGGTTTTCTTACATTCGCTTTCATGCAGCTTGACACCAAATTTACCTTCTGTGCCTCAAAGATGTGTATTCATCATGCATTAAGCTGAATTTATGTCCCATTCGAATTTTTTTGATAATTTCTTGTTTCATCACTTCTTTTTTATCAGAAAAATTTTGATGGATTAAATTCATCACAGTTGTTCACTTTAATCACTTTTAGGAAGATCGTTTCCTCTTTGTTGAATCGATGAGCGAATAAATTTATTGTTTGTTATCGTATTAATCAAAAAAACAGTTTTCATTTATATCGGTTTTGACGAAAAACGCGGTTTTTGGTACAAAACCTTAATTATAATCAAATGCAAAAGAAATTTCATTTTATTAGAACATTTGTTTTAAAATTTAATAAGTGTATAAATAATATGTATAAATGTTATATATAAATATACATACATAAATTATATGTATGTTAATTACATGCGCATCTGCATAGCATATATGGATTTATTTATGTATAAAAGCAAATATGCATGTACTTTGATTCATAAATAAACAAGTTTATGAATATATACATCCATATATATATATATATATATATATATATATATATATATATATATATATATATATATATATATATATATATATATATATATATATATATATATATATATATATGTATATATATATATATATATATATATATATATATATATATATATATATATATATATATATATATATATATATATATATATATATATATATATATATATACATATATATAAATGCGATTTTTGTTATTATAGTATAGCTATGAACTAAAAACTTTTCAGACGATTTTTTTGGCTTTAATAATAATTATAATCTATAATAATCTTGACTAATACTTTAAATAGTGACCTTGTTATTTATTCATATCTAAAAAGTTAAAACAAACTGTGTTAACTCATAAATATACAATTTAGTTAAATGGTAAGTATGATGTCGCAATTTTTTAAAGCAAAGTACAATAGTGTAACTGTTGTATTGAAACAATAATTCACTTTAAAAAAAGATTACTAAGACGGACATAGAGGTGGCAGTGTAGCTATCTTCATTACTGATGTATTTATATCTCATAATGTTAATTAGTTCTATAAAACTGTTCTCAAACAAGTTTTGGTATCAGTAAAAAATAACAATAAATACATACTTATCTAGGTTAGCTAGTTTAATATAATAATCGCTGAATTCTTCAAATTAGCTCAACGCATAACTAGGAAGTCCTATGATGGCTGCCTCGTTATCGGTAATTTTAACATACCACATTCCTACGTCCAGACACCCTATGGTTGCTCAAACCATATCTTGGACTGGTTATTTACATACAGCAGTAATTATATTTTAAAATTGTTTTCCTAATAGGCAAAAATACTAAGAGCCACTTTATTATCACTTGAGGAATTTTTTCAAACCGCTTCAAACTGTTTCCTGAAAGTGAATCTTAGTTGTTTAGTTACAACAAAGGCGATTACCGTTAAATATCAAACTTTTTTGCATCAAAAAATTTGGTATATTTTATTTGTGCTTAATACCGCGGAACAATTGTTTAATTTATTACTTTCTAACAAATGTACTGTTTGCGAATATTTTATCCTTAAGGTTTGTAAAACAAAGAAAAAGTATGTTTGAGTTACTCCACATTATAAAAACCTAATCCGAGCGAAAAAATCCGCTTGGTATATCATTAGCTTAGTTAAATGGAAGAATAATAAATTTAAAATAATATGCTATCTTCTTAATCGTTCCGTAAAAGCTGAAATATTAAAAGCATAATGAGCACACAAAAAGGAAATTATATTAACATCCCTCTGAGTAATATCCGTTGTTAAAAATTGATACTAACCTATATAAACTTATAATGACAACTTGGATTTTTTTATTTCAGACATTATTAACTTCCCAATCTAAACCCCTATAAATATTTTTTCCATTTACAAATATTTTTCATAAGTTCTTTAACTCTGGAATACTACTCGTTTTTTAGAAGTTAGCAAATTTTAGCGCAGTCTATAAAAAAACGAAAGTTAAGTTACTTGCTGAAAACTATTGACCTACTTCACTAAACTCTGTTGCTTGCAAAACAGTCAAAATACTTGTTACGAAAAAAATCTTTAAGCACAATAAAAACAATAATAAAATGCTCTCTGCAAATCAGCATGGCTTTCTTCAGCATAAATTATGCGTGACTAATCTAATAGAGACTTTTAATATTGTTTTATCTTCTATAGCATTTCATCAGTTTATTGATGCAATCTCGATTTCGCCAAAGCGTTGATTCTGTATGTTAAAACAGACTTATGTTAAAATTAAGATTTTTCGGAATAAATGCAAAACAAAATAAAAAGGTATAGTAAATTGGTCTCTAAAAAACTCTCATAAAATGCGTAATTTAGAAGTCGTTATGACGCCAAGTGGAGCACACATTTTTGAACAGTTGTCTCAAAGTCCTTACAAATTCTTGGTATGCAAAAAGACATTCACTTTTATTGATGAAAACATGGCTCTCAAGTTATATAAAGTGTATTTACTAGACTACACCATAACTATACAGAATTTTGCTCATTTAAAAACTGATAAAACCTTGGTTGAATCTATTCAACGCAAAGCAACAAAATGGACTTCCAGCAAAACATCTTTAATACTGCGATTTACTATGAAGATTGAATTTACCATCATTGACTAATTTTTTAGTTGGGGCAACATTAAGCTTAGGGTTAAGAGAAATTTTACGCTCTTTTTTCCCGCATTTTACACATTGAAAATTTCCGCATTTTTTCATTTTACCCGTGTCCACGATAACATATTTTTTGTTCATTTTTTATAATTTTTTTTTATTTATGATATGAGTTTATTATATATATATATATATATATATATATATATATATATATATATATATATATATATATATATATATATATATATATATATATATATATATATATATATATATATATATATATATATATATATATATATATATATATATATATATACATATATATATATATATATATATATATATATATATATATATATATATATATATATATATATATATATATATATATATATATATATATATATATATATATATATATATATATATATATATATATATATATATATGACTTGATATGAGTTTAATTTTTTTTTTTTTTTTTTTTAATTTATGATATAAGTTGCTCATTTATAAATATAATAGCAGCACTTATGTTTTTTTATTTGACATTACCCATTGGCGTAGCAACTGCAAAAAGATCCTTAAACGCATTAAAACACATTTAAGGACAACAACGACGCAAATCATTTTGTCTGCACTAGACCTAACAGTTACTGAAGCAGAAATAGAAATAAGCTCAATTAAATTTTAAAAGTGTTATACACCTATTTGCAGCTATAAAGACAAGAAAAAAAGCAATGCAAGTCTAGTAAGTATAAAATTAGATTTTCGACTTACTAGACTTGTATATTTTAACATACTGGTTTCTATTTAATTAAATCAAAATTGTATTTAAAAATAAGGTTTTTGTTTTCATGCATAATTTTTGTAAAGAAAAGAGAAGGAAAGGGGGAAACAGAGAAGTAGTTTAAGGGCACAGATTAAAATTTTTCGAAGAGGCCTATTTTTTTGTCGTTGTGCTACTGATATATATATATATATATATATATATATATATATATATATATATATATATATATATATATATATATATATATATATATATATATATATATATATATATATATATATATGTATATATAATTAAGGTTAAAGTTAGGTTCGCGAACATTTACGAAGCCAAAAAAAAATTAAAATTCTGCACTACGTTTTTTGAAGATTTTTTTAAGTAGCGCCAGAGAAACGTTTTTTGTCGCATTTCGTTTCAGAAATAATTATCAACTTAGGGATCGTCCATAAATTACGTCACGCTATAAGAGGGAGAGGGGGTTGGTAGTTTTGTGACGAATTATACAAAACTTGCTTCTTAAGTGTTACGAGGGGGAGGGGGAGGTCAAAATCTGTCAAAAAATGCGTGACGTAATTTATGGACGATCCCTTAGATCATTTTAAAAAAATAAAAAGGTGTAGCTTGATTTTAATGTGGTATTTATGTATGGTTGACACATTTGACTTGATTGATGTTGAACTTTAATTTTTAGCTTTTCTCGTGTCAAATAAATGTCGAAGGAATGTTGGGATTTTTTTCAAAACTATTAGGATAATCTTTTATACACATATAAGAACCTGCCAAATTTCAGAAAAAAATATTTAGTCGCAGATACGATAAAAAGTGTCGCACTTTTGGTACCTAAAATTGTTTTTTTCCGAATTCTGTATTGGGGAAGGAGGTGGTATTAGATTGAGAATCTCGTTTAAACCAAATGCATTGCTATTGACTCAACTCCTAATATAATCACATTAATGATATTGTAAATTTTAACATTACTATTATTGTATTTAATATTATAAAACATTGTAGTTATTAAATCTAATAAATATCTCATGGCCTACTTTATTTATACGGCCGGATATTTTACATTTTGAAGAAAAAAATAGAAGGCCAGTTTTTAAAATCGTAATGTTTCAAAAATTTAATACGTTTTGAACATTTTCAATATTATTTTACTTTCTACATTTAAAAAGTCCACAAAAGTTGTATTTATTCATAATTTTAGATATTAAACGAACATTTATTAAGAAATAAATAGTGTTTATTTTAAAATTTAGTATTAGTAAAAACGATGTAAGAAACAAGAACAGTTATAAAAAATATTTAAATGTTTCTCTTTTTTCATTTAAAAATAAAATAATTATATATAATTTATTAAATTTTCTCAAATTTTCTCTTTTTAAAAGATTTTACATGATCAACAGCTACTTCACTGGTAGAGATAATTCTTTTATTATTAAGAAAAATGTTAACAACAATTCTTCCAGCATGTTTTATCCCAGTTTTCTCATGCATGGGACAAGAAAAAGTCTGAAAAGAGTCATAAAAGTGGTTTAACAAATATTCTAAAGCTTGTCGTGCATGTAAATTAAATTTCTTTATTTTTTTATAAAAGTAGTCAATCATAGCAAAGGATGTGCAAACATAATCCAAAAGTGATGGTGAAGGAATAGTGAGACCACCCCTAGAAATAATTGTTAAATAAGTATGATAAGGATTGCTTTCATCAATATTGACACAACATAAAAATTTTTTACAACATGTACAAAAACGTTTTTTAAGTTTCTTTGCTATATAACCAGCAATATGAGCACCTACTTCCCTACTTTCTGGTGCAAGTGTCATGATTTCTGGAGTACACTGAGCTTCATCAATATCAAGAAGAAAGTTAAATTATTTTCTGACTCAGGCACTTTTAAACTATCATCGAAGTTAATACTTTCTTTAACTATACTTTTGATTTTTAATATTTTTTCAGAAATAGTGACATCTTTTAAACCTACCAAAAATCTTCCATCGCTCATTTGTCTATATTGTCCAAATCTCCTTTCTAATGGGTCGCTTTGAAATCTCGCAGTTAAAACAAAGTGATATCCATCATTAAGCAAGTCCTCGATCAATGAGGCATGACTATTAAGTGTTCTTATTAGTGCTGCAGCTGTCTGAACACTTAAAGTAAACTTCTCACAGTTTGGTATCTTTTGTGATTGCCAAACTTCAATCCAATTTGCCATTTCCCAAAGAAATTCAGGTTTTTTATCACCAGAAACGACTGCATTACCTAAAATATTACATGCTGAATACTGACATTAAGAATTTGATAAAACCCACCACTTGTTAAATAATGTAAGAAAATCTGCACTACTTTTAAGATCTGGAAAATATGAGTGAATCGCTGCTGATGTAGTTTCATCAAAAATTGCAAGTGCTAAAGAAACATTTTGTTTAAAATTGCCAGGATGTAACACTTTCATTGTTATTTTTGGTGCTTTACGCAAACCAGCATCAAGAGTGAGGTCTTTTTCATAAATATTGTAGAAGGTACTCCATTTAATTTCTCCCCCACATACAATTATAGGATCTTTAAATCCATTAAAGTTAAAATCTGGAAATAAAAATCTTTTGCAATTTAACAAATTATTTCTGATGTTTTTAATAAGATGTACAACATCAAAACAGAGGTAAATTTTTTTTAGATTGTAAATGAAAAACAAATCTTCAGCTTGTTGATTCGATGCACAAAGAATTTTTTTAAAACAAGAAACATTAGCAGAATGGTTGTCACACACAATAACTCTAACATTAAACTCACATTCAGTTAAAATACGAAGACATTCAAAAATTTCTTCTTTCAACCATTCAGCATTGATTGTTTTTTCAGGAGACGTTTTGATCACATATGGAATGTTTTGTTTCAGGCCAACTATCATAAAACAAACTATACATTTCCCTTATACATTTCTCCAGACTCATCACTACCAATCATCTCTCCAGCTAAATACTCCTCACATTTTTGCAAGTACATTTCATCAAAAATCAAGCAAATGTCTTGAGATATCTTACCTTCTTATTCTAAACGTTTTGCACAACTTAGAGCATCAATATTTCCACTAGTTATTTTTTTAAGTAATGATAATGATGGTAAAGGCAATTCTTCACGCAAAAGTTGGTATGACTGCATAGAAGTATATCGTAATATCAGTGAATACCTTATAATATTGGCTGAATAAATAGGTTTTTTCATATATTTAATTTGCTGTAATTCAGTCAATACAGATGAAAATTGTTCGGCTTGTGATTTAATGTAGGTAGGAAAATTATGAAGCATACTTTTACAAGATAAACGACAATCTCTTCCTTGACAAAACTAATGAGGTAATGGCAGAGGTAAACCTCTGTAAAATAATTTAACATGCATCTCATTGTTTACACGAATGCACTCTGTAACCTCTGGAATAGATAAAGTACTATGACTCAATTTATAAAAAATTACATGATCATCCTACTTCAAGAATGAAAAACCATCTGGAGCAAAACTTTCAGTAATATCGTTAAAGCTATTAATCAAATCATTAAATAAAAACTGTTCATATTGATCTGGCTGAAATATTCTTTTAGTTGGTGATTTTCTTAATGAATTAGAAGATTTTATAAGTTGTAATGAGCCTTCTTCAGTCAAATTTGTGCAGTCAAAAATAGTTGGAATAGGCTTTAAATTTTTTATTAATCTAAAACGTTGATTCTTATTACCTTTCTTATAATATTTTTTTTTCAAAATGTTCGATGCATATAACGGAAGAATTAGTAGGTGTCCAATCTATTCTATTTACAAATTTAATCCAATATTTTTTTAACTCTTCATTTTTTGGAAACGAAAATACTACTGTAGATACTTCACCATAATTATGATAATTTGAACGACAATTTACGACGCAACATTTGTTAACCATCTTTTTGAACTTCCAAAGCTGCTTTCTTAAAAACACTTTTCCAGAAAACTGGCCTTCTATTTTTTTTCTTCAAAATGTAAAATATCCGGTGTAGTATGAGATTTTTACTCCCGTGTTTTTTTTACTCCCCAGTAAAAATATCGTATGAAGTTTTTACCGCGGAGTAAAAAAAAGCATATGAGATTTTTACTCTCACTATTTTATTTTTACTCTCAAGTTGTTATTAGCGGAATTGCATATCAACAAAACATGCACTCTAGATTTGCAGACATTTTTAGTTACTTAAAATACCAAATATATCCAAAAGAAGTTTTAAATAAAGGCGATAAAGCCAATTTTAGAAGACAAACTAAGCCATTTAAAGTTGATAATAATGAGTTATATCATTTAAATAAAGCTGCAAAGGTATGCTATTATTTCAAAATGTTTTAATAGTTTTGCCATTTTGCAACTAGAATCTAGTCACCAAATAAACACGAATATTTACAAATAATTTATTTAATAAATAATGAAAATTAATTTAGTTTTGATTCTCATTATATTGATGGTTTACAGCTTCTTTTTTTTATAGAGAAAAGTTATTTGGAGTAGAGATGAACAACAAAACATAATAAAGTTTGTTCATGAAGGAAACGGTGTCTCTGTTGAGTCTAAAGCTTTATCTGGTCATACAGGTATTAATAACACAACCTATCACATTCAAAGTAGATTTTTCTGGTATGGAATGATAAAAGATATTACAACTTATGTTTCCAAATGTGACCAATGCCAAAAGTCAAAGAACAGAAAACTTCAGTCGAAACCATTGCTGCAAAATATTTCAATTCCTAAAGGCAATATGAAGCAGGTAGGAATCGATTTAACACAGCTACCAGAAGTTAACGGTTGCAAATATCTGGTTGTATTAATCGACTACTTCAGTAAATGGGTTGAAGCAGAAGCACTTACTGATAAAACTGCTAAAGCTGTGGCTTTTTTTTGTATAAACAGATTTGTCGACATGGCTGTTTTGAAATTCAAATAAATGACCAAGGTCGTGAGTTTGTAAATGAAATTTCTAAAGAACTTTACTCAAAAACAGGAACAATTCAAAGAATTACAAGTGCATATCATCCTCAAGCTAATGGATTAGTAGAGAGACAAAATCAAACAATTAAACGTATATTAGTAAAAGTGCTTGATGAGGCTGCTTTGGAATGGCCATACATTATTGATAGTGTTTTGTTTTTTTAAGAGTTAGAAAGCACAAATCTACTGGGTTTTCACCGTTTGCATTGCTTTACCAAAGGGAAGCAGTTCTTCCTATTGATATAGATTGCAATTTAATTGACTTTAATGATAGTAACGCTCTTAGCAATGATGATTTCTCTAACAAAAAAATAGTTTCAGATACCTTTCATGCAATGAATAAAATGAAGAATAAAATTTTTGACGATGCTTATAAAAATATTGAAAAATCTCAAAAAAGACAAAAACATAATTACGACAAGAGAATTGCACCAAATAATGAAATTAGCATAAATAAAAAAGTGTTACTAAGAAATAGCAGACGTGATGATAGAAAAGGTGGTAAACTTGTAAAGCCTTGGACTGGACCATACATTGTAACTTCTATTTCTAGCGCAAATAACTGCACTTTGAAAAATCTAAAGGGTCAAATTTTGAAAACAAAGTACAACTTGACAAAGTTATGTTTATATAATGAAAAAATAACTAATGATGAACAAGAAATCACATTTGATGAAATTAATATGCAAATTTCTAATGATAAGATCGGAAAATATGCAACTATTGAAATGAGAACTTCTATTTCTGAAAAATTTGGAATTGGTATTACAAAAAATATTTTTATTGCAGATATTAATCTACTTTTGCGTCCGAAACAAATTCACAAAACCATAGGCGATGGTAATTGCTTTTTTAGGGCAATATCGTATATCATTACAGGCAGTGAATGCAGTTATGAAATTATAAGAGAAAAAGTTGTTAAACATATGTGTACTCATATTAATAATGAAATGACTTTATATATGAATCAATCAATAATGACATATCTAAATAAAAGTGGTATGAGTGATAACACAACTTGGGCAACTGATGCAGAAATAATTGGGTGTGCCTTGTTCATGGGTATTGATATAAAAGTATATAACAAATATGGAGAGAAGTTGAAATGGCTGACTTACCCATGTAGTTTAACACTTACACAGCTTAGTGAACATGCTATATTCCTTGACAATTCAACTGCAAGTCACTTTAATGTTGTACTGTTGTAAAATATTATCAAAAAAAAAAAAAATTTATAAATTATCTTCTTTTCATAATTTTTAGACATTTTTTAAATATATTTTTATTTTAAGTCTGTAAACAAATGTTTTAAAAACGTAAAAATAAGCGAATTTACAACGGTATGTAGGAGAAGGAATAAAAATGTTTGTCTTTTTAAATTTGGTGGCAATACTTTTTCATATGCCTGACTGATTCCACATTAGTAAAGCGAAAGCAAAGAATCCAGAAATAAACCTATATAACAATATGTGTTTAATTAAAAAAAAAAAACTTAACCCTATCTGATACATAGGTTAACCTACGATAAATTTTTTTTTTTTTTTGCAGATGTGAATTGTTAAATAAAAAAAGTCAGAAAGAAATAAAAAGCTGCGATTTTCAGATTCTGCAGGTTAGCAAGGTAAACTTGTTTAGAAAACTCCTTTTCTAACAAGTTTGCAACAAGTACCATAGCCTAATAGTAAAATAAAACAATTTTGGATATTCCCTCTTCATTTTTTAATAAAACAAGTACACATTTTGATCAAACAAGTACTTGCATATTCTATGATCTTTAAGTTTAAAAAAGATTATCTGTAAAATTTATATTTTCACCGTTTATTTAAAATAATATAAGAAATTTTACTCCCACTAAAATGTAGAAAATAAATTAAGTTAAAAAAGTTTATTAAAAGCTTAACTTTTATAAAATATATTAATTAAGCACTATATTAACATAACGGTAAAAATATCTAATGAGAGTAAAAATCTCATAAAGGGAGTAAAAATTTCATACGCATTTTTTACTCCGCGGCACAAATTTCATATAAAATTTTTTTAGGGGAGTAAAAAAATAATGGGAGTAAAAATCTCATACTACACCGGCCGTATAAATAAAGTAGGCTATGAATATCTTTAATTAGAAATAATGCATTGGTTAAATGATTTAATAATCATTATTATTATGAATATTAAATAATGTACATTATAATAATTTATAAACTAATAATGTTAATAATATTATTAATAATGATTAACAAACATTATAATAATGTTATAAATTATGCATTACATTATTATACATTACTACTATTAATTTTTAGTAATATACTAGCTGGTATGACCCGTACGATACGGGTCGTGCCAAGTCTAATCCACACCCGACAATTTCTAAACTTGTTCCTTAGTCTTTATACTTTAATTTATTTGGTAAACGGTAAAAAATAAATCAATTTAATGCTCTGTTAGATGGTAAAATACGAATTTTAATTGCAATTACAATTAAAGTTCGCATTTTTCCATCTACCAGATGGTAAAATGTGAAAATTAAATCGAACTTTAATTGCTCGTTAAGTTATAATAAGTTTAAAAGAAAAGTCGAATTTAAATAAAATTTATCGAATACCAATATATTTAACTTAAAAAATCGATGAGGAAATGTTTTAGTTTGCGAAAAAGTACACAGCTTGCATTTTACTGACTACCTAAAGTTCTTGATTTCCAATTTACTGTTCTTTAGAACTAACTAGTATTTTTACTTGTTACAACATAACTTATTTACTTAAATATTTTCTACATAATTAAAGTAGCTTTTTTAGCATTTTAGCATTTAACACAGTTGCGTGAAACTTAGGCTATGATAATATTTTAACTCTCTCATCAGGATTTATTTAAAAAGCAAATTTAGACATTGAAAAATGGACCCAAGAGACCTAGTTGTTTCAAATAAGTTAACTTTATCTGTTTGATATATTATATAATAGCCTTCCCAGTGGGCACGGACGTAAAAAAAGACGTTTAAAACGCCTTGTACACGTTTTGGACGTCTTTTGAACGTTCAAAAGACATCTTTTTTAGGTCTGGTGCCCACTGGGTTTCTCTAAAAAAAACTCTTAAATTATTTATTTAATTATGAAAAATTTATATATTTGTTAAAATATATTAACAATTATACTGTTTTAATTGCGGAATTAGTTGTGGTGACCCGTACGATACGGGTCGCGGCAACTCTATTCCGCATCCGGCTATTTCCAAACTTGTTCTCAGTTAGGTCTCTATACCTTAAGTAAACAACAAAAAATTAGTCGATTTAAAGTTTTTGGTTAACAATTAACTTAATATACTTTAGAAACTGTACTTATTTACTTAATGTACTCCAATATTTTATACATAAAAGGACCTTTAACATAATAGAGACAGTTGCGTAACATTTCTTCAGATGTTTTTGAAAACTTAAGCTATATTCAAGATTTTACCCTCACATTAAGATTTATTTAAAAAAATAATTTGGACATTAGAAAACGGGCCTAAGAGACTTGTTATTTTAAATAAGTTAGCTGTATTTGTTTGATACTTTTTATAAAAACGTTGCTGTAAAAAACAAAATTGTTAACAAATTCATTCAATTAAGCTGCTTTTACATCCGAAGTTATTAAACATGGAGTTTGTGCTAATCGATACTTAATGTAAATGGAAACTTCGAGTACAAAATACGATTTTAAGTATAAATGGTTTCTATTCATATATATAAAAAGCAACAAAAATATTAAAAACAAAGCAAAAATGATCAATATATCCATTTGAAACAATAAATCCAAAATTAAAAAAATATAGATATTTACTTAAGAAACAAAAAACATATTTTTCTTGAGATAAAATAAAAATATAAACTTTAAAAAAAATAACAAAAAAAATATTATATTTAACAAAAAGTAACAAAAATACTTAAAAAACTATTTAAATTGAAACATTGTTTCATTATTATTAGACTTTAGGTAAGCCATAATCAAGTCAGCCATAAGAAAAGGAACTCGACCTAAAAATGGAACAAAATTATTTTAAACATAATACTCATTAATTACAAATTAACGTGTCATGCAATTAATTAATTTTTTTGAAAACTCAAAAATGCGAATAAGTGGATAAGAAACTTATTATTTTTTTTTTTTATAACGCTGACAGATAAACATGAATATGAGCTAAGCCTATTAGCATAAAACATCACAGCAATTAATTAAATAGTAGAACATCTTAAAGTAAACTCTAGATAACCCACACCTTTAAAGGACAAAGAAATTAGTTTAAAGAAAATAAGAGTTATTGGGAGTATAATATATAAAAAAAAGCTTAAATGGAATTTCAAAATTAGTTTATATTGTTGAGGGTTGAGTTATCTTAGTTTATTGAACATATTTAAACTACTAACTCCTCTTCTTCGGCCCGAGCCCTCATATTTTCTGTTAATGAAAATCACTGAACATATTGCCAATGTTGAGATCATTTTATACAGGCTTTAACAATATCTACTGGTTGCCCTCTCTTTACAACAGGAAGTATTTGCCTAAAGTCCCCGCCCATAAGAATAAATTTACCACCGAAAGAAAACCTGTTATTGCAAACATCTTGAAGTAACTTATTAATGGCATTTAAAGCGTGTTTGGGTATCGTGGATGCCTCATCTAGTAAATACAGGCTAACTTGCCTTAGGTATTGTCCGTGTATAGAATTTGGAATCACATTACATCTGCTATTTTCCAAAATCGGCACAGGAAGTTTGAATAAACCATAAAGTGCATATTCTTTTTTTAAAAGAGTTGCAGCTATTCCTGTCCATGCAGCTGTTGCAGTTGCAATATGTCTACTGCTGGTTTCAGCAATTCAATAATTGTATGTAAATGTTTTACCACAACCTGCAGGGCCATCCATAAAAACCAATCTAGACTGTTTTTTTCATCATTAGGTTGCTCACTTAAAGCAGAAAGGATAGCATCAGCAATTTGATGCTGATTATCATTTAACAATGGTCTAACTCTATATGCTTCGTCAATTAAAACCTGAACATCTTCCTCTTCATTTTGTGAGACATAATCTAAAAACTCATCAAAAGTAGGAAGATTAAAATCAGCTAAAGTTTTACCATTCTGATTAATTATCAAAGCAATTTGACGCAAGGCTGACTGCTCATCAATTATTGGTGGCATGGAATGGTGAATGTAATCCTCCATCATAAAATCTTTAAAGGCATTCCAAAGATTTAAAGGATCATCATGTTCACAGAAGGTCAAAATAATGAAAAACAATTGTCTGATTTGATTAGGCAACCGAGTTGCAACAGCCTCAGGTAAAGTATTTCTCCATTCAGCCTCATCTTGTAACAGACCTAATTGAACATGTTTCACGGAATGTATTAAAACTGTACCATTAACAGTACGTAAATCTTCAAAAGAAACTGCACTTCAAACATGCAAATGTAACATTCTAAGATAAAATACTTCACTTATTGGACTTACTTTATACATCCTAACAATCACCTTATTGCTACCTCTTTGCCTAACTTTCCATTTACAATGTTTGCTATCAAAAACAAAGTGGTAAGGAATTACAACATACGGATATTGTCGAGCTTGTTAATTTTCAGCATTTAATTTAAACTATGCAGTTAGATGAGTGTCACGCTGTGCTGCACGGTCTAATACTTCCTGTTCTTCAGCTTCAACAAAATATATCATTTGATTATCTGGTAGATAAACCTGAAGACAAATGTTGTTATGTGACATATCACCTAAAGAATACTTAACTTGCTCATTTAACACCACATTGACACAGTCATGCCCTTTGTAAATGTACTTATATAAATTCTTAACTGACATTATGGTCATCATGCTTCAACATTTATGTGCGCTTGATATTTTATAGAAAACCATGGTTATAAGGTACAACCCAACGGTTATCAACTTGATTACCTTTTATATTGACAATTCTTCCGTTATCGACACGTTTATAGCGTTGATAACCATTAAAAATTGCAACAGTGTGGGGATTAAATACTTTAGGAAATTTTTTGGTGCATTCCCATCTTTCCTGCAGGGAGAATTGGGATTTAAAATTCCACATGGTCCATATATCATGCATGATTTTATAATTTCATGAAGTTCAGGATCAACACCTGGGTCTGGAATTTCTGCATATATCAAACTGTCAATATTTTTTTTTTTTTTTTTTTTTTTTTTTTTTTTTACATTTTAAGTTTACATTTGTCGTAATACAATACTTTAACAAATACAAACAAGGTTTCTGAAAGAAGATCGTACTGATCTTATCATCAGAACCTTTTACAAGCATTTAGCATAATTATTTACAATGTATATAATCTATTTATAAAATAAACAGTAAAAGTAAATAGTAAAACAAAAAGATAAAAAGTAAAACAAAAAGAGTCGTTACATATAAAAAAGTAAAACAAAAAGAAAAGTAAAACAAAAAGAGTCGTTACATATAACGTATTTTACAATTAACATAAAACGTATTTTACAATTAAAAAGTTCTAAATAAAGGTACATAATTACAATTAGAAGAACCTTATTATGTCATCGGAAAATAAAATTAAATTTTTGAGTTTATGTTTAAAAATTGGAAAAGTGTAAAATATATTAAAGTTTGGCAAAACAACTTCATTCCAAAGATATGGCGTACGATAAGCAATACCATACTGGTTAAACTTTGTTCGACAAAAAGGTTTATGCAAAAATTTATTATTTCTAAGAGTATATTTATTTATTGGTTTTTCACAAAAGAGAACTTTAAAGATAGGTAGGGATAAGTCATTTTTCCACAAATACATAAAGCATAAAACATTAAACACTTTAAGTTCGTAAATATTAAGAATTTTCATTTCAATAAAAAAAGGTTTGGAATGAGTGTATCGATCCGCAAAATTAATTAAACGGATCGCATGCTTCTGACGGCGGTAAAGACATTTTAATTTGCTTTTTTCTGTGCTTCCCCAAGCAATATTTGCATAATTTAAATAGGTATGAATAAATGTGTAGTATAGTTGGGTTAAATCTTTTTTACATAGATATGTTCTCGATTTATATAAAATTCCAATGCTTTTAGAAATTTTTGTGCTAATATAGTCAATATGCGCTTTCCATGTGATGTTTTCATCAAGAAAAACACCCAAAAACCTTGTGACATAGTGTCTTTTTATCACAGTATTATCAATAAAGATTTCTGGTAAATTTTGGGGTAAATAAGGTTTTTTTGCGATTGGATGGAAGAGAATCCATTTTGTTTTGTTACTGTTAAGAGTTAGCTTATTGCATATAAACCATTTTGATATGTTTTTAAGTTCATCGTTCATACTAGAAAAGAGTTTGTAAATATCATTATCGGAAAGAAATAAGTTGGTGTCATCAGCAAACATTATACTCATTAAATTTGAGGCTTTATTTAGGTCGTTTATATAAATCAAGAACAACAGTGGTCCCAAAATGGAGCCTTGGGGAACGCCACATGAAACATTTAGGAACTCATTTGGATAACAACTATTACTAAAAACAAATTGTTTACGGTTAGATAAATAACTTCGGAACCATTTTATAACTTTGTAATTTATTCCATAGTATTTCAGTTTTTGTATCAAAATTTCATGATCTACAGTATCGAACGCCTTCGATAGGTCGATAAAAACACCTAATGTAAATTTAGATTTATCAAAAGAATTTGAAATTTCACGTACAAGTTGGATAATTGCATGTTCCGTCGAATTATTTTTTTTAAAACCAAACTGGTTGGCGTATAACAAATTATTAGAAAGGAAATAATTGTATAATCTATTATACATAATGCGTTCTAGTATTTTTGAGAATGTGCAGAGGACGGAGATAGGACGATAATTACTGATATTTGTTTGATCTCCCTCTTTTAAAATTGGGGTAATTTTAGCAATTTTTAATTGATCCGGAAAAACTCCTTGGTGAATAGATGCTCCATAAACCTTAAAAAGTATATCTTTTAATTGTTCAAAACATTCTATAACTATATTACCGTTTATGTCATCTGCTCCGTTTGCTTTGTTTTTTTTAAGGGATTTGAATGCTTTTTCGAATTCATAAAAAGTTAGCTCAGAATATAATTCGTTGGAACTAATGCAATTATCCATCTGTACTAGAAAATCGTTAAATGTTGCTTTGGTATAAGGAATTTTATTTGCTAGTTTAGGACCAATGTCAGTGAAGAATTTGTTAAACTCATGAGCTATAGCTTTTGGTTCGCATATGCGTTTGTTATCCACTATAACCATCTGGGGAAGAGAACCTGAGCATTTTTTTTGTCTGCCAGTAATTTCGTTCATTATTTGCCAATTGCGTTTTGTGTTATTTTTGAATTTATCTAGAAGTCTTGTGTAATAATTTTTTTTTAAATTTTTACGAACTTTTTCAAAGAGATATTTGTAATTTTTATATATTTTCTCATTATCTAATGATTTTGTTTTAAGATATTTTATATACAGCTTCTGTTTAATCTTGGATGATTTTTTAAATCCTTTTGTTATCCAGGGGTTATTTTTATAGTTTGGATTATTGTCTTTTCAATAATAGGAAAGTTTGCGTCATAAACGGAGTAAAAGGTTTCATAAAAGTTATCATAAATTTTGTCTGCATTGTCATTGAAGTTAATATGCTTCCAGTGCAGTAACGATAGTTGGTTTTTAAACAACTTTATATTTGTATGGTTAAAAATGCGGATTTTAATTTTGTTTATTTTATTTTTAATTTCAGAATTAATTGTCAAGAATATTGGAAAATGGTCAGTTATATCAGATTTTAGGATACCTGTTTGAATATTATTGTTGAATATATCTGTTGTAATAATATTATCAATCAAAGACGTCGAGTTTTTTGTTACTCTAGTTGGCCTGTTTATTAAAGGAATTGCTCCCGCCTCAAAAAAGGAGTCGTAAAAGTTTTTAATTTTGTTATCTTCATTATAAAGAAAACAATTCATATTTAGGTCTCCAATAATGAAGTTCTTTTTGTTTTCTTTAATACCTTTTTTGAAAATACTTTGTTCAAAAAAAATGCTCAAGTTCTCGCTCACGCCGTCAGGTGGGCGATAACAACAGCTTAATAATATGTTTTTAGATTGATTGTTCATAATTTCAATAGTCAAAATTTCTTTATCGCTATCAGAAGCACTTAAATCATTCCTAACGTAATAAACAATATTTTCATTCACATATATAATGACTCCTCCGCCGCGTTTATTTACTTGTCTTTTAAACGAAATTAATTTAAAATGAGGAATATAAAAGTTCGAAGTATTATCTATGTTATTTGAAATCCAGGTTTCAGTTAAACAAACTATATTAAAACGATTTTTTGTTTCCTCTAACAAGTTTAAAAGTTTTTCAAAATTGTTATTAAGACTTCGAATGTTTACGTGTAGTATCATAATTTTATTTAAACATTTGTCATAAACATTTTTAAAAAGAAACCCTTCTAAATCGCTTGGAAAGTGATATGAGCAATCCGTAAGCGCCTCGTAGGAATAGTTTATATCGGGGTCTATATTTACATCATTTATTTCATTAAAGTTAAAACGCATGGATTCAAAGTCACTGATTCCAGCCATGCTTTTTTTTTTTTAAATATAATTTTATTTGAGCATTTACTTTTAGAAAAGCTTCTTTTTAGGACTTAAAGTTAGGGATGGGATTTTTAAATTATCTACAAAAAATTTTATCATACTTGATAATGGCGTACTTTCCTTCACCGCGTAGACGTTTGACTTCTTCCCACAACTTTTTGCGACTCTCGATAGTTTCCTTTGCGAAATCTTCGTTGATGAATACGCCAGTACCTTTCAAGTTTTTAACAGCGTTAAGAATCTTGTTCTTGTCTTGATAATTTAAAAGTTTCAGAACTATAGTTCTAGGTATTTTACTATCTTTTGTTTTGCCTACTCTATGTGCTCTTTCTACAACAACTTCGCTATTTATTTTTAGTTGGTTTTTAAAAATATCTTTAACTGTATCCTCGCATTCAGTCCAGGTTTCACCTGCTTTTTCTTTTACTCCATCTATTCGCAGATTGTTTCGTCGAGATCTGTTTTCGAGATCGATTGTTTTTTTGGTCAACATATTTACTTCGTTGTCATAACACTTTCTAATTTGTTTTATTTTATCTATAAGGTTTGTTTCTTGGAAGTTTAATGTTGTTTTGACATCGTTCAGATCTTTTTCGATATTCATAATGTTGGATTTATTATTTGTTACATATATTTCAATTTTCTCTATTCTTTCCGTTAATATTTTCAAGTTTGCACTCATTATCGACGCGAAGCTTTTTTCTTGTTCTTTCAACAACTTTTCTGTTTCTTGTAATATACATATCTTTTGTTCCTCCAACTTCTTGATAATTAATTTTTCTATATTTTTAAATGAGGTTTCCATGTTTAATTTAAAATTTAACACGCTGTAGAAAAAACGCGTCTGTTCGCTTCAACACGCTGCTTGAAAAAAATATCTTCTGCTGTTTCTAGCTTATCTGCATTTACAAAGTGCAATAAAATATGTATATGTGGCAGCCCACGCTTTTGAAATTCAATAACCTGCACATGACTTACAACTTTGCCTAAGACTCCATGCTTGAAAATATCTTCTAAGAAAAATTTAAGTTTCATTTTAAATACCCCACAAACTAAATCAGGTCTGTCATTAGCAGTTTGGCCAGGGTTCAAATTTTCTACTATTTCTCTCCATTTTGGATTGCAGATAAAAGTAATGAATAGATCTGGTTTATCATATTTCTTTATGACTGCCATCGCATCTTCAAAGTTTTCTTTTAGTGCTCTTGGACTACCAACATATAAAGAAGACAATATAACAACGCGGCCTGGTCTTACATTAAGATTATAGGACAATTATTTACATGTTCATGCAATGCATCAATTTTTTCACTTCTAAGTTTGTTTTGGTTATTTCTAATAAAAGCAAGGCGCTGTCCCTCAACTTTGACATAAGCATCAACAACGTATTACTGAAAAAGTTTCTTACCATAGAATATAGGACTAAAAGTTTATCTAACCGCAAGCCTATAATTATAATACTGAGACAAAGTAACATGGTTTCTAATACGGGTTGCGCGGTCAGGGTTGTGCTCCAGTTGATTGTTCCATCCAGCAGCATCTCCTGGAAAAAATATTGGATATACCATAGGATCTAAATTTGCAGACATAGACGAAATTGTTTTTAAACCCTGACCTCGAGGGTATATAACAACTTCCCTTGATGCAGGTGGAGCACCATCATCTCCCACAAACACAATAGCGATCTTCTCATGGGAAGGAAGATCGACGTCTATCATGACCTTCAAGCAAAGACATTTTTAAAACAGAAGTTGGTCTACCTTCTAAAGCTGCTCGGCGGATTTCTTCATCCTCTACTTCTGCCATGTTTTTAAATGTAAGAGCAAATGGGTTTTCTTGATTAATTAATATTTGCAAAAGTTGTATTAACTCGCGTATACAACCATCATTGCCAGGTTGATCCATTCTGAATGACACAGCTGCATTAGGATCATAGATATATAACTGACAATATTTGGGCAAATCGCCTTCTGCAGACCTCAAATTTCCAACACGATGCAAAATTTGCCCACAGACCCTAAAACAGAAAGGGCCCTAATTTGAGGGAGGAGCTAATTCAGCAGTGAAGGAAGCAAAAGATAAAGAGAAATTATAACTCCTTATGTGTTTAGAAAAATTTTGATTTACAGCATGATTAACATGGTTTCCTGTCCTTAAATCAGTCAACAATGGTGGATATTGAGAAAAAGGAGCTAACACAACTTTTCCTGAATGGCAGCACAAAAAATAAGTTTCATTTAAAAATTTCTTCGCACTAAAATACTGACAATTATGGTTGAATTATATGGCTATGCAATGCATATTATACCTATTGAGTTCTCGCCTAACCTGATTTATTTCATTTTGATTACAATTTATTTCAGCTCGCCTGGACTCACCTCTTTCATTTCGACGGCGGTTTATCTCAGCTCACCTCGGCTTATCTCTTTCATTCCGACGGCGGTTGATCTCAGCTCATCTAGCCTGTCTTCTTTCATTTTGACGAAGGCTAATAATTTTTTTTTTTAAATTATCAGACATAATCATGCATCAAAGGTGTGTAAAAATGATGCTTAATTTGATAAAAAGTTGAGTTTTCTTTTTTAAACTAATCTAAAATAAAGTGTAAGCAAATAATATAGATCATAATAAAATAATCTTTTATAATATAAAAGATTATTATATTATCTTAACAATTGCTATATATGGTAGAATATAAATTATATTCTTCTATATATAGCAATGTGTTAAGATAACATACTTTTATTAACAGGTTAAACTAAAGTTATAAATAAATTGATATAATATTTTAAACTGAGTATTGTTCATATTTAAGTCAGTTGTAATTAATTATTGACAAAATATTATTAGTATTTAATCAAAAAAACAAAAGTAAAGTAATTTAAAAAATAAATTATTTACATTTAAGAACTCATAAATAAAGCAAATTAAAAATAATAAGGCCTGTCTGCTCAGCCAGTACTGCTAAACTATAAGCATAAAATGTAATCATTCACCATAAAAACCCTTTCATTACTTTAAAACGCATTTAATGCGTTTGTTTAACGCATTTAATGCAAGATTTGCAATAAATAAGTAAATACAAAACTAATAAAAGAAAACCTCTATTAACAATCATATATTTGCTTTAAATGAAGAAACTTGGAAATATTGAAACTTGTTTAACTATTTTAATTTTTACTACAAACAGATTTAATTTATGTATTTCATCATAACAGTACACCACTTAACTGGCGTGGACAACCATCTTGCTCTCGACAAAACCAAGTCACGTTATAGCAAAGTACACCACTTGGCTAGCAAAATCAACACTCTTGCTGTAAACAAAGCCATGTCACAACAATTTGAAAAGATATTTACAAACACACATATTTACACACTAACAAAATATAAACCCATATAACCTTAACACATAAACATAAATAACGCATTAATATAAATTAATCTATATAAAAATATATAAATCAAGAAAAATATATAATTTAAAAACTTTACAAATACAACCTTTATAATTATTATTAATATCAAATTATACATCCCTATGTTTGTATATGCGTCAACCACCCATAAAATCTCTAATATAATTTAATATAAACGATAAATACGCTTTTAAATTTTTATATAGACATATTTAAAATATAAATTAGGTTGTTTTCATTGTTATTTATTTAAGAAATGGTTGCCGAGCCAGCGCTTGATTTATATAACTACGCATATGGTTGTAAAATGGAACTATATTAAACTCTGTAGTATCCATAATATTTTTAAGTTTCCTGATTATTTAAATGTTTAAGCCTCTCAATGTGCTCTTTTGTAACATTTTTCCTTGTTTTACGATTATTTTCTATTCCATCCATAAGGTAAAAATTTGATAATAATAATTTTAAATAATTAAATAATAATTCTAGAAAAATAAATAATTAGATAAAAAATAACTTAATCAATCAAGATTAAGTTATTTTATATAAATCAATCTACAACAAGCATTTCCACTTCTCTTAATTTATCGAAGCGCACAGTTCAAAATCTTGTCGTTAAGTTAAACAGAGGAGAATTCGACGACATGACTGCATTCAAGTCGTCTTCTGATAAAAAACGAGGTGAAAGACCTATAAACGCTCAAATAAAAAATATTATCGAATTATGCGTACAAGAAAACAATCTTTGCACGCAAGAAACAATAAAAGAAAATCTTTCTGCAGCAGGCTTCAACATGTCTCAGTCTACTATTTCAAGAAAACTCAAACGCTCGGATTTATCAAGAAAACGTGTTGTGCATGTGCCAGAAGAACGAAATTCAACACGAATTATTAATGCACGCTATGCATTTGCAAGCGAAATTAACGGAATTTCAGATGAAAAACTTATTTATTTAGATGAAACTGGATTTAATGTGCACACTAACAGCACATATGGTTATTCGCTAAGAGGTGCGCCAGCAATTTTACAGTCGCCTGCAAATCGTGGCAAGAATGTTAGTTTAAGTTGTGCTGTTTCAACAATGGGAGTGCTTGGTTATGAAACAAAAACTGGAGGCTGGAATGCAGATTCATTTTGTACTTTCATAACTACAATGATGGCACCAGCGATTAGGAATGCAAATGTGGAAGCGCCGGCGCTTGTTATGGACAATTGTAAATTCCACTAGAGTCTTTCTGTTAGGCAAACACTAGCCTCTCGTGGTATAGCTATTAAGTATCTGCCAGCTTACGCGCCACAGCTTAATCCAATAGAAGAATTTTTTTCTTCTTTAAAACATACTTACAAACAGGGAGAAAGGCCTCGAAATACGGATGAGGTAATCAGGAAACTTAAAAATATTATGGATACTACAGAGTTTAATATAGTTCCATTTTACAACCATATGCGTAGTTATATAAATCAAGCGCTGGCTTGGCAACCATTTCTTAAATAAATAACAATGAAAACAACCTAATTTATATTTTAAATATGTCTATATAAAAATTTAAAAGCGTATTTATCGTTTATATTAAATTATATTAGAGATTTTATGGGTGGTTGACGCATATACAAACATAGGGATGTATAATTTGATATTAATAATAATTATAAATAAGTAAATTTAAATCGAGATAAATGAATAATTAGATAAATAATAACTTAATCAATCAAGAAATTTAATAATATAATTACAAAGAACTAATACTAACTTAAATAAACCATCGTCGAATTTAAAAAGTCTTCGTTTTAAGTATTTTTAACCTCGTTTACCTGGAAATAAGAAAAGTTTGTTTTGAAAAAATAAACTATTTTTTCAAAACAAATTGCTTGAATGATTTTTTACAATTGCTTTTGTAAAACGCATATAAGAATGAATAAAGGCGCATATAAAAATGAATAAAGGCGCATATAAAAATGAATAAATGCGCATATAAAAATGAATAAAGGCGCGTATAAAAATGAATAAATGCGCATATAAGAATGAATACAGGCGCATATAAAAATGAATAGACGCGCATATAAGAATGAATAACCCTGTAAAACGATTGGCTTATGTTGCAATATTGTCAGAGGAGTCTATTCAATTAGCATTTGTTGTTGGATTGCCCGAAGATTTATCATCAAGATTTCGAGCTGTTATGGATCCAATCGATGTTATGTTACCCAAAGCAAGAGCTGCTTTGAATCGTGTATGCGTAGATGATGCTGTTGGCGCTGTTTTTTGGAATCAAGCCACAAAAGTTTCGTTAGTATGTTACAACTGCAAAAGGTTAAATCATATCGCGAGAAACTGTCCCTTTGCAAAAAATCTGGCTCCGAAGAATTTTTTTCAATGTTTTGAATGTGGGAATGAAGGACACGTGGCTGCAAAATGCTTAAAGCAGGGAAACGAGTGCGGGAGCGAGGAATGTGCGCTACCTCGTTCCTGAACATTGGTGGAATTAGCGCACTATCTATAATTCATCTAAAAGTTAATAGTTTGTTAGCAACAGCTATGGTAGACACGGGTTGTTCAAAGACAATTATAAATCAAAAACTGTTGTCAAGAAAGCAACCTAAATTCCAGAATCCTCTAAAGGTAGTAACTTTTGGTGGTAAATTTCATCAATGTAATGGATTAGCGGTTGTCACTATTGAGGTTGATGGTATTCAAATACAAGACAAAGTTATTTTAGTGGATCTTCAACCGTTTGGGGTTGATATGATTCTGGGAATGAGTTCCATTAAATTGCTAGGAGGAGTTTTTATTTCCCCGTATGGAATACCAAAGTTTGGGTTCGGCTTGTGTGGAATAGCAGTCTCAAAGAAAAATGAAGTCAATAAAATTGAAATTAAAAAGCAAGATCATGAAGCAATATTTAATGGTGTCGAATGGGAAATTAAATGGAAATAGAGAGATGGAGAGGCCCCCAACCATTTGGTTAACAAAGTTGTCCAATACAGCATACCAAAATATGCAAGAGCAGAATATGAAACGAACTACGGGATTGGATCAACCGTAAATGGTTAATTGAATATGACGAAAATAAGATGGGACCACCCAAAGGGCAAGTTCCCTTAATGGCTGTTATTCAACGAAATAAAGATAGTAAAGTCAGACCCGTTTTGGACTGGAGAGAAGCTAACAGTTTTATTGAAAAGTTACCAAGAGATGCAGGTGTGTGTGTTGAGAAGCTGAGGAAATAGAAAAGAATGGGAAAGAAGCCAGCAATAAATGATTTACGCAAGGCTTATCTCCAATTAAAAACTGAAGAATCTCTTTGGTCATTCCAAACAGTGGTTTTTCAAAACAAAAGGTATTGTTTGACACAGCTTGGTTTTGGAATAAACGTTGCTCCGATGATCATGAAATCTGTTGTGAGTGTCATTATTGATCAAGATGAATTGGTGAAGAGAGGAGCAAGCGCTTACGTGGACGATATTTTTGTCAATGAGGAAGTAGTGAGTCATGATTATGTTGAAAGACATTTTGAAAAATATGGTTTAGAGAGTAAAGAAGGTGAACAAATTGGATGTAATGGGGTTTGTATTTTGGGATTACGTGTGTACAAGGTTGGTGGCAAGTTGACCTGGTCCAGGGAGAATCAAGTCAACACAATGCCAAAAAAATTAAGTAGAAGAGTAGTGTTTTTCGTTTGTGGGCAGTTGGTAGGTCATTTACCAGTATGTGGTTGGTTACGTGCAGTTTGTAGTCTTTTGAAAAGAAGAGTGGTTAGTTTGACGAAGGGTTGGGACGATGAAGTTTGCGAGGAAAATTTAAAGCGTGGGTTATGGCTAGAACATATTTTCTAGCCATTATATAGAATAATGGCTAGAAAATATGTTACAAGATTGCATACAGAAATACACACACACACACACACACACACACACACACACACAAAACAACTACTGAACGTTATACAAAATAAGCATAATTGCATACACAGTTTTAACAATATTATATCATAATATTAGAAGCAATTTTAAAAATTTACAAACGCAAAATGTGTGGATAAAATAAGGAAAATAACAAATATCGAGTTTACAGAATATATTATTTATCAAATTTAAAAAAAAATATTCTCAAAGCAATTAACGAGTCAATAAGTACTTTAAACTGCATATTTATAAAGTCTAATTATTGCATTTTTTAAAGCAATCAATACAACCCTGCATTAAAGATTTTTTTTGAAAATTGGTTAGTATAAGGACGTAGCCACATATAGGTCAGTTTATTCTAAATAACTAGCTATGTCGGTTGAACGGAGTACCATAATGGCGTTAAGAAAAATATCGAAAAAATCTTAAAAAATTGTTTTTTTTTAATTGTTAAGACTAGATATTGAAAAATAAATTAGTATCGGAACAAGTATCAAATATTGTAATTGAATAAGCTAAATAATTTTTTCGATGTGCTGGAACCCAAAAAATGCAATTTAAAACAGTATATATACTTGTCAAAAAGTGTAAATAAAATAAACTTTAGAGAAAATTATTTGAAAAATCTTCTAGCTTCTTTTTTAAAGAAACTTTGAAGAATAACCTCTACAGATCAACATTTTTTTTTAATTTTTGCCAGTGAAATATAACTGGCAATTGGGTTTGAAATAAGATAGCATTAAAATAATTCCCGAAAAAGTTGCCCAAAAATTTGCGAATATGTTCTGAATGTTCTTTATATTCTGAACTTGTAACACGGAAAAAGTCATGTGACTGAAGTCCATAATATAAGAATAGCTTTTACAATCGCTATCACCATAATAGTTAACATACCTTGGTTTATTTTGTGAAAGAAAATAACTAAATACTCTTTGTGCATCAATTATTTTAATGCCAGGAGCAAAGTCAAGATTAAATTTACATACATGCGATAACTTCCTAGCACAAATGCACAAGGATTATTTTCTTTAATTTTTAATTTCAGACAACCTGGTTTGTATGATCAACTTATTGACTCGCAATCAAGAATTTTATCTGTGTCCATTGATATTGCTGTAACAACTCCATTTAATGAAGAAAACCCACGACGCTGCTAGCTACCATCAATTGATACTGCAGTGTCGACAATATTTGAAGAAAGTTTAAAAATTTCTTTCACAGCATCAATCATTATTTCTTTTGTGACAATTTTAGCATAATCAGAGAAGATTTAATTATTTTGTTGTAATTATTTTTAGTCATAGGTTTAGGAATGTTCATTTAAGATGTTAGTTTTTCTTATATTGAAAGACCTTGACCACATGCACGCATTGAATAAACTATTCTATTATTTATATCAAAAGTTTTTTTTCAAGAACATTTCTTTGAAACATAAAATTCAATTTTTTTTGAAACATAAAATTCAATTTAAGGGAGTGTTTCAAGAAATATGGTCATTTTCATAACTAATAATAGGAGCAACTGATACAGTTGAATCGATTGGCAAATTTTCAGTATATCTATTTCCATGAAAATTTCATAGAAATTTTATAGATTTTTTACATTGAGTACTTTGTTTGACTCTACATGATTCACTGTACCCATTGATAAAAAAGTTTATTAGATAACATAAAACAACAAAATAGCTTGGAATTTTGATTTAAAACTTGCTATGCTTGTTGCTAGGCAGATCAAATTGACCCAGTAAGTCGAAGGAATTGATTTATTTTTCAAGAATAAATCTTATTTTAAGAAATGGTTTTCATACGCGAGTTTAGTGATAAATTTCGTGTCAGAGTTTGACAAAATATATTTTTTTTCATTATGTTTTTTGATTATGATATTTGAGGGGTTCTTACATCTTAAATGCGGTTTTAAAGCTTTTAATTTAAAAGTTCCAATCCGGTTTTCAGTTAAATTGTGATAAAAGAGTTTAAATTTGTTTTTTGGAATACCGTAAATTAGGGCTATTTAGAAAGTATGAGGTTTTTTGGAAAAAACTATTTTTCGATTAAGTAGTTATGTTTGCAATACTTTCATTAAACTATATGTCTGTTGTTAAAATCAAATAGTAGAGGGGTTTATTTATCCGTATTGGATCGAAAACTTGCAATTAAAACAACCGCATTTTTTAATTTGAAAAAATTACTTGACAAACATTATTCCTGTGTAATAAACAAAGAAACAATAATATATTAAAGACTTTTTAATTAAAATATTTTACAATCCGACAATTTAAAGTTGACATTGTATTTAAAATATAACAAAATATTTCATAAATTATTTTGAGAATTATAGAAGGGGATTTGGAAAGCATATTGTTGTTATTTGAAAATTCCATCTCAATCAGGATTGCCAATGTCCGGCTTTTACAAAGGAGAACACACTAAAAAATTTATTTTTAGACTTTTGGCGCTGTATTCTTTTCTGTAAAAGCCGGACGTTGGGAACCCTAATCTCAATAGTCCTTATTAATTTTGAACATAAAACTTTGTGTTTTTGTGCTATAATTTGTATTTTTGTGCCAAAAAATATATATATTTTTAAAAATTTCTAAGATCTCAAAAAGTATTTTTTGCTGGAACTGCTAATGGCATTATTTTACACGTTTTTTATGAATCAGGACATTTGTGGGATGCTTGGTGAGAGGAGGGCAAGAAAAAATGTTTATAACAGAAGTAAAAGTGAATGATTTGATTTTGCATTGAAAATTGGTTTTTCAAAATAATTATTTAATAAATACAAAACAAAGAAGGGAATAAAATTATCATTGGTGATTCTTTATCAAAACACTTTTCAGAAAAAGGGCGAAATGCAAGTGAAGAGAATGATATTACATTCATCTATTTTCAGCTTCATACCAAAATCTGCTTTTTTGTATGTCCAACTTAATTACAATTTTAACTTTTTTTTTTTTTAGATGTTAGAAAACAGTATAAAACTACGCTTTACAACAATAGTTTTGAACTTCAAAAAAAATTTTTATATAAATTTATGCAAAAAAAAATTGATTAAATTTTAAAATATTGAAATTTTGATGAAAAACAGTTTATCCAGATTTTATCCAAATTTTGATTGAAAAACAGTTTAACCCTAATATATATATATATATATATATATATATATATATATATATATATATATATATATATATATATATATATATATATATATATATATATATATATATATATATATATATATATATATATATTAGGGTGGTGCTTAAAACAACTTTTTTGAGAAAAACCTGCTCGTACCCCCTAAATGTGTTTTATCTAATACAAAAACACTAGGTTTAAAATTTTTTTGAACAAAAAATATTTTTAGGGGTAGCTCAAGGCCCTCAAAAATTTGACGGGTCCCTGATATTTTCAAAAAAAAACTTTTTCTAAAGTATGTCAACCTGGTACTCAAAATAAGCAAAATTATATAAAAAATTTAAAAATGAAAATAATTTTTTATAAAAATAATTTTTTCAGGTATAAATGCATAAAAACTATTGTTTTTAAGCTGAAAATGAAAAAAGTCAATATTTTCAGGTTTTTTAAAAATAATTTTTTTTGGCATGTTTTTTATCCAGCCGTTCTTATCTTAAATTCAGATTGGTGCATTGAGTAATACTCATCGATTTCTTTTTTCAAACATAAACCTGTTATGTAAACTTTAGGTTATGATTTCAAAACGTAAGAACAACTTTTTGAAGCCCTTCAATCATAAAAACAAAAAATTCTTTGTAAAGATTGTTTTCTCAATCTTCATCAAATTGTTTACCACTTTGGGCTGCTTTTTGGAAGTACACCTTACCCACAAGAAGCAAATAATCTCTTAATACCAAATTTTTGTCAATGATTTTTCTAATATATTATAGTTTTTCAGTTTGTATTTTTCACCACTGCGAAACCATTTAAATAAAGATATTTGATAACCATTTATTTGGCAATGAAAAAAATTAGAGTTTTATTAACAGCTATTGACTCCAAAACAGTTGGTATGCCTGATATTTTTTGGCTACTGTAAATAAATAGCCTGATTTGTTACATTTTAATTGCTGTATATTTGAGACATGCAGGATAATAAAGTATTTACAATGCAAAACCTTGTTTTGCAGTGTAAATATTTAAAAAAAAAAGTTGATGTTTTCTACTTAATAATTGCAATTATAATAAATACAAAATTACAAATCTTTAAAATTATTTCCAATGGAGAGTTGTGGATAGTTTTAGCAATATGTAAGATTATTTAAAGTAGCATGTTAATATGTGTTGATATAGCTATCTGAAAGCCTATTTCAGTATTATTTGTTATTGGAATAAACTGAAGCAGGCAATCAGTTAACAGAAAATCTAGCACAAAATAATGTAAGTACTCAAAGAAAATCTAACTAATAATAAACCATTTTAATAAAATAAAAATAAAACAATTATAGTGCAAACAAGACTCTTAACCATAACAAAAATTAAGCTTTTATACTTAAGCCGTAAAAAAACTGGCCTCTTAATTTTTTACGGAAAATGCCACAAATCAGGCCGTGTAATTTAAGTAGGTCATGTCTTTATATGATATAATATACCATATTAAAGATATGTCATTGATATATCAATGGTATGTATTATAAAGCAATATGTGCAACAAACACTCCTAAACATTAGCGTAGTGAGGGGAGACCAAAGCGGAAATGGCCCCTGTCACGAAGGCTTTAAGAGGCCCAAAAAATTGAGGAGCAAAAAAAAATTTTAACATAAAAAGTAATAATTTCTTAATTTTATTGTAAAAAAGCGCATTTATTTCATTTTTGCCCCATCGCAAAAATACTCGCTACGTCACTGATCTTAAGCGTCATATAATTTATTAGATAAAGCAATTTTTATAATTGAATGTTTTATACCTTATAACAAAACTCTATATACAACTGATTAAACTTTAACATGAACAATAAACTAAACTGTAAAATCAAATAGACAATTTTCTGGCATTCTTTGTCTTTTATTTTAAAATACCGCATGTGATTTAATGCTCTGCAAATGATCTAAAATACTCGAATTATAAAAACTATAAATGCTTCCAAATAATGTGTTCAAAGTATATTTTTTACTACATAATTTTTTTCTTGAGATATTTTCCTTTTGATTTGTTTCCGTATAATTTAGCTTATAAAATTTATAAAATATTTATTATGTTTTGCATTTAAATTTAACGTTTACGGTGATACTAATGTTAAAAACTGTAAATAGAACAACCAATCTAAATGCAGTATATTTAAAAAGGCAAATTTAATACTTTATAATTCACAAGTCCGGGCCCTTGAACAGAGCCGGGCCCCAGGACAATATACTCCCTATATATATATATATATATATATATATATATATATATATATATATATATATATATATATATATATATATATATATATATATATATATATATATATATATATATATATATATATATATATATATATATATATATATACATATATATAAAGTATAATTAAATAGAAAAATACAACTTTTCGTTGTGCAGTAATGAGTATAATAAGGTTAACATTTATTTACTTTAACACTTTAATTTAAAATTTAATTTAACTTTTTTTTTTTTTTTTTTTTTTTGTATAATATATATACCTGAAAATTGGCGATAGGCATGAAACTTTTAGTTCTATTATAAAGTTGTATTTTTCTATTTAATTATACTTATAGGTTTGCCATTTTGTTTTTCTAACATTGATACTACTTTTGTATGAACACGTGCTACGTTTCTTGTAGATTAGTGGATTAGTCTTATATTTACAGCAGTTTAAAGTAGAAGTGTCACAGTGTTTTTTTTTTAATATGGAAAAAATTATGTACGGAGCAGTGATTGAATTCCTATTTTTGGAAAGTGTAAAATCAAAACAGACTCATGAACAATTGTTAAAAGTGTATAAGGATTCTTCACCTTCACTTACAACAGTATATGATTGGGTTGCTGAGCTCAAACGTGGCCGTACTAGTCTTGTGGACGATCCACAGAAAGGACGTCCAAAAAGTGCATCAACACCAGAAATTATTTCCAAAATACCGGATGAGATAGTTGACAGCGTACACATCTCACATGGTACAGCACATAATATTTTAAGTGAGATAAAAAAAATTTTGTGAGTCGATTCATCACTATGGGTGAGACCGGATTTTAAAACAATTCTGAATATTATTGTAGCCTTTTGGACCAATTGGATAAAAAAAAATAGTGTAAAAAGACCCGGTTTGCAGAAGAAAAAAATCATTTTTCATCAGAATAATGCACCCACCCACACAGCTCAAAAAATCATCGCCAAAAATACTGAATTGAAGTACGAATTGCTGCAACATCTACCCTATTTGCCAGATTTGGATCCCTCTGATTTCTGGCTGTTGTCACATTTTAAAAAATTCATGCGTGGACAGCATTTTTTATCAAACAAAGACGTGATAGCAGCTGTGTAGGGTTATTTTGCAGGCCTTCCAGAGACTCACTATAAGGATGGTATTCACAAATTGGAGGAACGTTGGAATAAATGTTTTGAGCTTCTGGGAGAATATACTGAATAATAAGATTCAAGTTCTGGACTGTTGCCTGGCCAGTCCAGAACTTGAATCCCATTGTCAGTTAGCCACTTTTTTACAACTCGACTGGTATGGCATGGTGCCGAGTTTTATTGAAACAGTTCACAAAAATGCAAGCGCATAGCTAGGGGTAGTTTTGAATTTAAAATCTTTAGGTATTCAACGGAGTTTACCATCTGTTTTGCTGGTATAAAGTATAGAGACCCTCATCCCATTGCTGAAAAACATCCCCAAACCATAATTTGGGGTGAATGTTTAACTGTCGGCAAGGTGTAACGAATATCACCTCGAGATCCAACTGGTCTACGTACATACTGCGTGACAGATCATCAGAAACACGCAATGCGTTTAATATGTTTCGAAAATCGTTTTTCTCATTCAAATATTTTATTTAAAAACGTTAAAGCACTTAACGTTTACGAACTCAATGTCTATAATATTTTATGTTTTATGTTTCGTTGTAAAAGTGAACGACCATTGTCCAATTTCAAAGATCTTTTTACTTATAAAGCTATAAACAAATATGCTTTACGAAATAATAATTTATTAATTGAACCCTTTTGTCAAACAAAGTTTAATCAATTTTGCATAAACTATAGAGCACCGTATTTATGGAACAAAATTGTTGTTCCAAATTTTGATTTGTCGATTTCGTTTTCCGTTTTTAAAACTAAATTAAAAAACTATATTCTTTCTACTGGCAATATATATAAATATTTTTGAAATGTAAAATTTTTTTTTTTTACTCTGGATAATTTGTAAAATTATTTTCAGTTTTTGTTTCTTCTACATTGTTATTAGTTATTTGATCAATTATATTTTATTTTATTTGGATCTTCTTTCAGATACCAAGTTTATATATTGTTATATTGTTATATTACGATTAATAATTGTCAACTGAAAAAAAAAAAAAAAAAAAAAAAAAAAGATCCAAACTGCAGAAATGTAGAATCGTCGGAAAACAACTCCATGGACCAGCTTTCTGCATTCCAGTCCTTATATTTATTACAAAACTGAAAACTTTTCTGTCGCTGCTGCTTAGATAGCAGAGGTTTGCGGGATGGACGTCGAGCTCTTAAACCAAACGAACACAGTCGGTCACGTACTCGTACCGCAACCAGTGTCTAGTTTTATTTGAAGACTTTGATAAGTCGGATTTCTGACTGCAGAGCGTCGAAGTAGAGAGTCATCACGTGTTGTTGTTACTCTGGGTCGTCTAGAACGTTTCAGTGGTGATGCTAACCCGGAAGGTTTTTTTTTCTTAATTATTCGACTAACTGAAGACTTAGTTAAACACAATTTCTTAGCAATATCTCGCTGCTTCATACTATCCTTCGAATATTGAATAATAATCGCACGTTTTCTTGGTGAAATCTTATTTGCCAGACCAAAAAATCAAAAAGCGAAAAAATGAAAAAATTTAATGTCATTCGAATAATTATGAACTACCGTTCATAATTATTCGAATGGCATTAATTTTTATGTTTATTTTTGCACTATGAGATAATTTAAAGTATTTTGATTAAAATACTTTGATAAAAATCATAAAAATAATAAAAATGCTAAAGTGGTTAAAATCACATAAAAAATGGACCATCTATGACTGTAAACGACGACCAACGTGTCGAAGTTTTAAACCTTTTATTTCAAGATAAAATTGTTTGTCTGGAAAAAAATCGTTGGATGTATAATAAAATAGTGTGTATTATTGAGTTTAAAACATAGCGGATTCCAGTTCCGAGTTATAAAAAAAAGGCATTCATTCATGTTCTTTCAAACAGTTTATTGTTTGGTTGTGCATCCATTATCATTATTCATTATCATTATTTTTGCATACATGTTTCTGTTCTTGCGCAAGTTTGATGTTACTCAACGTCTTTTTTTTCAAGGTACTTTCATCAACGTTAGAATTTTCTTTGCTTTATTTTTTAATGGTTTACCTCTTGCTGTTTATGATCAATCAAGCTTTGAAAATCCATCACTTACGATGTATGAATTTTTAGGTGTTTACTATTTTATAATAAAATTTTCCACCATGTGTAGTTGTTAATATATGTAATAAGTTATCAATTTGCAATTGTTTCACGTAAAGAAAATACTATTATTTAAGTATTAAGGATAAGATATTTTGTATTAAATTGCAGTTATCGTGT
Source organism: Hydra vulgaris (assembly GCF_022113875.1). Classification (NCBI taxonomy): domain Eukaryota; kingdom Metazoa; phylum Cnidaria; class Hydrozoa; order Anthoathecata; family Hydridae; genus Hydra; species Hydra vulgaris. Next base: position 50,320,836 of record NC_061161.1, on the reverse strand, counting down.
AAAATAATTGGCTTTATCAATTTATATTCAATTTAAACAATAAAACATTATCCTAAAACCTGCTTCTTTTTAATAAAAGTGTTTTAAACTATATGTAAATATAAAAATTAAAAATTATTAGTTAAAAATAATGAATTCGGTGTATTTTAATATTCTTCTTCAAATAATTTTTCTTCGTATTCATTGTAATTATTAACACCAAGATCATAAACATTGTCGTCGTCAGGAGAAGCAGTGTTCTCACACATAAAGCAATAACGTAGCTCTGAACACTAGTGCTAAGTTTTGGTGAAGTACAAGTTTAGCTGTAGCGTAAAGATCCTTAAATGAAATATCTTTTCTAACAAAATTAAGAGAATTCTCCGCTACAGTTGTTCATTCCTCCGCAAGAGAAAAGCGTTTAGTTCTTTTTAAGCAGAAATTTTCAGTTTTTTTTGAAAACTTATTCAACACACAAATTCTACTTTTATGAACAATACAGAACAGTTTGTGGCACTCGACTGATATTTTGTTTATCAATAATCCAAAATATTATTGATTTTGTGAATTGTTGCGTAATTTGTAGAATATAACTTAATTATATAAATATAAAATTAATTTTTTAGATTCTATAATTCTTTTTTAGAGTTTATCTTCTGCAAAATAAACTATTAATTATCTCATATGGGTTCCAGTTAACGACCCAAACAGTACCTATGTCATTGTTGGCTGGTTAATATTTTAGTTATACTATAAGAAGCCATAAAATGTTACTTAGCCACTTTTTCTTTAGAAGGTTTGTTTTATGTACGTATTGTGTTTCTATAGCAAAAAGAAAGTTTGAACAAAATAAATCAAGTTCTTTTAAGTAATAGTTTTAAAATTTAACATTTAAAAATGTTTAAAAAACGATAAAATTCTTTTTTTTAAAAAAAAGAATCAGATTGCAGTAGGTTGTTTTACTGTATAAATCAATTATAAATCGATAAAGTCGATACTTTTTTACGATAACAACAAGTTAATGCGATACCTTCGTTAATGTTTAATTTTATTACTATTATTTTTTTTTTCTTTGTCTTCAAACCATTTGAAATAAAAAATCCAATTACATTATGGGAAAAAAATATTTTTTTTCATAGTAAATACAAATAATTGAAAAATAGATCGTTTTGATGGTTTTTCAAAGCTCGAAGTCAAGAACTGCCGGATTTTAAATTGATAAATTTTTATTTTAAAATTTCACAACCTAAAAGGCTCATTTACATTGGTATTTTTTAGATCTCACGACTTTACCACGAAAGTTAACTTTATAGTTTTTCATTTTATGGCCGCCGGTCTATAACAAGTGTTTTACTTAATTTAGAAATACTAAAAGATATTATTAAAACTTAAAAAAGTATTTTCGTTGCCGCTTCGTGAAAAGATATCATTTCCAAGCAACCACTAGTTAAGTTAAGAGTTTTTGGAAAAGAAAGAACATGGTTAATGAGCAAGAAAAAAAGTTGACAATAGAGCTAAAAATTGACTAAAGGTTGACAAAAGACCTAAAAACTCTATGAGTCGGGAAAATATGAAGACGGGAGAGAATTCTAAAGTGTTGATGTACGAAAAAAGTAGATAAGTAGAAAAAAGTAGTAGAAAAAAGTAGAATAAAAAGCAGATGAATAAAAGTTTTTTGTTTCATGAAAAAACGGGTACAGTAAATTGTTGCAACTTTGCTAAATGGCGAACAATATAATAATGAGACAATAACTCGTTTAAGTAGCAATCATGATAGCATTTGTAGAAAAGAAAAGAGAAAAATACGCAATCTTAATACAATGAGACAGAGGCTTAAGCTTGGCAGCTTGAGCAAATTAAGCTCGAATGCAATACGTTTTTAAACTTTTTCTAGAAGAGAGCATCATTAAATAAACCAGCCAAAATATTCTAATATTCAATTCTAAATACATTACCAAAATATTCCGAACAATATTCTGTATAAAAATAAAACTAAAAAATAAAATAAAAACAGAAGAAGAGCGGCCTTAAAAAAAAATAGCTATTAACAAGTGTGCACTATCAAAGGCTCTTGAAACTCTCTTGTAAACTTTAACATGTATTCCAACTGGGAAATTTGACTTTAAGACTTCCCATCGATGAGTTGCTGTAGAAAAAAAGTTATCAATTTTGTGAAGAAAGTCAAGGAAATCGAGAGCAACTCTAATGTTTTTTGCGACTGAATAGATTCCAAACATATTATTGATTATGTCGTATGACTGACCAGGACACTTTTTTGTTGTTGTTCTTTTTACATTTATTATTTATCTTTATACAATATATAAAAGAGAAAAAATAAAAATGAATATACTAATAAAAAATACGGAAACTCTATGAAGACCGTGAAACTCTATGAAGACCGTGAAACTCTATGAAGACCGTGAAACTCTATGAAGACCGTGAAACTCTATGAAGACCGTGAAACTCTGTGAAGACCGTGAAACTCTGTGAAAACCGTGAAACTCTGTGAAGACCGAGAAGGTTTTGTCGCAGATAACTGTTAAGATTAAGATAAAACATTTTTTTAAGTGTTTATGGTGGTTGGGTTGCTTGAAGTAATCAAATAACTTGATTACTGTGAATATATGTCTGTGCCCATAGTTTTTTAAATAAATATAAATAGGCTTTTTTTTTCTTTATAGGTAAGGCGGGGTAAGCTTGGGTATTTTCACCAACCTTAGATAGAATTAGCTTTTCCAAAACAATTTTAAACATGGAAGCGCAAAATAGTTAGGCATGGGAATGGAAACGAAGTGAAAAAGCCACTCATCTGGTTCTTTCGCTTCATTTCCATTTTTAATACAGTTAAATTCCATTAACTCGGATCCTGGATAAGTCGGACTTTTACTCAGTCGGACGGAAATTCAATTCCCCTTGAACATTCTCTATCAACTTACTGTAAAATCGATTGCCTAAAGTCTTACCTGGTTAAGTCGGACCATTTGCTAACTCGTACTGTTTTTTGAGGTCCCTTCGGCAAAAAAAATTAACTAGGACTTTTATTTTGAATTGCATATAAGTACATGCAATAACAAAACTTCCAACTCTTCAATAAAAATTCCAAACTTTAAACGCTCGAAAATAAAATACTTTTGTGTCAAATATAAATAAATATAGCTAAACATTTTCACGGAGATCTTTTGATTCAGTTAAGCTTCAATTAAATTCTATTTGTTAGTAACTATTACATTAAAAACACAAAAATATCTATTAAAATTCAGAACAGAACGTTCGAAAATTAATTACCTTTGCATCAAACATAATTTAACGAGCTAAACATTTTCACTAATATCTTTGATTCGGTTAAACTTTGATTAAGTTTTATTTACTAAAAATGACGAAAGTTGTTTAAACTAAGCTATCTAGTAGAACTATAAAAGAAAAATACAAACTACTAAAGGAACTCGACAAAGGAGAATTATCTATAACTGTATCAAAGAAATGTGGCATTTTAAAGCAAACATTGTCTGGATGGTCAAAAAAAAAAAAACACTATATATTCAGAAGTTAAAAAAATATAAAAACTTTTGCAAAAAGAGTGCCGATGAATGTCTCCCTGAAGAAGGATTTGGATAAAGTATGTAACATAAATTTAGATAAAGCATGAAACGTCGGATGAAACGGTGACAAAGACAACGACTGAAGAAGTTTGTAAAGCAATTGATAGTGGTGAAATTGGAAAGCTAGGTTTGAATGCTTCAAAGCTGTTTCAAAAAGAATGGTGCGAGTCACTGAAACAAACATCAATTTTGGACTTTTTTTGTTTATAGTATATATTATATATACAAATATATATATTTTACATAAGATTATATTATTATATATATATGTACATAATTTTTTTATCTCATAGTATTATATATTTAAGTCTCGAAATCTCAAAAAAGTCGGACATTTTCAAAAAGTCCGACTTAACGAGAGCTTTGCTTAATTTGGACATTCACTAAGTCGGACAATAAATACATACCCCTTCGGAGCTCGAGTTAACAGGATTCTACTGTATTGTTTTTTGTTTTTTTTGCTGTAGAACAAAAGAATTTGTATTGATTATCAGAAAAAAAGATGTCAGACTCAAGATGAAATATAGAAGTTTTTAAATTAAAGACTTAAAGACCTAGCTAATAATAGACCAAAGACTGATTAGATTGTTAGAGGGGTCAGAGTTTTCTCCAGAGCTTATAACGCTTGAATTGCCTTAATTAATCATTTACTGTTAAAGATTGAAAGCCTCTAGAACCTTATTTCAGAAAGAAAATTTAATAATACTTAACATAAAGTGTTAAAACTTAGCAGTTTTTTTCGATTGCATGGAATTGTTATCCAAGTGTTAAAAATTGAAGAGCAATCAAAATCTTTTTTACCTTGAAATTTTAGTTACATGCGTACAAGAGCGATCAGCCCCCGCGACACTTACAAAAATCACAAAAATAACCGATTTCTCTAAAATGGATAATTAATTTGCATAAATAGATAATCCGAAAAACAGTAAGTAAAAGGTTTGGCCCGATTCCGAGTGACTCCCACGCAGTCCGTGAGGGCTAGGACCACAACTTATGAGAGCAAACGAAAGGCAAATTGTGTAAATTTTACACTTACCGCCACTTTTACACAATATTAACCAAGCGTATTTAACGTTCTAAAATAGTTTGTTAATAAAAATATGTTCTGAATGATACTGAAATATATACATACCCTAATTTATAACGAAAATCAAATAACACTGAGGTTTTTAGCTTAACTTTTCACTACCCTGGTATTTAACTTTTTCGTACTCTCTCTGGTCGCTCTCTCGTTTTAGCCAGGCTATCAGAGAGTGAACCTTCCATATTATGTTATTTAATGAACCTATGTATGATATTTACTGGTAAATATATTTTTGTTGTTGTTTAAAGCTTTTATCTGTGTTTACTTGGCTCTGATGTACATAAATTATGAACTGACCTATATTATGTCATAATATAGATCAAGAGAGCCTTGTGTAAAATCAATCAACATTAATCAGTGCATTATCAATCAACGTTAATCAATGCCAAAGTATTTAGTAGCATTTGTATACTTTCATGTCTAGTTTGTATTCAGAGACAACATTATTTGAAAGTTACTGGATTTTGTAATTAAATAACTTCATGTTTTTACTCTTTCAGCAAATGATTTAAGTACATTTAAGTACATTTTTCTTTTAGTTTAATCTGTTGTTCGTTTTTTTCAAATACCTTAGATCTCTGCACAGAAAAAAATAAATATGAAATATATGTGAACATACCAGTCAATTTTTACAAAAAGTAATCATAGTGGCCTATTTTAATAGAAACAACATCCATTTATCAGTTTTTAAAGTTGATTCATATACTTTTTTCTATCTCTGTTAGTTAGTTTAAAATATTATAGAAAATTTAACTATTAGTATTGAGCTGTTTTGTAATGATGACAAAAAAAAATAAATAAATAAATAAAGCTTATAAAGGCAAAACAGTTTACAACTAAGAACTTATTAATTTTTTACTTCATGACAAAGATAGACACATTGTACATAAAAGGATATAAAAACATTTTTAGAAATTATTTTTTCTCTTTTTTTTTTTTTTTTTAGTTTATTTATTATATAAATGAAATGGTTTAGTAAAGATATGTTTTGAAATTTATTTTACTTATCTTTATTATATTTGCTTATAATATCATATATATTTCTTTACCTAATTACAAATAAAAAAATATATATTCAAAGAAATATTTTATATTTAAAAAAAAAAAAAAACTGATCTTTATCCTGCCTAAATCTTAAATTCAATGTAGATGCATTTTGTTGTAATTCTATCTGTTATCATTTTTTTCATTTACCTTTTGTTTATATAAAAGATACTTAAGAGAAAACAATGTTTATGAGGGCAAAATGTTTGCTTTAACATTAAGACTTTTCATGCAAATTCTATAGTAACTATATATCTTGGTTTTTTTTCCAATATCCATCTGCATATACATATATATATATACATATATATATATATATATATATATATATATATATATATATATATATATATATATATATATATATATATATATATATATACATATATATATATATATATATATATATATATATATATATATATATAATATATATATATATATATGTATATATATATATATATATATATATATATATATATATATATATATGTATATATATATGTATATATATATATATATATATATATATATATATATATATATATATATATATATATATATATATATATATATATATATATATATATATATATATTAATTTATTATTATTTTTATAAATATATTTCAGACAACAGGCATATACAATTTAAGTGCCAGGTCCAAAGTTTTTAAAAGAATAATATTATTTTAAAATTTGATTAAGTGAATGAACAGAATTATTCACTAACCATCAACTGGTTACGAAAAGCATGTCTGCAGTTCAAGACAATTGTGTTAAAAGATGGTAATCTGTGCTCTAAAAAAATATATATATATTCATGAAATGTACAAAATACTATGAAATAGCAATCTTTAGGGGTTTGGTATATATATTGAGGGGTTTAGAGTTGGGCAGGTGCAATCTAGATTTCTATCTTTTTTTATCAAGATTTTATTAAAATTTTTCTAATCATTTTTTGTTTTTTTATTTTCATCCTGAATTAACACACACACATATATATATATATATATATATATATATATATATATATATATATATATATATATATATATATATATATATATATATATATATATATATATATATATATGTATATATATATGTAAATATAGTTTTAAAAAATATATACCTTTTTTTAGGCTTTGCATTAGACTTTTTCATTAGTCATTTTAAAATATCCTAATATTTGGATTTGATATTTTGGACAAAAACTGGATGATTATTCACCGTGTCGCATTGCATGAGGAAGGTAATCGAAACTTTTAAATATAATAATATATTTTTTATTAAAATATACTGAAATATTTATTATTACTAAGAGATTAATAAAGAAAACTTTAAATCTTACTTTAAAATGGACTATGATGATGTGATGTTAATTTTTTCCGAACTTATTTTACTAAATCAACATACAAATCAATATTTTACTAAATCAACAACTTATTTTACTAAAACAACATTTTTGATTGTTATGCTTCATGCTAAACCCCATGAAGACTAGTATTAGGAACTTCAAACAAAGATTTAAACCACAATTTACAAAAGGAATTATTAAATCTTTCAAATTTTCCAAAGAAAATTGCTAAGATCTTTTTATGTCATCAATCAATCAATAGGTCTTATAATGTTAGTTATGATAATTAACTTAGGCAGTAAGTTACTTAAAAAATGATTAATTCTTCCTGAGAAAACGAATAAATTATTGCGATTTTCGGAAAAGCATTAATAAACTAATTAATTTAAAAAACTTATATAAACCGCTTGCTTACATATTAAAGAAGCATATTTGACTGAATTAGTTTTTATCTTTGTTATACATAAACATACAAATATAAAAGTACATTTGAATCAGCAATTTAGTGTCATACTGATTTAATGAGTTGTGAGGGCCTCAGTACATTCCTTGCCTGATATAGAGAGAACATCGTAGAAAGTTGCTGCTACATCAACTGAGGGTTAGGGTTGGGGCAGCATAAGTTTTTTTTTTATTATTTTTCGGGTTTTTTTTCTACCTATACAAAAAAACTGTATGCATTTGAGTTGGCAAAAAAAGCTTTATATTACAATGTTAAAAATAATTTGAAGTTATTTCTCCAAATGTAATTAGAAATAATTTTTTTTAGAGTTTTAGTTTTTTATTTGTTGAGTTTTTTTTTTAAGTTTAATTTTATTAAATTTTTTTAATTTCCTTTTTCTTGATTATATAGTTTAGTTTTTTTAGCACATTTTGAATTTTTCTCAAAACATCTAAAAAGCTGCAGTTAAGTCTAAGCAAAGCATGTGTGAAAGTACAGGTCCAACTGCATTTGCAATGGATTTTTAAATCTTGTCTAGAGGTGAAAAAGCATCATTAGAAGAATCATTAGAAGAACCAGCCCAAATATGATAACAGTATTTTATACAGAGGTGAATAAGAAATCAGAAGAGTTAGAAAATGGAATCAGAAGTAAGTTAATGTTGAGCACAATAAAGAGAAGCAAGTTTAACATATGCTAATTTAGCAATGTATGTATGGTTTCCATGAAAGTGGCAATGTATATATGGTTTCCATGAAAGATCAGTTGTGAACAATAATCTAAGAAGACATAAAGAAGGTTGCTGTTCATTAATAAATGAATGTCAATAATATTGCGATTGTTGTTTGCAGTAAATAACTGAGTTTAGTTAAAGTTAAAATTTACAAGCCTCTGCGAGTCCCAATTAGTTACAAAAGTGAGATCAGATTCAAGATCAGCTGCCTGTTCTAAGTGATAAAAAATAGAAGACATTTAGTCAAGGAAGGAGTATTAAGTTGAGTCACCAAAAGTAAGTTTTTTAAAAAAAACTATTTTAGATGTAAGGTTGTTGGGAAGATCATTAATGTAGATAAGAAACAAAACAGGACCAAGGATACAACCTTGAGGTACCCCAGAACCCTGTACTGGATATACTGTATACTGGAAATAAAGAAGAGTATTGGATTTTTAAGCGCAAACCTCGCTGCTTGGCAGAGCAACAAGATTAAATACTGTATTAATTGTCTGACATTTGGTTATTTGACTCGAAATGAGATGTTAGAAATTTGTTGATCAAAGACTCAAAGACCTAGTTGGAGAAGTCAATGGTCTCCAGAGTTTTAAAAAATTAAAATCACAAATGTCATTTTCGAGCAGGAAAGAAAATAAGATAATCACAAAGAAAATCATGAAAAGAATCCCAATCTACTTTAGGTTAGTAGTATGTAGTGTGATGATTAGTTCAGTCTAAAGAAAGAAGTACAAGATAAAAGATTTATAGAGATCATTGCATGCTTAGAACTTCCTAAAGGAGAACAAGAAGAAACTGAACACTTAGGTCAGAGCTTAGGTCAGAGACAAGACACAAATCAAGGAGTGAAGTTAAGTGATTAGGGTGTCTGGAAAACAAGTCATAAAGTTAACTATCTAAGTAAGTGATGGAGAAATGCAGTTATAGGCTTTATTGCCAGCAGGGTCAATGGTGTTAGAGCATAGCCATGATTGTGATGAGCAATAATCACCAATAACAATAATATTGGCAGAGGTGTAAAGAGAAAGGGGATAGTCAAGTTGATCAGAAATTATATCTAAAAGAGTACAGTCCTGAGATGGAGAATGATAAAAGCAAAGAGAAAGGTGATAGAGTGAAGAGGTGCTAAGCGGAAACACATAAAAGAATAGTCAATGAATTCAATTCTGATTTCTCATCAAATAGGTAAGTTGATGTATAAATGTGCCAAGCCAAGCATGTGACTATTAGAGTCTTTGTGAATCGATGTATAATACCCATCAATATTGAGATTTTACAGCCGATTTCGAATTAGTCTCACAAAAAGCAAGCAAGTCTTGTGAATTTTGCAAGAGGTAAGATTCAACTGATGGAAGGTTACTTCAAAGATCACGAATATTTGTGAAAGGTATATTGAAACAGTTAGGTGGTGGGGGTGGTTTTTTATGTTTAATAGTTTGGATAACTTTTGACGTGATTTAAATTTAAAGAGAACTTGGCTCATTTATAGATAGAGCACAGCATCCCAAGCAATGAGCTATGCAGTTGTCTCAGTCCTTTTATTTAACCCAAATAGTAACTTGTGTGGCCTTGGCAATGCACACCAAAAGCACTAACAGAGACACCATCTGTATGAAACATAGCATTGTTAATACTTTGATATTTTATAGCTGTTGGTAGAATAAGTCTCTCTGAGAGCTACCAAAGTTTGGGAAACCTTACTACCAGCCGGCCTCAGAACCATTAAGCTAAGTTTTAGAGCTATACCCTCATTAAAAGATGAGTTGGGTTAAGAATATGTGGCATTCATCTAGGCAGGAAACGATATAACACAAGTTTATATCTATGCCAACCTAATAAATGAAGAAGGGCTGGTCAATAGAATTTTTTTGCTTACTCTTAGGTGTTTTGCTAGGAGATCTTATACAAGACAGTACTTGACTGCTTGATGCAGTTAACATCTGCCCAAAATGTGTATTTTTATTACCAAAAGCCCCAATGCAGATTTTTAAATAAAGTTATTTCTATCATTAATCTACTATTGCATAAATTGTCACATTTTAAATCAAATAGCTACTACTACTACTACTACTGCTACTACTACTACTACTACTACTACTACTACTACTACTACTACTACTACTACTACTACTACTACTAATACTAATACTACTACTACTACTACTAGGCCTGTTAACAGGTCAAGTCTCAACCAAAATCTGACCCAACCTGTTTAAACTGGTCTTTGGTCTGGGTTTTGTTAGTATGTATACAAAACCTGCTAGACTTGTTAGACTTGGTCGGTTGGGTATAATTTTTATAATATCCAGACCTGTTATACGCAGACCTGATTTTCATTTAGATACTCACTCATTATTGTATTTTTTATGACTAACTGCTTTAGTTTATAAGAGAAAAATTACTTTAACTACACCTACACTGTTTACGGCCATTTTAACTCATGCAGTCAATAGTCCACTCCAAGTAAAGAGTCACACTGTTTTTGCTCTTGTTTTATCATGACGAGACCTGTAAAGTAAGTTAGGTATGGGTCTTTTTAGGATGAATTAGGGTCAATTGCTCTGACTCAATCCCAGACCCATATATACCAATCAAATTTGGATCCAGGTCTTTTGATGCCCAACCGACCAAAGCCCTAGTAACTACAACATATACTAAATTTTGTTGTTTATCTATTAGAATAATAAACTTTCAGCTTCCTAATTCAGACACATTAGTCTTTAAAAAAACCTAATATTCCAACCTTTCTGGCACTAGTTAAATGTGCTATTTTTTTTTTTTTTTTTTTGTTCAAAACTCTATAAATAAAGAGCTAGAACTTCAGGCACTTTTATCTTCTTTTATTCTTCATCTTGAACAAAATCAAATTTCAAAAAATTTATGCTAACTTCTTGACAATAATATCTCTTATTATTAAAATATTCTCTTATTCTCTTTTTTTGTTAATACTACAGTTTATATTATTATTATTATTATCATTACTATTTTTATCGCTTGTTTCTCTGCTCAGCAACCTTGTTTGTGTTTAAGAGTTATAGAGTTAAGAGAGGGTTTTAAGCAAAATAAAGTAGCCTCCTCAAATGTAGTTAACCTCTTGGCTTTAGGGATGTGAATAACAAACAAAAAAAAAGCTAAGATATTTATTTAAAATTAAAAATAATATAAATATTTTTATAAATATAACTATTATAGTCATTATTATATAATTATTAATTTTTTTACTTTTTTGTTATTTAATAATATTACTGTAAATATATGTAAATTATTTTTATTTATGTAAATAATTATAATTTTTTTTTTTTTTTTTTATTGTTGTTGTTGTTGTTAATTTAATTTGTCAAAATGTTTTTTTCATTATTATAGCAATATTTTGACTTAAGAGATAAAGTATGCTGAAGGCTTTAAATCTGGTTTCTGGCAATACTATTAAGTTGATTCATTTTCAGAGATCTTTCATTATTATATTTGCTTTTTAATAAACTACTCATTCATGTCACATGCATGACTAGTTAAACTAAACATTATAAACTAAAATTGTTCCATTTTTCTTCAATACATCCATGATTATTAATTAAACCTGGTACATCTGGTAATTGCCTGTTTTGTTAAGATCTAAGTTGTTGACAATTCTTAAAGTTAGCTTCTTGTTATGTTGTCATTTATTGAAGAAAGTTTTTAAAGTAAAAAAAATCTTGTCTTAAAAAACTAATTTCTAAAAAATGTTTAAAATATATACATTTAAACTTATCTCTATAATATTTGGAACAATAAAATAATTTAAATCACCTTCTTATCTCTGATAATCTCTATACTTCATTCTTTAACTACAATATAACTTAAATACTATCATTCTTTAAAAACCTATATTAATAATCAGCTATTTGTCGTTTTATTTGTTTAGGTTACATTGTGGTAGATGCAAGATTCATTTCAAACAAACATTTAGTTTGCTGATATGTCTCAACATGATGGTAACATACCTTGATCAATTTATATGAAAGCATTGTTGCAGTGACATCAGTGCATTAAATTTTAATATGATAAAATTATGCTATATATATATATATGCTGTTTTTCATATGTCTATATTCTTTATAGTTATTTTCCAGAGTACAGATGATAGTTCTCAAGTAAGTTAAAGTTTTGTTATGCTGGGGGAGTTGGGTTTAAAAGTTGGGTTTGAGAGTTAAGTTAGATATGATAAGTTAAATCAAATCTAAATAAATGTTTTAGCTATTATTATTTGACATATTACTTTGTTTTTCAAACAAAGTCATCACATTTTAAATACATAAAAAATTTATTAAATTTGCAATCCTTTTTTTTTACAACAAATACAATAGTAGATACTGAAAATTTAACTCTCATACAAAACAAAAAGCAAAATATAATGATATTATTTAACACAATAAATATGTTTATAAATACAAGTTGTAAATGTCTTGCCCATGAATAGGAAAACAAGGTACATTCATCAGAGAATCATTGTATTTTAAAAGTTCATCTTATAAAAATTAAGATAAGTAAAGGCTTGTGTACATCTAAAATGCGAATAATTAGATCAAAAAGCAGCACTTAAAATAATGGCTGATCAATGATTAATGATTGTCGTTTTTTGGAAAAATTGATATTTTTAATTCCCAAAATTAAATATGACCGATCAAATTCAATGCCCTCTTTTGTAAATCAAATTTTATAATAAAAAGAATTTTATTATTTAAAAAAGAATCTTAAAGTTAAATTAGCATTAAAATTTAGAAATGTTTATGATTGCAAAATTAAACAGTTTTAAGACCATAACAATCTTTAATTCACAATAAAAAGGTATTAAAAAAAATTGCAAAATTTTTATTGTCTGGAAAATTATTTGATTGTCATTTTTTCAATTTTTATCAATTCTGATAATCAATGTTGATTGGCAACCTTCAAATAATTATTTCAAGCGCTGAAAAAGTGAATTAACATTTTCATTATGTAAATGTTTTCTATTTTTTACATTAGCATTTTGGTATTCTGAACCTCCTTTTAATTTTAATTGTTTTAACTGCATAACAATGAAAGAATAACATTTTCACTACAGTGCTGGCAATAATGAAGTCCACCCTACATATTTTGATTTTAGAAGCCAATAGGCAATCTCAGACGTTTAAAATTTTATACAATAATAATGGGCTATATTTAGGAAAGTATATAAAATTTCAGTTGTTTTTTGGTATATAGTTTTGAAAATATTCCATGTGAAAAGGCTCTTTAGGGTAGAAATAAAGTTAGCATACTTTCAAATTGAACTTCAATAAGGCTAAAAGATTGACTTATATTTCTGAAAACGAGTTATGTTTATTTTCTAATATTTAATCTTAGCACCTTTCAATTGTTAACTTTGCATTGAAGAAACCAAGTGGATTCAAGTGGGTTGTTATAAATATTGCTCCAAGCCTTTATAACTGCAACAGTCAGTTCGTTTTTCAATCCAAATTGCTTCTTATAGACGTAAGTCTTTCAAACAATCAGGGGTGTGGAGTCGTAAAAAAAAAAGTAACGACTCCGACTCCAGTTGTTGAAATTTTTTGAGTACAACTTCGACTCCAACTCCATAGCAAAATTTTTTTTCTTTGAATTCTTTAAAAAAAATTAAGTTAAAAAATTCTTTTTTGACAAATTTATGAAACGTTCTTTGAGGTTTATTATGAACATAAGGTTAATTGAGTGTTTTGTACATGCACGTGCAATACCGAGAAGTTTTACTATTGGAGTTGGAGTCGCGATTTTGTTTAGCTGAAATTATTTTGGAGTTGCGACATTTTCAGCTCCGCTGAAAATGTTGCAACTTCGACTCCGACTCCACAACCCTGCAAACAATCATCTCCCACAAGTTTTCGATGGGATTCAAGTCAGGGAATATGGATAGCCAGTTGATTACTTAAATATTCATTTCTTCAAGCCACTCTTTTTTCATTAATGAGGAATGAATGCTTGATTTATCCTGTTGGAAAAAAAAGGCATTATTGTACTTCGAATGTGTGAAGGGTAGCAAATACTCAGATCGAGTATCAATGTACTTTTTTGAATCTTGATTTCTCTCCAATATGGCTAATTCCGATTTTCCTTCTGGGCTAAAACCATCCCAAACCATGATGGATTCACTGCCAGATTAACACGTGGAAAAAAACTGCTTTACTTGCCTTAAAATTTGCCAATAGTATTGCAGTCCATCTGGGCTGTCAAAAAAAAATAATTTTTTTTTCATTCAAAAAGATGACTTTGCCCTACTTGGAATAGTGCCAGGTTTCATGCTGTTTTTTGCCCACTCAAGACAGTTCTGCTTATGGATCTGAGTAAGCATTGCTGAGGCCATACGCTTGCAGTACTTCATGTCTTCACAATTCTGAAGGATTTGATGGATATGTCAGGGTCCAGCTTCAAGATTTAGGTCATGTTGAAGCTGACCTGGAACTTGAGCTTGTCAAATAAGCAATCGTTTTGTGTTATGAGTCAAAATCAATGAACTTCCTGTTGACTTCTTTAATCCATAACCGTCCTTTAAAAAATTGAAAATAACCTTTTTTGATCTCTTTATTTCTTTGGAAATCTTTAACATGCTCCATGATGCCTTGTTGAACGAAATGATTTAAGCTTTCTCAATTTCGGTCACACTGTTAACTTTTCCCATTGTAATTTCAATTGAAAACTTGCCTTCGGATATTTATAATTATTGTTTAATTTGTAAATTATAAATATATAATCTTGATTTTATTACCATTCCTACCTATTTAAGTATGTGGGCTATTTTTATTTCTGGCGTCAGAATCAGATTTTTGAAATAAACAAAAAACAAAAATCTTTCAGAAACTTGGCTTTTTACAGCCAATCAAATATACAAAGAAGATAATTGGATAAAATTTTAATTGTCTGAGATTGCTTATTGGCTGCTAAAATTAAAACTTTGTAAGGTGGGCTATCATTATTGCCAGCACTGTATGAGCATTCAATCATAATATTAGTAATAATAGTACATAGGGCATTACAATGTCTTTAACTCTAAGTCTTTGATGACAAAGAAGTTTTGATTGCTTGAGTATATGGTTAGGCCCTTCAGTCCACTTCCACCTTACTTTGATTTCAAACCAATGTGGCACATCTCCAACAATCAACTTCACCAGAAGTTGAAGGTTATTCACCTAAAGGTAAGATATCTGAACACCAAAGTAAAATATTTCATTTGCAAAATTCAACCATCTTGCATGCAAATGTGGCCATATTCCTTTTCCTTTAAGGTTGTCCGAAAAAACTTCAGTGGTAATTGCATGAATAATTTCATAAAGATACTTTTGATCATCTGAAGCGATTTTACAACTTTAAAATCAATTTCTATCATTGCATTAGGAAATTTAATTTTTATTATGCTATTTTTCACTTTAAAGTTAGTAACCTTACCTATAAGTTTTCCAATAGAATTAGAAAATTTATTTTTCAATGTAGTTTTTCAGTCAAGCCGAATCATAAGATTTTACATTTTTACAAGTTCATTTGCATGAAGAGCACAAATTATCCATATTAGTTTTTTTGTCAAATTTATGTTCAAGGTAGTGGATAACACCTCTTTTCCAACCAGTGTTTAAGTTTGTTGAATCTGCACTAATGGCTACTAAAGAGTCTCCAACATCATGATCCACAATCCATATGTAAAAATTATCAGTTATTTGCTCAGCTGCAGTTTCTACTCTTTCTTTTCTATCCAAATATCTTGTCAACCGATATGTCTCTGTACATCAACTAATCCTATTTTAATGTACTTTTGTTACCAATTTTTTTTCTTTGAGCTTATAAGGAAAATAGTTCTTGCAAAGGTATCTTTGCTACTTTTGGTCATATACAAGTCACATGGGCTTTAAAAAAAGAACCATTGCATCCATTTTCACAACAGCATAAGATTTTAAACTTATTACTTAACTTATAATTTGTCAACTTATCAAGTCTGTTTGTATACATATTTCTTTGTTTCTTAGTTCTCAATTTTTTAATGTCTTTTGCAATGTTCCATTTAATAACAAGTTTATCAGTTGCATATTTTTTTGAGGCCAACAGTATTGTAGAAATTACTGACATCAAGTATTTTTTATTTGAATAAATTTTGTATACCCATACATCTTGTACTCAAATGTGTAATTGAACTTTCATGCAATAAAATTGATATTTTTATGGTTTTTTAATAATAATGGAATGGGGGGTATAAGCCCCAAGCCCACAAATTTTGATGACCATGTTTTATGATTCACCTTATAGTAGTTGCTTTATATACATTGAAAATAACAATAAGTTTGTTATACTAATTTTTCTAGAGTTTTTAGTAAAACATTTAGTTGACATTTTTTAAATGCGCTGCGCCCATACAAGACAAACTTTTTAAGAGAGAAAAAATATTCACGTTTCTTCCAATATCCTATGACATAATTAAATTATCATGCGCACCATTTCTAATATTTATATAAATATGTATGGCCTTAAGTAAAATAGCACCAAAATGTTTTATTTTTTTGTCTATATTATGTCTAATTGTTTTTTGATGATTGCATTAGATGATTTATTTATTACATTCCTTCACCAATTTTATGAACAGAAACAAACTGCAGCCTTTATATTTATTTCAGCCTTTATATTTCATTTCAAAAACCAATCCTAATACTCATGTCACTCTAGTGGTTATTGAGGAATCAACGTCTAATTTTAATAATCAAACAGATATTTAAAATGGAAAAAAAAGATCATATTTAGTAAAGAAAAATATAATTAAAAAAAATTAAGACCAAAAACAATTTTACACAAACATACAAAAAAAGCATGAAATTTTATTTATAAATCTTTTATTTTATTTGTTGATTTGAAATTTCTATTTTTTCAATTTCATTAATTTTTGTATATTTTAATTAAATCTGATGAACACAAACAAGATAAGCTTGTTTTATCTTATAATAAGTTATTTTTATCACTAGCTATTCATATAAATTGCTTACCTAGTAAATACAAAAAATTTGCTTTATTAGAATATTCAATGCTTTTAGCAGCCCACATTTTTCTAATTCTTCACCATTAGATAGAAATAAAGAAAAGCTTGACTATTTAAAGCCTTACATTCCTTTAACAATAATTTGTATAGTTTTAACACTATTTTTAACATAACGTGTCAAACAGAACACATTAAAATATCTAAATTTATTATCAGAAAAATCACACGCAATGATTCAATGATGAAACTTTCCACACAAGCTCTCATTGTAAGTACCTTATAAAACCTGCTGCTTTGAAGTTTGAAGACATTCGGTAACATGACTAGAGATATAAAATTTATTTTATATCTCTAGTTAGTTAGTCATGTTGTATTCAAAATAAAATTTAAATAATTAGATGAGCATTACAAAAATTTTACATGCATTTAATTGATTTATTTATAAATGCATAAAAAACTCACTTTTAATAAAAAATTAAAAATGATTACCAAATGTCAAAGAAATCATCAATGATCTAAAATTATAACACACTCATCGATAAGAGCTCCAAAGTTCTACCATCAAACATGAAAATAAGTTATCAAATCTTAGTTGGCCTATGACTGGTTTTCTGTAAAAAATTGCAACAAATAAAAAATTTTCTATTCAGTAGCGATGTTTTGACAATACTTTTATTATTTTAACAACCAAAACTTGTAATTCTTTTTGTTTGAAAGTAAAAACATTTCTAGAAAATATTTACAACTATTTCAAAATCACTAAATTTTTTAATTTTTGATAAACTAGTGATGTCACACTCAATTTTATATTGTGTGAAACAATTGTGGTGGCCTTGTGATATCAGTCACAACATCACATTTGCATTGCCTGAAACAGTTGTGGTGATCTTGTTAAAAAACATGTTATGTGTTAAAAAAACAATATTATTTACTAAAGTTGTTTTTATAAACAATAAAAAAAACCTTTAATTTAACGATGTCATCAATTTAAAAATGTTTTTTTTTTACTTATTTCTAAATTTTGTTTTACTTCAAGTGTCTAAGTTAAACAAGTCCCAGTTATGGTTTAGAAATATTAGCATGTAGCTAGACTAGACTATGTAAATAATCCACTGTTCTGGGTGCCAAAGATGCACTTCAATGATTGACCACATGCTTAGCAGTCGATAAAGTGTACTCTTATGACATTAAAGTTGTAGGTGATCACATGTTTTTGCATGAGAACTCTAAAATAGCATAAATATATCTTTGATTTTCCAGGTTTTAAAAGATATATGTCTGAAACAAATTATTAAACAAGTTGGATAAGTTCTGTTTTTCGTAAATAAAAAACATTGTACACAGGAATAATAATAGTATTCATTGAGGAATAATAAGTAGGCATCTAAAACTCAAATATAAATTTAAAATCTAAAACTCAAATAACTTTCCAATGGTTTGAATGTTTTTAGAAACTCTTTTGGTGAAAAAGAAATCGTAACTATTTAAATTTTTTATTAAAACAAAATCTTTAAGGTCTTCTTTCATATATCATAATAATATTGTTTAACTGTTATATTATGATTAATGGTTTTAAAGTATAAAAATGAATGAAATCAATTTTAAACATATAAAGCAACAGTTACCCGTCATTTAATAATATAACCAGTGCGTTAACCAACGTCAAAAGCCTTATCTTGTGATATCAATTACACCACTAGTTCTAATTGTAAATACTTCAGTTGTAAAAATCAATAATCAAGTTGTAAAAATCAAATGTTTAATTTAAATGGGTAGATGATATATTTTCTCACTTATAGCAATTTGTTCTTTTTGCTTACTAATTTACAAATTTTTAATTATACAATAAAATTTTGTCTATAATATAATGTAATATTTTTTTAACTATTTATTTGTATATTGCAATTTGTTCTTTTTTCTTACTATATAATTTATTCAATTTTTTAAATAATATTTTTAATTTTTAATTATAAATTATATTTTGTCTATAATATAATGTATTATTTTATTAACTATTTATTTGTATTTATTAATATTATTATTGATATTTTTTTTCAATCAGTCATGCTAAGTTCATATTATAATTTATTTTTGGATTTATATTCTGCTTTTCACTTTCTACTTACCGTAAAATCATCTCAATTCAATCGCCATGTAACTTTAGACAATTTAAGAGTCAAAAAGTTCAATTTTTTCAAACTTTTATTTCTCCAATAATATTTGTTGATACTGTACATAAGAATCATTTTTAAAAATCAATTATTGGAATCATTTGCAAAACAAAAGTTTTGAAATTATGCATACTATTTAAATCTAAAAGAAAGAAAGTATTGAATAAAATGATCACATTTAACATTAGTATTATAAAGAGTCACTAAGTTTTTCAAGCTACTAAGCACATTTTCCACTAAATTTGAAAAACTTTGTTTTGATTTTCAAATATTAAGTACTGTTTTTCTTCAAAATTATAAATGATAAAAAACAAAAATTATCAGGAATGTTGCAAAATATTGATTGTGAAATATGTATGTGAACTAATTACAAACAAAAAAAAAGTTAACCGCACGATGCTGAAATAATTCGTTTGCAAATAAAAATTTCAAAACCTTCCATGTTATTCAAATTTCAAAGCAAACTTTGAAAATAATGATAAAATTTAATAGGAGTCATCTCAAAAAGTTTGTTTGCTAAAAATAATTTTTGATTTTTGCTTTATGATTAATTTTTTTTTATCTAAGTTGTTAATTAAAAAAAAAAACTTTTTTAAAAATTTAATTAAACAATTTTGTTTCATGATTTTATTATAAAATAACAATATCTTGTTTCAACAATTTTTTGATGTTAAGTTTGTGATATTGAAATATTTTATTACGATGTGTTATTTGAATGTTAAATTTGAGAAAGTATGATATGTTATTACGATGTTAAATTTGCAATGCGTTGATTGGAATGAAAGTTTGGTTATTTTTACAATAAAAACTTAAGTTAAAGTTTCTGTATGCAATAATTAATTTTTTGAATTACATAAAGTCAAAAACATCACTGTTTTCAAAAATTAAATTTTCTAAAAATAAAATTGTCTTAGCGTGAAAATTAATGAAATAGTGTGGTATTTACAATGTAAATTAACGAGATATAATTGTCTGTATAGTTCAGGAAAAAAAATTTTAAAAAGTTTATTTAATTCTGAGATATGAATGTTCAAAGCTTTAGTGAACGAACTTAAGCAATTTTTGGTATATAAATTTTGCATTTTTTGCTGGGTGATATACAATTTTATAAAAAGAAATGATATATTAGATTGTTTTTTTCATCAATTACTGATGCTTCATGATTCAAGTACTTAGTGAAAATTTATTAACTCTTGCATGGCCAAACACAAACTAAGCATGGATTTAGTATAAACATCCAACTTTTGTATAAGAGTTTGTTAACTGATGTACTTGTTGCACTGAGAGTTGTGCACTGAAAATCTAAAATCATTTCAATTGGTATAACTAAGCTGGTAGGACATGTCAGGCTTAAATGCTAATAACTCCAAACTTATTTGATGCAGGTAAGTTTTTATTTTAAGCCAAAATCACTGATTGAAATAAAGTCAACAGTTCTGTCAAGTGCAGAGAAAAAGAGGGTAAACTGAAAAACAGTACTTACTGAAGAAAATTACAGCAACTAATAAGTAATGGCAAGAGAACTGAGATATAAATTTGGACAACTTCAATATTTTGATATTTTGTTTCTGACATGTTTCTTTTTATGACTAAAATATAAAGTATCAAGTTGATTAATCATAGTTCAATGGTTATTAATACAAAACTATTAATTGGATAAATTTTTTTGAATTTAATGACAAAAGTGTGCTTTTATAATTAAATTAAAAAAGAAAGTAGATAAAAAAAAAAAAAAAAAAGATAAAAAAACTCTATAAATGATGTACAAAAAGTCAGTATAAATTTGATTTTATTTGTTAGATTACTTTTTTAATGCTATTTATATGTAAAATATATTTAATTTCATGATATTTACATTGAATGGTAAATATATTTAATTTCATTATTTAATTTCATGATATTTACATAGAATGTAAAATATATTTAATTTCATAATATCACATTTGAATTTTTAAAAAATTTAACTATAGTTTTGTTTAATTTTGTTATTGATTTTTACTGTTTATTATTGGTTACTATAAAACTTAGTGCAATATTAAATTTGATTTTTAAAGAAATATAAAATGTGTTAATTATCAAATGCAATGGTTGTGTTAGAAGTAATTGCATTTTCAATTAAATTGCACAATTAATTTAATTTAAAATTTAACTTACAGCTAGAAATTATTCAAATTAAAAAATTGGCTCACAAGTAGTGAGTTAATTTTTCATGTGTATTGGAATATTAGTTTATTTTAAATGTTATGTATTGGTTTGGCTCCAATTTCATCTTAAATATATCTTAAAATGGTGTTTTTACAGTTTTAAAGTATTTGTGTATACTAATAAGTTTTTAAAATGATTTTTAAAAATTTATTTAAATTCTTTTTCACGACTCTTTTAGAACCAATACCCTTCTACAGAAACCAACTATAAATCGTCTGAGGATCATCTAGATGATAATGATGAAGATGATGATGACGAGGTTGAATCTTTAGCAAAGAAAAATGAACCTCAGAAACCTGTTAGCGCTGAACGTCTTAAAGCATTCAATGTAAGTGTATTTGTAAGCAGTATGATGTATAAAAATTAAACTGCAGGTTTATTTGTTTATAGAATTTGAGTATTTATTTGTTGTTGCAAATATACTGTGCAAAATTTAAAATTTTAGGCTTATATTAAAATATACATTGTGTGTGAAAACATGTCTGAATTTTCATTCTATGCTTTGACAACAGATTCTTTCAGGATATCATTATTTTGGCATTTACAAACCTTTGCCTGCACTGCATTTGCTGTGTGACACGGAGCTCCATCTTAAACATAGACAATGTTTGACAAGTCTGGGAAGGTAGTTTAGACCCAGCTTTAGTATTTTTGCACCCATTACAAACCTTTTTTCTAAAAAAACTGATTGGGTTCCTCTTTTTGTAGACTTGATGTTGTTGTTGGTTTTCTTTCAGATCTTAACTCTCTTTTGACATGATCCAGCTCTTTCAATGATTTTTTATGTTGAAATTTGTGGCTCTTAACACAGAAAACTGTTTTATAATGTTCCCTATTGCTAAACCTGCTTGCAGAGGTGTCGTAACCACTTTTAGCCTCCAGGAAAAAAAAATTAATATCTTCATTTTGAAGATTGTGAATTGTGAATGTTTACCTTTTTAGCAAAAAAAAAAATGAACCATTAGTTGAAAATTTCTTAAAGTATTGAGTCTAAAATTTTGAATCTTATGTAGTGCATATAAAATTTTGCTTAAGTTTTCATTCATGTAAAGCTGAGCAATTACTGAGTAAATTGTTTAGCAATTGTTAATGTATAGTTTTAAATTGAAGATTTTTTTATACTGTTACTCAAGGGTTAATAACTTCTTATAAAATCAGATTTTTAGATCAAGTGAGGCCTTAAGGCAATTTAACATTATAAAAATAGCAAATTTATGAATTAATTATATTTTTTTTAGTTTCAGAGTTGTTTTTTAACAAAATTGGTTACATTTTTGTTAGTTTTTTAGATTGATCATAGAAAAACATGGTTTAAAAATGCAAAATTAGTTTATGAGCAGTAAACAAAGATTTTATTAATGGAGTATTGTTTCAAAAAATTGATAAATAGTTTACCAGTGTTGGAGGAATTAGTAGCACTTTCTTCATCACATTTGATTGTATTAGGAGTTTTTACTATGCTCAACCTAACGACATTTGCCACCTGTTTATGAAAACATAAAATATGGTCTGAAAAGTTATTCTTTTTTTTTTGACTGATGTTCTGCCTACAAGCATTTCTGTAGCTAATGTTGTTCAGCCTTTGTTTTTATTGTGACACATTTTTAGGAGCTCTGCATACTGCTGCATGTTTTACACCAAATTAAATTAATTTTGTCAAAATCGTTTGCTTGAAAGTGTTACTATGTTGTTTTTAAATTCAAATTTTTTCTGAATTAAAATAACTAATGATTAGAATATCTAAATTATAAAATCTGATTGAACTATGATATGTCTGTAACTCTAATATTTGTTTGTTTATTCAGAAATCAATAATATTTATAACAAGGTTAGTCCATAAAGAATTAACATGTTTATAATATATATGATGAAGAGGTGCAGCACCAATATATATCAATCTCATTGAACTATATTTTATATAAATTTTTGCATGCAGACACTTTTAGAGATTCAGGACAAAGCTAAACTAAAAAAAGCCTCAAAATCAAACTATATTTGGTCATTTTTTATTTTAGGATTGTCAAATATTGACCTGGATATTGCTGGCTTGTTATATAATTTCATATTGTTTGCGAAGCAAGCAGCACAATCTTACAACATCATTTTAACATTTATTTAGTATGATGATTTAATGAATAGATATGAAAGAAAAAGTTTGTACATCACTGTTTTTTTTTGCCCTAATTAATTACAATGTACATAAATATGTTAAACAAACTATCAATCAATATTAAAAATTAAAAGTTTAATTGTGAGCTTTTGACTCTGGTTTCTATAGAATTCTTTTAATTTTATTTTGTTTGAACCAATTTTGTATTTTGCAAGCAGTAAAAATCAAAGTAATTTGTTTTCTTTTGAAAATTATAAAATTAAAGTATTATTATAATTATTAAAATGTAATTATTATTTTATCATTATTTTATAGTCTCTCATTCTCAATGGCCTGTCTAATGCTTTTTGTTTTCCCCATTATAAGTTCTAGATATTACATCTTTGTTTATATTTAAATTATTTCTTTTCAGTTACTAATGAAATGAAAGCTATTTTTAATTTTAAATTTATTTATCTTTGATATTAATTTAGATGTTTGTGCGCTTGTTTATTGATGAAAATCTTGATAGACTTGTACCAATCTCTAAGCAACCCAAAGAAAAAATAAATGCAATAATCATGTCTTGTCAACGACAATTTCCAGAATTTGAAGATCGTGCACGGAAGCGGATTCGCACATATTTAAAGTCTTGCAGGCGTTCAATACGGCTTCGAGAAGATACTAGTAAACCCACGGTAAAAACTTTTTATTTTAATGAATTATTAATGGGATCCCAAACTGCTGAGACATGCTGTGTTCATGTTAAAGAGAATTGTTAAAAAATTTGTTTTGCCAAAAAATTTTTTTGATTAAAACAAAAGAATAAATGCATACCAAAAAAATTTTTTGCTTTATTTGAAGATTGTTTTTTCTGTTTTGTAGAAGGCCAAATAGTCTTCATAATATACACTGCAATCTACAGACTTCATAACTTATTCAAGCGTGTTTTATTCCTAAGAGTTTCAGTACATGATGTCATTGATTTTTTTGTTTATTTAAATGATCAATTTTTTAAGCCAAAATATGTATATAGTAGATTATCATTTTAAAAACTGTTAAGAAAAAAATAATTTTTAGGCAGGTGTGCTTTTGTAAAACACTTAATATCCAAAGATTTTGAAATGTGGAGATTTTTTTTTTTTTTTTTTTTGCTTAGTAGGGCAATTTATATATAAAAATAATGTCCTTAGGGTTTTTTTTTTTTTTTTTTGAGTTTCATTGCTTAAATAACGGAAAATTAGGCTGAGTTTGTAGCGTAGTTTCTTTGCATGGGAAGGAGGCCGTAATCAAAAGTTGGCGTAATTTTATAGGGGGGTCTCTGGAAATTTGACAAATTGTTAACAAGGGGCTGTCCATTAATTACGTCAACAAATTTTTGAAAATTTCAAAAATTTGTTGACGTAATTAATGGACAGCCCCTTAAGATAAGTTATGACTCATTTTTTGCCAATATGCACTTGGACAGTTGTTGCAGTCAGCTCTTGATATATGCCCCAATATTTTTACTGAAATTAAATTAATTTTTCTCTATTAAAAAAATTGATATCATGGTTCTAAGAAATCTTTTTGGGGAATGATCATTAGTAGTCACTGGGATAAATTCTAAAATCTGGTTACACCATCTTTCAAAGAAAATCTGATTTAAATTTCATATAAAAAATTCATTAAAAAAACATTAGAGAATAGGTTAAGTGTTTGCTTTTTGTTTCTCCACAAGAGCAGACATTTATTAACTAGCTTTATGATAGAATAAGCTCAACAAATTCAGAGTCAAGGAATAAACTGTCATAATTTCAGAATCATAACTAGAATTTGTTATTCCAACATTATGAGGCTTGAAGAGGAAAAGTTTCAAACTCAGCCAAAGCATTTTGACTTTTCCAAGTCCATCTTGATATAAAGGATTTACTTTGTAACTGTTTACCCAAGGCACAATTCTTTATATCTGGTCTTACTCACCCAAAAATCTGAAGCAAGTCAAAAAAATAGTTAAATAAAAATGTTCTTAGTACTTTTCAAAAAGGTTTACCATACAACTGCTCAAATTCTATTTTATGAAAAAATGTAACAAGTGTTATCGCAAAGGAGTATATAGCAACTGAAATAGTTGTTTCCAACCAGGAAGGATAATCTTACAGTACAATTGTCTTATTAAGCCTAAATAATTAAGCTTTTTAATTTGTTATTTGAAGTTTTCATTTCATTATTTAAAGTTAATGTTCTGCATAAAATTCACGATTTCCTTGAATTATTTTTGAAGTTTATCTTCAAGACCTTGAAGTTTTTTCATTGAAGAACCACAAATTGGCATGTTCATCTTGTTCATGTGCAGAGCAACGAAAGAGCATTCCAACTATGGTATAAAAAAATCTGGTATTAACTCTTAATCAAGTTGCTGCTAGTTGGATTGTTGAGAAAAACTTGGATCAAAGTTACAACTGACAAAATCATGTGGCAAAACTTGTTTAATGCAAAGACAATTGCAATGTCAACAAGTACTTGAAACAAAAAACCTTTTAAATGACTACCTTGTGAAACTGGGATTTGTTGTTGGTGGTGATTTTCTAAAAGTAAGCTTAGGAATTATTGTGGTCTACAAGCAAAATCTAGTACACTCCCATGCTCATGGTGGGACATTGCATCAAAAGCTTTCTAGGTGTGGATCTCTAATAACCTCAACATAAATTAAAAACAAATTTTTGCTGGTACAAACATTAAAAAGGCAAGTGGAGTTGGAAATTTAGCCCATGCACCTATAATCAATAACTCTGATGAATCCTTTATTCTTTATGTGCTTCCAACAATGGATCTGTTGTTTAAAGTTGTTAATCATCTTTTACAATCTCTCCTAAAGATTCAGAAACATGGTCTTGAATGAGCAAGCCACTGAAGTATATTTCTGTTAGAGAAGTACCAGAATCAGATTATGCCAAGTCCCCGATTCTGGGTACCCAGAAGAAAATACCGAATATGAGTACCTGGCACCGGGTCCATTTAAAAAGTTGGAATAAAAGCACATGAAATCTCTAGCGCAGAATTGTTTTCACAATGTAACGCTGATTAATTTGTGCTAATTAAGTTTGCCTAAATATTTAAAGTTTCTTTAATAAACAACTACATTTACACTTGAGTTCACAAATTCAAATTACGCAAAGTAAAATTTAAACTCCATGTCTATAAATATTCTTTCTCCATCAGGGTTGTCAATATTTAGAGCAATATGCTGACTGATGTTGTTAATATTTGGAGCAATATGATTGACGTTGTTAATATTTGGAGCAATATGACTGATGTTGTTAATGCCAAAAATACAAAAGCTTTAAAATTAAAACTCTATTAATTTTTGAAAAAAAGTGATAACAAAAAATGTTAACACTAAATTTATATATACTTTATATATACTTTTTTTAATGTGGCCTCATGCAAATTTTAAAATTGAATTTTTGCTCAGTAAGATTGAACCAGATATTTGAAATTTTTAGATTTCCTGGGTAATGACATCAATTGCTGACACATTTTAATATAATTTTATTTAGTTTGTTTTCTCTTACACAATCATTGAGAGAGAAAAAAAATAAATTCTGAATTAAATGTTTACTATATTAGTTGTTGTAATATCTTTTTTTAGTGTATAATAATTTTTGTTTAAGTTATGTTTATCTTTGTTTCAATTAAGTTTGTCTCTTTATTTATTTTTTTTTCATAGTTATATTTGTCTCCTTTAAGGTTATATAGGGTGTTAATATAGAAAAAGTATTAAATTAAAAAGTAAAAATCTCTTTTATATTTAAAAATTTTTTTTTGTTAATTCAATTTTTATGTTTAAAGTTATTTTTCTCAAATTTTTCAGTAGTTTATAACTTATATACTTGTTAAATAACAACTTATATAACATAAGAAATACTTTTGTTTAGTTGTATCAACCTACTACCCATCCTCCAGAAATAAGCGTAAGTGGATTTAAACAATAAAGAAATATTGACATTTTTTTTCTACTGGTTCAGTATATTATTTCACTTTCTTTAGTCATATTGGTTAGCTTTTTTATTATTACCCCAACAAATAAATTACTTTTAATAAATATTTTTTAAGTAATGATATTTAATATTGTTATATACAGGTTTGTCTGTGGGATAAGGTCTCCCAAAGTATCTCTTAATTTAAGAATCATCCTGGTTTTTATTTACAGGTTTGACTGTGGAATAAGGCCTCCCCAAGTATCTCTTAATTTAAGAATCATCCTGGTTTTTATATACAGGTTTGACTGTGGAATAAGGCCTCCCAAAGTATCTCTTAATTTAAGAATCATCCTGGTTTTTATATACAGGTTTGACTGTGGAATAAGGTCTCCCAAAGTATCTCTTAATTTAAGAATTACCCTGGTTTTTATATACAGGTTTGACTGTGGAATAAGGTCTCCCAAAGTATCTCTTAAGTTAAGAATTATCCTGGTTTTTATACACAGGTTTGACTGTGGAATAAGTTCTCCCAAAGTATCTCTTAAGTTAAGAATTATCCTAGTTTTTATATACAGGTTTGACTGTGGAATAAGGTCTCCCAAAGTACCTTTTAAGAATTATCCTGGTTTTATATGTAAAAAGAAGTAGTTTTACCAAAATAAGGGGTAAAAGAATATTAAAAGTTTTTGGTGTAAAAATCGAAAAAAGCTATGTATTTTTTTAATGGTTATTTGCATTTTCCAAAGTTGAAAAAAGTTAAAAACAATACAATAGAGTTGTTTTTTAGATATAAAATAAATAGCAACAAGGAAGTATACAATAAACAATGCAGAAGAGAAAACTGTAAAAAAAAGAAACTTGAATGGTTAAAAAAAATTAATGTGGCAAAACCCAAGAAACCGCTGTATTTTTTAAGCTAATCCGTTTTAGAGCTTCTTAAATCTCAGTTGCCACAAAAATGACTTTTTATTAATTGGCAATAACTTCTAAAAATATTTTTGTTTTTTAAAAGGAGTTTTCCCCTCAACTTTAAAATTTGTAATGTTCTAGAATTCTTCTCAACATTGAGGCATCAAGAGACACAGTATTCAGACTTTTTTTTAAAACAAAAATATTTTAAGAAGTTATTTCCATATTATCAAATAATACATATTCTCAAAGCAATTAAGGTGTAAGTAAACAAAATCGAATTTTATTTGCTCCACACAAAAAGGGGGATTTTTGCTAATTAAGTTAACTTCCCAGCACCAAATTTAAGTTATTAAAAAATACCTTGCCAAGAAAGTAGTATGTGCAGGTTTTTAAAAAACTTCTTGAGCCAAAGTTGGACCATCAGAGATAAGATTGAAAAAATGGAGGAAGCAAAAAGATATTAAAATGTAAGAGTCAAATTTCGTGGAATGAACAAATTTAAATAAGTAAAAAATAAATAAATTTAAATAAATAAATAAAAAATAGTAATTATAAAAACTTTAAATGAGATTTTCAGCATGACAGATCCTGAGGATAATATTAATGATGTTATGTTTAAAATCTTCCAAGCAAATTCATCACAAAGCAAAGATCAGGCAAAACAAATAAAAATATATTGAAAGATACTGAATTTGAAAATGATAATATTTTGTACATATTTTTGCTGACACAACTGCATCCAACACTGCTGCATATAATGTAGAAATTCAACTTATTAGTACATTACTGGCAATTACATTATGTAACTTTGTTATCAACACATATATGAATGACAAATTGATCATTTTGAGCAAACACTAACAGAAAAATTTTAAGCATCAAAAAAACACCTGTTTTAAATTTTAAAAATATTGGTCTGAAAATTTTCAATTGCACAAGAAGCTAAAGAATACCTAGGAAATGCCACTACCCTGAATACTTATCCCAAGGTCTTAACAAACTAAGTAAGATTGAAAACTAAGTTCTTTCTATCTGGATAATAAAGTACCAAACTTTTTTATCAGCGAAATTGCACCTTATGAAGCAATATTTTACTTTGTTTTTAAAGTCATCCATCATACCACAGACACTGTCTAATAATCTCAGCTGTAGCCAAAAGTGAAAGAAAATTAAAAGTCTTAAAAATTTTGAAATTTTTAAGACTTTGAAAATTTATTGTGTCACTCACAGATCAGGATTTAACTAATAAAAAGTAATTCTTAATGATTTAAGAACTTAAGAAGTATCCCTATCCAGAGGATGCATCTTACTTTAATGTAAAGAAACCTATGATGCCATTATTATTGACAAGAACACTCATTTGCATAAGTTTGTTGGAAAAAACAGCTGGTGTATCAAGCTGGTATTTTTTCTCATAATCTTAGTATGCAATATGTAAGGATTCCTGATGGAAAAGATACTCAGCTTCAAAATTTTTAAAGATTTTGTCTTAAATATCTTGTACATAACTGTTCTGAAAGAAATATTTGTCTAGTTTAAGAATTTCTAGCAGCAATCTCAGTGGTGGTTACTATGTAAACAAATGAATAAAAGAGTAATTTGAATAACATAACTCCTTAAAAAGTTTTGAAATCAAAATGACTTTTTTATTTTCAGATTTTATTATATTATTTAATATTTTATGTTATATTATATTATTTTATATTTTTATTTTCAGATTTTATTATATTATTTAAAATTAAAATCTCCTTTTTTTAAAAAATTGAAACCTAAAATTTTATTTAATGTATATAACCACTCAGCATAGTTAAAGAGAGATCCAAAGAAAAATATAGCGTTTAGACCCTTTCATTTTCAAAAAATGCCGTTTTATTTTGTGTGCGTTTTGATTGGTTTTTTTTTTTTTTAAATCACGAAGCTTGTTTTATTTTGTTTACAAATATTCAGTGATTTTATTATCTATAAGTTTGATGTTTTAGCTTAATATTATGGGGCAGAAGTTGTATAAAAGCTGAAACGTTTTTGTTTAGTAATTTATTCAAATGACTATAAAGAGATTATGGAAGTAAATTGCTATGAATGAAAACTAATGTGAAAACTTCATTTTTAACATTTTTACTGTTTACGAAAAGATAAAATATGAGGTTTTATTTGAATATTTTAATGCTGTAAACAAAGTGTTTTTACTTTCAAATAAAAGAGACATTTTTGAAATATAAATACTTAACACATTTGTTTCAGTTGTTTTTATGACACTGCCCCATCGCGTTTTATTGATTTTAGTGGTAGTTTTGTTTTGCTTGATGTTTTGGTTAAAAAAAGGTTTATAAAAAAATAATAAGTTATATGAGAAAAGCTTAAATTCTACTTTTTTAAAATATATAAAATTAATAGTTGAAAATAAGCGGAAAACACAAAAATTGAAGTTCAAAAATGTAAAGTTTTATTTTTAAGAAATACAAATCGTTCGGATCTCTCCTTAACTACGCTGAGCAGGATATGTTTTATGTAAAGTATAACCAGGATATGTTTTGAACTTTTTGATTCTTTATTTTTGTGTCGTTCTACTGGGAAAAGTGCAGATGTTTATTGGTGTAATTAAATAAAACACGTACAGTAGTGTTTAAATATTTGCGGGCAGGTAAAATTTTATTTCCTTTTTTTTTAAATTTTTTTAGTAAAATTCAATTTTGATAATATGAAATATTAGTAAAATTAAATTTTACTAATATTTCAATACTTACTTCACTAAATCCAACATATTTTATATATCCAATTAAAAAATTTGCGTTGTGCAAATGTGTTTGGAAGTTGTCAACCCTAAAAACTATTTGTTTCCTTGAAAAACTAACACGTCTTAGAAGAATTAACATCACAGCATTTAAAGGTGAGGGAATACACAGGAAAATATATCAGGAAAATGATCCCAAATAAACAAGCAAATCAGATCAAGAATTCTTTAAAAAAAGTAAAGTTTGTATTTTGAAGTTGATATCCAAATCAACTGGTATAGTTGTGATTAGATGCCATTGATTATTTACGGAAACATGTTAACCGACAAATATTACATTAAGCTTACAAATATTACTAATTTATTCAGAAAAATCTAAGAAGTATTGCAGTTAATTGCAATTGATGTTTGCAGTATTTTAGTTGACTTTATGCCTCGTAGATGTAAAGCTGTTCTTGATTGTCTTACAAAATAGTTATGTAATTTTGCATTTCTTAAAAGTTTGATTAAATATCTTCAAAAATTCCTACATTTTTAAATATAAATGCTTTGTCCAAAAATTTTTGAGCTCATCAAAAAGCACTATTTTTTCCATCAATCAAAATATTTTGAAGAAATTATCAATATTTGTTTATAACATAATATTAAACATAAAATCCTTTTAATTGGTATATAATATGTTGGCTAAAGTAGAGTATTTGCTAAAATATTGGTAAAGTTTAAATTTTTTTTTATCGTATCCACAAATTTTTTTTACCTTATCCACAAATTTTTTTTGTCGCTGCTGTATGTGTGTGTATATATATTTTGTTTATATTATATAGGGGTGTCCCAGATAAGCTATCCGGGCCGGATTGGCGTATTGTTAAGTATCCCATAATTGGCCAGAGAATAATTTTATCTGTTTTTTTATATACCAGATATTTGCGGTATACAAAAATATATTCTGGATATTTCCAGTATATATTTTTATATTCCGGAAATAAAAAAAATATATATTTTTATATTTCTGGTATATAAAATAATATATGTGAAAAGCAGGAGATATAATATATTTATTACATGCCCTTTTTTTCTGTTTTCCACATGGAATGCATATTGATGTGAAATCACAGCTATCATTATTTTTAAAAAAGTTTCCTAACAAAACTTACCATTTTGATGGTTTATCATAGTAATATTTTTTCATTATAAAATATATATTTTAGGATTTAAATTCACAACCTGGCTTAGGATTTAAATTACACAATACCTGGATATATTATAATATATCCGGGTATTTAATATTTAATATTCAATATTTGGTCGAATGATAAAAAATATGTTATTCAGAACACCCTTAATATTAAATATAGAGAGAATTAAAACAATTATATAAAATAAACATGCAATTAAAAACTGCATTAACAAAATAAAAAAAATAATATTCTTAAAATATTTAAAAAAATTTTACCTTAAAAAAAAAATTAATTGGCTAAAGTTTATTGATTTTTGGAGAATCGAAAAAGTCAATTTTTTATTTATGAGTATAGATGCTTTTTATAATAGTGTTATATACTAGCTATGAATATATATTATCCATTAGTGATTTTGTGGTAATGTTTAATGTTGATTTATTGTTTCTATAAATGAATAAAATAATTATGCAAGAAAGCAAACAGTCAAAAAAAAATTTTGCCAAAGTGTTAAAATTATATTGAAAATTATGTGCACCTCTACTATAGCACATTCTATACTAAATGACATTAGTTTCTCCAAAAAACTCAATTATTTCTTTACATAATGTTTTTATATATATAATATCATTATGATGTAATTGTATCAATATTAGAATCAAGTTAGAAAAGGATGACACTTTAAAATGGCAGTATGAAGCAGTCAAAAATAATGTCAATTGTACTTTTTATATAATGGTTAAATAAAGATCACAACCAATCAGGAAGTGAGTTTGAAAGTGGCTTTGGTGCTGGAGTTCTAGAATCTTCAACTATGGAAGAATCTGTCTCACTTTGATAATCAAAAGCGATTGTTAAATAAAATAAAAAGTAGATCTAAAGCAACTAAATATTGCAATATTGATTCATGGATGTATCTTGAAAAAGACTACAATGATAATCCAACATACTTGTTTTGTTTATGTTTTACTAAAAAATCTGACTTTAATGTAAATCTAGATAAGAACTCAATTTTACAGTTTATAGAATATTTTGTGCCAAAGTTTAAGATAAATTAGTGTTAATAATTTTTACCTCTTCAAAATCTATAGAAAAATTCTGTCTAATTTTATCTATATTTTTCTTTTGGATTCTTATAGATGATACAAATATATATGGTTTTATTAAGTTTATTGTTGTTATGACTGCAATGATCAGTAGCGTATCTAGAAGTTTTTTGGGCATACCAGTCTAAAAATCCTGTCTATGTGTAAAGGACTTTTTTTTTTAAGTATCTTATGTTTTACAACATGACAGCTTTAATAACATCGATTCGCCGCTAAATTTCATTTACATGCTTTATTTGTATGAGAAGTGTTTACTATAATATTTCATAAGCTAGCAATAACTACAACATTTAATAAACAATGTTTGTATATTTCTTTTATATAGACTAAAAAGATTTACTACATAGCGTATTTTTTGTATAACAAGGTCAATTCATTTAAAATTTTAATTCATTCATTCATAAGTTAATAACTTTTTTGTTATTCTCTTTTCAAATCAAGTTTTTTGGCGTGGATTGGATGAAAAGTTCTTGATAAAAGACTTTTGGTCAATAACTGACATGTCACACTTCTCGGTATTATTCTTTCAGAAATCTATCATAGGTGATAGATTGGTTATACTTTTAACTACAATTACAAAGTTTTTTGTGCAACCCTCGGAATTAGGAAAAATGAAGACCTGATGCTTACCTCAATCTTTTTGAGGTAAGCATCAGGTCTGCAAAAATTATTTGATACAATCGTCTGACCATAAAACATAAAAATGAGTTTGGCAAATTTTTGCCAACCTCAAACACTTTCAGGTCGGCAGATAGGTCGGCATTACTGAATGCCAACCCTAATTCTGAGGGTGAGTTGTGTGATAGATGTTTTGTTAATCATGTTTTTTCCAAATGGATATTACAAAACACAGTCTTACCCAACATCAAAATCATTATTCTGAAACCTTTCAACTTGTTTCCAAGAATTTTTGTTATCAAGTCTATATGAAGTAATAGAATGAAACGTCTACAAAGTTATGTAATTTTTCTTGTTAAGAAGAATTATAATATTCTTTATGTCAAAAAGGTTAAAAAATGGTTTCACAATAGGGTAAATCCATATGAAATCATCCAAAAAAAAAACACATTTTCGACACCCTTACGTCTCAGAGTTAGTTCATTTTCAACTCAATTTCGGTCCATATTAAAAAAATAATAACTGTGAAAATTTTAGTTAAAAATACACATGGATTCCAGAGATTCTATCAGTTAAACCTATGCTGACTCAGCATTTTAGAATTATTATCTGAAGCGACTACAAAGCAAGGTTGATATATAGTATCTTCATAATGGCTTGGTTTAATGTCCTAAAATTTGGTACCCCAATAGATTTTTATTTGAGGAATCCAAAAATAGCACCCTTAAGACTTAATTGTCTCAGGAAATGCCTCATATATTCCATTTTGTTCTAAATTGTTGACTTGTAAATTCATAATTTTTGGAGGTAAAATGAAGTCTGTGGCCCAAAATCCTGAGTAAAAAGTTTAATTGCATTTCATTATTTTATCTTAAGTCTACTGGATTCATCAATTGTCTCTCTAATACTTGATCAAAATTTGCGTTTAAAAATTGTGTTTTTTTTAGAAAAATTTAAATTTTGTAACGAAAGCAACTTAAATGTTTTTTAAAACATTTATTTGAATAAAACATCAAAGAGTGTTATTTATGGACTAGTTTAGGACATTTATAGTCATGGGTTACAGGAGGGCGAGGGGACCTCTGACCAACTCTGTCCCTTCCCCCCCCCCCCCCCTCCCAATCTCCCTGGATTTTTTTTTTATACTTAAAATGAGTTAAAAACATAATTTTTTTTTAGTTTAAATTTGAGAAACAATTTACTGTCATTATTTTAAATTGATAATTACTTACCTCTATTACTTATATTTTTAAGTAAGCACTTAAAACTGAGATCAGGACTAATATAGTCATTGACATAATAAGGTGGACAGTGGGATTTATTTAAACCCTCTTCCATCTAAGGACTTGGAAGAAAAAAAAGACAATTTCTAAATGCAAAATAGCTTAATAAAATTACAAAAAAATTATTTTAAATGTATTTAATTTTTTTTGTAACCAACTGCTTATAGTCTCTAAATCTAAATCAGATATGTTGACATACGACCTGATATTGTTGTGGGTGTAGAAATTAGGCATATAACTTCAGAATAAAGCACCAAACACTCGTCATTTCTCATTGCTAAAAGAGGTTTTTACCAGGTCCATTGGGATGCATGAATCTGACTTTTCTATCAAGCTCACATAAATCTTCAGCAATCCCTACCCACCAAAATCCGTCATAAAAACATGCAACATAATTCATTTTTTTATTATTTAATGAAATCTCTTCATTATGTTTGCTTTTTAAAATGATATCAAATATTTAATACATGTATCAATACTTATTTATTTATAACTTATGGTGTTTGAAACAATCAGAATAAAATAATGATACATACTTGTACCAGGACCTGTTCTTCCACCTAAATATCTTTTTTCTAATTGTGCTCGTGTTAGGTTGGTTTCATCTTTAGAAAATAATTTAAAACAAATTCCAATTATCAGTCCCACCAATACCATCATAGGGGGATTCACCATGACCTGTAGCAAAAAATATCCATTCATCATTTAAATCAAAGTTTTTACTGTGATGACTGAATGATGGATAATAAAGTTTTAATTTTGCTGCTCAACCATCGGAAAATATTATTAAATATAAATAAATATAAATAAAATAAATATATTTCACATTTGATACACCAAGTAGATTTTTTTGATATACCTAGTTATATCTTCTTGAGTCTTGTAAATAAATCCTTATGGCATTTGCACCTTATAGCAATAAGAGTCAGTCTCTGAAATATTTTTTATTTCATACATTAAAATGTCTAGATCGCGGTCATTGTTAATGTTGATGTTTGAAATGGGGCTTTTTATTTCTGTTGTTTAAGAAGTTTCTTTAATGTTGTATGCTAGTAAGACCATTTTTGCAACTCTGTCAATAGTGTTCTCAAACTTTTGTTTTACTGCAGGCAATTTGCTGTGTTTTGAAAGACTTTTTTTTCTAACTTTTTGATTCCCATTTCTCTTTTGAATTTAAATCTCCATCTGTTTCTACTGCTTTTTTGTTACATTTACTGCAGAATTTCCAACCTGTTACATAAACATTATTATCTTGCAAAAATTTTGCCAAGTGTAGGGAAATCTTTATATTACTTAATAAGCAAATTTAGTTTTAAGTTTTTAAAATTGTGAAGAAAAGTGGAAATATAAACTTTTTTATAAATAATAAATTGTTTTTCTTTTAATTTCCATATCAATTCTGTTGTAATTAATGTTAGATTTTATTCCTTTTATACGCAATTTTTTAACTTTCCTTGTGTGTTCCAAAAGGATTGCAATACTTTGTAGTTTTTTTTTTAAAACATTTTCCATAGAACTCATGATAAAACATGTAATTCTTATTGAACAATATTTTTTCTTTAAATTTGTGTTAAATTTAAAGGAAGGTCTTTAAATTGAACAAAACCTTGCTTTTTAGAAAATCCAGTTTTGTGGCAATTAATGTTTAGACTATTTCTAATGTCACATTTCTCCATATTAAATATGTTTATTACTTATGTTACCTGCCAAAAAAATACAAAAACAATAAAGTTCTCGATCATTCCTTAGAAAATAAAAAATACAACCTTTAAAAAGAACAAATTAAAACTTTTGCTTGTTTTTGATATAATAAGAGGTAAGCATTCATCAATTTGAAAATAAATTGTTTTACTAACTTAAACTGAAAAAAAATTTATGTTTTTAAATTATATTTTAATAATTATTTATTATTAATTCATTTTAAGTATAAAAAAAATCCAGGGAGATTGAAGGAGGGGGTGGGGGCAGAACTGCTGATCAAAATAATGGAATTAAAACAAACAACAAAAATTAAAAAATATTAATGGAAATAACACTGACAACCTAATATTTTTGTTTTTTCATGTAAATATATGAAGATTGTAGTAAAATGTTTTTTTGTTTTATAGCCCATATGAACTCCTTTAATATTTTCCTATCTAGAGGTGTCTATTCTTACAAATGAACAATATTTGAATAGAATGTTTATCAATGAATAAA
Source organism: Hydra vulgaris (assembly GCF_022113875.1). Lineage (NCBI taxonomy): Eukaryota > Metazoa > Cnidaria > Hydrozoa > Anthoathecata > Hydridae > Hydra > Hydra vulgaris. The sequence continues at coordinate 50,283,145 of NC_061161.1, read as the reverse complement.
AAAAAAGTTTGTTGTGCTCTGAATTAGTAGTTTTATCTTCAATTAAATTGAAAGATTGGTTCATTGCAGAACGCTGTGGGAGAAAGAGACTGCCAGGTTTTATGTCATTTCCCTTAAATGAAACCTTTTTTTATTAGAGAGTATTTATTTTATAACAATAGAGAAGTGCTTTTTAAAAGTCAAACAAAGAGTCTAAGAATCATAACTGACATGCAAAATGATAAGCAAATGGGAAGAACTGGAAAGTCTAAGTTCATTTAAGCATTATAGATGCAAGTTACAAAATTTTCATTTAAAGGTATTTGTTCTATAAAAATATGAGAAAAAAATGCTAAGGTGTCACAAATGTTAAGGTGTCATAAATGTTAAGGTGTCACAAATGTTAAGGTGTCACAAATGTTAAGGTGTCACAAATGTTAAGGTGTCACAAATGCTAAGGTGTCTCAAATGTTAAGGTTTCACAAATGTTAAGGTGTCACAAATGCTATGGTGTCTTAAATGTTAAGGTTTCACAAATGTTAAGGTGTCACAAATGTTAAGGTGTCTCAAATGTTAAGGTGTCACAAATGTGTCTCAAATGGGGAAAAGGCTTCTACATAGTTTACAGTAAGTTTGCTGAGCAATGTGGAAACTTCTTTCTAAATTTAAATTTACATGGAATAGATTTAAATAGATAAGAATAGATTCTATTAGAATAAGACTTGAAGATAAAAAAAATGCTGTAGATGTCTAAGCTGTAGTTCTTATTTTTTTTTACCTTTCTGTTATTATTTTCTTCTTTTTCTGCTAATAATATGGTTCTCTGATTATTCATTTTTTTTTTGTTCATTTTTTATTATAAATAATCTATTAAAAAATCTAATAAACTAAATAATTTTTTTTTTCAGCATATCTTAGCTCAAGCTTGTCAAAATGAAAGCCATGAAGCAGCTAAGCGTCAAAGATTAGATGTAGAAAAAGATGGTCAAAAAAATGGATTTTTTAGTAACGTATATGATAAAAAAGGTAAAGTATATTTTAGAAACTGATGTTTGCATATTTTTCTTCAGTTTATTATTTTCGGTTTAATGTTTTTAAAACTGTTTATAGAATTTTTTTAGACGCAATGTCGCCACCCTTTGTATCATCATCTTCAAATATTGAATTAACACATGCTGAAATAATTTCAATCAAAGCGTTAATCGATGGATACAGACAGTCGGCTTCATTTTTGCATCGCTCTGCGGATGAATTAGAATGTATTCTGAAAAATGTTCATTCGCCTAAAGTTGATTCCATAAAAAAGGAGGAAAACAGATGTCCGCATGGCGAATTGCTTGTTTCCTCTGTTTCAATATCAGAACTAAAACGAAAAGCAGATCAATTCGGATCACTCGAACTGAATAAGCAACCTTTATCTAGTTCGAGTCCAACGAAAGCGCTTTGTAATAGTTCAAAAAGTGAGCGTAGTTCTCCTTCTAAGTTTAACTTTTGTGAAGACTTATCTTCTAATAAAACTATTAATGTCGATGAAGAAATTTCTCACAAAAAACCAGACAATACAGATAGTATAGAACAAGTTAAAAGTGACATTTCGGAAAAGTTTAATCAAAAACAAAGTTCTTCAACATTAAGCAGATATTTGGAACCAAACCATCTGGAGTCAAACATTGAATCAGATGAAAGTGTAGAAGCACAAACTGATACTACTTCTAAATCAAGCGCAAATGAAGTTTATCTCGTTTCAGAAAGTTTAAATGAAGAAGTGTTAACTAATAATCACTTGGGTGTAAAACAATCATCTTATCAAAATAATGCAAGTGAAATTTTATACATTCCGGAAACGAGTAAATCTCGTATTGAGAGGAATATGTCGAAAGATAAAGCATCTCAAATTTTGACGCCTATTTATTCAAAGCGTCTTCAATACACATCTGTTCAGCATAATAGAAATTTCTCTCCTATACCAACAACAATTTCACTAGATAACTATGAGCGTTTTGAAACGCATCAGCAACGTCACTCTGATATGAATAGTGAACGCATACCCCACCATTCAAACATGGCTCAACAGTTGCGAAACTCTACATACGGCAATATACATTCAATCCACATGTCTAGTTCTAGTCAATCTCCGTGTTCAGATGATATTCCTTACGATTTACATCAAAAGCGTATAACGCAAGAGAATTTTTATGTTGATACACCTTCCCCTAAACACTCTTCTGCTAACATTTCTCTATACGCAAAAACGCAATTGTCACCTAAGCTTCATTCCCAATTTACAGGAGGCAACCAACGTTCACAGACAGTTTTATACTCGCCTCGTCAACAATCTAATCAGGTTCGTTATCATATTGGGCAGCAATCAAGACAAAACCAATTAAATAATTATACTGTTTTTAATTTTGATAGTCCTTCACCTCAAGCATATTATGAAAACAGGCATCAACATCAACAACAAAACTTTCATCCTGTTGTTTCTCCTCATAGTTATCACCCTGTAATTTCACCTAATCATTCGCCTTTGGTGCAAGACTTATCTAAACCAACACATTTTTCTGATATAAATAGACAGTCTCATTACCACGATCATTCCACATCTTCGCATGGAGAGTACACACATTTCGATATTCATCAGATGAATAAATAGATGGTCATTATAATTATTTTTTGCTCAGATTGTTATTTATCTGGCGGTTACTATTTGCAATATATGTTTTCAAAATATTTTGCATAGTTTTTTTAAAGACGAGTTTGATACTTTGGTTATACATTGGCTGAAGTTTGCTTGGCTCTGATTTATTTTGAGCTGTGATTTGGTACAATAAAATCTTGAGGCGCTCTGCTCATTAAAAGAGTATTAACACTGTGTGTTTTTTAATAGTATATATGACATGATATTTAACCTTGTATATTTTTGTGTTTGTATCTTTTTTTAAATGTTTAGTTTTTTTTTTTACTAGTTAGGGTATATAAACAAGTTTTTCTAGGCTTTTTGTAAGTTTTTTAACGTTTCTGTTACTGAAGTTTAAATTTATCGTTTATTTTAGTAAATTAAAGAATCAAATCGTTTCTGTAAAATAATCTTTTAATCTAATGTTTAATTTTAAGTTTTTAATGTTTCTTGAGTTTGATATATAATGTTGTACGACAATTTGTTTAATATTACGTACTAAACAAATTTATTCGGCTTCTTTTGTATGTTGAATCAACAATAGTTTTTTCAAGTATAAAAGCATTTTAAGGCTGTATGATTGTTTGTACCCACTCAGCTGACTAGAGTGAATCTCTGGCACGGCTTTTTATTGAAAGTTTTTGTTGAAATTATTTTTACTTCAGGTTTTTATGTCACTCTTTCTGGCAGGTTGACATAGAAACCGTTTAAAACAAGTTAAAAATGGCATTTTTTTTATTTTGTTTTTAACTTCGTTTAAAATAGTAAAACGTTTTAAGATGGTTTTTTACTTTATATGACTGTATCTTTTGAGCACCCAAGATATCTAAATATTAGCACAGTAATAGTTGCAAATATCTATATGGAATGCAGAAAAATTTCCCCTCGATCAAAACATACACATGTCTCAAATAAAATTTCAAGCAAACAAAATGATGCAGTATTTTAATTATTATAATTAGTTGCAAAATAGATATTGAATTTTTTTAAATATAAATATATCCTTGAAAATCTTCTTACTATCTCAATGAACTGTACTTAACACAGGGCGACCGAATTCATCAATTCAAAATCACTCTTAACATTGACAAGATCTTTTTTCATGTGCCACAGACGCAACACTTAGCTAGACTGAGTTACAATCTTCAAAGTCACAGTGAGTGCCTTAATAAACTAAGGGTAAATAATTGTATTGATATAGAACATTTTTTTACAAATCGAATTGTACGTCACTGGAACGCTCTCCCGCAAAAGACTATTGATGCACAAAGTGTCAACTGCTTACAAAAAACTTTTTTATCTAACTAAAGCTGCTTTGTATGCAGCACAAGACTGTCAGAACAGAGGAGCCTGATGGTGCCCCTCTTCATCGATCATTTTATTTTTGGCTTTAATTTTTTGTTGTAATTTTATGATCGATTACTGAATAAACTAAACAGGATAAATCTTTATTGAACTGAAACTTTCAAAAAAAACCATTAAAAGCAGTTTAAAAACCAATAAATTACCATGTTTAAACGTAAGGGTTTCAACACATTCCAGATATATTTAGTCAGAGAAGGAAGTGTTATTTTGTCTATAGATCTTTATATTCTGATTCAGTTGGGTGCGTCAAATCCATTATTGTAATAGCCATGCCTAGGGTGTCCCGTTTCCGCATTTTTTATTTGGAGTTGAACTTTTTATGTAAGGTGGATAATAATTAAAAAATAAATATTGTAAAATTTTGAGACAATCAAATATTATTTAGGAATAGCACATTTACCTAATTTAAGTAAATTGTTGTTTTCGCGCCTATTTTTTAAGATTTTACTGTCAGTTTTTCAAAATTCATTCAAGAACTTTTAGTATGTTATTTTTCATTAAGTAAAGTATTAAAGGTAAAAAAAACTGAGCTGAAAGAAACATTTTTAGGGGTGGCTCAAGTCATTTTAACAACTTAAAAATCAACATTTTCATAAAAATTTATTAAAAGTAATTATAATTCTATTCATAAGGCTTGTCACATGCTTGATCGAGATATTTTAAACCAAAGAGAAAAAAAGTACTGAACGTCTGGAACTGCAGAGAGCAGCGCATGATAATTTATCTAAAAGAAGACAAGTTATTACGAGTTAAGAAGTTGAAAAAATCCTTAGTGAGAATGATGAAAACATAAAAAGCTTAGTCTACTTTATTTCAGTCCAGTTTTTTTAAATAAGATTTAATAACTTTGCGTTTAAAGAAGACTTTTCGTTTATTGACTCTATAAGACTATTTCTAATATGTTTTTTTTTTCGTTTTTTATGACGCTCCTGAGGCCGAGAGGTCCACTTTAGTCATAGAGACTATTTGTTTTTTTGTAGTGGTTACAACTCTTTTTTAAATCTTCAATACCGAAACATAACCCTTGACAAAAAATTCCGCTACGCGAAGAAACAAGTTAATATCCATGAAACATGTTATACATTTTCTAACTATTTATCTTTTTTAATTGAAAAAAATTAATAATTTTCAAATTTTTCTGAAAGTTAAATAGATTTTAGTAATTGTTATTGAACATAACTAAAAGCTGAATTTCTATTTCAAATTTGACACCAAAGCTGAAGCCAAAGTCAACTTTAGCTTTCAGTAAACTTCGTAATCCAAATTTTAATTAAAATTCGCCTGTTTTCAGTTCAAAATTAAATTGGTACTTAGGGAATTCATCTGCTATTAACTCTTTTAATTTCTTTCTCATACATTGACACAATAGCAACCTGAGTATATTACACTGTGACCATTTATATAAGGAAAAACATTTAGGTATCGTTCTTTTAAAATTTACATTGCAATCTGAATCTAAATAACAAAAATACTCACAGGTGTTTAGTACAAGGTGCAAGGTGAGGTGGAAATTAAAAGGAGGGGGGGGGGAAAGGATTTTTAGTCTATTAAACGTGGTCTTTATATATGTGAAGGTGGGAAATTTTTTTTAAACTGGAGTTTTCTTGATAAAGGGAGTAGAATTTATTTTCCAGTCATAATAAATGGAGGGTTTCTTTAAAAAATTGCTTTTCGAATTTTAATAAACTAAGCGAGGAATGAACTCCCATAATATATAAATTGGATTTCTTAAACGGAAACGAACAACTTATAAAACAGTTTTCATTTTCAACTTTGAAAATAAAATATAAAAATTATAACTTATAAATGATTTTTATCTTTCTATAACCACAGTTAAAAGTATTAAGTTAAATTATAGAACATAAAATGTGATAAATCAATAAGACCTAATCTTGTTCATCCAAAACTTTTAAAGTACAATTCAAATTCACTGGAACTTCCACTAACTTTAATTTTTAAAGCATCTATACATTCTGGCACACTGTCTTTACAATTTCGATCCATGGATGTAATACGATTATTTAAGAAAGACAACAAGCTCTTAGCATTAAATTACTGACCAGTTTTCCTTACCTCAATTGCGTGTAAAATTTTAGAAAGTATTGTAAAAGCGTTTTTAGAGAAACCATTTTATAGCAATAATTTAATATTATCAAAACAGCACGGGTTTGTAAAATCAAAATCAAATACAACAAATGTCCTTGACATACTAGACTTCGTTTCGTACTCTTTAGCAAATAAACGACCAGTTGATCTTTTTGATTTTGATTTTCCTGAGGCGTTTGGCACGTTACCTGATAGACAATTAATTTAAAATTGAAGGCGTATGGTGTAAACGGAGTGTTAGAATGTTTAAAAGATTTTATAAGTAACAGACGTTATTCATAAAAGATTGCTTTGTCAAACTTAATTTAACAATCCTGGAGCAGAATAGATCCAGCAGAGACATAATACAGGTGTACAAAATGTTTAAAGAAATAGTAAAAGTTGAACTTGTTAATCCACTATTATTTAAAAATTTAATCACCAGAGGTCACATGCTCCAATACAACAGCCCCGTCTTTACCGATGTCCAGCCTAGGCTGCCGCTGTGGGGCCAAGGCGTTTGGAGAGACCAGCCAGCAAGAAATCATTTTTTTTTAATTAGTTAAACAACCTCTTTTTCGATGATTTATAAAAAATAAAAAAAAGTTTTTTTTTATTTTTAAAACTTTTTAAATTAATTTTTTATATTCAACTTTTAAACCTTTAATCTATTTAAAAAAAAAAAAAACAGAAGAAATTTTTGTGTATACTGGTCAGAAAAAGAAAATTTGTCTGCAGCATTGTTTACACAATGCGAAACTTTTGCAATAAGCTTGTATAACTTATGTAAAAACTTTCTATCAACATTAAAATAAATAAAGGACTAAACTTATTTATTGTATCGTTAAAAAAAACAAAAGTAAAAACCAAGCAGCACATAAAAAAAAAAAAAAAAAAAAAATCCTTCTCTTTAAAACTATTATTATTATTTTTTTTTAAATAAAAGTGATTTAAATAATTATTTAATCAAATAAGTGAAAATGTTAATGAAAATCATCCGAACATTCAGAATACAAAAAATAAGTGATCAAGTAGAAGTCTGAAGTGATCAATTAATAACATGGTTAACAAAAGGCGATGGATTATTGTACATGAATCCTCTAGATTTGTTACTTTTGTTTTTTTTAACGATTATATTCAATTGGCTAGTATAATCTGTTAAGAGTTGTAGAGTCAAATGCATTAACATTGAGTCAAATGCATTAACATTGCATTTTTTTTTTGGGAAACTATGAGTTATTTAACGAGCGAAAACGGGTTTTGTAATTGGAAAGTTGCTTATAAGGCAATCCGTGAGCATGAGCAATCTAATTAACATAATAATTTAATTACTTTCGTTGTCAATCGAGGTGAATGCAGTTCCAGGATTAATTGTGATTTTTTAAACAGTTTCAGAGTGCAAAGAATTCATCCAGCTACTTAGTGATTTGCTTTAACAAACACAAAGGTTTTAAAAACAAAGGAGTGTAGTGATAAAGCAAATATTGTGATCTTTTAGCCCCGGTCATGTAGATTTTATTTATATAACACGGCATTGCATTCTTTTTTTTAATGGCAAATAAATGATAAATAAATAAATAACTGGTAATTATAAATAGTTTTATATTTTTTATTGATGTTCTAAAACTTTGACTTAAAAAAGACCACTTAGCAAGTTTGAAATAACTTTTTTCATATTATATTTTTTCCTACAATTACTAAATTTAAAGCTGCCAAATGTTATTCAACTATCGAAATAACTTTTTTCATATTATATTCTTTCCTACAATTACTAAATTTAAAGCTGCCAAATGTTATTCAACTATCGTTGTTTTAACAACTGACTTTTCGCACGATCAACTTTCGCACGATCAACTTTAGATCAACTTTCTTTTGTTGTTCTGTATTTAATACCTTACGGAAAACCATTTGAACGTTTTTTATCATTCCAAGTTCACATGGCAGCAGATATTCTTTATCTTGTCAAAGAGACATTAAAGATGCACGGCATCAACATCATAATAAGTACGTAAAGTAATGCCTTGAATATGTTTGGGGCATACCCTCGGTTGCAAGCCCGTTACAATGAGTTAAACCCACTAATTGAATATGTACCGTGCGCCGGCAATTTTTCGAATCTGGTTGGTCTTGCTTCAGCTGAGTTTTGTGTGACAGCCACATCTTATCTAGGCTATCACTGAAAAAATGACAAACAGCAACAGCCAAACACGTTAATAGAAGCTGGTAGATTCCTCATTAAAATGGATTAGCTGGAGACGACCTTATGATAGTTATCTGGAACACAATTATGGTAAGATTCAACAAAGCAAACAGATGCTTCAGGCCGTTGAAATCATATTAACAGTGGTGAATGTACTGTAAAGCTCTCATTCTGTTTTTTTTAAGAGGTAAAATCAAGTTTTTATAAATTCAAATAATAAGTTTTGGTGTTGGTGGGCACAGACAAGTAACTGACAGACAACTGCAGAAACAAGACAAGACAACTGACCAGAAACGAAAAAGAGCGCCCAAAAGCGAACATGACCGATTGACAACTCACAGAAACAAAACAAGACAACTGACCAGAAACGAAAAAGAGCGCCCAAAAGCTAACATGACCGATTGACATCCATTGAGGCATCAGGCATTACTGGAAGAGTAAAAATGATTGCTGATGTTAATATCATCAACTTTTAGCTGAGCTTGAGAGGCAAAAGCAAGCTCATACTCTAATTATTTCTCTTTTTGAATTTCTTGTCTGCCTTTCAGATATTGATTATTTTGCAATTACGTTGCACGCCCAAGAACGTTTAAAAATCTACTCAAACTATGCGGATATTTATTTTCCAAACAAATGTATCCATTTTAACAGCTTTGTTCCCACTTCATTTAGATTTAATTTTGATTATTCAATAAAAGAAACTAGTACCCACATTCCCTAACGTCGACGTTATTTTAAGGATGTTTCTTTTTGCTGCTGATTCAAATTGTACAGGAGAAAGATCCTTTTCAACTTTAAAATAGGTGAAAAATTGCTACGCGCCTAATAGTGCACAAAAACGCTTTTCAATTTTTACCTTTCTTTAAAATTAAAATGTTTTTTCTTCAAAATTAAAACGTTCTTTCTTCAAAATTAAAATGTTCTTTCTTCAAAATTAAAATGTTTTTTCTTCAAAATTAAAATGTTCTTTCTTCAAAATTAAAATGTTTTTTCTTCAAAATTAAAATGTTCTTTCTTCAAAATTAAAGTGTTCTTTCTTCAAAATTAAAATGTTCTTCTTTAAAATAAGGAAGGTGTTATCAACAAGATCGTTGATTTAAAAAGCCGTTGCAAGATATTAAAATAATTTATCAAGCAATGAATGTAAATATGTCACCCAGAAGAAGCATTGTATACTTTAGAAATGTCTAAATTTCGTTTTACCCTTCCTGAAGTGTTTTAATTATATGTTAAAAAAAAAAGATCTGATTGCCCAATGCTTTTTCTTTGGATAACCTTATTATAACTAACAAATTAGCTAAATAAAAATCATTTTATAAAAATCATTTAATATTTTTCAATTTAATTTTTTTCACTGATATTTGATAAGGCTGTCGCAGTGTGTAGTTCGCATTTGCTGGAAACTCATAACGTGACCCAGCTTCAGTATAAACTATAATAATAATAATAATAATAATAATAATAATAATAATAATAATAATAATAATAATAATAATAATAGTAAATAATAATAGCAGTCGTAGTAATAATAGTAATTTATTGAAACAGATTCTCGTAAAAATTTTTGATTGAATCATCACTTTACTTCCGATCTGACGCCGCATTACATATATAAACATTTCCTATAAATAACTTCAATGGTCCGTTAACCTATTATCAAAATCTTGTAAATCCAAATTAAGATTTTATATAGTACACCAATAAAACAATTTAGCTCTAAACTATGACTTGTCGTCAAAACAAGTAGAAACAGTTTTATCATATTTCAATCATACTTTATTTTCAGTTTAACATGGTTACATAAGTTTTATACTATGGTAATATTGTATAAAACTTAAATAATATAGAACTAAAGTTAACTAGAATGTGTGCAAGTTAAAACTTGCACGAATTTTAGTTAATTAATCCTGAATTAGCAAAACTTTTGAACAGGTAAAATAATAAACCATTTCTCTTGAAACAAATCTTCTACAGGGTGTGGACTTACAAATGTTTCATCTTGAAATCATTTAAATTGTTGCATTTCACATTTATTAGTTTTTCCAACATCCCATGCAAAAAAATTCAATGGATTCAAATTTAAACTGCTGGCGGGTTATTTTGATACTGGAATGAAAAAAGGAAAGATTTTCTCACACCATACTTAAACGGTTTTTGCATTATTTGCGGGGACTGGAAGTTGCTGGAAGGTATATATGAAACTTACAGTTTGGTATTGCATGTCACGTGTCTAAAATTGCAAATTATAAAAGGATGTAAACTAGCTCTAAGTAAACATAGCTGCAACTAATCTAAATGATGATACCTATCAAAAAAAATGTTAATTTTACAACTGATTTTAATTTATATCATAAGTTACTACATGTCACGTCTAAAATAAAAAGTTATACAAGAATATATACAAGTCATACAGTCTATATTATAGAAATAATTGTTCAATTTACCCTTTAGTTTATCATATAAAAAAGATTAAAAATATATATTCAATGCTTATATAGAAAATTTAAAATAATTTTCGAAATTACAAACAACAGAGTGTAATTTAAATTGTGTTTATCCATTTGCTTTCTCTACTAAAATTTTGTAGAAAAAGCAAATGGATAAACTTAATTTAAATTACGCTTTTTTAAAATAGCTTCACATTTAGTCGAAATGCGAAGCTATTTAAAAAATAGCAAACTAAACTTACGGCAACAAACCTTTTATCTACAATATAAAAGGTGGCTTAAAAAAAACGCCTTTTAAAACTTTATCATTTATAAATAAAGGACTATAATATATTGACAAATAAGTCAAAAAATCAAATAATTTCTTTCGGAAACCCTTTTTAATCAAAAGTTCAGTTGTTTTTTAACGGATTTGAATATTTAATCCGTTGAATTAACGAAATTTTAAAGAGTCCGTATATAGTTAATTTTACTCCGTTAATTTTGTGACTTTTGGTTACGAATTACTTCGTTAATTTAACGTAAAAGAGCAATCCGTTGCTTTTTCTAATGGATTGTTTTTAGAGTATAACGTAATAATATTCTTTGTTTTATATACAAATGTAAAACGAAATTATCTCTGTCTCCTTTTCATAGTTTATTTATAACAAAACAAAAAAAATATAAATACGATCTACGAAATGATTATCTTTTGATGCAAGCATTTTCTAAAACTAATAATAGTCAATTTTGCATATCGTTATATGTAAAATTGTTTTGTCCACGAAATGATCATTTCGTATTTTTGGAATAAAATTGTTTTAATTAACTTTGATTTTTCTTTTGAATGGAATAACAAATCTTTTAAAAAAAAGTTAAAAGAAGTAGTTTTTGAAATTGACAAAATGCAAATGTACTTTTAAAACCTTTTGAAATTCTTTTTATCTATTATTTATATCCGATTATTCATTATACAATGCTGTATGATTTTTAATGATCGGATTGATTGATTTTTAATTCAATTTTTTACAATCTGCAAGCCTATATTACCATTATATTATCCGTCTATATTATCTTTAAGAGATTATTTGGAAATTTTTTACTTTTTATTAAAGCCTTGTTATTTTTTTATTAATTTCAAAACACTACTTTTATATTTACTTCGTGAAATATTTAACGTGTAAATATGTAGCACGTCATTTTACAGCGGTTCTCGACGACAAGGCCATATGATCTTCTACGAGTCTCCCCTTTATATACATACATATATATATATATATATATATATATATATATATATATATATATATATATATATATATATATATATACATATATATATATATATATATATATATATATATATATATATATATATATATATATATATATATATATATATATATATATATATATATATATATATATATATATATATATATATATATATATATATATATATATATATCAAAAATCTTCACTTGTTATTGTTTATACTATTATATTTTAGCTTGTAGGTTTTATGAAATATTAAAAAATAAAAAATAGAAATCGCGAAAGACTTAGATGATTAAATCTACTTATAAATTAGATTAAGTTTGGACGCCTAAAATGCGATCTAAAATAAATCATGATATATATCTACAAATCAGTTATATAATAGATCAGCAAAATTCTAGAACAAACTACCTAAGCAAGTAACTTTTCTGCTCCTCTGCACTTTCTTTTAAAAGTAGGCTAGACTCCTGCTTGTCGAAAAAATTTGGTAAATTTTTTTTATAAAACTGGTTGTTTATAATAATATGTTTTCCTTGCTTGCTGTTTGGATACTTTATATTGATAATTTACGGCTACAACTATAATAATAACAATAATAAAATGCAACTTTGCAATTAGCAAATGTTTTTTTAGTAGTAGTAGTAATAATATTATTATTAGTAATGTAGTAGTGGTAGTAGTAGTATTAGTAGTAGTAGTAGTATTAGGTAGTAGTAGTAGTAGCCGTAGTAGTAGTAGTAGTAGTAGTAGTAGTAGTAGTAGTAGTAGTAGTAGTAGTAGTAGTAGTAGTAGTAATAGTAGTAGTAGTAGTAGTAGTAGTAGTAGTAGTAGTAGTAGTAGTAGTAGTAGTAGTAGTAGTAGTAGTAGTAGTAGTCGTAGTAGTCGTAGTAGTAGTAGTAGTAGTAGTAGTAGTAGTAGTAGTAGTAGTAGTAGTAGTAGTAGTAGTAGTAGTAGTAGTAGTAGTAGTAGTAGTAGTAGTAGTAGTAGTAGTAGGCCTGTATCAAAGCTTAGCTTAGCTAATCTCCCCAAATGCTTTGTTAGCGGAAGTAAACTTTAAAAACGAAAATTAAAGATGTGTACAGTATTTTAGGTTTGCTCAAATTGCTAACAATAACAAAGCATTTGTAAAATGCAAAAAATTTAAACGGGAAAAGTGCGGGAATAAACAGCGAAAATAGGCTCATGAGAACATGCAAAAGAGTTAAGATTAACTAAGGTTTTGGGTTGAGACACGATAAGATAAGGAAAAAATTTACACATTTTATCCGTTTCCATAATAAAATATTATGATAAAAGTTGCTCGTTCACAAACCTAATTGCAGCACTCATGTTGTATCATGTTATATTATACATTCAATACCATGGCTTATGCACTGTCATTAGGGCCTTTAAAATTTCAGAAAATTTTAATTATTAGGTATAAAAAAGTAGTAATACAAAAAAAAAAAAATTCTTAAACTTTGTGAAAGGTCCTCTAAAATTTGAAAAAGGGCCTTTAAATTTCTTGCACCTCGCAATTGAGCGGGCGTAGGGAGTATAGCCACGACTCACGTATACACCAATAAAAACTCTTCAATAGTTATAATATTGAATTTGATCATTACTCTACTCATTACATATATTCTTGCAAATAAATAAAGTAATGATTATATGATTATCAGCATATCTTCTAGACTTGATGAGAATTTATTTTTAAGAAAACTAGTATTTCCAATGACGCTGACATTTGATTTCTCCTTCGATTTGTGAGCAAGCTACATATTTAAAAAATCTTTTAACATATGCTTCTCTTGCAGGAGCTGTAATGAAATTTTCAGCTTGTAGTGCAATATGTGGGTAAACGGTATGTCTCATCTTCTAGAAATTTAAAGTATTTTGGCTTATATATATGTTCCTTATTTCAATTATTGAGTTTATTTTGTGCTTCATTAACTGGAAAAAGCCCTATTTTATTTACTTGGTGTTTTGCTGTTAAAAATTTCCATTTCGTCAAGGAAAAATTCTGCTGGTATTGCTGAAGCACTGCCAGCAGAAACAACATATGCAGTTAATAAAAGTAAATTGTTTTGCACAATTTTTTTGCCTCAGACAAAATGTATGTCTTTGCAAACAACCTCTGATTTGTCAATGCCTAATATCTAACAGAGCTATTGCACACGTGGGGTCAAGGTAACATTCGTAATGGATTAAAATTAGGAATGTTTTGCTGCAAATGCACTGAAAACCGACAACGTACATTTGCAAACATTTTAACTGATCTTTGGCTGAAAATTGCTTAAGGTGGAGTTCTAAACAAAGTTTTTAAGGTGTAAGAAAAAGTGCATTCGCCTGGAGATTATCAGTTCCATTGTAAAAAGGTTCAAAAGATTGACAAAATCCTGAAGCCTTACCTATTCGTCATAGGCAAGTGAATCAATATTAAAGTCACAAAGCACTTTGTTAACAGATTTATTTTATCCAAACGTCTCCGAACCATAAAGTAACTGCTGTTTCATTTTTTAGAGCTGTCGCTTATCACAGTCCTACAACATTTGTTGATAATTTTTTCCTATGACAGAGAATATTTGCAAGTTTTTCCCATTAATCTATGTATCTTTAAAAAGAAGCCATAACATTTAAAAAGAAGCCATAACATTTAAAAAGAAGCCATAACATTTAAAAAGAAGCCATAACATTTAAAAAGAAGCCTTAACATTTCCATATGCAAGTTTTAAAACTAGCTGTATAACATGTGCAAGGTATTCCAATCTTCTAAATGCTACGTTTTCAACTTTTTAAGTCCTTGTCTTACCATTCTTTACTATTTGTCATATTATTATGTTCTTCCGAGTCTGTTATCTGCTCTTCACTAACCTTGTTCTAATTCAATATTAATAGTGTGGCTCTAAACAAACAATTCTTAAATGGTGGGCCCACCTTCATCTACTGTCTACTATCTGCATTTCTTTTTATCCTCGTTTTTATCCTCTTTTTATTATTTCCGATTCTTCCAGCTCATCATGTTCAGACGGATGGTTTCTTGCTAAATAAAACTAAAAAAAGATAAACAATATTGCAAATGTTATTTGTATATTTATACTTTATCTAATCATATCTGAATATTTTATTAATCAATCTGTCTAAAAATAAGTATATATACGTTATTGAGTACTTACTCTAAATTAATAAAATGAGTTGATTCAAATTCGAATAAATATATTCGAATAAATATTTTAGAACCAAAAATAACTGCATTCAACTACATTCATTAAGTTAGAATAATTATTTTACATTATAATAATTATTTATCAAGTAATTTAACTCGTTTTAAATTTAGAAAAAAAATATTTTTGCTTTACAATAATTTTAGGTTCAGTTTTTTTCATGGCCTGCTTTATTTATACAGCCAGATATTTATATGACTGGATATTTATACGATCGGATATTTCGAAGAAAAAATGGAAGGCCAGTTATTAAAATGATGTTTAAAAAACCTAATGCGTTTTATCAACTTGTTGCTCTTACGTTTGGGGCAGGGGGAAGAAGGAGGGGCAAAGCTTTGAGGCTTTTTTGTTCCCAGGCTCCAATCAACGCAACTTTTTGTAAAGCATCTTTATTTGACATAAGTATAAACATATAAATGTTTAGAGTGTGCTCCATGTCTAGAAGTTAGCTATCTCAAAGATTAAAAAATGCTGGATCCACCCCTGTCTGGAGTACACTGTTAATACTTCATCAAAGTTAATACTTTTTTTAACTATACTTGATTTTTAATATTTTTTATCTTTAGTATCTTTTGTGATTGCCAAACTTCAATCCAATTTCTGTCATTTCCCTAAGAAATTTAATCTAATTTTTGCCATTTCTCTTAGAAAGCCAGAAACAAATGCATTCATCTAAAATATTACATGTCGAATACTGACATTTAGAATTTTCTATAACCCACCACTTGTTAAATAATGTTCGAAAATCTGGACTACTTTCAGGATCAGGAAAATATCAGAAAATCGTTGCAGATGTAGCTTCATCAAAAATTGCAAGTGCTAAAAAACATTTTGTTTAAAATTGCCAGAATGTAATACTTTCATTATTATTTTTGGTGCTTTACACAAACCAGTATCAAGAGCGAGGTCTTTTTAATAAATCTAATGAAAGGTGCTGCATTTTATTTTTCCCCACATACAATTATTGGATTTTAAACTATCTGGAAATGAAAATCTTATACAATTTAACAAGTTATTACAGATTTTTTAAATAAAATGTACAACATCAAAACAAATGTAAATTTTTCTTTGGTCGTAAATAAAAAACAAATCGTCGGCTTGTTGATTTGATGCACAAAGGATTTTTCTAAAATAAGAAACATTAGACAAATGTTTGTCACACACAATAATTCTAATATTATATTCACATTCAGTTAGAAACCGATGACATTCAAAATTTTTTTCTTTCAACCATTCAGCATCAATTGTTTTTTCAGATGACGTTTTAATCGCGTATGGAATGTTTTGTTTCGAGCCAAATATTATAAAACAAACTATTTCTTTATACATTTCTCCAGACTCATCACTATAGTGACATTGGTATACCGATCATCTCTCCAGCAAAATACTCTTCACATTTTTGCAAGTATATTTTATCAAAAATCAAGCAAATGTCTTGAGATATCTTACCTTCTAATTTTAAACGTTTAGTACAACTTAGAGCATTAACATTTCAACTAGTTAATTTTTTAAGTAACGATAATGATGGTAAATCACGCAAAAGTTGGTATGGCTACATAGAAGTATATCGGAATATCCGTGAACACTTTATAATATTGGCTAAATAAATAGGTTTCTTCATATATTTAATTTGATGTGATTCTGTCAATACAGATGAAAATTGTTTGGCTTGTGATTTAATGATAGTAAAATTATAAAATATACTTTTACAAGATAAATGAAAATCTCTTCCTTAACGAAACCACTTTGGCAATGGAAGAGGTGAATCTTTGTAAAATAATTTAACATGTATTTCATTGTTTACACGAATGCACTCTGTAATTTCTGGAATAGATAAAGTACAATGACTCAATTATAAAAAACTACATGATCATCATATTTCAAGAATGAAAAACCATCTGGAGCAAGACTCAGTAATACCGTCAAAATTATTAATCAAATTATTCAATATAAACTGTTCATATGGATCTGGCTAAAATATTCTTTTGGTGATTTTCTTAATGAATTAGAAGATTTTATAGATTCTGATGAACTTTCTTCAAATTTGTGCAACCAAAAATAGTTGAAATAGGCTATAATATATAGACAAAAATAGTTGGAATATGTATTTTTTTTTAATGTGTGATGCATATAACGGAAGAATTAGGAGTTATCAATTTTTCTATTTACAAGTTCAATCCAATTTTTTTAACTCTTCATTTTTGGTAACGAAAATACTACTGTAGATACTTCACTATAATTATTATAATTTAAACTAGGGTTGTTAACCGGAGGATTTCGTGCAATTCCGGAAAAACAACATTCTTTCGTAAGGAGATTGCCCAGTGGGCATTTCGACGTCGAACGAACGTCGAGCGACGTCGGATCTCGACGTCGGTTCGACGTTGGGTTTACGTTGGAAATGGAAATGTTATTTGACGTCGGATAAACTGACATCGCGCGACGTCGGCATTCCGATGTAAATCCAACGTGTTTTTTAAAAACTAAAAAACGTTGTCACAGGCAGGAACCGAACCATGGTCTATTAGAAACTAAATCCTACGCGCTTACCACTACACCACAAGGATATATTAGATTAACGTGTTTATTTAGTAATTTATACTTGTAGCTATTTGGGAATTATTACTTTGATAAGAAATAATTTTGTTTAAATATTATATAAATATTAAAAAGAATAGATATATATTATAAAAAATGTATACTCGAAAATGTTAATAGTTAAAAAAATATGCTAGTGCATCATACAAAACCTCATGATGTTTTATCAACCATTATTCAAACTTCTTTCCATTAATAAAAAACACGCTTAGTTCACATATTTATTGAAGAGCGCAATTGCACACATAATGTTGGGTTTGGATTAAATTTTCATCAGCGATGTCTTACGACGTTGTTCCGACGTCGTTTTAAGGACGTTAGATTGACGTCGGAAGACGTCAAAAGACATCGGAGTACGTTAATATTATAACGTTGCCCGACGTCTTTTTATCGACGTTGGATCGATGTCAGTACTGCGACGTTTTTTGGACGTCTTTTATAAGATGTCGAAACAACGTCAAAATACATCGAAACGACGTCAGGGGATGTTGAGATAAAGACATCGCCCGACGTCATTTTACTGACATCGGAACAACGTCGGAATAGGTCTTTTGACATCGCTGATGAAAATCGTACGTAAATCCGACGTCGGATTGACGTCGGGTGCCCACTGGGTGAGAACACGGAATTACATTTTTTCGTACCGAATGTTACAAAACATTTAAAATCGCCGATGTTCATTTCGCAAAAGCCACTTCCGAAATTTAGCATTTCGCACGAAACAAAACTATTTTGCAACATACGAAAGTAGCGGTTTCGGAAGTCGCACTTGCGAAACAAACATTTTCGCCAAACGACGTTTTGAAGTCTATAAAGAAAATTTGTTTGCCAGACTGATTTTAATTGTAAAAATTAACATCTTTAAATCCCAAAATGTTTATAATGAATTTTTATTTTCAGTAAAATAAATTAAATTTTTACGGTTTTATTTTTAGAAATATTGATAAAAAATAAAATTTCTTTCGAAACGAAAGTATTTCGGATCACAACATACGAAAGAATTCTTAACGGAAATAAACTTACGAAACGTGCCATAATAAATATATACAACGATGTTATTTGAACTCATTACGTATATTAAAAATAAGAATGATGGGTAGAAATATACATGTTTTTTTTTTAAAGCATATGACATTTTTGAAAGAGGTTCGAATATGCTTAAGCAAATAGTAAAAAGAGGCTCAAAAATATGCTTTAGCTTAAGCATATTTCTGATAAAATATACCTATTTCAATAATTTCTAAAAGTGTGCACGTTACTAAAATTCTAGCAGATTTTAAAGGTATGTAGAGTCCTGTTTGAATACGCTTTTCGAAGTATAGATCATAGAAAATATTGTTTTTTAATTTTAATAAGATATAAATTTGAGTATAAGATTGTATAGTTCAATCAGTTAGATACGTGATAATTCGCCGCAGAGATCCGGGTTCACATCCCGCAGCCATTGTAACTTTTGTTCATCAAACTCTTTTTACTTAAGATAGCATTTTTTGACCTCCATGTTCTATATTACAGATCTTTCGTCGCTTTCACAATAGTGACAACCTCTCTTCTGTTAGTTATTCTTTTAAGATTGAGTTCATTGTGCTTAATTCAACACGTTTCCCTTGCTTTACTAAGTTCTACTTAAATTATGATGAAATGTACGTAAAACAACTTTTTCAAATAATATAATTCGTTTTAATATAACCATTTCTGAATATAATTTCCCTTAGGCTCCTACAGGCTATTGTGTTCCATTAAAAGTAACTAGTTTTTGAGTCCAGATATTAATTATAAGCATCTAAAGGTTCACATTACTATTCATTTTCCTGATATATAGAATCCTATTTGCATACGTATCTCTTTCTGTAAATTCTGTTTTATATAGTTTCTTAATTATATATTAAATAAATATTACTATTCTCTTAGTTGAATGAACGTATAGCTCATTCAGTTAAGACATTTGGCCGCGTAGACTAAGGTTCACATCTTGCTGTTTCACATATATTTCTTTTCTTTTTACTCTTTCTGATATCATTTACCTTTAGAGAGATCTCTCGTTCTTTATAATAAAGTATTTAATTGTTTATCACACATCCTCTTTATACTTTTTAAAAAGAAAGGCATACTGTTTATCTATTCATTGAGAGTCCAACTTAACGGGATTTTACTGTATATATAAGTATATATTTATATATATATATATATATTTATATATATATATATATATATATATATATATATATATATATATATATATATATATATATATATATATATATATATATATATATATATATATATATATATATATATATATATTAGGTATATTTGTATAATGTGAAGTATCATAAAATGTATAACATATGAAGAATCATTTGACAACATTTTTATAAAATTTTATTATTTATTATTTTAACTGTTAACAGTTAATATCTTATATATATATCGTAACATAAATATATCGTAACATAAAATCTTTTGCGGCTTTTTCGTAACTACACATTCCGGAATGTTTTTTCCGTAAGGAACTATTTCGTAAGTATTCTTACGAAATGATTTGTTTCGCAAGTTTTCTTTTGCAATGCTTTATTACGGAATTTTATTTATTTATATTTTCGTATAGCGCGTTGCGGAATGTGCATTTTCGCATGTGCAACTTCCGTAATAACAATTCTATTACGGTTGATAAAGATGCGAAATTTTCGCAAGTTTTGTTTTTCGGCGAACAACCCTAATTTAAACGACAGTTTACAACGCAAAATTTGTAAACCATTTCTTTGAACTTCCGAAGCTGCTGTTTTAAAAAATTTTTACGAGAAAACTAGCCTTACTAGAAAATTTAAAAATATCTTTTTTATTCTATTCTTGTTCTTAAAATAAATTCCGTTCTCGTTTTTGTTAACGAAAGGTTTTTTTTTTGTTTTTATGCACGAAAATATCACTGGTTTGAAGAAAAAAGCATTTGCAGATTCATCGTGAAATCAATTTGTTTTCTTCTTTCGTTTTGTCAAAAATCCGTTTCAAAGCCACGAGAACCTTTTTTTACATTTATTTTCGTTCTTTTACAAATAAAGTTAGTAGTATAAAAACTCTAAAACATTCAAAAATAAACAAATTACATTTAAATGAGCAAAAAAGAAATTTAACGTATAAAAGTTAATTATTAAAAATTTTCAAAAAATAACATTGTTATAGTTAAAAAAAAAAAACGCGGGAAACTCGCAGAAGACCAGAAGATCTTATCATCAAGAACCGCTGTATAACATTCATGTTTTTACAATATCAAGTTTTTGACAATGGTGTTAAAAACCAAAGTTAAAATGAACATAATGTAAAATAATATATAAAAATAAATGGAAATAAGAACAAAAAAACTATCAAAGTGGTTGTTAAAATAAAAATACAAAAATTAATTTAAAAGAAATTATTAATAAGGTTTGTAAACTCTGTAATAAGCTTTTTAATTAGTTTTTGAAAGTAATTTATATTTTTTACATGAGTTATATTATCTTTTGCTAAGATTTTATTCTAAATATGAAAAGCGCAATATGTAATTTTAAATTCTTTCTGTTTAGCTTTGTATAAAGGTTCAATTAAGGTGCCTGTTGTGCTGAAAGTATATTTAAAGTCACGTCTTATTTCATAGAGTTCATGAAAAATTGAAGGACCTTGTCGAAATTTACTTTTGTACACGAGACATAAAGTTTTAAATATATTTAGCTCATATAATGTATAATTATTTATACTTCTGAAAAATGGTTTTGCATGTTCGTTTTTATTTTTATCACTATTCTTAAAACATGTTTTTGTTTTCAATAGAGTGCTATTAGTTTGCCTTTAGATGTACTTCTTAAGTGATATTTAGATGTACTTCTGAGGTGATATTTAGATGTATTTCTGAGGTGATATTTAGATGTACTTCTGAGGTGATATTTAGATGCACTTCTTAGGTGATATTTAAATGTACTTCTGAGGTGATATTTAGATGTACTTCTGAGGTGATATTTAGATTTACTTCTGAGGTGATATTTAGATGTACTTCTGAGGTGATATTTAGATTTACTTCTGAGGTGATATTTAGATGTACTTTTATGGTGATATTAGCATAATTTAAGTAACTTTGTTTAAAGTGAAAAATATTTGCTTTAGATGATGTTTATTTAGTAGAACCTTAACAGTTACTCTGTGGACCCCTTGATTAAGGGCGGCACGAAAGGTGTATAACCCCCACCCCCATCATCAATGAATTTTTTGTTCATTTAGTCGGCAAATTTGAGCCTTTTAGACAAGTTAGTCGGCAAATGTAGACCTTTGAGACCAATCAGTAGGCAAATATCAAAAAACGAGGACCTTTTTTTTAGTCGTCAAATATTTTTTTGGTTACACCCTCTCCTCCGACGTGAAATCTACTCGTGCTGGGCATGCACTTGATTGATATAGAACTTCAAGGTTTTGATATATTTGCCAATATATACAAAATATTTATTCCAGAAAATATTTTTGTCGATGAGAACATTTAGAACTAAGAAAAATTGAGAACACCAAGAAATTTTGTTACTCTTTCGCAACTAATTTCTAATAATTTTAAACTAGTTTTCAATAATTAGTTTTGGAAAGGAAATAGGAATTCTTTTTGTTTTAATTAAAGGATGGAATTACGAAAATTAATTTTTTTTTTATAAATATTTAATAGAAATTTGAACCATTTGGGAATATTTTTTAACTCACCATTCATTTTTACGAATAATTTAGGTATATCTTTTACTGAGAAAAAAAAGTTACTATTGTCAGCTAACATAATTATTGATATATTTGACGCTCTCAATAGATCATCCACGCATACAAAGAAAAGTAGAGGCCCATGATTAGACCTCTACAAGCAATCAAAGATTAATTTTCTTGTCTATTATTTTCATATTTATATGGATTGCGTATGTTTACCTAGACCATACATTTGCTTAGAGGAGAGAGGGGTATTGGCGAACAGCTAAGTAGAAATGCAAATTAAAGACATCAGCTATTCAAAATTGATCATATTTATTGCTTACCATTTAGTCTAACTGTTCAGTTACAAACTTTCAAAAGCAATTTTTATAAATCTTGTTATAAAATAAAAATTTATGGAAAAAATAAAACCATTCGTGCTTGGAGTTACTCTACGTACGCGGGGTAATTACAAACTCACTGTAGGGTAATCACAAAAACGGTTGTGTAACAACGAATAAAATGCTAATAATAAATAAAATGCTAATAACGAATAAAATGCTAATAAATAAGTACAAAAATTGTAGAAAAATTCTTGGGATACGCTCACTTTTGCCAAGCCTTACAATTATAACACATAATCCAGTATTCCATGGGGAGGTCATGACCTTTTCATTGCAACTTAATACAACAACAGCCTTTTTTTTAAAGTAATCTTTTCTTTTTTAATTATTAAAACTTAATAAAATTACAAACAAATATTACAAATATCTAAACCCCAGAACATGCTTTCACCATTAGTGCACTTCTCGTGTTGGTGGCACGAGATTTGCATTTATGACACACGATCCAGTGTTCTGTATGAGGATCCTGATATTATTTTTTGTAAATTAAACAACAAATTTTCACCTCGAGCACTTTATATCTTTACTTGATGGTAAGCTATCTCTAATTGGTTAAAGTTCTTCTTTCCTTTTTTTAAATTTTATCGGCAGTATTTTTTACTTCTTATTCCTTTCTATCTTTCTTTTGCTCTAAAATATTTGTTACTGGCGAACTATTAGTTTGAAAATTTTCTTTCTTAGACATTCTCAGTTTGTTTGTTTTTTTGGCAAATTAGGTATAGAGATAGTGTTTGAAAAATTTGTCTTTTAAAATTAAAAATGAAAAAAGTTTGAAACATTAATGTTCTGGACGCCTTACGTCCATGTGTTGACACTTTAGATGTTTGAAATTACCCCACTAAGACTATTTCCCCACGACCCACAATCACAACCCACAAAGACTATTTCCCCACGAAAACAAACAATTAAAATACAATTAATCTATTGAGGTTATATTGACATACTTAAAATATAATACGTGTTAAAAAGTCCTTAATTATGGTACTATGCAACAGCAACAACAAAAGGAGTGGTTTTATATCCATAGTAGCAACAACAGGAATGTTTCTTAAAAAAAAGTTGTATAAAATTATCAAAAAAAGTTAGGATTAATTTATCGTGAACAACAATTACAGTTTTATTATACTGCTGCACGTCTAAAACTGAGCATGGGACTCCCTCTCAGTTGGTAAAAAGAAATTGTCAAATATATTTTTTTATTATGCTGTTTTGACCATGTTTGAAACTACCCCGCGTTCGCCATTACCCCACTCTCCCCTAAGTTTTTTCACAAGTAATTTGTGATCCACTGTACCAAAAAACATGAGATGTTGATAAACACACCTGACATAAATTTTACCTTTTTAAAAGAATTTTTCATTTTATTGATTAAGTATAATAATGCATCTTCAGTTGAAGTGTTTTCTGAAATTCAAACTACGAATAAAACAAATCATAATTTTTAACTTATTGAAGATGATTTGTTAAAAAATTTTAGAAAAAATGGAAATTGTTGAATATAATTACCAATATAGGTTTTATCGCCTCATTATTAAGTTTATTTTTATTAAATTGGAGGTACTCCATAAATTATTTATTTGCATTAGCAATTTTTGCTGCTAATTAAGGTCCTATATTCACAAAAAAGTTGTTAAACTTATTGGCTATATTGTTTTCATTGACAATACCTTTATTTTTAATATTTAGAAGTGCACAAAGCAAAGAATAAAATTGATTTGTTCTGTGTATGACACATCTGGCGTCTTATTGGTATTGACCGTACAGTATACTGCTTTTCTATCTTCTTTTAAATACCACACTGCACCAACGATGCGCACTCATGCATAAACTCATACTGTAATTACCATAAGAGATATTGGGCCAGAATTCGAATTACCTCTTTTTGGCAACAAGTTTCGTTTTCTAGATAGATGATTTAAAATCATTTCCAGAGCTCCTCAAAAAAAATTTTTGTTCACTTGTTCTCCAAGAGCAGAAGTTTGACCTATTGCAAGAATGATATAAGAAACGGTAAGAAATTGCATTGTTGATACAATAAAGAATTATCGTCTAATAAAAAATATTACTGACCTCTAAACGCCATGTTTCGTGATATGAGAAACAATGTTGCACCTAGAATACGTGAATGTTTTGTGATATGAGAAACAATGTTGCACCATGTTTTGTGATATGAGAAACAATGTTGCACCTAGAATACAACGCAATACTTTATGCCACCTTGCTACCTCAATATCTAAATCTTGTTTGATTGCCGAAACAATCTCATTATCATCGGTAAGAGTTGTCGATAAAGTTTTTCAGATGAGTAATGGTTTTGGTGAACAGGGCTGTTAGGATGTGCTTTGATTTGATTACTCAGTTTCCTCCAGCCGTCTTAGATTTCACCATTCCTGTATAGAAGACTTAAATCTCCGGGTAATTCGTGACTTTTGCAACCAAATAGAGTGCAAGGAAAGAACAGAAGTAAACTTATTTTTGTGCTCTTTTTATTTACTCCAACTTGCATTTTCATTAGTGATGAAAAATCAATAATATTTTTCTCCTAAGCGATCGTTGAATTGTTTGACACTTTATTACTTATCCACATGCGCCTAAATACTACAAACAAAATACTTAACGTTATATAATAAACCTTTTAAAAAAACTGTGATGAATAAATTCTGCTTGATTATATTTAGATACTTGCATTCACAATATATTGTAGATGCAGATATCTTTAAAGGTATTTACTTTACAATTAATTTTTTTTCTTTACCATTAAATAATTTTAATGATAAACTCTCATTAAACGTTGAAAAAACAAAGTACACCTCATAAAAAAATGAAAAATGAGAAAATCTTCCTCTTAAATTACCTGACCTATTTGTAAATGACATACAAATAAAAAGGCAAGACTATATAAAGTTTTTTAGGAATACTTGTTGATAATAATTTATCTAGGCTTCCCCATATTAAATATTTACAATCAAAAGTTAGTCTAACCATTGGTTTGATGTACCGAGTTCGTCCATATGTAAATACAGTTTATCTAAAGTTAATACACTTTTCTTTAATTTATTGTTTCATTAACTATGCTAATATAACATGGGCTAGTACACAACCATCAAAACTTAAAAAAATACATAGTTTGCAAAAACATGCGTGTAGAATTATTTACTGGAAAAAAAGAGGAGAGCATACTAAACTCTTAATGAGAAATATGAAAATGATGAATGTATACAAAATAAATTTTTATCAGCACCTTATATACATGTGTAAATATATTAATAACCGAACTCCAGCTAATTTTATTTGAAACTTTGAGAAAAATTTAAATGAAAAGTTTTTTTTAAGAAAAAATTGATCAAATTCCTTTAAATTACCAAGGAAATTAAATTAATATGCAGAATATTCATAAGCATATCGAGAACCTAAGTTATGGAGTTCTTTTCAAAAAACTAATGCAAATATGGTAAAATCATTAAACTGATTTAAGTTTCAAGCAAAAATACATATTTTTAATTTTGCGGAATAAAAATTCCAAAACAATTTTGTAAATATATTCAAATGAATTTTACTTATTATTCTTAGTAGTTACTGATGATGTACGTTTCTTTTAACGTATTAATTAATAAATCTTTTTGTATATGTTTGTATTTATTTCTTTGAACACCTAAAATTTCAATATAGTTATTTCAAAATATCATTGTAATTGTAAAAATAATTTACTTTCTTATTATATCTTTAGTTTATTTTATATTATTTTTATTTTGTTACTTTTACATCTTTAATGGATTTTTATAACTCTTTTTGAATATTTTATAATTTGAAGTATCAATATTTTATTATATTAATGGGCTCTTTAAAAAGATCGAGGTGATATTGCATCATATCACCTTTGAGTCCCTGTGTGTTTTTAAAATGTTTTATTTATTCATGTACCATGTAAAATTCATCTGTAATTTATTTTAACAGGGAAATATAAAATAAAATTAAAAAATTAAAAAAAGAATATTTGATATAGGTTCGAAAAACCCCTACTTATTAAATTAAAACCCCTACTTGTTAAATCAATCTTTTTTGAGAGGATGATGACGATGACAATGATAATGATGTATAACTTAAGTTAAAGCTGTCAATTATGATGAGAGAATCAGTAATGAGGAACTTTTGCTGCTCCCTGTAAGGGAAAGTTTTCTTTGCATTTTCTACAAGAGAAACTTTCTATAAAGAAAAATTTCTTACGAGAGAAAGTTTATTTATTCATTTGATGATTTTTAAAGGAGCTGATTAAGTATAAATCCATTAAATTTGGCTCCCTGTCCTCTATCAAGATGAACCTTTAAAGTTCCATGAGTTAAAGACAACCTTTAAAGTTCCATCCTATCATTAAAGACTAGCAATTCAATATCATTTAGACGCAGGTGCATAGCTGAAATTACAGCGATGCACCTGCCTCTAGGTGCATCACTGTAATGTCAGCCGATCAGCAACTTCAAAAAACTATTTAGTATTTTTATTAACAACATTAGCTGACAAAAATTTCCTGTAAATCATGTTTTTAATAGTTCCACCAGTTCCATCATGGGGACTTTTAAGGTAATGTATCTCACCATAACTCTAAGTCAATGTAATATTGTCAAGGTATAATAGAAAGACCGAAAGACTAATTGAGATTGGAACTGACTAGTACTACCACTCCAGAAATGGAAAGTGGAAACTAATGGAGCTATACCTTGTTAATAAGCCATTTGTTGCTTGTAAATGCAACATCGCGATTATGGTTTGTTTTATTTGATTTAATTGGTACTGCAAACTACTAAGAAATATTTATCAAGTTTACCATTTGAACTATAATACTTTTATGGATGTAACAAGCTGCTGTGAATATGGTAAAATGTTTTTGCCCAAAAAAAGAACACTAGATCTCGTGGAGTTTTTAATTTTAGAGTTCTTTGAAAAATGGACACCAATTATTGCTTAATCTTCTGTGAAATTAGCCTTCAGCCATTTTAACTCTGAAAATTAAAGGTGAGTATTATATTTATGCACTCTCATTTTGTTACTATCAACTAATTCTGATAATAATTCTGATAATTAATTCAGTTTTTAACCAGTAGCTTCTACTTGAACTTTTTTAACAACCTCTTTTGAAGTTATCCAACGGTAATATGAAGCATCAATTTTTTCAATTCCTTACACAAACCTAATGTAATGGTTCTTCCTGGAAATTTCAAACAATTGCTTTCCATGCACATGAATGATTTGACAGAGTATACGCCAAGTTCCACAAGAACTAGTGGTTCAGCTATCAGATTTTTAATAATTGTACTTTTTTTTTTAATGAAATATTGTTTTATTTTAAATTGACCATTTTCACAGGTTTCACAATGAAAATCATCTTTTTATTATTAATCAAAAACAGATTAGGGTAAAACACCCAGTGTTCGCCAGGTGTTCCAGTCGTCGCCAGTTTTCCATTAAAAAACATGCATGTCAAAAACTATTTGGTTGAAAGTGCCGAAATAGTGTCTAGAATGAACGCCCATCATTGCTTTATATTTTACGAAAGTTTGACGATCGTAACTAAATAAATAAACTCTCAGGATTTTTTTGAATGAAAGTGTGTCACAAAAAAACCTTAATCCTTAAAATTTTTTTTCAGAAATCTTTTTAAACAATTACATAAAAAACATATTAAATATCAATTCAATTTCACTTTTTTTATTCCAGATTGATGGGAAGAACAAGGAGAAGATTGTACCAGGGCTATTCTTGGAAAAAAATTAAGGGGGGCAGGGTTAGGAGGGGTGGCGAAGACTGGAACACATAATAGTACCTAGTCCAGTCTTCGCCAGGTAAATTTTTTTTCTTTAAAGTGGCGTATATGGGCTTAATGGTAAAATATGGACTTTGACCCATATGCCAGTCTTCGTTAGGTTGAATTTCGTTTAAAAACAAAAAAGTTATAGGCGTTTCGAATTTGTCCAGTGTTCGCCACCCCCCTTTTGCCAGTGTTCGCCATCGGGAACAAGTTATTATTTTTTATTTTTTATTAAATGTATAAATATAGCTAAGTATTTATTTTTTATTTCAGAAGTAGGTTATCTGTTAACCTAGTTATTAAACAATACTAATGCAGTCCAAATAGGGCTATATAACTATATTAAATTAATTTATATATCAAGTTAAGACTTATAATAAATAGTTTCAATAAGTACCTAGGTACATAATATCCATTTAGAATTATGAATACTAGTAAATCAAAGTCCAATAAGGGTTCACGTATGTCTACAAGAGATTCTTACACTGAGGAGGACATTAGAAAGGCAATTGAAGAAGTAAAAAGGTAATAAAATTAGCATGCATTAATAGACATAATTTCAATGCTTAAATTGCTTATTGTGTAGTCATAATAGCCTAATGCCTATAATACATTTAAAAGAAATACATAGGGTAGGGCTGCCTAGTACTGATAAAGTAGTTTTATACCTAAATTATACTGTGCTATATTTCAGTGGTGAAAGAACTGCTTCAGAGGCATCCAAGTTGTACAATATCCCGCGCACCACATTGAGGGACAAAATAAGTGGTAAAGCGCCTGTTGTAAAAAAGATGGGCCCACAAACCTACCTCACTGAAGCAGAAGAAAATGTTTTGGTGAATTTTATTGTTAGCGCACAGAAACGTGCCCACCCTGTTACCAAAGAAACCATTATGTCATTGGTAACTAGTCTTCTTTCGGATGAAAAGTTACTTATGGAAGTAAATAGAGACCGTCCCTTTCAATTTGGAAGATCAGGGACTCGACAGCCAGGGAATAAATGGTAAGTAGGTTGTGCCTAAGTTATAAAAGTTGACCTATAGGTAATTAAAATAAAAAAAAATGTTATAATTTTAATAACGAGTCATAAGATTTTTCATTACAAATTAACTTTATAAAACATTTGTAGCTTAATAAATAAAGCTTATAACAATTGATACAGACATAAAATTAGTCTAATAGAAATAGCCTATACCTAGTCGACTAATTTAGCCATTATTTTCTAAGGTATAAGCTATTCCTGTCGAGGCATCCAAACATAGTTGCTCGCATGACTGAATCATTAAGTGCGAATAAAAGAAATGTCTCACAAGCTGTCATACAACAATGGTTTGCTGATATAAGATCGTACCTCTCTGAACATGACCTTCTTGAAATCCTTCAGGAACCCCAGCGTAACTATAACATCGACGAGTCGGGGTTCCAGTTTTCACCAAATGTTTCCAAAGTTTTAGCTGCTAAGGGTTCTAAAAATGTACCGTATGCGACATCTTCAAAAGAAAAGGAAAGAATCACTGTTCTAGGTACATTTTCATTTTATTCTTTGCTCATTTTTATGTTATTTCTGTAATGCTTTTCTTTTAATGCTGCACTATAAATTGCTTTTTTTTCAACATATCTCTGAGCATGATAGCTTAGCATGATACTAGCTTGGCCTGCTTGCTAACTTTTGGTTTTTTTGCACTTTTCTTTGCAGCTAACGTTGGTGCCGATGGCTCTCTCCCTCCACCGCTTATAATTTATCCTAACCTTCGTATTCCTATGAATGTATACGAAGCCACTCCATCCAGTTTATTTGCAATCGGAAAGAGTGAATCGGGATATATTAACCATCAGGTGCTTTATGAGTATCTCACTAATGCATTTGACCAATGGTTAACTCAACATAATATACAAAGACCAGTTATAGTTTGGTCCGACAAACATGAATCGAGGCTGCAATTTCATTTAGTTAAAACCTTAGCAGACCTGCAAATAATGCTTATATTGATCCCACCAAACTGTACCCATTTCATGCAGCCTTTGGACGTAGGATTGTTTGGCCCTATGAAAAATGAATGGGCTAAGTGTGTGAATAGGTTCAGGGCTGCCAACCCAAATGAATACGTTACCAAAGAGTCCTTTGCAGGAATGTTCCTGCCAGTGTACACAAGGGTCATGATTAGAGAGAAAATAGTAAAATCCTTTAAAAAATGTGGCATACAGCCATTTGATCAAGACGCTCCTGATTATACCAAGCTCACTCTTGAAGAAGCCCACTCCGGAGACAGTCGAATATTTGAAGGAGTGCTTCAAGACGGTCGTGTTGAAGCTTCCACTCAAGTTGAAAATTTTTTTCATGTCAATGTTGCGACACAGACATCCTCTGACATCATCTTGTCTGGTAACACAAGTACAAGCACGATGGAAGGACTGGGAGCAGGCCCAAACATTCACCTGTAAGTGATAGCTAGGTATTAGTGTCTAACATTTGTATCAATATAAAATAATAAGCCCAGCTAGCTAGTTAGTAGCTATTATAAACCAATTTTTATTTATAGCTATTACAGGGTAATAAAAGTTAGTAACAATTATAAACTAATTTTTATCTATATTACAGGGTAATAAAAGTTAGTAACTATTATAAAACAATTCTTATTTATATTACAGGATAACAAAATCATTTGATGACTTTGTCATCGATTCGCCACGATTTGATTCACTCAGAATGGTGAAGAGGCAAAATTGGTTCCAATATGTCTTTGATCGAAATCATCGGCAAGAGGATGCACCAGCTGTTGATTCCCTTGTTGTTTCCCTTGTTCATTCACCTAGTATTCATTCTAGTTCAGATGCACAGTGTTCCTCAATGTCAGCCCCTCCAAACAGGACTAGGCCTATGTTGGTAGAACCTCAAAGACAAGCAAGACCACCTGCGATTAGTCCTGCTCTTAAAAATCATAAGTGGTTCCCTTCTCCAAAAAAAGCTATCGGTTAGTGTATTAACTAGGCTACCTATATTTTAAATTTATTATTATAATTTCCATTTTTAATCTCTGTAAAATTACCACATGTAGCCTATGGTCATAAATTTACTTTATTATAACCTGATTATTATTTTAATTTTCATAGGAAAGGTTCGTACAGTGGCTCAAGAACTTCATGCCACATCTGTAGTGACTTCAGATAAAGTTGTCTCGATGCTAGAAGGTATTAGGCTTGAAAAAAAAAAACAAGAACAAGCAAAAGAGGAGAGAAAAACGAAGCGCTTAGTTGCTGAATTAGCTAAACGCAACAAGCCAAGTGTTCCAGCTAAAAGAAAGTTGCTGCCAGCAACAAAAATGGCAAAGAAGAAACCAAAAAAATTTTCCATTACATAAAAAAATTATTCAACAATTATTTAAATATATTTTTAATACCAAATAACTAAAAAAAAGAACTCATTTTTTAAAAAGTCTGAGGGTGGCGAACACTGGAACAGGTTCAAAAAATTGCCTGGCGAACACGGGGACCGTTCCAGTGTCCGCCACTTTCAACTTTCGGGGGCTATAGCCCCCTTATTAATTATCGGAGGTCATTCGTTCTAAGTACAGCGTATAGCCCAACTACCCATCTGTACGATAAATATTTAAGATCAATCATTTATTGAAAAACGAGTGAGAAAAAAATATTTTAGTGGGGCAGGGTAGAAAAAAGTGGCGAATACTGGGTGTTTTACCCTATAATATATTTTTATTTTTTAGTTTAATTTTAAGTTTACTTTTTGTTCCTTAATATTACAACTTCGTAATTACATAATAAAGATTCGTTAGTAGTGAATATAGGAATAAAACGAAAAGATTACAAAGTAGTTTTACAAAGTTAATAAATAAATTTCACTGAAACGATGTAAAAAAAGATACGGGAAACTTGCAGATGACCAAATGGTCTTACTTTCAAGAACCGCTTTACACTGTCCTAAATATAAAAACATATTCATAAATATTTTACATAAAACCAAAACATTATAACGGTTATAAAATGTCAGATTATATATACAAGTATACATAGCGTTTTTTTTTTTCTTTTTTTTTTAATATTTACACATTTATTGCTTATGAAATTTTCAAAATGTATTTAGATTTAACAAAAAATTATGAAATTATTTAAGGATCTTGCAGAAAATAAGTTTAGAAAAAATCAGTCACTATATTTTTATACTTTAAAATACTCTTTTAATAGTTTTTTTTTACACCAATTTAAGTTTTTTGAATCAATATTACTTAAATTAAATAGTAAAAACTTATTCCAGATATGAGGCGTGCGATAAGTTTTATTCCAGATATGAGGCGTACGATAAGTTTTATTCCAGATATGAGGCGTACGATAAGTTTTTTAATTTGCTCAAGCTTATTTTTGCATGAAAGCTCGACCAGTGCGCAAATATTTTACTTTGGTTTTTATTTATAAAGAAAAAAAAATTAAAGGACTTTTTGCATTTTGCTATTATAAACAAGACTTAGAACATTATACACATCTAGTTCAAACAATGTTAAAAAAGACATTTGTTCAAAAAGAAGTTTTGTTCTTTTTTATTTTTAAAATCAATCACTTGTATAGCATGCTTCTGTTTACGAAAGAAAGGTTCTAGTCTGTTTATAACTTTTCCGGAGATAAAAAGTTGTTATCGTTAGCAAACATTATAGTTGAAACTTTTTCTGATGTCATGCGGAGATCGTTTACATAGGTTAAAAAAAGCAAAAGCAAAAGTATTGATCCTTGAGGGATCCCACACTTTATTAAAGACGGAAGAGAGAGTTGAGAGTTACTGACTCCGTAATATACAAATTCCACACTTTTATCTAAACAACTTTCTACATTATGGATAGAAAACTATGTAGATTAAAGTGCTTTATCTAAATTTTTTATTCCCTTATGCTGTACCCAGATCGTTTTTAAAACGTTTAAAAAACGTTAAAATCCGTTTTAATAAGTTTTTTAAACGTTTTAAAAACGTCCTGTCCTTACTGGGTACATTGTAAATTTTCATAAAAATACTTTGTGGTTGGCTGCAAAAGCCATAGAAAGATCAATAAAAAACATATAATGTAACTTCACCATTTTCTCAAGAGTTTGACTATCGTTCAGGTTTTCTGGAGTTAGCAGTGTCTTTCCTGTCTGGTGCCTAGGGAACAATAGCATATATCTGGGGTCAATGTTATAAAACTTTTTATCGGCGTAAAATGCTACCGGCTGTAAATTTTATCGGCGTAAATGATGTTATAAAAATTTTTTCAAAATTACCGTCTACAGCCGAAACGTTTACAGGCGATAAATGTTCCGGAGGAGCGACCTGTGTTGAAGATCCAGAGATATGAATATTTAGTTAAAGAAACCTGTGGTTTAGAACCTTTCAAAGTACTTACCTTGAGTTGAAAACTTATCAGAAATTCATTCATTTTAATTAAGTGCACATTTCTTGGTAAATTTTAATTTCAAGCGATTTCTTTGTTAATTTTTTTTACTGAATTTGTCATGTAAGAAATGTAAGTCATTCTCAAAATTTAAAACTGCTCTCATTAACTACTTTTTAGAAAAACATTGCTTATAAACTTTATACTTTCATTTAAATTATTATTTATAACCCTAATTCTGAGCTTTTTTTTATCTAATTTTTTTCTTTTCTGTTGTGATTTAATATTTTTTGTTAAACTTATTAAATTTAACAAAAATTTAAAAAATATTAAAACACAACAGAAAAGAGAAAAAAAAAATAGATAGACAGAAGCTGAGAGTTAGAGTTATAAATAATAAGTTGAAGGAAAGTATAAGATTTATAAGCAATATTTTTCTAAAAAAAAGTTAAAGTTATAAAGTATAAATAACCAGTTATTTATTATTTAATCTTTCTTAAACTGAAGTATTTTCTCTTCATCACTATAATTGTTAATATTATTATTACTATACTTTTATCATTATAAATATAATTATTTTTACTTTTGTTAATATTGTCATAATTTTTTTTTATATTACTGTTTTTGTTATATTACTGTTGTCATTATTTCTATTATTGTTGTTGTTATTTTTACTGTTATTTTTGTTATTATTATTATTATTAAACGCAGTGGCTACGCTACCGGCTGCTGATCTTTAGCTCTAGCAATTAGAGTACCGGCTGGTCTGGGTTCTAGCTAATGACGATGACGTAGCTTTTAGATGGTTTACTTAACATCCGCAATTAGAAAACTAGTAGCCGGTTTCTTAGCCTTTGATTATTTAAAAGTTGCTTCTGATACATAAAATTTACTTACAATTAATTACTTACGACTTAATCGTTAGTATTATCCGCGCTGATTGTTAATAGAATGAATGTAGGAGATATTTTTAATAATTTTAATGAGCTTAAGCTAGCAATTAAAGAATATGAAAAATCAAGATTTGTATCTCTTTATGTTCGAGATAGTCGAACAATTGATTTAGCGATTAAAAAAGGTTTGCAACGATATATTAATTAAGATTTAAAATATTATTATTTAACTTACTGTTGCTATCATGGTGGACGTCAATTTAAATCGAGATCAAAAGGGCTTCGTCCAAACCAAAGGTATTTGTAAATAATAATTAAAGTTACTCAATAAGACAAAACTTTTTTCTACAATATTTTTTTGTAAACTGAAGATTTCGTTTCATTAAAGATGCTATATCTAGACTTATTTATATTATTTATACAAAGTACCTATAAAATTCAATGTCCATTTACAAATTGTAAATGGACATTGAATTTTATAGGTGCATTGGTGTTACTGAAGATGGTGAAAGGTTCTGTGTGACAAAAGTTATTAATGAGCACAACCATGCAATTGACAAAGTAAATCTGTTGTTTTTTTTACTATATAAAGGTATTAGTTTTTTGCTGAATAGCAGGGTGAGCAGTATACATGAAATAAGGGAAATTATGGAAAAGTTCAGGAAAATGTTTTGCATTAGGTGGTTAGGAGAGTCAGGGTCCCTGATTCCCTGATTGGGAGAAGTCTAGGATTTTGCTATTTTCCCGTCAAAAGTCATTCATTAAGTCAAAATTTAGCCTTTTGATTTTACTTAAATGATTACTTTTTTTTTACATAGTTTTCATTTCCCTAATTAAATCTTTGCTATTAGACTGAAAGACATTTACAAACAATAAACACTAGTTTAAAAAGTAATTTTTATAATTTTTTCTTTTTGAAATTCCAGATTTTTAATTATCAGAGTCAGGGTTTTTTGATTTGATTGTACAAAGGGGCTGGCCACCCTGAACAGACTGTCAGGAATTATTTTTATTGATGAAATACTATGTTGTACTAACAGCAGCAATATTTCATAATAGCAGAGGTAAAAAAAAGTTTAAATACTTTTCTCATAGTTTCATTTGACATAAGGTAAACTCAACTAGACAGGAGTGCGACAAAAAAAAGAATTCTAAGTTTTTAATTATATTTTTAAATGTTCTGTTTTTTATATTTTTTTTATAAATTTTTAATAATCAATAATTATTTTATACTTTCAACATATTTGATAGAAACAAATATTGAGTTTCATATTACTATCAGATAAAAGAAAAAAGAAAAATAATACAATTGTGAATGAGTTTGAATGCGCATGCAAATTAAATATTCATTTAAAGTGACGTTTTCTGTTATAGATAATACTTTGTTTTAACTTTGTCTATGTTGACCTGAAATAGAGGCAAATTAAAAAAATATTCTTTGAACTATAAACAAGTTTCTTATAAAGATTTACCTTTAAAGCAAAATTTTAGAAGTAACAATATATTATATATCAAAAAAATTAAATCGCAAATTTGTTAATCTAAAACTTTAACTTTGCCTTTTTTATTTGAATTATTTTTTTTATACAAAAATGATACTTTTGCAAGAGTTGTAAATTGCTCCTGTAAACCATTTTAAGGAGGTGTGGGCAAAACTCCTTGGTAGGGAGTTAAGCTCTTGTTCCCAACCAAGGCATATATAACTTTAGGGGAAAATCTGCAGTTTTTTTCGCAAAGATAACAATTTTTGTTGTAAAAAACGTAAATGAAAAAAAAGGTCCTCAAGTTTTAATTTGAGTGTTTTTGTAGGTGTTTTAATACCTACAAAAACCAAATGCAGTCAACGTTGTCGAAAACGGTCTAGAATAGCCCCTAATCCCCTAATATATATATATATATATATATATATATATATATATATATATATATATATATATATATATATATATATATTTATATATTTATTTATTTATATTTGTATATATATATATATATATATATATATTTATATTTATATTTGTATGGTATAATTATATTATTTATATATATATATATATATATATATATATATATATATATTTATATTTGTAAATATTAATATAATTATAATTGTTATATATATATATATATATATATATATATATATATATTTATATATATATATATATATATATATATATATATATATATATATATATATATATATATATATATATATATATATATATATATATATATATATATATACAGGCCTTGTTTTAAATAAAAAAGTGCTTAATGCATTAGCTTAACGCGATTTTGACGTCATAAAATTATCTTTATTTTTTTTTATAGGCGTTAAGTGTTTTAACTACCGCAATAAATAAATAACCGCAAACTAATTCAATTTAACAATTAACTCAAATATAAACTATAAATGTTTTAAATATAAATTTATTATGAAAATTTTGTAATGTTTTCAATTGTTATTTTATTATTAATTTTAGTTCAATATTATTAAGTGAAAAAAAAAATTTATATATATTATTTCTGAAATTTGTTTTTGAATAATTGTTTTTAATCGTTATTGAATAAAAAATAATAATGATTTTTTTTATTTTTAAAAATTTCTAGAGTAAACAAAAAATATTAACATTGATAAACACAAACCCATGTTAATGATTTTTAATTATATTTAAACAACGATTTTGTTTTTGACTAGCAAAGAAAAATTTAAGTTTTTAAATATTTTTTAAGTTTTTAAAAGTGTTTCAACTTGCGTTTTATAAAAATATAAAAAAGTTTTGTCTGCTTTGAAGCGTATTTTTGATACGTAGTTTAGAACGCGTTCGCCAGGAATTTAATTCATAAACTTTTTATGTTATTGTAAAAATATTTAACTTTTTAAACAAATCACAAAGAAACAGAGCTATAGAGAAAAATTGTTTTCAACGATTAAATCTTTTTTTTTTTTTAATTTCAGGAAATTAAAAAAAAAAAAAATTAAATATGAAAGTCTTAATTATGCAAACTCTTTTATTAATTATTCTTAAAACAAAAAAACAAATACTTGTACGCCAAACTTTAATCGTGCAAACTTATAAAAATACTCAACTGAAATAATTTAAGTATATTTAATAATTTGAATCGTATCTGTTTATAATAAACGTTCGTAAAAATTTGTTTATTAAAAATTAAGTTCCTTAACTTATAAACAAACTCAAAAGTATTTTCATTCTACGTATAATTACAAAACTCTTTTTTTTTTTCGTTTGTAAGCAATTTAATTTAATTAAAAAAAAATAATAATAATAAATATGAGGTAATCTTTGTTAAGAATAAATTTAATTTATTTATTGAACTATATTTTTATTTTTAATTACATATCAACTTAATTAAAATATAGTAACATGTTAAAATATTTTAACATGACTT
This sequence comes from Hydra vulgaris, assembly GCF_022113875.1. Lineage (NCBI taxonomy): Eukaryota > Metazoa > Cnidaria > Hydrozoa > Anthoathecata > Hydridae > Hydra > Hydra vulgaris. The sequence continues at coordinate 50,244,759 of NC_061161.1, read as the reverse complement.
GTATTATTTATAAACCGTTGGGCAGTTGCCCTTACGGCACTATTGTTTTTGGATAATATTTTATTTTGATGAAGATCACATAACTTACATTTGATTTTAATAACGTAAGTCTTCTCTTTTTTTGTGATCATCGCATCGGCAAAGTCCCAAGATTTAAAAGTTTTTAAAGTAAATCTTTTGTCCTTCAAAATACAATCCACATTCGAACTTTAAATAATTTAGAGATAATAGAAATATACAAGGTTTTTATATACTAGTTTGTTTTGTTTTATAAAGAAAAATACATATACATTAGTAAAAAATGGAGACTGTCATTAAACTCAAACGTGCCTTAGTATTTATTTAACGGAACCTGTAATGTGCGCGTGCATAATAAAACCTCCGTTATATAAATATATTCAACGTAATATTAGTGTCATCAGCGGATGTTGTAGTCATGATTTCTTTACCTTATATTATAACTTGATTTATGACAAAAAAAACTTATTGAATCGCACGCAGAAGAATTTTAACAAATTGTCTTCATTCAAATATTGCGAGTAACAGGTAATTTTTTTTTCTATGCCGACCCCCTCCCCCCGCATAACTTAAACTATATACTAATAAACTAATAAGAAAAGCTATATACTATTAAACTAACTATAAGCTATATACTATTAAACTAATAAGAAAAGCAAAGACATTTTTTTTAACATCTCGAAAAAATGTCTTGATATTTTTGTTATCATGATAACAAAAATATTAAGACATTTTTTGAGATTTTATTTAAAAAAATGTCAATTCTTAATTACAAATTTTTTTGCAAATGTTTTTTATTATAAATTCAGTAAAAAATTCATAAAAAATCTATATTACAAAAAACTTTTATATTCTGTATTAATCAATATGGAGTATAGATTTTTTAAAAGTTTTTTACTAAAAACTTTACTACTTTTTATTAAAAACATTGCAAAAAATTTGTAGTTAAGGATTGACAAACAATTTTTCATGTTGCTAAATATTTGGATAAAAAGTTTAGCGTCAAATTAATTGCTATAAAAAGGAAAGATATATCGCGATGAAAAGTTACAACAATTAATTACATTAAATTTTTTAAAACAATTAATTAAAAACAAGTAAATTCTTTTTTTTAATAAATACATATCGTTATTTAAAAGTTAATGTGGTTTTTTTGAAAATTAATTACTTCTTTTATGTTACCGCTAATTTAAAAGTTAAAAAATGATAAAAAGTAGCTTAACCAAAACAGCTCTACGCGTTCGTAAAAAGCGCTTAAGGCGTACGTAAATCGCTCTAGGCGTAACGCTTTAAAACAAGGCCTGTATATATATATATTTATCACTAATAGAAAAGAAAATAACATTAAAAGATCTTCATAATTTAGCATCTAAGGAGAAAGTTTCCACAGATATAGAGTCTTTACTTGGAGTTTTTAAAAATTGTGATGGTTAGTTTTTATCGCTGATTAATGCTGCTGTTTAACAAATTACTTTAAATATTTTTTTCGATTTAATTTTATTTTAATTTAATTATTTTTTTAAATAGTTCAAAAAAATTGGATATCAATACTAGTATTTTATAACATTTTCAGAAACAAGATTATGTTAAGTGACGTACGACTGCAAAAAAAAAAAAAAAAGAACAAACTGAATACGAAACTTATCACCATTACTAGCTACTATATTTTTAATTGGTCTTGTTTGGTAGATATTCGTAAATGTTTGTTTTACACTATTTGTTTACTACTAACACTACAATTTTACTAACGCACAATATTATTTATATTAAACCTGATTTATATAACCACTATGCAGGCTTGGTCGGGAAGCGGGAGCGATCGCTCTCAATTGCTGACCACGTAAATAATATTTAGTTGCGAAAAGCTGGCCAGATTTTTTAGTCGTTTTGAGAACATTTTAAAAAGCAAAAAAAAAAAAGCGACAAAGATTAATTGGACCGATGAGAGACAATTACAAAAAAAAAAAAGTAGGCAAATAAAATATCTTTAAACGCGAAAAAACTTTAAGCTAAATAAATTACATTTAGAACAAATATTTACGAAACATCGCTTTTTTATAAATTTTTTTTATAAAATTAAGCGATGTTTTTTATATAAAGTAACAACTTACGATTGTTTAAAAGGGAAACAAATATTCTTTATTTAACTTTTTGCACGTTTTAGTTTTACTTAAGCTTAATTTATTTTATAAATAAAAAAGTTAATTTTTTTAATACCTATTTTATGTTTCACCTAGTTTGAAAAGTTTAACATATTTGAAGTGATTCTTTTTAGTAAGATAAACAAATGAAATAATTAAATCATTGAATTACTATAGGAATTAAATTATTAAGATAGAAATCAACTAAAAAGGTTAAAAATACGTAATGACCAGGAAGCGAAACTGCTTTACAATATCGCTGATGGTGTTTAGTGAGTGGGTTTTTAATTTTAATTAGTATTTAAAGCAGAAAAAAGTATAACGAGTTTTAAGAATGGCAACTTAAGCGAAAATAATTAGAGTTAGTAAACCAATATCTAGAAACTTTTCTTTATATCTAATTTGCTATTATATATTTGTGTTCTGTCTTGACTTCAGGCGCGATGCTTGTTCATCCGCGAGTTACTTTGTATGCGTTGTTTGTGTTAAGTAACCAGAAACTTCTTATATGTTTGTTACATAATTAGTTTTATTAACTTTAACGATTATAACTTCATTGAATACGCAATTATTTTTGCAAGTCTTTGTTTAAATCATAAAATTGCTTTAAAAGATACATTACGATAAAAAATAAATACACACAATTACGTTTACATAAAGAATACAATCTCTTTTAAAATAAAAAATAAGAATATACTAATAAAATCTATCATTTATAATAAACTTTTAAAATTTTAACAATTTAATTAATATATATTTAAAACATTTATTTTCATAAACAAATAATATATATTCTTAAAATAATACTAGAAATCTCAAAACATGAATAATACAATTTCTGAAACATTTTAACAGAATACTCAAGAACTTTATTTCGCTTAATCAGCGTGTTTTTTGAACCAATAGAATTAGTTTGTTTGTTAATTTGGCGGGTTTTTAATGTTCGCAACTATTCTTTTTATTCTTTCGCACGAAGATAATTTGAGAACATTCTAGTTTATTATGTTTCCATGTATGTCCGTAAAACAAAAATTCTTTGTTTCGTACATAAACTTAAATGTTCTTAAAACGACTAAAAAACCTGGCTAGTTTTACGCAACTAAATATAATTTCCGTGGTCAGTATTCGAGAGCGATCGCTCCCCCTTCCCGACCAAGCCTGCTATGTAATATTTTATATAATATAACATAATATATATTATTTTGGTAGATTTTAGATTATAATTTATATTGCATTGCTCTAAGTTGCTTTACTTTAGTCAAACTTATATTTTGTTTTAGGTGCGGATGTGGACATAAAATGCGATAATAGTGGAGTCATTCAATCAATATTTTTCCAAGATGCAGAAATGAAAAGATTTTTTTCATTGTATCCAGAGCTAATTTTGATGGATGCAACCTACAAATTAACAAATTTACGCATGCCATTATATATTATGCTGGCTGTAGGACCGAATGGAGAAAGTGAAATAGTAACAATTTTTGTAACTGCATCCGAGGATTCAGTAACACTAAGTGAAGTGCTGGAAACATTTAAATCAAGAAATGAAAAATGGACTAAAATTGTCACTATTTTCACAGATAAAGACATGGCAGAAAGAGACTCTATAAGAACAACTTTTCCAAATGCAGTTTTATTACTATGCCTATTTCATGTTCTACGAGCAATGAGTCGAGAAGTTACTGTTTTAAAAATAGGAATTTCAGAAAGCCAGCGAATACATGCATTAAAATCTCTTCAAAAAATGGCTTATGCCTCATCTGAAATAGACTTTGAAAAACAGAGAGGTGATTTTGTTGCCAAAATGCCACAGAGTGTTGTTCGTTATTTTGAAAATAACTGGAACAATTGCATAACTGAATGGGTGTATTGTTGGCAACAGCAGAATTTAACTTTTGGACAGCGAACTACAAATAGGTTAGAGTCTGTGAACAGAAAAATCAAAGCTGTCCCAAATTTACTTAACCCTCTTCCTCTTTTTTTCAAAGACCTTATTACTGTAATTGATTGCATGCGAAAAGAAAGAGATCATACATTTATCACTGCTGGCGAGCGTATCTCTGTGCATGCTTTTTTTGCAAAATGATGTTCTAAAAGAATTTTCTCAAATATTAACACCTTATGCACAAACTTTTGTAGCAAGTCAATTCGAAGAAGCAATAGGTTTAAACCCTGTTGAAGAAAATGAACATCCAACCTTAGAAATATTAGGTCATAAGGTGTTGATAAGCGAGCAAAAGTGTCAATGTATATTTTTTAAATCAATGGCATTACCATGTAAACATATGTTTGTTGCAAGGCGAGTGAAACATTTGCCACTATTTTCATATGATGGCATTGGTGTGAGACGGCTTAAGGCTCATTCTATTGAAAACCATAGACTTTTCCAACACCAAAATGAAAACCTTAGTCATCTGGGATTAGGTGTTATTAAGGAAAGACCATTGACACAATCTGAAAAATTTTAAAAAGCATATCGTCTTTCGCAGAGTTTAGCCCAAATAGTCTCAGAAAGTAACAATAATGAATTTGAAATCAGGTTAAATGTTCTACAAAATCTAGCTAAAGTTTGGGAGGAAAATAAAAGCATAGATGTGTCAATCCTGGAATCACCTGTGGATTTTTTAATAGAAACTAATTTGAATCACCCTGCTGAAATAGGTAAGAAGATATTATGTGATGATACTGGTAAAGAGATGTTATGTGATGGTATAAAAACTTTGTATCCTCAAAACTCATCAAATAGTAT